>NC_069457.1:15001087-15006087 GCF_026875155.1 Cherax quadricarinatus
ACCTCCCCTTCTTCCTTCCTCAGTCTGATTACCTGGTCCTTGACTGAAGATTGAGACACTTATGCAGCATATGGGAATCTTTATTCAGGAAACGTTTCGCCACACAGTGGCTTCATCAGTCCAATACAAAGAGGAAGGCGTAAGGAGAGGAGGAGTATGAGGTAATCAGTCCCTCAGCCTGGAGTCGGATTTTCGTATAGTTTCAGTCCATCATCTTTAGAATGTACAGCATAGGGCCGTAGACGTGGCTTATATACTGTAGTGAGGTGAGGTGAAGCAGGCGGAGGCGGGGTCATAGTGGTACCATCCACTAGTCGAAGTAGGTCTTCGTCCAAAGGTTGAACAAGTGTTGAAGAATTCTTTGTAACAAGATCCCATGATGCTGCAGTGTCTGACAGTTGTGGGCCCTGACTGTTGTATTGGACTGATGAAGCCACTGTGTGGCGAAACGTTTTCCTGAATAAAGATTCCATATGCTGCATAAGTGTCTCAATCTTAACTTGTCGGTTTTTTCAAACCATTCATCACAATGTCAGACACTGCAGCATCATGGGATCTTGTTACAAAGAATTCCTTAAAACACTTGTTCAACCTTTGGACGAAGACCTACTTCGACTAGTGGATGGTACCACTATGACCCGCCTCCGCCTGCTTCACCTCACCTCACTACAGTATATAAGCACGTCTACGGCCCTATGCTGTAATTCTACAAGATTGATGGACCGAACACATCGACTCCAGGCTGGGGACTGATTACCTCATACTCCTCCTCTCCTTACGCCTTCCTCTTTGTATTGGACTGATGAAGCCACTGTGTGGCGAAACGTTTCCTGAATAAAGATTCCCATATGCTGCATAAGTGTCTCAATCTTCAACTTGTCGGTTTTTCAAACCATTCATCACAACTGTCAGACACTGCAGCATCATGGGATCTTGTTACAAAGAATTCTTCAACACTTGTTCAACCTTTGGACGAAGACCTACTTCGACTAGTGGATGGTACCACTATGACCCCGCCTCCCCTCCACTTGTAACTCTACTGTGTATTCGAAACTTAAAACCACATGATCACTGGCCTCCAGGGGTCTTTCATATGTGATGTCCTCATTATATGCACTTCTCAAGGTGAGTACTTAGTTCAGTCTCTGGTTCATCCTCTCCCCTCTCTCTGGTAGTGTCCTTCACGTGTTGGTACATGAGGTTTTCCAGTACCACCTCCATCATCTTAGCCCTCCACGTTTCTTGGCCCCCATGTGGCTCCAAGTTCTCCCTATCGATTTCCTTGTGGATGAAGTGACCCTTGATCAGTAACTTTGCCCTGCTCACATGAGCCCATCTGGCCATCTCAGCCAGTGTGTCAACTATCGCTCTATTACTCACATCATACTCTTGCCTTGGCCTCCTGCTGTTCTGTGGCGGGTTATGCAACACTTCAGTCACCACCTTGGAACCTCCAGACTGAAGCATTACTGCTATGTAATCTCTTGCTTCTCCTGTGTCTACTCTCTCCAGCTCATCAAAATCCTATTGGTTTCTGATCAGCAGTACCACTCCTCCACCCCGTCTGTACCCTCTGCCTTTCCTCAGAATCTGATATCCCGTTGGAAAGATGGCATCTGTTATCATCCCTGTGAGCTTGGTTTCTGTGAGGGCTATGATGTCCGGTGATGCCTCTATGACTCTTTCGTGCTACTTCTCCAAATTATTTGTTATTCAATCAGCGTTGGTGTTCCACACCTTCAGTTTCCTCTCCAACACTGTGTTCTGGGGGTCTGTGAGGGTGGGGGACCTTGCGGTGTACTGCCGGGTTCTACAGCATAGTGTGAGGTGGGGGCTCTGAGTGTGGATTGTGGTCTGTGTTGGGATTGAGTGATTGGTTATGGGGTTCTGGGGGTGGTTCTGTGTGTGCTTGAACTTGTTGCTCTGCCCTACTCTTGTTGTCCTCTTCTGATTCTGTCCTTGTCTCTCCTCCTAGCTCTTTTTGCTTTTATGTCCTCTCCATCAGCTGCTCTCACTGTTTTTGTTTTGTCTCGGTCTAGGAACACCCTGTTGTGTGCTGCCGAGTTCTTCAACCTTGGTTTCCCTTGGAGGATCCTGTTTTGCATTGTTTCTGTCCTGAGAATCAGCTTGATCTGTCGTTTCCTTCCCTTCAAATATCCCCCCCCCATTCTCTGAAAATTTACAATGTCAGACAATTCCTCTTCACCTATTTCTTTGATGATGTTCTCAATCTTCTGTCTTTCTGCCTGCTGTCTTTCAGTGTGTGTCCTTCCCTCACTCTCCTGAAGCCCATGAATAAACACTGATTTCGCCCTCTCCTTCTCCCATTTCCTTTACCTTTGTGTCTATGATTCCTGTCTGTACATGGCCATTTTCTCACTTATGTTTTCCTCTAGCTCTTGGTGACATGGTTAGGCTTCTGCATATGACCTGTCCCCCTCACCACCTGCACCCAGCTGCTCTCCCCCTTCATTCCTTGGCTCTACTTGGTGGGCTGATTGGGCTGATTGGGCTGATAGGGCCTTAGCGTAAGTTATGTCTCCTTCCCATTGAGCCCCTTGTTCAGATGAGAGTAAGACACATGTGCAACATCTGGGTATCTTTATTGTAGACGTTTCGCCATCCAGTGGCTTTATCAATACAAATTCTAGGACATAACTTGAAGACAGTAGAACTATGTACAGAAGATGAGGTAATCAGTCCCTCAACCTAGGAGTAGGTGCGAACAGCACCATAGTCGTGGAGATTCATCTTCTGTACATAGTTCTACTGTCTTCAAGTTATGTCCTAGAATTTGTATTGATAAAGCCACTGGATGGCGAAACGTCTACAATAAAGATACCCAGATGTTGCACATGTGTCTTACTCTCATCTTGTCGGTATTATATACCATTCGTACACAGCCCCTTGTTCAGTTGGGGTGTACCAGCTTCAGTTGCTATGCCTCCTCTGGTCAGTACCCCTGTAGCTCGCTTCAGCGTATTTACCTCATCTTCTAGGATCCTTATCCTGGCTACTGCAGCTTCGACTTGAGATTTCGAGTTTACTAATAATACTACCAGCCAGCTTCTATATTCCTAACACATTGTTCGTGTGTGTTCACGAGTCCTCCGTATGCCCACGTATGTACTACATTTGTTATACCTGAGTACCCAATAACTTGGTTTGCAGATTGTACTGTCTTTGTGTGCTTAATTCTTATATTTTAAAAATTGGTTTCAGGTCTGTAGTCCTATTGGCCTGCACTTACTCCTGCACTCGCGCTAGCGCGCGCGTGTGAATGTACTCACCTAGTTGTACTCACCTAGTTGAGGTTGCGGGGGTCGAGTCCGAGCTCCTGGCCCCGCCTCTTCACTGATCGCTACTAGGTCACTCTCCCTGAGCCGTGAGCTTTATCATACCTCTGCTTAAAGCTATGTATGGATCCTGCCTCCACTACATCGCTTCCCAAACTATTCCACTTACTGACTACTCTGTGGCTGAAGAAATACTTCCTAACATCCCTGTGATTCATCTGTGTCTTCAGCTTCCAACTGTGCCCCCTTTGTTACTGTGTCCAATCTCTGGAACACCCCTGTCTCTGTCCACCTTGTCAATTCCTCTCAGTATTTTGTATGTCGTTATCATGTCCCCCCTATCTCTCCTGTCCTCCAGTGTCGTCAGGTTGATTTCCCTTAACCTCTCCTCGTGGGACATACCTCTTAGCTCTGGGACAGTCTTGTTGCAAACCTTTGCACTTTCTCTAGTTTCTTCACGTGCTTGGCTAGGTGTGGGTTCCAAACTGGTCCCGCATACTCCAATATGGGCCTAACATACACGGTGTACAGGGTCCTGAATGATTCCTTATTAGATGTCGGAATGCTGTTCTGAGGTTTGCTAGGCGCCCATATGCTGCAGAAAGTTATTTGGTTGATGTGCGCTTCAGGAGATGTGCCTGGTGTTATACTCACCCCAAGATCTTTTTCCTTGAGTGAGGTTTGTGTCTCTGACCCCCTAGACTGTACTCCGTCTGCGGCCTTCTTTGCCCTTCCCCAATCTTCATGACTTTGCACTTGGTGGGATTGAACTCCAGGAGCCAATTGCTGGCCCAGGTCTGCAGCCTGTCTAGACCCCTTTGTAGTTCTGCCTGGTCTTCGATCGAGTGAATTCTTCTTCAACTTCACGTCATCTGCAAACAGGGACACCTCAGAGTCTATTCCTTCCGCCCATGTCGTTCACAAATACCAGAAACAGCACTGGTCCTAGGACTGACCCCTGCGGGACCCCGCTGGTCACAGGTGCCACTCTGACACCTCGCCACGTACCATGACTCGCTGCTGTCTTCCTGACAAGTATTCCCTGATCCATTGTAGTGCCTTCCCTGTTATCCCTGCTTAAATCCTCCAGTTTTTGCACCAATCTCTTGTGGGGAAATGTGTCAAACCCCTTCTTGGCAGTCCAAGAAAATGCAATCCACCCACCCCTCTCTCTCTTGCCTTACTGCTGTCAACCATGTCATAGAACTCCAGTAGGTTGTGACACAGGATTTCCCGTCCTGAAACCATGTTGGCTGCTGGTTGATGAGATCATTCCTTTCTAGGTGTTCCACCACTCTTCTCCTGATAATCTTCTCCATGATTTTGCATACTATACATGCAGTGACACTGGTCTGTAGTTTAATGCTTCATGTCTGTCTCCTTTTTTAAAGATTGGGACTACATTTGCTGTCTTCCATGCCTCAGGCAATCTCCCTGTTTCGATAGATGTATTGAATATTGTTGTTAGGGGTACACATAGCGCCCTCTGCTCCCTCTCTCAATACCCATGGGAGATGTTATCTGGCCCCATTGCCTTTGAGGTATCTAGCTCCAGAAGCCTCTTCACTTCTTCCTCGGTTGTGTGCACTGTGTCCAGCACTTGGTGGTGTGCCCCACCTCTCCGTCTTTCTGGAGTCCCTTCTGTCTCCTCTGTGAACACTTCTTTGAATCTCTTGTTGAGTTCTTCACATACTTCACGGTCAT
>NC_069457.1:15011087-15158738 GCF_026875155.1 Cherax quadricarinatus
TGGGTGTGTGTGTGTGTATGTGTGTGTGTGTGTGTGTGTGTGTGTGTGTGTGTGTGTGTGTGCGTGTGGTGTGTGTGTGTATGTGGGGTGTGGGTGTGTGTGTGTGAGTGGTGTGTGTGTGTGTGTACTCACCTAGTTGTACTCACCTAGTTGAGGTTGCGGGGGTCGAGTCCGAGCTCCTTTCCCCGCCTCTTCACTGATCGCTACTAGGTCACTCTCCCTGAGCCGTGAGCTTTATCGTACCTCTGCTTAAAGCTATGTATGGATCCTGCCTCCACTACATCGCTTCCCAAACTATTCCACTTACTGACTACTCTGTGGCTGAAGAAATACTTCCTAACATCCCTGTGATTCATCTGTGTCTTTAGCTTCCAACTGTGTCCCCTTGTTACTGTGTCCAATCTCTGGAACATCCTGTTTTTGTCCACCTTGTCAATTCCTCTCAGTATTTTGTATGTCGTTATCATGTCCCCCCTATCTCTCCTGTCCTCCAGTGTCGTCAGGTTGATTTCCCTTAACCTCTCCTCGTAGGACATACCTCTTAGCTCTGGGACTAGTCTTGTTGCAAAACCTTTGCACTTTCTCTAGTTTCTTTACGTGCTTGGCTAGGTGTGGGTTCCAAACTGGTGCCGCATACTCCAATATGGGCCTAACGTATACGGTTGTACAGGGTCCTGAACGATTCCTTATTAAGATGTCGGAATGCTGTTCTGAGGTTTGCTAGGCGCCCATATGCTGCAGCAGTTATTTGGTTGATGTGCGCTTCAGGAGATGTGCCTGGTGTTATCTCACCCCAAGATCTTTTTCCTTGAGTGAGGTTGTAGTCTCTGACCCCCTAGACTGTACTCCGTCTGCGGCCTTCTTTGCCCTTCCCCAATCTTCATGACTTTGCACTTGGTGGGATTGAACTCCAGGAGCCAATTGCTGGACCAGTTCTGCAGCCTGTCCAGATCCCTTTGTATTCTGCCTGGTCTTCGATCGAGTGTATTCTTCTCATCAACTTCACGTCATCTGCAAACAGGGACACCTCAGAGTCTATTCCTTCCGTCATGTCGTTCACAAATACCAGAAACAGCACTGGTCCTAGGACTGACCCCTGCGGGACCCCGCTGGTCACAGGTGCCCACTCTGACACCTCGCCACGTACCATGACTCGCTGCTGTCTTCCTGACAAGTATTCCCTGATCCATTGTAGTGCCTTCCCTGTTATCCCTGCTTGGTCCTCCAGTTTTTTGCACCAATCCTTGTGTGGAACTGTGTCAAACGCCTTCTTGCAGTCCAAGAAAATGCAATCCACCCACCCCTCTCTCTCTTGTCTTACTGCTGTCACCATGTCATAGAAACTCCAGTAGGTTTGTGACACAGGATTTCCCGTCCCTGAAACCATGCTGGCTGCTGTGATGAGATCATTCCTTTCTAGGTGTTCCACCACTCTTCTCCTGATAATCTTCTCCATGATTTTGCATACTATACATGTCAGTGACACTGGTCTGTAGTTTAATGCTTCATGTCTGTCTCCTTTTTTAAAGATTGGGACTACATTTGCTGTCTTCCATGCCTCAGGCAATTGTGTGTGTGTGTGTGTGTGTGTGTGTGTGTGTGTGTGTGTGTGTGTGTGTGTGTGTGTATACTCGCCTAATTGTGCTCACCTAATTGTAGTTGCAGGGGTTGAGTCATATCTCCTGTTCATGCCTATTCACTGGCCATTACTAGGTCCACTCTCTCGCTGCTTCATGACTTATCATACCTCCTTTCAAAGATATGTATTGATCCTGGCTCCAGGATCTCCAGTTAGTGTTGTTAGGTAAGACACATATGCAACAGTTAGGTATCTTTATTTCGAAACGTTTCGCCTACACAGTAGGTTTCTTCAGTCGAGTACAGAAAAGTTGATAGAAGCAGAAGATACTTGAAGACGATGTAATCAGTCCATCACCCTTAAAGTTTTGAGGTGGTCAGTCCCTCAGTCTGGAGAAGAGCATTGTTCCATAGTCTGAAACAAAATGGACTTGAAGTGAGAGGATGGAGCCTTATATAGCGCCAGGAGGTGAGACGTAGGTTACTAGTAGAGGTAAGAATGTAGACGTTGAGAGGTCAGGTCCCTCTCAAATCCAGCCATTCTCACTAGTAGAGGTTGTCGAAGTTGACAGACTTGAAGTCAACAGACTTGAAATCAACTTCGACAACCTCTACTAGTGAGAATGGCTGGATTTGAGAGGGACCTGACCTCTCAACGTCTACATTCTTACCTCTACTAGTAACCTACGTCTCACCTCCTGGCGCTATATAAGGCTCCATCCTGTCACTTCAAGTTTTTTATAATGACAATTGCTGTTTCATGATTGGGTTTTATGAATGTAACTTCAGAATCAGCGAGGATGAAGCTTGGAGAAGTGCTTCAGAGTGTGGGCTGGTGTGTGTGGGTGTTCCTGACACTCGGCGCAGAGGCACAAAACACCAGCTCAGTGATGGGAATTGTGACACAGTGCCTTCCAGGAGCAGGTTATCCCAATGCCACATCTAAGGCATTCATGGAGCTTCAGTGTGCAGTTACCTGCAAGGAAAACCGCGCCCTCTACTTCACCTTCAATGGTAAGACAACAAAGAATAATTTTAAAAGTATTAAAAGACAATGTTAGGTTTTTATCATAGGTGTCTTAGCAAGCTGGTGATACATGCTATGTAATAATTTACATGAGAAGAGGAATATATATATATTATATATATATATATATATATATATATATATATATATATATATATATATATATATATATATATTATAATATATATACAAGGTATGATGTAGCACGTAATGAAAGTAGTTTGTTAGATTATGTATTGGTGAATAAAAGGTTGATGGGTAGGCTCCAGGATGTACATGTTTATAGAGGGGCAACTGATATATCGGATCATTATTTAGTTGTAGCTACAGTTAGAGTAAGAGGTAGATGGGAAAAGAGGAAGGTGGCAACAACAAGTAAGAGGGAGGTGAAAGTATATAAACTAAGGGAGGAGGAAGTTAGGGCGAGATATAAGCGACTATTGGCAGAAAGGTGGGCTAGTGCAAAGATGAGTAGTGAGGGGGGGGGGTTGAAGAGGGTTGGAATAGTTTTAAAAATGCAGTATTAGAATGTGGGGCAGAAGTTTGTGGTTATAGGAGGGTGGGGGCAGGAGGAAAGAGGAGTGATTGGTGGAATGATGAAGTAAAGGGTGTGATAAAAGAGAAAAAGGTAGCTTACGAGAGATTTTTACAAAGCAGAAGTGTTATAAGAAGAGCAGAGTATATGGAGAGTAAAAGAAAGGTGAAGAGAGTGGTGAAAGAGTGCTAAAGGAGAGCAGATGAAAGAGTGGGAGAGGCACTGTCAAGAAATTTTAATGAAAATAAGAAAAAATTTTGGAGTGAGTTAAACAAGTTAAGAAAGCCTAGGGAAAGTATGGATTTGTCCGTTAAAAACAGAGTAGGGGAGTTAGTAGATGGGGAGAGGGAGGTATTAGGTAGATGGCGAGAATATTTTGAGGAACTTTTAAATGTTTAGGAAGAAAGGGAGGCGGTAATTTCATGCACTGGCCAGGGAGGTATACCATCTTTTAGGAGTGAAGAAGAGCAGAATGTAAGTGTGGCGGAGGTACGTGAGGCATTACGTAGAATGAAAGGGGGTAAAGCAGCTGGAACTAATGGGATCATGACAGAAATGTTAAAAGCAGGGGGGATATAGTGTTGGAGTGGTTGGTACTTTTGTCTAATAAATGTATGAAAGAGGGGAAGGTACCTAGGGATTGGCGGAGAGCATGTATAGTCCCTTTATATAAAGGGAAAGGGGACAAAAGAGATTGTAAAAATTATAGAGGAATAAGTTTACTGAGTATACCAGGAAAAGTATACGGTAGGGTTATAATTGAAAGAATTAGAGGAAAGACAGAATGTAGAATTGCGGATGAGCAAGGAGGCTTCAGAGTGGGTAGGGGATGTGTAGATCAAGTGTTTACATTGAAGCATATAAGTGAACAGTATTTAGATAAAGGTAAGGAAGTTTTTATTGCATTTATGGATTTAGAAAAGGCATATGATAGAGTGGATAGAGGAGCAATGTGGCAGATCTTGCAAGTATATGGAATAGGTGGTAAGTTACTAAATGCTTTAAAGAGCTTTTATGAGGATAATGAGGCTCAGGTTAGGGGTATGTAGAAGAGAGGGAGAATACTTCCCGGTAAAAGTAGGTCTTAGACAGGGATGTGTAATGTCACCATGGTTGTTTAATATATTTATAGATGGGGTTGTAAAAGAAGTAAATGCTAGGGTGTTCGGGAGAGGGATGGGATTAAATTATGGGGAATCAAATTCAAAATGGGAACTGACACAGTTACTTTTTGCTGATGATACTGTGCTTATGGGAGATTCTAAAGAAAAATTGCAAAGGTTAGTGGATGAGTTTGAGAATGTGTGTAAAGGTAGAAAGTTGAAAGTGAACATAGAAAAGAGTAAGGTGATGAGGGTATCAAATGATTTAGATAAAGAAAAATTGGATATCAAATTGGGGAGGAGGAGTATGGAAGAAGTGAATGTTTTCAGATACTTGGGAGTTGACGTGTCGGCGGATGGGTTTTTGAAGGATGAGGTTAATCATAGAATTGATGAGGGAAAAAGGTGAGTGGTGCGTTGAGGTATATGTGGAGTCAAAAACGTTATCTATGGAGGCAAAGAAGGGAATGTATGAAAGTATAGTAGTACCAACACTCTTATATGGATGTGAAGCTTGGGTGGTAAATGCAGCAGCGAGGAGACGGTTAGAGGCAGTGGAGATGTCCTGTCTAAGGGCAATGTGTGGTGTAAATATTATGCAGAAAATTCGGAGTGTGGAAATTAGGAGGTGTGGAGTTAATAAAAGCATGAGTCAGAGGGCAGAAGAGGGTTTGTTGAGGTGGTTTGGTCATTTAGAGAGAATGGATCAAAGTAGAATGACATGGAAAGCATATAAATCTATAGGGGAAGGAAGGAGGGGTAGGGGTCGTCCTCGAAAGAGTTGGAAAGAGGGGGTAAAGGAGGTTTTGTGGGCAAGGGGCTTGGACTTCCAGCAAGCGTGTATGAGCGTGTTAGATACGAGTGAATGGAGACAAATGATACTTGGGACCTGACGATCTGTTGGAGTGTGAGCAGGGTAATATTTAGTGAAGGGATTCAGGGAAACCGGTTATGTTCATATAGTCGGACTTGAGTCCTGGAAATGGGAAGTACAATGCCTGCACTTTAAAGGAGGGGTTTGGGATATTGGCAGTTTGGAGGGATATGTTGTGTATCTTTATACATATATGCTTCTAAACTGTTGTGTTCTGAGCACCTCTGCAAAAACAGTGATAATGTGTGAGTGTGGTGAAAGTGTTGAATGATGATGAAAGTTTTTTTTTTTTCGGGGATTTTCTTTCTTTTTTGGGTCACCCTGCCTCGGTGGGAGACGGCCGACTTGTTAAAAAAAAAAAAAAAAAAAAAAAAAAATATGTATGTATATATATATATATATATATATATATATATATATATATATATATATATATATATATATATATATATACACCAATTTGTTTAATAAAAATGACGTAGTAAAGCATATATAATCTAAAATCAGCAAGTTTCCTTTGAGGAATAAACCTGATCACTAAAATTTTACGACTACCAGAAAATACATTGTATTGTTAATGTACAGAATATAAAAGAAACTCACCATCACTGCCTAAACACTCCACCCAAAAAAAAAAACTTGTTCAATTTCATGAGAGGCATCAACCCTTAAAGATTGATGCAGTTCGATTGATGCAGGGAAAGCGCTAAACACCTTCTAACATTCATCATTCTTCTTTGTATTGGACTGATGAAGTCACTGTGTGACGAAACGTTTCCACAGTGAAGATACCCAAGTGTTGCACATGTGTTTAATTTAATGAATATTATCATGTTGATAAGAGGCATTTGAAATTAAATATAAAAGTAATTCATAAGAGGTAGACTTAAATATATTTGCCATGGATTAATCTCATTAGATATCCCAGAAAGAAGACTTAACTTGGATACTTGAATTTTCATAACATCAGAAGATCTTATCCAATCACCTTCAAATTTCTTGGAAGAAATGGCGTTTGCGGTAACCTATAAAAAATTGAAGAACTTACTGCCAGCTTCCTGGAAAGGTTACGAAAACTTTTAATCCTTCTGCTGTTTGGCTTAAATTTAACGTTCATAAATGAAGGTTCCTCCAGATTCCATTGACGGAGACTGAAATTAAACTGTGTAAACCCACATTTACAATCTGGAAATGTTCTCTTCTAACGATGATCGACATGACTCTTCTACCTACTCTTAGTTCATATTATATATTTTTGCCTTAAACTATATACACACACATTTTTGTATATTCTTAAGAGCTCTTGTGCTTAAATAATTTACTTCCATCTCCATTAGAAAGTGGAGAAGAATTCTTCTTCCGTAATGTCATGTGGGAGTAAAATGCCTGAAGCAAGACACAAGTAACTCCTGTTTATGTAATAATTACGAAATTTAAAAGGAAGAACATTTTAAAATTGGGATGTTTGAATGTACATGTATGTAGTGCATATTATAAGAAATAGTACTGTGGGATCGATCCCGGACCTTAGTGTGTGAGCTGATTGTGGTAGCGATCGAGTTATAGGGAGTGAGGAAGAGCCAGATGTGAATGTGAGGGAGGTGCGTCAGGCAGTGGGCAGAATGAAAGGGCCAAAGCAGCTGGAATTAATGTCAAGTCAAAAATATTAACAATAGGCTGGAATATAGTTTAGCAGTGGTGGCTACATTTGATCAATGGATGAATTTGGGAGAGTATGTAAAAGAAAGAAGTTAAAAGTGAACATAGGAAGGAGTAAGGCAATTAAGGTAACAAAAAAATAATTAATGAAAGATTGGATATCGGATGAAAAGGAGGATGTATGGGGAGAAGTGAATGTATTCAGATATTTGTGAGTAGAGTTGTCAGCAGATGGGTCAATAAAATGTAAGGTGAACCATAAAACTGACGAGTGGAAAATGCTGGGTGGTGCATTATGGCATATGTGAAGATATCTACGAGGATAAAATGTGTAAAATCAAAGAATAGTGGTACAAACACTATTAAATAATTGTTAAGCATGTATTTTAAGGATTACAGCAAGGAGGAGGCGGTGGAAATGTTATATCTAAGTGCAATGGTGATAATATTAAGCATAGAATTGTTTGTTTGGAGACTGGTAGTAGGTGAGGAGTTACGAAAGGTATTATCAATGGGGCTGACGGAAGTTATCGAGGTGATAAAACATTTAGATAGTAGCTAAAATAAGATGACTTGAAGGGTGTGTATATCCGTAGTTGAGGGAAGGAGAGGAAGCGGTTGTTCTAGGTATCGTTGGAGGGAGGGGGTAAAAGAGCTAGGATATCCATGAGGCGTGTGAGCGTGTTAGATAAGACAGAAAGTGAAGATGATCGTTTCTCGCGAATTAAGGTGATGGTGTGTGAGGAAGGTAAGATTTATGAAGAGAGTCAGCAAAAACCTGTAAACCAGACTTGAGTCCTGGAAGTGGGAAACAGTGACTGCACTCTGAATAAGGTTTGAGAATATTGTAGTTTACAGGGGCATCTGAGCAGTAATGTTGATGCGTTTCTGGCTAGTCGGTGATAGAGTGAGTGAAGGTGAAAGAGATTTTCTTTTTCAGATCACTCTAATTTGGAAGAAGACGACCAGTATGTTAAAAGTGTCCATCGAAATACTCTCTAGTCACGCTTCGTAGTCAACACTAACTTGTCAGTTTATTAAACGAATGTTCATTCACAGGTTCAGCGAACACATGTACCATCTTCGGCAGCGGCCAAGTTAGCAGCTCAACCTCCGTCACTTACATCAGTTCTCCCCAGCCCACGATGCTGGAGGAAGTCGCCCATGCACAAAATACTTATGCCAGTCCTGTATTTTACAGGTAAATGATGGTTTAGCTTCAAGTTCTTTGTTATAAATGTACATATTTGATAACAGTGTCATGCATCATGTATCTTGGGGATACACGCGACCTCTTCCTCTGAGGAATTGGATGAAGAATGCAAATACTTAGAGACAGTCAAACAGACAGACAGACAAACAGGCACACACACACACACACACACACACACACCTAGTAGCAACCAGTGAAGAGGTGGGGCCAGGAGCTTGGACTGGACTCCTGCAACCTCAACTAGGTGATTACAACTACGTGAGTACACACACACACACACACACACACACACACAGGCATAGTCACGCAAACGTGGGTGCACAAGACTCCGAGAACTTTAGTGTTCTTAAGGTGTGCAGTAACTGCTAGCAGTAATCAGTGGTAGTGACAACGTCAGTGAACAATCCTATGAGTGATAACTAAAGTTAGTAGTTAAAAAAAGTCGAGAGGAAGCCTGAAATCATTAATATTTCAAAGTGCGAAACCATTAGGGGCTAGTAGACACTGTTGCCACACAGATTCAAATATACAAAGATCAAAGTGAATGTGGAAGTGGGTGTTCAAGAATTATGAGAGATTGGTTAACAAGTGAAATGTGAGGCACCATACAGTGAGAGTGAAAAAGTTAATAAGCAAAAGGAGAAAGAAAAAATAAAATATACAACAACGGAAAGTGGAAGCAGGCCTCCTGAAGCATTTATGTCACAACAGTGATGTCACTGCTTCAGCAGGCGTGACATCACTGTAACACCGAATGTGAAGTGTAAAGTGAAATCACTTGAGGAACACAAGATGCATGAGCATATGTGGATATAAACATCACGGGTGAAGGATTTTCAAAATAGTGATTTAAGGTCTATGTACGACGACTACGTCATCAGCATCTGGCAACTTGTCACCGCACCGCTGCCAGTGCAAGTATTGATCACCTATTGTGGTTGTAAGTTGTCCGGTTCTGGATTCTGGTCTTGCATCACTGTTAGATACTGGTCACTCACTCCTGCAAGCTATTACCAGAATTAGAGTTGAAATAGCATAGACGAGAGTGCAAGGAGTAAAGCGGTAGCAAGGGATAACATCAGACACTTAAGAAGCTGAGACAAGCTAAATTTTACAACCTAGCTACTTTCTGTATTTTATAAGTAGAATTGATAAGTGTCAGAAGTACTAGTGGTAAACTTTAGAATTACTGGTATTACTACCAGTATTTATTAGCAGTATGAATACTTAGAAGTGGGGGCACACATACACACACACACACACACACACACACACACACACACACACACACACACATACACACATACCCATTGGACTTAAAGGGGGCCTGGGAAAAGGCAGGGAGAACAGCAAGAACTAATGAGAGGACTAAAGTCAATGAAGGAGCTAAACTATACACAGAGGGTCTAACAGACAACTGCCATGTCCAGGAACAAATAAGCAGAGGGACACCAGATAGGGAAGAGACAGCAAGAAGCAACGCATCAATGGCAGGATCTAATTTGAATCAGAGGATGCTCAGAGAAGCACAGTGGGAGGATGAAAGGAAGAGGGCCATTTTTGTCAATGGGCTCCAAGAAGTAGATAGGGAAACTTACAAGGCAAGGAAACAGGAGGAGAAAAAAACGATTGAAAGCATCATGAAAGTAAAAGGAGAGGACGACATTACTAAGCTGACAAATTTTCAGAGAATTGGGTGGTTTGCGAGGGGAAAAAAGCATCCAGTCAAAGTGATTTTCAAGGCAGAGTCAGCTCGAAACCGGATCCTGCAGGAGAAAGCACGCCTAAGGGACAATCAGGTGTTCTGGAGTGTGTACCTCGACTGGGACAGAACACGAGAAGAAAGGACGACACTGAAAGAGAGGGTGCAACGTCGCAAGGAGCAATGAGAGGCAAGGAAGGTGGAGAGCAGGAGAAATCAGGCCCACATGGAAGAACAAACACAACCCACTCCAGTACTACCCATAGAAGGAACACAACCATGGCAATCCCAAAGCAACCAAATGACCTAACCCAAAACCCACTCACTGCACCCTCTGCCCCATCCCCCTCAGTGCAAACCCCACCCCCAAAGACACCCACAGTAACCCTCACATCCCCCTCTGCATAAACCCCACCCCCACAGTAACCCTCAGTAACCTGCACATCCCCTTTAGCTCAAACCCCACCCCCACAGAAACCCACAGTAACCCACACAATGTACCCTCTCCCCCCATCCCCCTCACCACAAACCCCACCCTCACAACAAACCACAGCAACTCTCACACTGTACCCTCTATCCCTATCCCCTTCACCACAACCCCATCCCCCACTGAGTAGGCCCTCTCCCCTCACCCCCCTCACCACCACCCCACTCCCACTGAAACCCCCCATAGGCCCTCTGCCCTTACACCCCAAACCACAGACCCAACCCCCACACCAACCCCCTATAGGCCCCTGCTCCCCCTAACCCACCTCTCTCCCCAGACCACAGTTGTTGAAAAGAAGTTGAAGGTTTGGTACACGAACGCGGATGGAATAACGAATAAATGTTAGGAGTGGCACGATAGAATCAAGTTGTCTCCAGACATCGTAGCGGTTACAGAAACGAAACTCACTGGGATAATAACATATGCAATCTTCCCACCCGGATATCAGATCCTGAAGAAGGATAGAAGGAGCAGGGGGAGGAGGGGTTGCACTACTAATAAAACAACGGTGGGGTTATCAAGAAATGGAAGGTATGGACGAGATTGGAGAAAGGGATTACATAGTAGGTACAGTTCAGTCATGGGAACACAAGGTAGTCATTGCAGTTATGTATAACCCACCACAGAACTGCAGGAGGCCAAGAGAGGAATATGATGAGTGTAACAGAGCAATGGTGGACACTCTAGCTGAGGTGGCAAGAAGGGCCCACTCAAGTAGAGCGAAGTTACTGGTCATGGGCGATTTCAATCACAGGGAGATTGATTGGGAAAACCTGAAGCCACATGGGGGTCCCGAAACATGGAGAGCCAAGATGATGGATGTGGTGCTGGCAAATCTCATGCACCAACATGTTAGAGATACTACCAGAGAGAGAGAGGGAGGATGAACCGGCAAGATTGGACCTCATGTTCACCCTGAGTAGCTCAGACATTGAGCACATCACATATGAAAGGCACCTTGGAGCTTGTGACCACGTAGTTATGAGCTTTGAATACACCATGGAGCTAAAAGTGGAGAGGGTAACAGGAATAGAAAGGGAAAAGCTAAACTATAAAAGGGTGGACTACACAGGAATGAGGACCTTCCTGCAGGAGGTTCAGTGGGAACAGGAGCTTGTAGGAAAATCAGTAAACGAAATGATGGACTTAGTAACAACAAAATGCAAGGAGGCAGAGGAAAGGTTTGTTCCCAAGGGCAACAGAAATAATTGGAAGGACAGAACAAGCCCCTGATTTACCCAAAGGTGCAGGGAGGCAAAAACTAAGTGCTCTAGAGAATGGAAAAATTACAGAAGGCAAAGGACTCAGGAGAATACAGAGATTAGTCGACGAGCCAGAAACAAGTATGCACAGATAAGTAGGGAGGCACAGCGGCAGTATGAAAATGACATAGCATCGAAAGTCAAGTCTGACCCAAAACTACTCTACAGCTACATCAGGAGGAAGACAAGAGTAAAGGACCAGGTAATCAGGCTGAGGGAAGAAGGTGGGGAGCTCACAAGAAACCACCAGGAGGTATATGAGGAGCTCAACATGAGATTTCAAGAAGTATTTACAGTGGAGGCTGAAGGGACAACGGGAAGACAAAACAGTGGCATACAGCAACAAGGGATATACCAACAAGTGTTGGATGAATTACACACAACTGAGGAGGAGATGGAAAAGCTCCTAAGTGACCTTGATACCTCAAAGGCGGTGGGACCAGACATCTCTCCGTCGGTCCATAGAGAGGGAGCAGGGACACTACGTGTGCCACTAACCAAAATCTTCAACACTTCCCTTGAAACTGGGCAACTACCTGAAGTATGGAAGAAGGCAAATGTAGTCCCCATCTTTAAGAAGGGAGACAGAAATGAAGCACTAAATTATAGACCAGTGTCACTGACATGTATAGTATGTAAAGTTTTGGAAAAGATTATCAGGAGGAGAGTGGTCGAGCACCTGGAGCAGAACAAGACTATAAACGACAGCCAGCATGGATTCATGGAATGCAAATCCTGTGTCACAAACCTACTAGAGTTTTACGACAAGGTAACTGAAGTAAGAAATGAGAGGGAGGGGTGGGTTGATTGCATTTTCTTGGACTGCAAGAAGGCCTTCGACACAGTTCCTCACAAGAGATTAGTACAGAAGCTAGAGGAACAGGCACGTATAACAGGAAGGGCACTGCAATGGATCAGAGAATACCTAACAAGGAGGCAACAGCAAGTCATGGTTCATGATGAGGTATCAAAGTGGGTGCCAGTGACGAGTGGGGTCCCACAGAAGTGGGACTCCGCTCATCACGCCAGTGATGAGCGGAGATGACGTGAAGTTAATGAGGAGAATTAAATCAGATGCTGACCAGACAGGACTACAAAAACATCTGGACAGTCTGGATGTGTGGTCCAGAAACTGGCTCCTAAAATTCAACCCTGCTAAATGCAAAGACATGAAGATCGGAGGAGGGCAAAGAAGACTGCAGACAGAGTATAGGCTAGGTGGCCAAAGGCTGCAAACCTCACTCAAGGAGAAAGACCTAGGAGTGAGTATAATACCGAGTACATCGCCAGAAGCACACATTAACCAGATAACTGCTGTGGCATATGGGCGCTTGGAAACCTGAGAATAGCATCCCAGTACCTCAGTAAGGAATCGTTCAAGACTTTATACACTGTGTACGTCAGGCCCATACTGGAGTACGCAGCACCAGTTTGGAACCCACACCTGGTCAAACACGTCAAGAAATTAGAGAAAGTGCAAATGTTTGCAACAAGGCTAGTTCCAGAGCAAAGGGGAATGTCCTATGAAGAAAGGTTAAGGGAAATCGATCTGACAGCACTGGAGGACAGGAGGGTCAGGGGAGACATGACAACGACATACAAAATACTGCATAGAATAGACAAGGTGGACAGAGACAGGATGTTCCATAGATGGGACAGAGAAACAAGGGGTCACAGTTGGAAGCTGAAGACTCAGATGAGTCAAATGATGTTAGGAAGTATTTCTTCAGTCATAGAGTAGTTGGGAAGTGCAGTAGTCTGGGAAGCGATGAAGTGGAGGCAGGAACTATACACAGTTTTAAGATGAGGTATGATTAAGCTCATGGAGCAGGGGAAGAGAGGACCTAGTAGCAGTCGGTGAAGAGGCGGGGCCAGGAGCTGAGTCTCGACCCCTGCAACCACAATTAAGTAAGTACACACACACACAGGAACAAGCACTTGTAAAAGCTGTAGTACACATGCACACACACACACATACACAGGATTTCGCACCTTCCTCTGAACTGACCCTCTAACCCTCCCTCCCTCTCTCTCTCTCTCTCCCTCTCTCAATACCTATCTCCCTCTTTACCTCTACCTATCTCTCTACCTGCCTCTCTCTCTCTACCTATCTCTCTCTCTCACTACCTATCTCTTTCTCTCTACCTATCTCTCTCTTTACCTATCTCTCTCTCTCTACCTATCTTTCTCTCTCTACCTATCTCTCTTTACCTATCTCTCTCTCTCCCCTCTCCCATCTCTCCCCTCTCCCATCTCTCCCCTCTAACATCTCTTCCATCTAACACCTCCCCCTCTAACATCTCTCCCCCTGTAACATCTCTCCCCACTCATTATCTCTCCCCTCTCCCTTTTCCCATCTCTCTCCCTCTATTCTCTCTCTTCCATCTCCCCTCTCTCCTCCTTCTTCCCTGTCTCTCCCCCCTCTCTCTCCCCCTCTCTCTCCCCCTCTCTGTCCCCTCTCTTTGCCCCCTCTCTCCTGCCCTGTCTCTCCTCTCTCTCTCTCTCTCTATCTATCTCTCTCTCTCACTCTCTCTCTTCCCCCTTTTCCCTTCTCACTCTCCCTCTCTCTCCTACCTTTCCCTTCTCTCTCTCTCCCTCTCTCTGTCACTCTCTCTCTCCCCCTTTTCCCTTCTCACTCTCCCCCTCTCTCTCTCCTTCTACCTTTCCTTTCTCTCTTTCTCTTTCTTTCTCTCTCTCTCTCTCTCTCTCTCTCTCTCTCTCTCTCTCTCTCTCTCTCTCTCTCTCTCTCTCTCTCTCTCTCTCTCTCTCTCTCTCTCTCTCTCTCTCTCTTCCCCTTTTCCCTTCTCACTCTCCCCCTCTCTCCTTCTACCTTTCCCTTCTCTCTCTTACCCCTCTCTCTCTCTCATTATCTCTCTCCTTCTCTCACTCAAAAAAAAAAATGGTAGGGTCTCGCAGGAATCAGGGATCAGATGAGAATGGTTCTGGTATGGAGTGGATGGAGGAGCAGTGGAAAAGGATGGAACAAGAGTGGGAGAGAAAATTAGGAGAGCTTTCTGAAAAAATGGAGAAAGAGCTTTATGTGAAATTGGATAAGAGGTTGGAGAAGGAGACGAAGAATTGGGAGGCACAAGTCGAAACTGCAGTAGCCAGGATAAGGGTCCTAGAAGATGAGGTAAACAGGCTGAAGCGAGTTGCAGGGGCAGTGACCAGAGAAGACAGCATATAAAGCTGAGAGGCTGAACAGGAAGGTAGGAGATATGAATTATGCTAAGTTCATAACAGCCTGCCAAGAAGGGTCAGGGAGTGAAAGGGAAGAACAGCTGGGTGCAGGTAGAGAGGGTGATATGTCGAATGCAGAGGTACAACCATGCTACCAAGAGCCACTGGAACCAGACAGGAACCAGAGTCACAGAGGGAGAGGCAATGGGAGGAGGAAAGGGAAAAATCAGCATTTATCCATGAGATTCAGGAGAGAGAGGAAAGGACACACACTGAAAGACGGCAGGCAGAAAGAAAGGAGATTGAGAAAATCATCACGGAAATAGGTGGAGAAGACATGGAAGAGATAGTAAATTTTCATAGAATAGGAGGGTACTTGAAGGGGAGAAACTGACCGATCAAGCTGATTCTCAGGACAGAAACAGTGTGGAATAGGATCCTCCAAGAGAAACCACGGTTGAAATACTCGGAAGAGTACAAGAGGGTGTTCCTAGACAGAGACAGAACACAAACAGAAGGACAGCAGCTGAGGGAGGGCAAAAAAAAGCAAAAGGAGCTAGGAAAGAAGACGAGGATGGAGCCAGCATAGGTCAGTCAAAGCAGAACAGAGCAGCAAGGGCAAGCATACACACATCCTCAGAACCCCACAACCTATCACACCATCCCAACACAAACTACAATCCATACCCACAGCTTCCACCCAACACCCAGCTATAGAATCCCACAGGATGCTACCAGGTCTCCCACACTCACAGGCCCCCTCAAACCACAGTGTTGGAAAGGAAACTGAAGGTATGGTACACAAACGCTGATGGAATGACAAATAAGTGGGAGGAGTGGCACGAAAGAGTCAAAGTGGCATCACTGGACATCATAGCTCTCACAGAAACCAAGCTTACAGGTATGATAACAAATGCCACCTTTCCAATGAGATACCAGATCCTGAGGAAAGACTGGGGGAACAGGGGGGGGGGTGGAGGAGTGGCAGTGCTGATCAAAAACCGATGGAAATTTGATGAGCTGGAGAGAGGAGACTGCGGAGAAGAAAGTGATAACATAACTGGAACGCTTCACTCTGGAGGTCCCAGGGTGATAATTGCAGTAATGTATAACCCACCACAGAACAGCAGGAGGCCAAGGCAAGAGTATGACGAAAGCAATAGAGCAATGGTTGACACATTGGCTGCAGTGGCCAGAAGAGCTAATGTATGCAGGGCAAAGCTCCTGATCATGGGTAACTTTAACCACAAGGAGATTGATTGGGAGAACTTGGAGCCATATGTGGGCCAAGATACGTGGAGGGTTAAGATGATGGAGGTGGTACTGGAAAACTTCATGTACCAACATGTAAGGGACACTACAATAGAGAGAGGAGAGGATGAACCAGCAAGACTGGACTTAGTATTCACCTTGAGTAGTGCAGATATTTAGGACATCACATATGAAAGACCCCTTGGGGCCAGCGATCATGTGGTTTTAAGCTTTGAATACACAGTAGAGCTACAAGTGGAGGGGGAAGCAGGAAGGCCAGGATGAATGAAGCCAAACTACAAGAAAGGGGACTACACGGGAATGAGGAACTTCCTGAATGGGGCTCAGTGGGACAAAGAACTGGTAGGGAAGCCAGTTAATGAGAAGATGGAATATGTAGCAACAACGTGCAAGGAGGCTGAGGAGAGGTTTATACCCAATGGTAACAGGAATAATAAAAAAGCCAGGAAAAGCCCATGGTTTACCCAAAGATGCAGTGAGGTAAAAACCAAGTGTGCTAGGGAATGGAAGAAATATAGAAGGCAAAGGACCCAGGAGAATAAAGAGAGCAGTCGCAGAGCCAGAAACGAATATGCACAGATAAGAAGGGAGGCACAATGGCAATATGAAAACGACATAGCAGCGAAAGCCAAATCTGACCCGAAACTGTTATACAGCCACATCAGGAGGAAAACAACAGTCAAGGACCAGGGAATCAGGCTAAGGAAGGAAGGAGGAGAGACAACAAGAAATGACCATTAATTATGTGAGGAACTCAACAAGAGATTCAAAGAAGTGTTCACAGAGGAGACAGAAGGGGCTCCAGAAAGATGGAGAGGTGGGGCACACCACCAAGTGCTGGACAGAGTACACACAACCGAGGAAGAAGTGAAGAGGCTTTTGAGTGACCGAGATATCTCAAAGGCAATGGGGCCAGATAACATCTCCCCATGGGTCCTGAGAGAGGGAGCAGAGGCGCTATGCGTACCCCTAACAACAATATTCAATACATCTATCAAAATAGGGAGATTGCCTGAGGCATGGAAGACAGCAAATGTAGTCCCAATCTTTAAAAAAGGAGACAGACATGAAGCACTAAACTACAGACCAGTGTCACTGACATGTATAGTATGCAAAGTCATGGAGAAGATTATCAGGAGAAGAGTGGTGGAACACCTAGAAAGGAATGATCTCATCAACAGCAGCCAACATGGTTTCAGGGACGGGAAATCCTGTGTCACAAACTTACTGGAGTTCTATGACATGGTGACAGCAGTAAAACAAGAGAGAGAGGGGTGGGTGGATTGCATTTTCTTGGACTGCAAGAAGGCGTTTGACACAGTTCCACACAAGAGATTAGTGCAAAACCTGGAGGACAAAGCAGGGATAACAGGGAAGGCACTACAATGGATCAGGGAATACTTGTCAGGAAGACAGCAGTGAGTCATGGTACGTGGCGAGGTGTCAGAGTGGGCACCTGTGACCAGCGGGGTCCCACAGGGGTCAGTCCTAGGACCAGTGCTGTTTCTGGTATTTGTGAACGACATGACGTAAGGAATAGACTCCGAGGTGTCCCTGTTTGCAGATGACGTGAAGTTGATGAGAAGAATTCATTCGATCGAAGACCAGGCAGAACTACAAAGGGATCTGGACAGGCTGCACACCTGGTCCAGCAATTGGCTCCTGGAGTTCAATCCCACCAAGTTCAAAGTCATGAAGATTGGGGAAGGGCAAAGAAGGCAGCAGACGGAGTACAGTCTAGGGGGTCAGAGACTACAAACCTCACTCAAGGAAAAATATCTTGGGGTGAGTATAACACCAGGCACATCTCCTGAAGCGCACATCAGACAAATAACTGCTGCAGCATATGGGAGCCTAGCAAACCTCAGAACAGCATTCCGACATCTTAATAAGGAATCGTTCAGGACCCTGTACACCGTGTACGTTAGGCCCATATTGGAGTATGCGGCTCCAGTTTGGAACCCACACCTACCCAAGCACGTAAAGAAACTAGAGAAAGTGCAAAGGTTTGCAACAAGACTGGTGCCAGAGCTAAGAGGTATGTCCTACGAGGAGATGTTAAGGGAAATCAACCTGACGAAACTGGAGGACAGGAGAGATAGGGTGACATGATAACGACATACAAAATACTGAGAGGAATTGACAAGGTGGACAAAGACAGGATGTTCCAGAGATTGGACACAGTAACAAGGGGACACAGTTGGAAGTTGAAGACACAGATGAATCACAGGGATGTTAGGAAGTATTTCTTCAGCCACAGAGTAGTCAGGAAGTGGAATAGTTTGGGAAGCGATGTAGTGGAGGCAGGATCCATACATAGCTTTAAGCAGAGGTATGATAAAGCTCACGGTTCAGGGAGAGTGACCTAGTAGCGACCAGTGAAGAGGCGGGGCCTGGAGCTTGGACTCGACCCCTGCAACCTCAACTAGATGAGTACAACTAGTTGAGTACACTGGAGGACAGGAGAGATAAGGGGATATAATAACGACATATTAAATACTGAGAGGAATTGACAAGGTGGACAAAGACAGGATGTTCCAGAGATGGGACACAACAACAAGGGGACACAGTTGGAAGTTGAAGACTCAGATGAATCACAGGGATGTTAGGAAGTATTTCATCAGTCACAGAGTTGTCAGGAAGTGGAATAGTCTGGGAAGTGATGTAGTGGAGACAGGATCTATACATAGCTTTAGGAAGAGGTATGATAAAGCTCATGGAGTAGGAAGAGTGACCTAGTAGCGGCCAGTAAAGAGGCGGGGCTAGAAGCTGTGAATCGACCCCTGCAACCACAACTAGGTGAATACAACTAGGTGAGCACACACACACACATACACAAACATGCATGCACACACACAAACACACACACACACACACACACACACACACACACACACACACACACACACACACACACACACACACACACACACACAAAGGCAATGGGGCCAGATAACATCTCCCCATGGGTATTGAGAGAGGGAGCAGAGGCGCTATGTGTACCCCTAACAACAATATTCAATACATCTATCGAAACAGGGAGATTGCCTGAGGCATGGAAGACAGCAAATGTAGTCCCAATCTTTAAAAAAGGAGACAGACATGAAGCATTAAACTACAGACCAGTGTCACTGACATGTATAGTATGCAAAATCATGGAGAAGTTTATCAGGAGAAGAGTGGTGGAACACCTAGAAAGGAATGATCTCATCAACAGCAGCCAACATGGTTTCAGGGACGGGAAATCCTGTGTCACAAACCTACTGGAGTTCTATGACATGGTGACAGCAGTAAGACAAGAGAGAGAGGGGTGGGTGGATTGCATTTTCTTGGACTGCAAGAAGGCGTTTGACACAGTTCCACACAAGAGATTGGTGCAAAAACTGGAGGACCAAGCAGGATAACAGGGAAGGCACTACAATGGATCAGGGAATACTTGTCAGGAAGACAGCAGCGAGTCATGGTACGTGGCGAGGTGTCAGAGTGGGCACCTGTGACCAGCGGGGTCCTGCAGGGGTCAGTCCTAGGACCAGTGCTGTTTCTGGTATTTGTGAACGACATGACGGAAGGAATAGACTCTGAGGTGTCCCTGTTTGCAGATGACGTGAAGTTGATGAGAAGAATTCACTCGATCGAAGACCAGGCAGAACTACAAAGGGATCTGGACAGGCTGCAGACCTGGTCCAGCAATTGGCTCCTGGAGTTCAATCCCACCAAGTGCAAAGTCATGAAGATTGGGGAAGGACAAAGAAGGCCGCAGACGGAGTACAGTCTAGGGGGTCAGAGACTACAAACCTCACTCAAGGAAAAAGATCTTGGGGTGAGTATAACACCAGGCACATCTCCTGAAGCGCACATCAACCAAATAACTGCTGCAGCATATGGGCGCCTAGCAAACCTCAGAACAGCATTCCGACATCTTAATAAGGAATCATTCAGGACCCTGTACACCGTGTATGTTAGGCCCATATTGGAGTATGCGGCACCAGTTTGGAACCCACACCTAGCCAAGCACGTGAAGAAACTAGAGAAAGTGCAAAGGTTTGCAACAAGACTAGTCCCAGAGCTAAGAGGTATGTCCTACGAGGAGAGGTTAAGGGAAATCAACCTGACGACACTGGAGGACAGGAGAGATAGGGGGGACATGATAACGACATACAAAATACTGAGAGGAATTGACAAGGTGGACAAAGACAGGATGTTCCAGAGATTGGACACAGTAACAAGGGGACACAGTTGGAAGCTGAAGACACAGATGAATCACAGGGATGTTAGGAAGTATTTCTTCAGCCACAGAGTAGTCAGTAAGTGGAATAGTTTGGGAAGCGATGTAGTGGAGGCAGGATCCATACATAGCTTTAAGCAGAGGTATGATAAAGCTCACGGCTCAGGGAGAGTGACCTAGTAGCGATCAGTGAAGAGGCGGGGCCAGGAGCTCGGACTCGACTCCCGCAACCTCAACTAGGTGAGTACAACTAGGTGAGTACACACACACACACACAGGGAAAGGCAATGGGAGGAGGAGAGGGAGAAGAAAGTGTTTATTCATGGGCTTCAGGAGAACGAGGGAAGGACACACAATGAAAGAGGCAGGAAGAAAAACAGGAGATTGGAAACGTCATTAAAGAAATAAGCGAGGAGCACATGACTGAGATAGTAAATTTTCAGAGAACAGGGGGATACTTGAAGAGGAGAAACTGGCCAGTCAGGATCCTGCAAGAAAAACACAGCTGAATCAACAGCATTGAAGAGGGTGTTCCTAGACTGAGACAGAACATGAACAGAATGACAGCAGCTGAGGAGAGGACACAGAAGTGAAAGGGCCAGTAAGAGAGACAAGGATAGAATCAGCAGAGGACAACCAGAGCAGGGCAGAGCAACAAGCACAAGCACACACAGAACTACCCTCAGAATCCTACAGCCAAACACGCTATCCCAAGACAAACAACAATCCACACTGACACACCCCACCCCACAATACGCTGTAGAATCCCACGGCTCACAACTAGGTTCCCGACTCTCACACCCCTAGAACAC
Source organism: Cherax quadricarinatus (assembly GCF_026875155.1). NCBI lineage: Eukaryota > Metazoa > Arthropoda > Malacostraca > Decapoda > Parastacidae > Cherax > Cherax quadricarinatus. The sequence continues at coordinate 15,032,017 of NC_069457.1, forward strand.
AGTGTTGGAGAGGAAGCTGAAGGTATGGAACACCAACGAGAATGGAATAAAGAATAAGTGAGAGGAGTGGCACGAAAGAGTCAAAGAGGCATCGCTGGACATCATAGCTCTCACAGAAACCAAGCTCACAGGAATGATAACAGATACCATCTTTCCAATGGGATATCAGATCCTGAGGAAAGACAGAGGGAACAGAGGCGATGAGGAGTAGCACTGCTCATCAAAAACCGATGGGATTTTGATGAGCTGGAGAGATGAGACAAAGGAGAAGCAAGAGACTACATAATAGTAACATCTTAGTCTGGAGGTCCAAGGAAGTAATTGCAGTGATGTATAACCCACCACAGAATAGCAGAAGGCCAAGCCAAGACTATGACGAGAGTAATAGAGCGATGGTTGACACACTGGCTGAAGTGGCCAGAAAGGCTCAGGCAAGCAGAGCAATGCTGCTGATTATGGGTGACTTCAATCACAAGGAAATCGACTGGGTGAACCTGGAGCTACATGGGGGCTCAGGAACGTGGATGGCTAAGATGATGGAGGTGCTGCTGGAAAACATCTTGTACCATTGATAACGTCGTCTCTCATTTCCATAATGTTTTGATGCGAAGGAAAAGACAAGACACATTAGATCAGTTTTTGGTGAAATTTAGACTACCTGCTAGACTTCCTTCATGCCAGAAGTCGACTCATGCAAGGTTAGTTTTCTTGGGTGTTTACGGTATTTTTTTTTCTTTCTTATTTCAGTTTTTGTCCCTATTATGCTGTGCATTATTCTGTGTAATTCAGAAATTTTCAAACTTCGACTATTTTTTCTTGTTTACAACTCTTAAAAAGAAACTGTTCAGAGCGAACAGTTCGTTTTCTCCGTTGTTCCAGGTTTTCTCAGTGTTATTCCAGATTTTTATATTTAGTTTACTATTACACTGTGCATTCTATGGTATAAATAACTATTTTTGTGCTTAATTAAAAATATTAAAAAAAAAATATTTATACAGTTCGTACGGGTCTGGGACGGATTAATCGCATTTATACAATGCAATTGGGAAATTAGGTTCGGGTCACGACCAAATCGAGTCGCGACCAGAGTTTTGGAACGAATTATGGTCGTGACCGTACACTGTACCCTACACTGGCGCCATACATGGTCCCTCCAGCAGTGACGCACATCTACCCTACACTGGTGACATACATGTACACTACACTGTTGACATGTACCCCACACTGGTTCCATATCTGCGTTCGATACTTGTGTGCATATATACAGTTGACTCTGGTGCCATATATACCCTGGACGCTAGTGACATATACTACACTTAACACTAGTGCCATACACTGGTGTCATACATTCACGTTGATGAAAGATGTCATTTATGAACTGAACACTGGGGACAAGAATACACTGAACATTGAAGCCATATTTTCACTAAACACTAGTTCCATAAATGCCGTTTGTACAGCGCAAACTGATAACATAAAAGCATTGTAAACTAGCTTCATACATCTACTAAGTACTAATGCGACATTCGCAGGATACAGAATGACTATGACATAAGTAATAGGCACAATAGTACTTTACCTTATACAGAGTGTACTGAAGGACTATACCATATATGGTATAAACCTTGGTAATAAATACCGACAAGTTGACTCACGAAATCGTAATGACACGATTGCAAACAAACCATACCCCGGCCGGGATAAACCCGCGGTCATAGAGTCTCAAAACTCCAGCCCGTCGCGTTAGCCACTAGACCAGCTAGCCACAATAAGATTCGTCCAACTAGGTATATTTCTACACCATAGGAAGGTTAGCACAGGCACTACTGTGACCACAAATGCAAGTTGGTTTAGAAAGACATGTAAGTAAAAACTATGACATTTATTAGAAAACATTTCGGTCCTGGGACCTTGACGTCGACCCGTCCTCATCCCAACATGGCATTCTTCAGGTCACCATGCGTCACTCACACCTAACTCTCCACTACATATAATGTCTTTCTACCTCTGTATGTTAGAAGTGATCAAGGTCCCAGGACCGAAACGTTGTCTAATAAATATGTCAGTGTTTGCACTGGTTAATTATAATGATTTGGCACTGATTATTGGTACAGTATATATACCAAGGACTAAAAGTCTGTCACATATGCTCTGGTACTCAAGGAGTGCACATACAAGTACAAGGAGTGCACATACAAGTACAAGGAGTGCACATACAAGTACAAGGAGTGCACATACAAGTACAAGGAGTGCACATACAAGTACAAGGAGTGCACATACAAGTACAAGGAGTGCACATACAAGTACAAGGAGTGCACATACAAGTACAAGGAGTGCACATACAAGTACAAGGAGTGCACATACAAGTACAAGGAGTACATATACAAGTACAAGGAGTGCACATACAAGTACAATGAGTGCACATACAAGTACAAGGAGTGCACATACAAGTACAAGGAGTGCACATACAAGTACGAGGAGTACACATACAAGTACAAGGAGTGCACATACAAGTACAAGGAGTGCACATACAAGAACAAGGAGTGCACATACAAGTACAAGGAGTGCACATACAAGTAAAAGGAGTGCACATACAAGTACAATGAGTGCACATACAAGTACAAGGAGTGCACATACAAGTACAAGGAGTGCACATACAAGTACAAGCAGTGCGCATACAAGTACAAGGAGTGCACATACAAGTACAAGGAGTGCACATACAAGTACAAGGAGTGCACATACAAGTACAAGGAGTGCACATACAAGTACAAGGAGTGCACATACAAGTACAAGGAGTGCACATACAAGTACAATGAGTGCACATACAAGTACAAGGAGTGCACATACAAGTACAAGGAGTGCACATACAAGTACAAGCAGTGCACATACAAGTACAAGGAGTGCACATACAAGTACAAGGAGTGCACATACAAGTACAAGGAGTGCACATACAAGTACAAGGAGTGCACATACAAGTACAAGGAGTGCACATACAAGTACAAGGAGTGCACATACAAGTACAATGAGTGCACATACAAGTACAAGGAGTGCACATACAAGTACAAGGAGTGCACATACAAGTACAAGGAGTGCACATACAAGTACAAGGAGTGCACATACAAGTACAAGGAGTGCACATACAAGTACAAGGAGTACACATACAAGTACAAGGAGTGCACATACAAGTACAAGGAGTGCACATACAAGTACAATGAGTGCACATACAAGTACAAGGAGTGCACATACAAGTACAAGGAGTGCACATACAAGTACAATGAGTGCACATACAAGTACAAGGAGTGCACATACAAGTACAAGGAGTGCACTACAAGTACAAGGAGTGCACATACAAGTACAAGGAGTGCACATACAAGTACAAGAAGTGCACATACAAGTACAAGGAGTGCACATACAAGTACAAGGAGTGCACATACAAGTACAAGGAGTGCACATACAAGTACAAGGAGTGCACATACAAGTACAAGGAGTGCACATACAAGTACAATGAGTGCACATACAAGTACAAGGAGTGCACATACAAGTACAAGGAGTGCACATACAAGTACAAGGAGTGCACATACAAGTACAAGGAGTGCACATACAAGTACAAGGAGTGCACATACAAGTACAAGGAGTACACATACAAGTACAAGGAGTGCACATACAAGTACAAGGAGTGCACATACAAGTACAAGGAGTGCACATACAGTACAAGGAGTGCACATACAAGTACAAGGAGTGCACATACAAGTACAAGGAGTGCACATACAAGTACAAGGAGTGCACATACAAGTACAGGAGTGCACATACAAGTACAAGAGTGCACATACAAGTACAAGGAGTGCACATACAAGTACAAGGAGTGCACATACAAGTACAAGGAGTGCACATACAAGTACATGGAGTGCACATACAAGTACAAGGAGTACACATACAAGTACAAGGAGTGCACATACAAGTACAAGGAGTACACATACAAGTACAAGGAGTACACTGTTTGAAATTAAAACTTGTGTTATATATATGAACTAGGTACAAGACTCTGAAACACTATTACACACGCAGGATACACTGAATGACTGCTATGTACCGGGTACTGAACGACTGCTATGTACCGGGTACTGAATGACTGCTATGTACCGGGTACTGAACGACTGCTATGTACCGGGTACTGAATGACTGCTATGTACCGGGTACTGAACGACTGCTATGTACCGGGTACTGAATGACTGCTATGTACCGGGTACTGAACGACTGCTATGTACCGGGTACTGAATGACTGCTATGTACCGGGTACTGAACGACTGCTATGATACCGGGTACTGAATGACTGCTATGTACCGGGTACTGAACGACTGCTATGTACCGTGTACTGAATGACTGCTATGTACCGGGTACTGAACGACTGCTATGTACCGGGTACTGAACGACTGCTATGTACCGGGTACTGAATGACTGCTATGTACCGGGTACTGAACGACTGCTATGTACCGGGTACTGAATGACTGCTATGTACCGGGTACTGAACGACTGCTATGTACTGGGTACTGAATGACTGCTATGTACCGGGTACTGAATGACTGCTATGTACCGGGTACTGAATGACTGCTATGTACCGGGTACTGAATGACTGCTATGTACCGGGTACTGAATGACTGCTATGTACCGGGCACTGAATGACTGCTATGTACCGGGCACTGAATGACTGCTATGTACCGGGTACTGAATGACTGCTATGTACCGGGCACTGAATGACTGCTATGTACCGGGCACTGAATGACTGCTATGTACCGGGTACTGAATGACTGCTATGTACCGGGCACTGAATGACTGCTATGTACCGGGCACTGAATGACTGCTATGTACCGGGTACTGAATGACTGCTATGTACCGGGTACTGAATGACTGCTATGTACCGGGTACTGAATGACTGCTATGTACCGGGCACTGAATGACTGCTATATACCGGGTACTGAATGACTGCTATGTACCGGGCACTGAATGACTGCTATGTACCGGGCACTGAATGACTGCTGTGTACCGGGTACTGAATGACTGCTATGTACCGGGTAATGAATGACTGCTATGTACCGGGTACTGAATGACTGCTATGTACCGGGCACTGAATGACTGCTATGTACCGGGTACTGAACGACTGCTATGTACCGGGTACTGAATGACTGCTATGTACCGGGCACTGAACGACTGCTATGTACCGGGTACTGAACGACTGCTATGTACAGGGTACTGAACGACTGCTATGTACCGGGTACTGAATGACTGCTATGTACCGGGCACTGAACGACTGCTATGTACCGGGTACTGAACGACTGCTATGTACCGGGTACTGAACGACTGCTATGTACCGGGTACTGAACGACTGCTATGTACCGGGTACTGAACGACTGCTATGTACCGGGCACTGAACGACTGCTATGTACCGGGTACTGAACGACTGCTATGTACCGGGTACTGAATGACTGCTATGTACCGGGCACTGAATGACTGCTATGTACCGGGTACTGAACGACTGCTATGTACCGGGTACTGAACGACTGCTATGTACCGGGAACTGAACGACTGCTATGTACCGGGCACTGACGACTGGCTATGTACCGGGTACTGAACGACTGCTATGTAACCGGGTACTGAACGACTGCTATGTACCGGGTACTGAACGACTGCTATGTACCGGGTACTGAACGACTGCTATGTACCGGGTACTGAATGACTGCTATGTACCGGGTACTGAACGACTGCTATGTACCGGGTACTGAACGACTGCTATGTACCGGGTACTGAACGACTGCTATGTACCGGGTACTGAACGACTGCTATGTACCGGGCACTGAACGACTGCTATGTACCGGGTACTGAACGACTGCTATGTACCGGGTACTGAACGACTGCTATGTACCGGTACTGAATGAACTGCTATGTACCGGTACTGAATGACTGCTATGTACCGGGTACTGAATGACTGCTATGTACGGGTACTGAATGACTGCTATGTACCGGGTACTGAATGACTGCTATGTACCAGGGTACTGAATGACTGCTATGTACCGGGTACTGAATGACTGCTATGTACCGGGTACTGAATGACTGCTATGTACCGGGTACTGAATGACTGCTATGTACCGGGTACTGAATGACTGCTATGTACCGGGTACTGAACGACTGCTATGTACCGGGTACTGAACGACTGCTATGTACCGGGTACTGAACGACTGCTATGTACCGGGTACTGAACGACTGCTATGTACCGGTACTGAACGACTGCTATGTACCGGGTACTGAATGACTGCTATGTACCGGGTACTGAACGACTGCTATGTACCGGGTACTGAACGACTGCTATGTACGGGTACTGAATGAATGCTATGTACCGGGTACTGAATGACTGCTATGTACCGGGTACTGAATGACTGCTATGTACCGGGTACTGAATGACTGCTATGTACCAGGTACTGAATGACTGCTATGTACCGGGTACTGAACGACTGTTATGTACCGGGTACTGAATGACTGCTATGTACCGGGTACTGAACGACTGCTATGTACCGGGTATGAACGACTGCTATGTACCGGGATGAACGACTGCTATGTACCGGGTACTGAACGACTGCTATGTACCGGGTACTGAAGGACTGCTTTGTACCGGGTACTGAACGACTGCTATGTACCGGGTACTGAACGACTGCTATGTACCGGGTACTGAATGACTGCTATGTACCGGGTACTGAATGACTGCTATGTACCGGGTACTGAATGACTGCTATGTACCGGTACTGAATGACTGCTATGTACCGGGTACTGAATGACTGCTATGTACCGGGTACTGAATGACTGCTATGTACCGGGTACTGAATGACTGCTATGTACCGGGTACTGAATGACTGCTATGTACCGGGTACTGAATGACTGCTATGTACCGGATACTGAATGACTGCTATGTACCGGGTACTGAACGACTGCTATGTACCGGGTACTGAACGACTGCTATGTACCGGTACTGAACGACTGCTATGTACCGGTACTGAACGACTGCTATGTACCGGGTACTGAACGACTGCTATGTACCGGGTAACTGAATGACTGCTATGTACCGGGTACTGAATGACTGCTATGTACCGGGTACTGAATGACTGCTATGTACCGGGTACTGAATGACTGCTATGTACCGGGTACTGAATGACTGCTATGTACCGGGTACTGAATGACTGCTATGTACCGGGTACTGAATGACTGCTATGTACCGAGTACTGAATGACTGCTATGTACCGGGTACTGAATGACTGCTATGTACCGGGTACTGAATGACTGCTATGTACCGGGTACTGAACGACTGCTCTGTACCGGGTACTGAACGACTGCTATGTACCGGGTACTGAACGACTGCTATGTACCGGGTACTGAATGACTGCTATGTACCGGGTACTGAACGACTGCTATGTACCGGGTACTGAACGACTGCTATGTACCGGGTACTGAATGACTGCTATGTACCGGGTACCTGAACGACTGCTATGTACGGGTACTGAACGACTGCTATGTAGGGTACTGAATGACTGCTATGTACCGGGTACTGAACGACTGCTATGTACCGGGTACTGAATGACTGCTATGTACCGGGTACTGAACGACTGCTATGTACCGGGTACTGAACGACTGCTATTTACCGGGTACTGAATGACTGCTATATACCGGGTACTGAACGACTGCTATGTACCGGGTACTGAACGACTGCTATGGACCGGGTACTGAATGACTGCTATGTACCGGGTACTGAACGACTGCTATGTACCGGGTACTGAACGACTGCTAAGTACCGGGTACTGAATGCCTGCTATGTACCGTGTACTGAATGACTGCTATGTACCGGGTACTGAATGACTGCTATGTACCGGGTACTGAATGACTGCTATGTACCGGGTACTGAATGACTGCTATGTACCGGGTACTGAATGACTGCTATGTACCGGGTACTGAACGACTGCTATGTACCGGGTACTGAACGACTGCTATGTACCGGGTACTGAATGACTGCTAGTACGGGTACTGAACGACTGCTATGTACCGGGTACTGAACGACTGCTATGTACCGGGTACTGAATGACTGCTATGTACCGGGTACTGAACGACTGCTATGTACCGGGTACTGAACGACTGCTATGTACCGGGTACTGAATGACTGCTATGTACGGGTACTGAATGACTGCTATGTACCGGGTACTGAATGACTGCTATGTACCGGGTACTGAACGACTGCTATGTACCGGGTACTGAATGACTGCTATGTACCGGGTACTGAACGACTGCTATGTACCGGGTACTGAATGACTGCTATGTACCGGGTACTGAACGACTGCTATGTACCGGGTACTGAATGACTGCTATGTACCGGGTACTGAATGACTGCTATGTACCGGGTACTGAATGACAGCTATGTACCGGGTACTGAACGACTGCTATGTACCGGGTACTGAATGACTGCTATGTACCGGGTACTGAACGACTGCTATGTACCGGGTACTGAACGACTGCTATGTACCGGGTACTGAACGACTGTTATGTACCGGGTACTGAACGACTGCTATGTACCGGGTACTGAACGACTGCTATGTACCGGGTACTGAACGACTGCTATGTACCGGGTACTGAACGACTGCTATGTACCGGGTACTGAACGACTGCTATGTACCGGGTACTGAACGACTGCTATGTACCGGGTACTGAATGACTGCTATGTACCGGGTACTGAATGATTGCTATGTACCGGGTACTGAACGACTGCTATGTACCGGGTACTGAATGACTGCTATGTACCGGGTACTGAATGACTGCTATGTACCGGGTACTGAACGATGCTATGTACCGGGTACTGAATGACTGCTATGTACCGGGTACTGAACGACTGCTATGTACCGGGTACTGAACGACGCTATGTACCGGGTACTGAATGACTGCTATGTACCGGGTACTGAATGACTGCTATGTACCGGGTACTGAACGACTGCTATGTACCGGGTACTGAACGACTGCTATGTACCGGGTACTGAACGACTGCTATGTACCGGGTACTGAACGACTGCTATGTACCGGGTACTGATCGACTGCTATGTACCGGGTACTGAATGACTGCTATGTACCGGGTACTGAACGACTGCTATGTACCGGGTACTGAACGACTGCTATGTACCGGGTACTGAATGACTGCTATGTACCGGGTACTGAACGACTGCTATGTACCGGGTACTGAACGACTGCTATGTACCGGGTACTGAACGACTGCTATGTACCGGGTACTGAACGACTGCTATGTACCGGGTACTGAACGACTGCTATGTTCCGGGTACTGAATGACTGCTATGTACCGGGTACTGAACGACTGCTATGTACCGGGTACTGAATGACTGCTATGTACCGGGTACTGAATGACTGCTATGTACCGGGTACTGAATGACTGCTATGTACAGGGTAATGAATGACTGCTATGTACCGGGTACTGAATGACTGCTATGTACCGGGTACTGAATGACTGCTATGTACCGGGTACTGAACGACTGCTATGTACCGGGTACTGAATGACTGCTATGTACTGGGTACTGAACGACTGCTATGTACCGGGTACTGAATGACTGCTATGTACCGGGTACTGAATGACTGCTATGTACCGGGTACTGAATGACTGCTATGTACCGGGTACTGAATGACTGCTATGTACCGGGTACTGAACGACTGCTATGTACCGGGTACTGAACGACTGCTATGTACCGGGTACTGAACGACTGCTATGTACCGGGTACTGAACGACTGCTATGTACCGGGTGCTGAATGACTGCTATGTACCGGGTACTGAACGACTGCTATGTACCGGGTACTGAACGACTGCCATGTACCGGGTACTGAACGACTGCTATGTACCGGGTACTGAATGACTGCTATGTACCGGGTACTGAATGACTGCTAAGTACCGGGTACTGAATGACTGCTATGTACCGGGTACTGAACGACTGCTATGTACCGGGTACTGAACGACTGCTATGTACCGGGTACTGAACGACTGCTATGTACAGGGTACTGAATGACTGCTATGTACCGGGTACTGAACGACTGCTATGTACCGGGTACTGAACGACTGCTATGTACCGGGTACTGAACGACTGCTATGTACCGGGTACTGAACGACTGCTATGTACCGGGTACTGAAAACGACTGCTATGTACCGGCTACTGAACGACTGCTATGTACCGGGTACTGAATGACTGCTATGTACCGGGTACTGAACGACTGCTATGTACCGGGTACTGAATGACTGCTATGTACCGGGTACTGAATGGCTGCTATGTACCGGGTACTGAACGACTCTTATGTATGTACTGGGTACTGAACGACTCTTATGTATGTACCGGGTACTTAGCGACTCTTATGTATGTACTGGGTACTGAACGACTCTTATGTATGTACTGGGTACTGAACGACTGTTATGTATGTACCGGGTACTTAGCGACTCTTATGTATGTACTGGGTACTGAACGATTCTTATGTATGTACTGGGTACTGACCGACTGTTATGTATGTACTGGGTACTGAACGACTGTTATGTATGTACCGGGTACTGAACGACTGTTATGTATGTACTGGGTACTGAACGACTGCTATGTACCGGGTACTGAACGACTGCTATGTACCGGGTACTGAACGACTGCTATGTACCGGGTACTGAACGACTGCTATGTACCGGCTACTGAACGACTGCTATGTACCGGGTACTGAATGACTGCTATGTACCGGGTACTGAACGACTGCTATGTACCGGGTACTGAATGACTGCTATGTACCGGGTACTGAATGGCTGCTATGTACCGGGTACTGAACGACTCTTATGTATGTACTGGGTACTGAACGACTCTTATGTATGTACCGGGTACTTAGCGACTCTTATGTATGTACTGGGTACTGAACGACTCTTATGTATGTACTGGGTACTGAACGACTGTTATGTATGTACCGGGTACTTAGCGACTCTTATGTATGTACTGGGTACTGAACGATTCTTATGTATGTACTGGGTACTGACCGACTGTTATGTATGTACTGGGTACTGAACGACTGTTATGTATGTACCGGGTACTGAACGACTGTTATGTATGTACTGGGTACTGAGCGACTGTTATGTATGTACTGGGTTCTGAGCGACTCTTATGTATGTACTGGGTACTGAGCGACTCTTATGTATGTACTGGGTACTGAACGACTGTTATGTATGTACTGGGTACTGAACGACTGTTATGTATGTACTGGGTACTGAGCGACTCTTATGTATGTACTGGGTACTGAACGACTGTTATGTATGTACTGGGTACTGAGCGACTCTTATGTATGTACTGGGTACTGAACGACTCTTATGTATGTACTGGGTACTGAGCGACTCTTATGTATGTACTGGGTACTGAACGACTCTTATGTATGTACTGGGTACTGAGCGACTCTTATGTATGTACTGGGTACTGAGCGACTCTTATGTATGTACTGGGTACTGAACGACTCTTATGTATGTACTGGGTACTGAACGACTCTTATGTATGTACTGGGTACTGAGCGATTCTTATGTATATACTGGGTACTGAACGATTCTTATGTATGTACTGGGTACTGAACGACTCTTATGTATGTACTGGGTACTGAACGACTCTTATGTATGTACTGGGTACTGGAGCTGTATATATACTGTGTATGAAGGGCTGTCATTGGGTATTGAACTATTGGGTTTTGAAGGGCCGTCATATATGCTCTGGGGTTTGAATGGCCGTCATATATGCTCTGGGTTTTGATGGGCCGTCATATATGCTCTGGGTTTTGAATGGCCGTCATATATGCTCTGGGTTTTGATGGGCCGTCATATATGCTCTGGGTTTTGATGGGCCGTCATATATGCTCTGGGTTTTGAAGGGCCGTCATATATGCTCTGGGTTTTGAATGGCCGTCATATATGCTCTGGGTTCTGAAGGGCCGTCATATATGCTCTGGGTTCTGAATGGCCGTCATATATGCTCTGGGTTCTGAAGGGCCGTCATATATGCTCTGGGTTCTGAATGGCCGTCATATATGCTCTGGGTTCTGAAGGGCCGTCATATATGCTCTGGGTTCTGAATGGCCGTCATATATGCTCTGGGTTCTGAAGGGCCGTCATATATGCTCTGGGTTCTGAATGGCCGTCATATATGCTCTGGTTCTGAAGGGCCGTCATATATGCTCTGGGTTCTGAATGGCCGTCATATATGCTCTGGGTTCTGAAGGGCCGTCATATATGCTCTGGGTTCTGAATGGCCGTCATATATGCTCTGGGTTCTGAAGGGCCGTCATATATGCTCTGGGTTCTGAAGGGCCGTCATATATGCTCTGGGTTCTGAATGGCCGTCATATATGCTCTGGGTTCTGAAGGGCCGTCATATATGCTCTGGGTTCTGAATGGCCGTCATATATGCTCTGGGTTCTGAATGGCCGTCATATATGCTCTGGGTTCTGAAGGGCCGTCATATATGCTCTGGGTTCTGAATGGCCATCATATATGCTCTGGGTTCTGAAGGGCCGTCATATATGCTCTGGGTTCTGAATGGCCGTCATATATGCTCTGGGTTCTGAAGGGCCGTCATATATGCTCTGGGTTCTGAATGGCCGTCATATATGCTCTGGGTTCTGAAGGGCCGTCCATATATGCTCTGGGTTTGAAGGGCCGTCATATATGCTCTGGGTTCTGAAGGGCCGTCATATATGCTCTGGGTTCTGAAGGGCCGTCATATATGCTCTGGGTTCTGAATGGCCGTCATATATGCTCTGGGTTCTGAAGGGCCGTCATATATGCTCTGGGTTCTGAAGGGCCGTCATATATGCTCTGGGTTTTGAATGGCCGTCATATATGCTCTGGGTTCTGAATGGCCGTCATATATGCTCTGGGTTCTGAAGGGCCGTCATATATGCTCTGGGTTCTGAAGGGCCGTCATATATGCTCTGGGTTTTGAATGGCCGTCATATATGCTCTGGGTTCTGAAGGGCCGTCATATATGCTCTGGGTTCTGAATGGCCGTCATATATGCTCTGGGTTCTGAAGGGCCGTCATATATGCTCTGGGTTCTGAATGGCCGTCATATATGCTCTGGGTTCTGAAGGGCCGTCATATATGCTCTGGGTTCTGAATGGCCGTCATATATGCTCTGGGTTCTGAATGGCCGTCATATATGCTCTGGGTTTTGAATGGATGTCTTTTATGCATTAGGTTCCAAGGAACTAAGTCAAATATCAAGTGAGCGCTGTAAGACTCTGCCACACATGAATCTGCTGCGAATTTACTGATGAATTGTGCCATATATTCATTTAACACTAAAAACGTGTATGCACTGCTGAATGGTACTTATATTCAATGTATGGTTAGGCTTCATACACAAATAAACAATCTCTGCTGTTTCTTTCCTCACAGTTTTTTGAAGGAGTTGGCAGTAGATGGCAACCAAAGTGCTACCAGTATGTATGCTTGTGACAACAATATTCAGCTACCCTGGTGGATTGTTGACTTAAACCAGACTCGCACAATCTACCAGGTGCAGATCCTCCCACGTTACGACTTGTATTACACCAGGTTCCACGACATAGAGGTTTGTGCAATCTCTCTAGGTACTTCTATTATTACAAGTGCCTCTTCTAATTATCCCTCAATACACAGACGAACATTGCAAATGGAAATTGATTCTCAGTGGATAATATATATATATATATATGTATATATATATATATATATATATATATATATATATATATATATATATATATATATATATATATATATATATATATATATATATATATATATATATAATATCCACCTCTGGTGCAAGTAGTGGGACCCATATCCTCGGAGAAGTGGACAAAAAGCCTTCAAGAAAGAATATTTGGATATCTTCCTGAAGCTATTTGAATATTCCACTTCCCCTACCACCTCATCCTTTCATTATTTTTTTTTTATCCATAGGTATATTTTATTATATAATATGCTACAGAATATTTAATAAATACATTGCTAATATGAGGATGGAATATACAGTACAAAAAGCGTGAGACATCCACGTCTAGCTCATATTGTTACGTGTTTGTTACTGGTTATAATGCGAAAATCTAATCCAGATCCTCAGAGCTGGGGTGCGTGCCCAAAATATAGCAGGCATTTCCCTCTGAACAGCAGCACTGAGTCGCTGGAACAGAAAACTAGCTGCCCTGGGATCCCTGGTTACCCTGCTGAGTCTTTTGCCTAGCTCCTTAAGGAACTTAGATGCACACTTTCCCCATGAACCAAGGGTCTCTGAGCCTTGGCTGCCCCTCTTTCCTCCCTGGTGTATTGGAGATAGGTATCAGCCAAGTAGATGCACATATGTAGTATCACACCACCTGCTTGCCGTTTGTCTAGGCTTGAAGAGTGATACCATCTGGACGCTTTTGGCTGCCATCAGATTTGCATAGTTGGGGTGGCTCCCTTAGTGCCGGGCATCCAGCTGTTGAGAGGCTCCTCTTGATGTTATTAACCTCATCATGTATTGCAATCTTTCCCTCGGATTTTTGACACACAAGACCATGGTACCAGAATCGGTCTGCTGCTTCACTGCCACATATACACCTGTGTTGGGCGAGAATAGGGGCGGCAAGTCAAAGGGCAACACCAATGCGGATGGTCTGTGGGTCGAGACGTGTGCCAAGGCTGGAGTTGGGAACAGCCAACAGAAAGTCCCCTGCACAAAGAGCTCTCACTGCCAGGAGGTGGGCTCTATCCTTCCCTGACACACACTGAAGCATGGTTGAGGCTATATTCTCTACTATCGGGCCATCCCAGTGCAACTGTGTACAGTTGCTGGGGGGAGCAAGTCTGGTTTCAGACCCCATTAAATTATCCCAAATCATGGCTCCGTCAACGAACTTTTGGTCATGGACTCCAGTTTTGTCCCTAAGATGTTCAGGGAGAATTGCTGCTACAAGTCCTCTGGATGCAATGCATGATTAGAGGTAGTGCAATCTGTGATGACTTGCAGACACCAATGCCTCCTAGTCTGAGTGGAAGTGTAGCTTGGTCCCACTGCCGTCTTCTAGAGTAAGGTTAAGTACTTTCGTAAAAATCTGCCTCGTGATACTGTCATACTCGTGCAGTATAGGGTTATCATAAGAAGGTGCACATCTTGGGAAATATGTCAACCTGGGCAGACTCAAGCATTTTATGAGAAGGTACAAGGCATCATGGGTGTCAAGATTGCCTAATCGTTGTTCTATTCTCTTCAATTCTTTCAGATTCTTTCTGAGAATTGTGTCAATGGCATCGCGTCCTAGATGTGCTCCAAGCAAGACGCTGTTTGTGGGGGCAATGACTGATGTTTCTGGTAGTCTTGATCACACTGCATCTATCACTTGTTGAATTACTAAGATGATTTCACATTTGGATGGATTCAGGATTAAACCCATTTCCTCTCCCCGTGCCATCGCCTGTGTTAGATAATCTAGAAGCGTCTCCTTTGTACCTGCTAGTGTGCCATCATGCATGGTTTGTACCTGCTAGTGTGCCATCATGCATGGTTTGTACCTGCTAGTGTGCCATCATGCATGGTTTGTACCTGCTAGTGTGCCATCATGCATGGTTTGTACCTGCTAGTGTGCCATCATGCATCATGGTTTCCTTAACTGCTATACAGAAGAGAAATGGTGTGAGAGGATCACCATGCTGGACACCTGATGATGTGATTTCATACTCTTCAAAGAGAAGCATTGATTCCTTGCTATATCCAGCTGAAACAAAAGGGAAGAGACCAGGAAAATATTCTTGTACAGCTGCTAATACCACGTATCTTTTCAGGTGATTAAATGCTTTCTTGAAATCTAATTTTACTACTGCGTTGTCCTCAGGCAGGTTGTCGATATACGCCCTTGTTGCATGAACTGCTGCTTCACTCCCTTGAGAGACCCCAAAGCCAAGTTGGTTTGGTTGAAGCATCATGGCTGCCTGTGCACGAATACTTGAATACTTCAGACAGCAACTTTGAAAACGAGGAGGCGAAAAGTGTTGCCCACTGCAGTTGCCCTAATTTCTCCATCCTTCTTTTTAAAGGTAAAAAGTGATGCACCAAAAAAGAAAGGCTAATTTCGTCAGGAATCAGACCAGCCAAGGAACTGATGATGAACCTTGTGATCTCTGAATGCAGTGTCTCTGCAATCTCCCCGATAATTGGATTAACCATTTCCTTTAAATGCTGTGGCCTTATTCTTGTGTAACTCCCAGTAGAGCTGGACAGGAATGACATTACTGCTTTGTAAATGTCTGAGTCTTGCACAGTCAATGGTTCCAGAGTGGGGACAGAGGTGTTGGAACTGTTGGTGCCCCTGGTTTCCCTGGTAAGGTGCTTTCCTTCAAGTGCTTCAGCAGTGTCAGCATCCCTGGGGGCAACTGTATCTTCACTGGTTATAATTCTGATTGCTCCCACTGTGTTGCCTTCTTCAGTATTCTTGCTCACCTGGACTCTGATTTTTTTGCTGTCAGTGGAGTGAGTGGGGGTTCTGCCTCTCCCATTTTTGTATTGACGGGGAAGGTGAATGAGGTTATCAGCTCTAGGAAAGCTTCTTAAGGATTTGATGATCATTGAGGCTAGCCTCTTTTCCCTTCTTTCCGGCACAGCTAAGCAGACATTGCCAAAAAGTAGCAAGTTGTGCCAAACCTTGATAGCTGGTGGAGCATTTAGGATAGTGGAACCATCGTTTACTTTTTTTAAGAAGTCTGTAAGTTTCCCAGTTGCGTGTGGACGGGCTGCTTTGGGAATATGTGTGAGTATCCTGGTACCTGTTGCTTTACTTGATTTCTAGATATTATCTGATGAGATGAGATCTGTTGGAGTGGGTTCAGGTGCCTGAAGTGGCTCTGGGTTATCACTTTCCACAAGAGGACATCTGAACCAGAGCAGCTACCATGTTTGCAGAGGAAACCAGTAGAGTTGAGACAACAAAGCTGTAAACACGACCGCCACTTACCTCTCCTAGTATTGCCAGCCGTACCATTTCCCTGGCTGCTCACTTGCTCCTGACTGGCATCCATTTGGCTAGGTAGACTGTGGGAGTGGAATACTACATGCTGGGTGGGTATGATGCGTGGTGGCCTGGTAGGGCTTGAGGGGTGTCGCTGGGCTTTGGGTGGGGCCACACATAAACCGACATGCGAAACACAGCCCGGCTGGTCAGGTACTGACTTCACTGCAAAGAAAATCCTTTGTCTTTTGTGATTCCTGATCTTGTGTTGGCATTGTGTGTTATTGACCGCTGGTAGATACTTCTTGGACGCGATTTTTGAAATGATGTTTGACTTCCAATGTTCGTGTGAGATAATGAAATTGGGATTGGTAGCTATAACCAAAGTATAACAATTCATTAATAATAACCAAACGGGGTAAAGTAAAGGAAACAAAAATGAAAGATAAACTTATATTTGACCATGAGTTATGCAGAAAAAAATATGATAGTGTTAACATGGAGTTTTGATCCCTGACAGAAGGACTGGACCACCTGGTAATGTTGCAGCAGAAGTACAGTAGTCACCTCGAGGTGATAATGACCTTGTTGAAAGGTAGTTGTTTGTTAATGGAATTTGAAACTTATCAACAACACGAGAGTCATTAAGACACACGCGTTATATCTGGGAATCATTAGACGTTTCGTTATCCAATGGCTTTACCATTGCCATTACAGATTTAATAGAGCAGCCACCATTACAGATTCTGTAGAGCAGAAGTCTGCTTCAGGGGACAATGTTGATTCAGTTCTAGAAATCGCTGGTGGTGGTGACTGGTATGCTTTAAAGCTGAATGGGAATCTAATTCCTTGCTTCCTTTTCTTGATGTCCATGTCCACCGCTCAGATACAGGTTTTTCCTTTTCCGTCTACCGAAAACCTAGCCCATGGCATACATTTACTACTTTTCCTACATCTTCCCTTGTCAAAAAAAATGCTCTTTTCTCCCTTTCTCCTTCCTCCGCATCTGTGACCTCAGTTCCTTCCAGCAAAAATTTTACTCTTTATAATCGTTTTTTCCGGGCCCTTTGGGTACCCTTCCCGTTTTTAAGACTCTGCCTTCTCACGTGCTAAAAAAAATTTCTTCTCTCCCAAACCTCTACCCTAACCTTTTTCCTCTGCCTTACACATTTCCGGTCTTTCTAATCTCAACAGTTTTCTCCGTTCCCTTTGATACAAACTTCTTTCCGCCAGACAAAACTCTTTTGCACTAATCCTTCTACCCTCCTCCTCTACAATGTTCCTGGCTACTATTTCTTGCTCCTCCTGTCCTCTTCAATACTTTGAGAAACTGGGCCCACTCTTTTTTTTACAACTTAGGGGGACAAAAATAGTGTTAGGCTTCCGACACTAACAATGCTCTTTTTTGTCACGTCAGAATCACGCCATCCTACTGACTGGGCTTCTCAAAACTGTCTTCCCTATTCCCAAATCGAACAGTCGCCGTCAGTTGAATCCTCTCTAAACACAACTTTCCTTGTTTAAAACTGTCGGGCTTCGTCTCTGTAGATGCCTTTCCCCTCCCCTACATTGTAAAATGCTCCAAACTTCGAACACCCGTACTTTAAACCCGATTCCTCATTTTCTTCTTTTACCCTTCCCCTTTCCTCTTTCCTTTTTTTTTTTTTTTCTTTCTCGTCTCGTTTTCTGTTCCTTTATTATTTTTTTCATCACTCCCCTTTTCCCCCCCCCTCTGTGCAAATTGCTCCCCCTCTGTGGGCACCTACTCCCTTTTGGGGGACCTAGCTCCCTTTTGGGCACCTAGCTCCCTTTTGGCACCTAGCTCCCTTGTGGCACCTAACTCCTTGTGGGACCCAGCTCCCTTGTGGGGGACCTAGCTCCCCTTTTGGGCACCTACTCCCTTGGGGCACCTAGCCCCTTGTGGGGCCCCAGCCCCTTGTGGGGGACCTACCCCTTGTGGGCACCTAGCTCCCTTGTGGGGACCTACTCCCTTTTGGGGACCAGCCCCTTGTGGGCACCTAGCCCCTTGTGGGCACCTACTCCCTTGTGGGGAAACCACCCCCTTGTGGCACCTACTCCCTTGGGGCACCTAGCCCCTTGGGGACCCAGCTCCCTTGTGGGCACCTAGCTCCCTTGTGGGCCCACTCCCTTTGGGCCCAGCTCCCTTTTGGGCACCTAGCCCCTTTGGGCACCTACTCCCTTGTGGGCACCTAGCTCCCTTTTGGGCACCTAGCCCCTTGTGGGCACCTAGCTCCCTTTTGGGGGACCTAGCTCCCTTTTGGGCACCTAGCTCCCTTGTGGTCACCAGCTCCCCTTGTGGGCACCTAGCTCCCTTTGGGGGCACCTAGCTCCCTTGGGTAACCTAGCCCCTTTGGCACCTAGCTCCCTTGTGGTCCCTAGCTCCCCTTTGGGGACCTACTCCCTTTGGGGCACCTACTCCCAGTGGCACCTACTCCCTTGGGGTCACCTAGCTCCCTTTTGGGGACCTAGCCCCGTGGGCACCTAGCCCCTTGTGGTCACCCAGCCCCTTGTGGGCACCTAGCCCCTTGTGGGGACCTACCCCTTTGGTCACCTAGCTCCCTTTGGGGACCTACTCCCTTTTGGGCACCTAGCTCCCCTTTGGGCACCTAGCTCCCTTTGGGGACCTAGCTCCCCTTTGGGACCTACCCCTTGTGGGCACCTACTCCCCCTTTTGGCACCCAGCTCCCTTGTGGACCAGCCCCTTTTGGGCACCCAGCCCCTTGGGGCACCCTATCTCCCTTTTGGGGGACCTAGCCCCTTGTGGGGACCCACTCCCCGTGGGGACCTAGCTCCCTTTTGGCACCTGCTCCCTTGTGGCACCTAGCTCCCTTTTGGGGACCTAGCCCCTGTGGGACCTAGCTCCCTTTTTGGGGACCTAGCTCCTTGTGGGGACCTGCTCCTTGTGGGCACCCAGCTCCCTTGTGGGGGACCTAGCTCCCCCGGGTCCCCTGCCCCTTGTGGGCACCTAGCTCCCCTTTTGACACCTAGCCCCTTGTTCCCCCACCCCGGGCACCTACTCCCTTTGGTCACCTAGCCCCCCCGTGGCACCTAGCTCCTTTTGGGCACCTAGCTCCCTTGTGGCACCTAGCTCCCTTGTGGGCACCAAGCCCCCTTTTGGGCACCTGCTCCCTTGTGGGGACCTAGCTCCCTTGTGGCAAACCCACTCAATTGTGGGGACCCACTCCCTGTGGGCCCAGCTCCCTTTTGGGCACCTAGCTCCCTTGTGGGCACCTAGCCCCTTTGGGGACCTAGCTCCCTTTTGGGCACCTAGCTCCCTTGGGCACTTAGCTCCCTTGTAGGCACCTAGCTTCCCCTTTGGGACCTACTCCCCTTGGGGCACCTGCTCCCTTGTGGGGACCTAGCTCCCTTGTGGCACCACTCCCTTTTGGGCACCTAGCTCCCTTGTGGGGACCTAGCTCCCCTTTTGGGCACCAGCTCCCTTTGGCACCTACTCCCCTTTTGGGCCCCCTACTCCCTTTGGGCACCTACTCCCTTGTGGGCACCTACTCCCCTTTTGGCACCTAGCTCCCTTTTGGTCACCTAGCTCCCTTGTGGGCACCTAGCCCCTTTTGGGCACCTAGCTCCCCTTTTGGGGACCTACTCCCTTGTGGGCACCTACTTCCCTTGGGGCACCAGCTCCCTTGTGGGGAACCCACTCCCTGTGGGCACCTAGCTCCCTTGTGGGGACCTGCTCCCTTTTGGGGGACCTAGCTCCCCTGTGGTCACCTAGCCCCCTTTTGGGCACCTAGCTCCCTTGTGGGCACCTACTCCCTTGTGGGCACCTAGCTCCCAGGACACCTACTTTCCCCTTTTGGGGACCAAGCTCCCCTTTTGGCACCTACTCCTTTGTGGGCACCTAGCCCCTTGGGCACCTAGCTCCCCTTTTGGGCACCTAGCTCCCTTGTGGGACCAGCCCCTTTTGGGCACCCACTCCCGTGGGGACCCTAGCCCCTTGTGGGGCCCCAGCTCCCTTTTGGGGACCTAGCTCCCTTTTGGGGACCTAGCTCCCTTGTGGGCACCCAGCTCCTTGTGGGGACCTAGCTCCCTTGTGGCACCGCTCCCATTGGTCACCTAGCTCCCTTGTGGGCACCTAGCTCCCTTGTGGGGCCCCAGCTCCCCTTTGGGCCCTAGCTCCCTTGTGGGCACCTAGCTCCCTTTGGGGACCTAGCCCCTTTTGGGCACCTATCCCTTTGGGCACCACTCCCTTGGGCACCACCCCTTGTTCACCACCCCCCTTTTGGGGACCTAGCTCCCTTTGGGAAAATAGCTCCCTTGTGGGCACCTAGCTCCCTTCAGTGCCCCCTTTCTTTTTATTTGACGACTCCTTTGTTCCCCACTACTACCACACTACACTCTTCCTTCCATCTCCGCCACTACTACTACACTACTATACTACTACACTCTACTACTACTACACCACTACCCCTACTACACTACTACTATACTACACTCTACTACTACTACTACTACCACTACCACACTACTATACTACTACTCTACTACCACCTACTCTACACACTACCACTACACTACACACTACTATTACATACTACTATACTAGTACTACTACCACTACCACATACACAACTACTAACTACTAACACTACCCTACCACACCACTCATACTCACTAACACTACCACTACTACACTACTACTACTACACTACCACATACTACTACTACCACACATACTACTTACCACTACTACTACACCACTACTACACTACTACCACTACACTACACACCACCACTACTACTACTACTACACTACTACACACATTACTACTACAAATCTACTACTCTACACTACTACTACCACACCACTACCCCTACCACTACCCTACTACTATACACCACTACCACTACCACTACCCTAACCCCTACCACACTACTACTACTAACAATACTACTACTACTACCACTACCACTACCACTACCCCTACCATACTTAAAATACTACACCCCTACAAATACTCACTTCACTACCACAATACACTAAACCCACTACCACTACCATTTCTAAAACTACATACTATATTACACAACCCACTCTACATTACTACTACTACTACTACTACTACTATTACTACTATATATACTACTACTACCCGCTACTACATTACTACTTTTACTACTACTACTACTACTACATTACTACAACTACAAATATACACATTCTACTACTACTACACTATATTACACTACACTACACACTACAGCTACTACATACTACTACTACTACTACTACTACACTATTACTCTACTACACTACTACTATTATAAAACTACTACATTAATACACTACTACTACTAACTATTACTACTACTACTATACTCTACTTTACACTACTCTACTACTACACATTTCTAACTACTACTATACTACTACCCCCATTACACTACCCCAACAACTTTCTATACTACTATACTACACTATTTAAATTTACTAATACCTACTATTACTACTACACAAATACCTACACTACTACTATTATACACTAAAACTATCTCACTACAACTAACTACTACTTACACTACTATACTAATACTACACTATACATCTATTTCTAACTACACTACTATACTATTTCACTACCTACTACTACTACACTATTACTACTACTACTACTACTACTAAATACTATTACTACTACTACTCTACTACTAATTTCATATACTACTAAATTTTCTACTACTACTACTATTTCTACTACTAACTACTATTACTACTACTACAACTACTACTTCTACTACTACTACTACTACTACTACTACTACTACAGCTACTACTATTACTACTACTACCACAACTACCTCTTCCTGCCTATATATAGCCGTACTGCTCTACTTCTGGTTAGTGTGACTTTGCAAATGGTCCAAGTCGGACCGAAACGTCGTCGTAAGCTCCTCTCTTCTATGTGCGGGTTATTTGTGTACTACTTATTTAGATGAAACAGAGAGAACAGGCAAAACGGGAGACTGGTCTGTATGCCAAATAGTTGCTCATTTGCACAGAGTTACAAAACACCACAAATGATGTAGGTGAAGTTTTAGCAGTAAAGAATAAGAAATAAAACCTAGTCATTTTAGTTATATATAAGCCGTCAGTAGCAGCTTCCTAATGGTATAAAATACCGACAGGTTGTTAGGTAAGACACATATGCAACAGTTAGGTATCTTTATTATGAAACGTTTCGCCTACACAGTAGGCTTCTTGAAGAAGCCTACTGTGTAGGCGAAACGTTTCATAATAAAGATACCTAACTGTTGCATATGTGTCTTACCTAACAGCAGCTTCCTAACAGTTCAAGGAAGAGTCATTAAAAATTGATTACTGTCTGGAGAATCGTCTAACCCCAGCCCCAAATATCTTGCTGCATCGTGATTTGTATTAAAGTCAAACAAAATGAAATAAAGTATCAAATAATGGTATATCAGAAATATTTCCTGGAGGAAGATCAGATGAAAAGTCACACCCACAGGTTATTGAATCAGCGCTAAATTCACCATTATCCTACAAACAGTAGAGCCAACAAGAGTAGAAAAGACGCTGGAGCTTTTTTTGCAGATCTAGTAAGAAACATATCAATATCATAAGAACATAAGAAAGAAGAAACACTGCAGCAGGCCTACTAGCCCATGCGAGGCAGGTGTAAGTTACCTCCAGTTTAAACTAATAATCCACCTAATCAGCTCAGGTCACATCCACTTAAGGAAGGGGGTACAGCATCAGACCTATTAGCAAAAACTAGTCAGATCCAACTCACACCCACCCACGCCCACTTATGTATTCATACCAACCTATTTTTAAAACTACACAACGTTTTAGCTTCTATGACGGTACTCGGGAGTTTGTTCCACTCTTCCACAACTCTATTACCAAACCGGTGGTTTCCTATATCCTTCCTGAATCTGAATTTTTCCGGCTTAAAACCATTGCTGCGAGTCCTGTCTATGTTAGATAATTTTTAGCACTGTTTACATTTTCTTTATTCCTGCTTTCCATTTATACACCTCGATCATATCCCCCCTAATTCTACGCCTTTCTAGAGAGTGCAGATTCAGGGCCCTCAGTCTATCCTCATAGGGAAGATTTCTGATACATGGGATCATCTTTGTCATCCTCCTCTGTACGTTTTCCAGAGCATTTATATCCATTCTGTAATACGGTGACCAGAACTGAGCAGCATAGTCTAAATGAGGCCTAACCAAGGATATATAGCGCTGAAGAACAACCTGAGGACTTCTATTATTTATACTTCTAGATATGAAGCCAAGAATTCTGTTAGCTTTATTGTGAACACTAATGCACTGTTGTCTTGGCTTCAGATTACTGCTAACCAGAACTCCCAAATCGTTTTCAAAATCAGTAATATTAAGATCTACATTATTTAGTTTATATGTGACATGGATATTTTCGTGTCTAATGCTTAGAACGTTGCATTTGTCAATATTAAACTGTATCTGCCACTTCTCTGATCACTGCATCAGTTTATTTGAATCTTCCTGGAGTGCTCGACTCTCCTCATTAGAATGAATTAAGTGACCTATTTTCGTGTCATCAGCAAACTTCCTTATGTCACTATTTATTCCCTCAGCTATTTCGCTTACGCAACTTGTGAACAACAAAGGGCCCAACACTGACCCCTGTGGAACATCACTCGTGATGCGCCCCCACTCTGATTACTCCTAATTGATGCAAACTCTCTGCTACCTGTTTGTCAACCACGCCTCTACCTAGGAAAAAAATTCTCCTATTCCGTGTACCTTAATTTTCCTCACTAGCCTCTGATGTGGATTTCTATCAAAAGCCTTACTGAAGTCCATACACAATGTCATATTCATTAGCATGATCTACCTCCTCAAATACCTTGGTGAATAAAGTTAGTAAATTCATAAGGCAGGAACGCCCCTTTGTAAAACCATGCTGAGATTCATTTACCGATTTATTCCTTTCAAGATGGCTATGAATTGCCTCGGCAGTTATTGATTCCACAAATTTTCCCACTGTGGCTTATTGGTCTATAGTTCGAGGCTAAGGACCTGTCACCTGCCTTGTAAATAGGCAGTACATTTGCCATTTTCCACTTGTCTAGCACTATGCAAGTTTGTAGTAATATGTTGAAAAGACTATCCAAAGGTTAGCTAAGCTCCTTTTTACATTCATTTAAAACCCTTCAAACAGTTTATCAGGACCTGGGGATTTGTTCGATTTTAATTTCTCTATTTGTCTGAGGACCATGACACTAATTACCCTAATCGTCCATAGTTTATTATCCTGTTCCGCATAATTTATAATTTCTGGAATTTCTCTAATATCTCCCTGCATAAAAACTGAGAAGAAATATGAGTTAAAAATTTCACATATTTCCTTATCACTGTCAGTGATCCCATCTGAGTTGCTTCTAAGTGGACCAATCTTGTCCCTAATCTCACTTCCATATACCTGAAAGAAACATTTTGGGTGAATCCCTCGAATCCCTCGCCACATTAGCCAATTTCTTATTCCCTTTTTTCATGTCTCTCTATAATTGAATATATCGATTTTTTTAACTGCCCATCCCCTCCTTTGATACGCCTATATATGCCTCTCTTTTGATCAGTGAGATGTTTTAAACTATTGTTTATCCATTTGGGATCATATTTAGTTGATTTAAAATCCCTACTTGGAAAACAAGTTGTCTGGGCAGCTAGAACTATGCTTTGGAAAACGTTATATTGGCAACCAACACTACCAACCTGACCCATAGTCAGGTCATCCTAATTTAGCCCTTCCAGGTAATTTCTCAGTCCCATGAAATTGGCCAAGTGGATGTCTGGGACAGAGACTTGATTGCAGTTGTTTGGGTAATTCCATGATATATTGAAACTAAGGGATTTGTGATCGTTTTCCTCAAGCTCATCATTAACCTCAACATTATTAATTAGTTATTACTTGTTGGCATGAACCAAGTCAAGCTTATTGTTTCTTCTAGTTGGTTTTATCACAAACTTTTTCAAAAAGCAATCCTGAATCGCATCAAGAAAGTCATTAGACTCAAGCTTTCTTGTCACATTGTTCCAGTCAATTTGTCTAAAATTAAAATCTCCCATTAACACTACAATTTCATATCTAGATGCCTTGTGAGTTTCGTCCTGTATATAAATCGCAACCAAAATTAATCTGTCACGACCCTCGAGAAACTGTAGCCAAACACATTGTGTCCTATATCTTATATCTTGTCTAACACTACAATTTAAATTATCTCTGACATACTTCGCCACTCCACCACCCTTCCTGTTGACCCTATCAGTGTAGAATAGTTTATAACCTTGTATGTGGAATTCAGAAGGCATTTCTCTATCTTTCAGGTTGAACCATATTTCCGTTAATGCAATAATATCTATATTACCTGCACATGCAAGTAATCTTAGCCCATCTATCTTATTTCTTAGACTCCTACTATTTGTATAGTAAACTTTAAGGGAGTTAGTCACTTTAAGGGGGCTAATCACATTCCTCTTTGTTTGTTGGTCTATTGCTTTGCCTTTAGTAGCAACTTTATATTGAAAATGGTCTATTAAACATATCCTTGAGGTTTTCTGGTTATATCTACTCTTTTCAACCCTTGTACTGCAGCATGACTCACGAAATCGTAATGACACGATTGCAAACAAACCATACCACGGGCGGGGATAGAACCCGCGATCAGAGAGTCTCAAAACTCCAGACCGTCGCGTTAGCCACTGGACCAGCTAGCCACATAAGATCCGTCCAACTTTTGTGGCTAGCTGGTCCAGTGGCTAATGCGACGGTCTGGAGTTTTGAGACTCTCTGATCGCGGGTTCTGTCCCCGCCCGTGGTATGTTTTTTTTCACTGCAGCATGATTATTTCCCACACACACATATACCTCAATAATCTATCAATTTAAAATCAGCAATGGCCACCTCAATCGAGTTAGCTAATGCACCTCTCTGCCCCTGTGCTGCCCCTGTGAGATGCACCCCATCCCTTCCATACATATCATGTTTGACATAAAATTTATCCCAGTTGACAATGAATGGGGTTGCAAATTGCCAGCAATTTACACTAATTGCCCTAGACATCCATTCATTGCAAATTCCCTTTCTAGGCAAGATGATACATACCCTTCCCGATATCAGTTGCACCAGTACTAAGAAAGATGATGGGCTTGTTCCCATTACCTAACATAATATTATGCAACCTGTTGACTATGTCATCAACACCAGCTCTAGGGAAGCATACTCTCTAACATTGCTATCTCTGTTACAAAAAGCATAATCAATATATCTTACTTGTGAGTCACCCACAACCAGAATATTCTTACCTTGATTAGCAGGGGAGTTAGTGGTACCTTTATCCTCGCTAACTTTTGAAGTACCCTCATCCTGGAGAACAAAGAATTGATTTCCTACCTTCAGATCTTTTCCATTAAGCCTCCTTATCTTGATACTTCTACCTCTGGTAGAGACGACATTCCACTTGAAGTGGTTGCCACTCTTCAACTCACTGTTGGTAATCTTTCCTTCCACATCGACTCCACCCTTCTCACACTCACTCCCAAATCCGTCAAGGCGAATTTTCATCCTCCTATTTTCTTCTTGGATAAGTAGAACCTCCTCCTTCAACACTTTAACCTGAGATCGAAAAACACTACAGCAAGCCATGGTGCTCTGTAACACTCCACACTAATTCCCCAGAGAGCTAGGACAGGATGACCTTTCGTGGCCACTGACCTAAGGGTACTGATAATTCAGATCACAACTTGTTAAGCAGGAAATGGGAGCCTGGGTGGGGTGGGGTGGGGGGGTGATGCTTAGATTCTTGTCTAGGGGCATATGTGAAATAACAGAAAATAAGGCACCCAGGGTTACCGTGATAACTCGATGTAAACACTAAACCGGCGTTCATTACTCTAGGTTTGATAATTATCAGAAGGATCAGGCAAAATTCACTATTAGAAAAATATACAATCAATAGTTAGTACCCTATTAACCAGACTGTGGTTCGCTCGTTGGACTGTGTCAGGTCAACAGTGACCAGCTGATCCCACACATTCCACTGATCCACTGAGAGATCTGGTCAAGGACTGGGCAACGAGGGCGATAACCTGCGGAATGACCTCCAGGTAGACTCCTGGAATGATGGGCTTGTTAAACCTCTTAATCTCATACAAAGTCTCTTCTAATTGGCTTCAAATCTTCAACACATAAGTATCATTCAAAAAATGTGTTGATAATTTTTCAATGTTCTTGTTTCGATTTTTTATTTTATTTAAAGTATGTTAGGTATAATTGCAGATGCAGTAACTTGAGAATACATCTTCTGAATAGTTTCTAATTTTAAAATCTGGTACATGTAAAACAAAATTTTTTTTTTTTAATTTTACGATCAGTTTGTTATTGAACGGCTAATGGTTCCCTGATCGACCATTACCCCTTGGCAAAATAGCTGATCCACTGAGAGATCTGGTCAAGGACTGGGCAACGAGGGCGATAACCTGCGGAATGACCTCCAGGTAGACTTCTGGAATGATGGGCTTGTTTGTTATTGAACGGCTAATGGTTCCCTGAACGACCATTACCCCTTGGCAAAATAGCTATCATTCCCACTGAAACAAATCGGCAGGAAACAGAGGTCTGTATGGAGCTCTTTTATAGTCACAACCAAGTCTCCCTTACGGAGACTCAAAGTCCCACTGAGGTAACCACCTTCAGAGATACCTATGCTTATTGCTCCCTCTTATAAGAAGTACTTCCAATTTCTGAGGCGACCTTATTAAACTCCTCAGTGTTGTTATAAGTTGGAGCTGAGTTTTCTAGTTCACTGCATAAAATTTACCTTACCAGTTAATATTATGCTTTGCATTTAACTGTAGGTGTGTCTGGGAGATTCCCCTGAAAAATGCTGTATTACTGCAGGCAATAATATTCTAAATTCTAGATGCTGTCCTGAGCCCATAGTAACCACCGAAACCTATTCTCCAATGTTGGTCATAACTCGAGCAATGTGCAAAAGGAATATCTAAAAAAATACTGACTTATCCTTGGAGGACTGCCATCTAACCAGGGAAGTGTATAATATTGAGATAAAGTTAAAGGACTCATACAGGATCCAGGAGAGACAAGAGGAGCTAAAAGCGATTAGTGAAATTGAAAGAAATTATGGTAAAATCAAAGCAAGAACCACTTGCTTAGACAAGACGGATCCTACACATATGAGTGAAATACTGAAATCTCAATATGACTTTGTGCTCAGTAAGCCACTAATCAATCTAAAGATAGATATTCCAAACAATTTCTTTCATGAATGTGCCTCAAAACCGTGCCAGTGTATGCCAAATTTCTGACATAACCCTAACTCTACCATCGACGACATGCCCATGCAATCAGCTCCAGGCCCAGACGCGTGGAACTGTGTGTTCATTAAGAAATGCAAGAAACCTCTCTCACGGGCACTAAGTAGGCTATGAAGAAAGAGCATAGACACAGGTGAGATTCCACGGTCACTAAAAACAACGGATATAGCCCCACTCCATAAAGGTTGCAGCAAAGCTAAGAATTATATACCAATAGCTTTAACGTCCCACATCATAAAAATCTTTGAAAGATTCTAAGAAGCAGGATTGGAAACCACCTAGTCTCCCAAAAATTGCAAAACCAAGGCAACATGGTTTCAGAGCAGGTCGCTCCTGCCTCTCGCAACAACTGAACCTCAATGATATGGTCTTAGGTACACTGGAAAGCAAACAGAATGCAGATGTAGTATTGGCAGATTTTCCTGAAGCCTTTGATAAGTGCGATCATTGTGAAATAGCGCGCAAAAAGCTTGCTAAAAGGATAACTGGCAAAATAGGCAGATGGAACTTCAACTTTCTAACCAATCGAACACAAAGAGTAGTGGTAAACAGAGTTAAATCAGAAGCTGCCATAGTGAAGAGCTCTGTTCCATAAGGCACAGTACTCGCCCCTATCCTGTTCCTCATTCTTACATCAGACATAGACAGAGATGTAAACCATAGCAGACGATACTAGGATCTGCATGAGACTGTCATCCATTGAGGACACGGTAAATCTCCAAGAAGACATAAATCAAGTTTTCCAATGGGCAACGGAGAACAATATGATGTTCAATGAAAACAAATTCCAACTACTCCGTTAAGGAAAATTGGAGGAAATAATAACTAGGACTGAGTATACTACAAACTCAAAACATAGAATAGAGCAGAGAAGTAATGTGAAGGACCTGGGTGTGGTAATGTCCGAAGATCTCACCTTCAAGGACCACAACAATGCCACTATCACATTTGTGAGGAAATTGATAGGATGGATAATGAGAACATTTAAGACAAGAGTTGCCAAGCCAATGATGATTCTTCTTAAATCACTTGTTCTCTCTAGGCTGGAATACTGCTGTTCATTAACATCCCCATTCAAGGCAGGTGAAATTGCAGATCTTGTGAATGTACAGAGAACCTTTACTGCACTTATAAGTTCCATCAAACACCTTAACTACTGGGAAGGCCTGGAAGCACTTGACTTGTACTCACTGGAGTGCAGGCGAGAGAAATACATCATAAGCTACACCTGGAAGATTCTGGAGGGGCTGGCCCCTAACCTGCACACAGAAATCACTCACTACAAAGGCAAAAGACTTGGCTTGCGATGTAACATACCCCCAGTGAAATATAGGGACGCCACTGGTACACTAAAAGAAAACACAAAAAGAGTCCTAGGCCCAAGACTGTTAAGCAGCCTCCCATTAGCCATAAAGAGAATTACCAACAGTCGCCTGGTTGTCTTCAAGAGGGAACTGGACTGGTACCTATAGTCAGTATCAGATCAGCTGGGCTATGGTTCGTATGTTAGACTACGTGCAGTGAGCAGTAACAGCCTAGTTGATCAGGCTCTGATCCACGAGGAAGCCTGGTTATGGACGGGACTTCGGGGGCATTGATCCCTGGGATGCCCTCCAGGTAGCCTCCAGGTAGGGTTTGACAATTTATTTCACGAGGAAAATGGGCCAGGTTCTCGTAAATCTAGTGAAAAGTCTATGATCAAACCTTCCTATTTCGGGGTGACAGGATTGCCAGACGTTTCTACATCCATGCGTGGAAGTAGGACTCAGGTCCGGGATGGCAGGATTGCCAGACGTTTCTACTTCCATGCGTGGAAGTTCAGGACTCAGGTCCTGAACGTAAATCACAGTTCTTCCTTAGGAGGACATTTGTGTGTCACTATAACCCTTAATAGGATTTTCAATCATTTTTATTGGTCAGACGTATGACGAGATATTCATAGCTATATCTGTTCTTGTTGTGAATGGCAGCAAGTGGGTAAGCCAGGGCACTATCAGACCCGCACCAATTCATCCCAAGCTCGAAGACTGAGAGCCATTTGTGGACTTCATTATCGACTGTGTGAGACCCTTACCAAAAGCCAAATATGATAACCAGTATCTGATAATAATTTTGGATAAAACTTCTAAGTATCCTGAAGCAGTTTTAAAGCCATTCTTAAAGCCCTCGTTAAGTTTATTTCCCTCTTTGGCATTGGAACTGGCTAGGAATTAATAAAAAAATGTCCACAGCCTATCATCCCGAGGCGCTGTTGAAAGGTTTCATCAAACCCTAAAACTATGTTGTGTATATATTGCATGCATTTTGCTATAGAAAGGGAAGAATCACTCCCACTGTTGCTGTTTGTAGTGTGAGGAACTGTACAGGAATCATCTGGGTACAGTTCCTTGAGAGGCATAAGGGGCCCCCTACACATGCTCGTCGAGACTGTACATGACGGATTTTAAGTTACCTAATGCCAACTTGCTCTAAACTACATGAAACGGTGATATGACAAAACTGCTAAATTTCTCTCCTTTAAACCTGGAGACAACATGTTCGTCTAGGAACCTGTGTCTGGTGACATCTTGAAAGCAAGATCTATGGGGTCCATAAAGGCAATAAAATAAAAGTCTAATTTAAACCATGTGGTAGCACCTCTTGATAAACATATTACACTTTCTTGCTACAGAGCTAAACCTGAAAAACAGAGGCTAATTAAGCAGGAAGTTGCATTTCTGTTAGAATATGGATTGGTGGAGGATTATTTCGGCCCATGGGCTTTGCCGTGCATCTTTCTTAAGAAGCCTGATTGAGGTTTCTGGATGTGTACTGACTAACAATAGGTAAATGAAGTGACAGTACTGGATGCTTACTCTCTTCCATGTTTGGATGATGTAATGGACATTGTGGATAAGGTTCCTTTCATTTTTAAACTAGATCCCCTTTAAATGTTACTATCAGGTACCTTTAATTAAGTGAAGGAGATTTCTGCCTTCATAATTCGAGGATGTCACTATCAATGTATTGTGACTCCATTTGGAATGAAGAGCTCGCCCACCACATTTCAGAAATTAATCCATCAGGTTACTAAAGGATTTGAAGGCACAATGGCTTATTTGGACAATATACTGGTAGTTTCTGTTGTGCCCATGAACTGGATTCAATGTATACTTAATATTCTGAATATATTTATTATCTTATAATTTTATACTGGAGATGTTTTATTAATAGCTAAAATA
This sequence comes from Cherax quadricarinatus, assembly GCF_026875155.1. Lineage (NCBI taxonomy): Eukaryota > Metazoa > Arthropoda > Malacostraca > Decapoda > Parastacidae > Cherax > Cherax quadricarinatus. The sequence goes on from NC_069457.1 coordinate 15,064,668, forward strand.
AAAATATTTAGCCTTATATTATTATTTGACCTAGCTTGTGTAAATTAGGTAGGATATATGTAGTTGTATAATTGATAATTTGTCCACTTGTTTCAATCACTGGGGTAGCTGTGAGTCACATGATCACATCCAATGTTAGGGCTGCTGGGTTTGCCTCAGTTACCTCCTCTCCTTTCTTAGGAGACACACCAAGCCCTCTTATGGCAGATGATTTCCTCTCTTAAGGGTTCCTTCGAGTTCCCTCTTACTCCAGTGGTTAATTTGTTATTACAGCTAACTTAATCTGCCTTGTCAACCCTTGAAGGTTACTTTGTGGTTGGTATAGTACGACTCTGTGGGTGAGACAGAACGTATTGTTTATCATGTTCCGTGACACGCAGATATTTGAGAGTACTTGTCGGTACAAATCTAAGCGTGGGAATACGGAGATAACAGTATATCTGAGTTTATAGTGTTATTCTCACTTATTGGTATATATGTTATTGCATATATACCAATAGGCAATATCATATATACCAATAAGTATGCACCAGTCGGTACATGAGAACCTTAATTATATATATATATATACGATCCTTAAGAGTAGGGCATCCAGCGGAACTGGATGTGGTACTCCATACCCAAGGACACACGAAGGTGTGGATGGCTCTAGGCTAATTTCATTCTAGTCCCTGTTTGGTGTACTAGTTCAACGAGCAGTATTTTATATTATTGTGACCATGAAATGAAATTAGCCCAGACTCATCCACACCATCGTGTGTCCTTGGGTAGGGAGTACCATATCCAGTTCCGCTGGATGCCCTACTCTTAAGGATCGTATGGTTCAGTGGATAAGGGCTTCATGTGTTTTCGCCCACTGTGAGGCAGGCCAAAGCAGCAGGGGTTCGAGTCCTTGGCTAGTGCAGTGTTTGTTATTGATAATATATATATATATATATATATATATATATATATATATATATATATATATATATATATATATACATTTTTTTTTTCAACAAGTTGGTCGTCTCCCACCGAGGCAGGGTGACCCAAAAAAGAAAGAAAATCCCCAAAAAGAAAATACTTTCATCATCATTCAACACTTTCACCACACTCACACATTATCACTGCCTTTGCAGAGGTGCTCAGAATACAACAGTTTAGAAGCATATACGCATAAAGATACACAACATATCCCTCCAAACTGCCAATATCCCAAACCCCTCCTTTAAAGTGCAGGCATTGTACTTCCCATTTCCAGAACTCAAGTCCGACTATAAGAAAATAACCGGTTTCCCTGAATCCCTTCACTAAATATTACCCTGCTCACACTCCAACAGATCGTCAGGTCCCAAGTATCATTCGTCTCCATTCACTCCTATCTAACACGCTCATGCACGCTTGCTGGAAGTCCAAGCCCCTCGCCCACAAAACCTCCTTTACCCCCTCTTTCCAACCCTTTCGAGGACGACCCCTACCCATCTTTCCTTCCCCTATAGATTTATATGCTTTCCATGTCATTCTACTTTGATCCATTCTCTCTAAATGACCAAACCACCTCAACAACCCCTCTTCTGCCCTCTGACTAATGCTTTTATTAACTCCACACCTTCTCCTAATTTCCACACTCCGAATTTTCTGCATAATATTTACACCACACATTGCCCTTAGACAGGACATCTCCACTGCCTCCAACCGTCTCCTCGCTGCTGCATTTACCACCCAAGCTTCACATCCATATAAGAGTGTTGGTACTACTATACTTTCATACATTCCCTTCTTTGCCTCCATAGATAACGTTTTTTGACTCCGCATATACCTCAACGCACCACTCACCTTTTTTCCCTCATCAATTCTATGATTAACCTCATCCTTCATAAATCCATCCACCGACACATCAACTCCCAAGTATCTGAAAACATTCACTTCTTCCATACTCCTCCTCCCCAATTTGATATCCAATTTTTCTTTATCTAAATCATTTGATACCCTCATCACCTTACTCTTTTCTATGTTCACTTTCAACTTTCTACCTTTACACACATTCTCAAACTCATCCACTAACCTTTGCAATTTTTCTTTAGAATCTCCCATAAGCACAGTATCATCAGCAAAAAGTAACTGTGTCAATTCCCATTTTGAATTTGATTCCCCATAATTTAATCCCACCCCTCTCCCGAACACCCTAGCATTTACTTCTTTTACAACCCCATCTATAAATATATTAAACAACCATGGTGACATTACACATCCCTGTCTAAGACCTACTTTTACCGGGAAGTATTCTCCCTCTCTTCTACACACCCTAACCTGAGCCTCACTATCCTCATAAAAGCTCTTTACAGCATTTAGTAACTTACCACCTATTCCATAAACTTGCAACATCTGCCACATTGCTCCTCTATCCACTCTATCATGTGCCTTTTCTAAATCCATAAATGCAATAAAAACTTCCCTACCTTTATCTAAATACTGTTCACTTATATGCTTCAATGTAAACACTTGATCTACACATCCCCTACCCACTCTGAAGCCTCCTTGCTCATCCGCAATTCTACATTCTGTCTTACCTCTAATTCTTTCAATTATAACTCTACCGTATACTTTTCCTGGTATACTCAGTAAACTTATTCCTCTATAATTTTTACAATCTCTTTTGTCCCCTTTCCCTTTATATAAAGGGACTATACATGCTCTCTGCCAATCCCTAGGTACCTACCCCTCTTTCATACATTTATTAAACAAAAGTACCAACCACTCCAACACTATATCCCCCCCTGCTTTTAACATTTCTGTCATGATCCCATCAGTTCCAGCTGCTTTACCCCCTTTCATTCTACGTAATGCCTCACGTACCTCCACCACACTTACATTCTGCTCTTCTTCACTCCTAAAAGATGGTATACCTCCCTGGCCAGTGCATGAAATTACCGCCTCCCTTTCTTCCTCAACATTTAAAAGTTCCTCAAAATATTCTCGCCATCTACCTAATACCTCCCTCTCCCCATCTACTAACTCCCCTACTCTGTTTTTAACGGACAAATCCATACTTTCCCTAGGCTTTCTTGTTTAACTCACTCCAAAATTTTTTCTTATTTTCATTAAAATTTCTTGACAGTGCCTCTCCCACTCTTTCATCTGCTCTCCTTTTGCACTCTTTCACCACTCTCTTCAACTTTCTTTTACTCTCCATATACACTGCTCTTCTTATAACATTTCTGCTTTGTAAAAACCTCTCGTAAGCTACCTTTTTCTCTTTTATCACACCCTTTACTTCATCATTCCACCAATCACTCCTCTTTCCTCCTGCCCCCACCCTCCTATAACCACAAACTTCTGCCCCACATTCTAATACTGCATTTTTAAAACTATTCCAACCCTCTTCAACCCCCATCACTACTCATCTTTGCACTAGCCCACCTTTCTGCCAATAGTCGCTTATATCTCGCCCGAACTTCCTCCTCCCTTAGTTTATACACTTTCACGTCCGTCTTACTTGTTGTTGCCACCTTCCTCTTTTCCCATCTACCTCTTACTCTAACTGTAGCTACAACTAAATAATGATCTGATATATCAGTTGCCCCTCTATAAACATGTACATCCTGGAGCCTACCCATCAACCTTTTATCCACCAATACATAATCTAACAAACTACTTTCATTACGTGCTACATCATACCTTGTACATTTATTTATCCTCTTTTTCATAATATATGTATTACTTATTACCAAATTTCTTTCTACACATAGCTCAATTAAAGGCTCCCCATATACATTTACCCCTGGCACCCCAAATTTACCTACTACTCCCTCCGTAACATTTTTACCCACTTTAGCATTGAAATCCCCAACCACCATTACTCTCACACTTGATTAAAAAAAAAAAATATATATATATATATGTATATATATATATATATATATATATATATATATATATATATATATATATATATATATATATATATATATATATATATATATTTAAAAATATAGGGAGGTACCACCTCTAGAACTGTTATAGGGACCCTCATCCTCAGAGAAAAGAATAAACTTGCTTCAGGGAAAACTCAAGATTCTCCCTGAAGCTGTTTGAGAATTTTCTCCTACCACCCCCTATATTATATATATATATTTTATTTAAAGACAAAATACATTGACAAAACATTCACAAAGATACGATACAAAGTAAAACAACATAGGTAACTCAGCGCTACATCTCAAATACTTCGTCCAGCTCCCCGGCGGTGGGCCGCGTGCCCAGAATGCTGCAGGCATTTCCTCTCTGGATCGTAACACTGAGTCTCTGAAAGAGGAAGCTGGTCGCCCTGTGATCCTTTGTTTCTATGATGAGCTTTTCACCCAGCTCTATTAGGAACTTTAGAGCACACTTGCCCCATGCTCCAAGGGTCTCCGACCCTATTGGGATGAAGTTATAGCAAGGGGGAAGGTCTTCATATTTGCGGATCTTCTGAGTCTCCCTGTGGCTGGCAGCTCCACTCCCTTCCACTACGGAGTATGGCAAGTAGGTGTCTGCCAATGTGGCGGCGCAAGTGTAGTCCCAGGCAATCTTGGGGTTCCCGTTGAGCTGGGCAACGGGCTGTGGCAAGGCTTCTCTTTATGATGTCATTGACCTCCTCATGCCTGGCATACTTCCCTTCTGCTGTGTGACTGTGTTTACAGTAATTTAATACTAAACAAACACAGTGAAATATATTTTTTTCGTTAGGTTCAGAATGATTTTGGCGAAATTATTACATACACAAATTTTCACTTGTCCTATATGGCAAGATGAGTGTTGCTATTTAAGCCAAGATCGCAAGTTCTGCCTATTCGGCACGACATATATATATATATATATATATATGTCGTGCCGAATATGTAAAACTGGTCAATTAGCAAGAACTCATTTAAAATTAAGTCCTTTCTAAAATTTTCTCTTATACGTTTAAAGATATATTTTTTTCATTTATGATAATGTAAAAAAAATTAATTTTGCACCAAAAGAATCTTAGAAAACTTACCTAACCTTATTATAACATGAACAATTTATTTTAGCCTAACCTAACTAAATATATTTTAGATTTATTTTCAGTAATTTAATACTAAACAAACACAGTGGAATATATTTTTTTCGTTAGGTTCAGAATGATTTTGCCGAAATTATTGCATACACAAATTTTCACTTGTCCTATATGGCAAGATGAGTGTTGCTATTTAAGCCAAGATCGCAAGTTCTGCCTATTCGGCACGACATATATATATATATATATATTATATATATATATATATATATATATATATATATATTTATATATATATATATATATGTAATATACATAATATATAATATATTATATAATATATATATATATATATATATATATATATATTATATATATATATATATATATATATATATTATATATATATATATTATATATATATATTTATATATATATATATATATATATATATATGGATGGGGTCCACCTCTGGTGTAAATTGTGGGACCATAGCCTCGGAGAAGTGGATAAAAGGCTTCAAGGAAAAATATTGGATTTCTTCCTGAAGCCGTTTGAATATTCCACTTCCCCTACCACCCATCTTTTCATATTTTTTTTTTTTACTAATAGGAATATTTTATTACATAATATGGTACAGAAGATCCAAGAGATACACTATTGATATAAAGGTGGCACATATGGTACATGTTGTTACGTGTTTATCACCGATTATAAGGCGAAAATCTCATCCAGCTCCTCAGAGCTGGGGCGTGTGCCCAAAATACAGCAGGCATTACCCCTTTGAACAGCCGCATGAGCCGCTGGAACAGAAAACTAGCTGCCCTGGGATCCCTAGTTACCCTGATGAGTCTTTTTCCCAGCTCCTTAAGGAATTTAGATGCACTCTTTCCCATGAGCCAAGGGTCTCTGAGCCTATGGGAACAAAACATATAATGATGGGCAAGTTCTCATATTTTCTAGACTTTTGGGACTCCTGAAGCTGGCAGCTGCCCCTCCTTCCTCCCTGGTGTATTGGAGATAGGTATCAGCCAAGGTAGATGCACATGTATAGTCCCACACCACCTGCTTCCCATCTGTCCAGGCTTGAAGGGTGATACCATCTGGACGCTTCTGGCTGCCATCAGATCTGCATAGTTGGAGTGGCTCCCTTACTGCTGGACATCCAGCTGTTGTGAGGCTCCTCTTGATAATGTTATTAACCTCCTCATGTCTTGCAATCTTTCCCTCGGATTTAACGGCACACAAGACCATGGTACCCGAATCGGTCTGCTGCTTCACTGCCACAAATACACCTGTGTTCGGCGAGAATAGGGGCGGCAAGTCGAAGGGCAACACCGATGCGGATGGTCTGTGGGTCGAGACGTGTGCCAAGGCTGGAGTTGGGAACAGCCAACAGAAAGTCCCAGCATGAGGGGCTCTCACTGCAGGAGGCGGGCTCTATCCTTCCCTGACACACTCTGAAGCATTGTTGTGGCAATATTTTCCACTATTGGACCATCCCAGTGCGATTGTTTGTAGTTGTTGGGGGGAGCAGGTCTGGCTCCAGAGCCCGTTAGATTATCCCAGATCATTGCTCCGTCAATGAATTTTTGGTCCTGGACTCCTATCTTGTCCCTAAGATGTTCAGGGAGAATCGCTGCTACAAGCTCTCTGGATGCAATACACGAGGACAGAAAAGCAGGTAACGCAATCTGTGATGACTTGCGGACACCAATGCCTCCTAGTCTGACTGGAAGTGTAGCTTGGTTCCACTGCCCATCTTCTAGAGTGAGGTTAAGTACTTTCGTAAAAATCTGCCTCAGAATACTGTCATATTCGTGCAGTATAGGGTTATCATATGAAGGTGCACATCTTAGGAAATATGTCAACTGGGCAGACTCAAGCACTTTGTGAGAAGGTACAAGCATCGTGGGTGTCCAGACTGCCTATTCGTGTTCCATCCTCCTTAACTCTTCCAATTTCTTCCTGAGAATTGTGTCAATGGCATTGCTTCCAGAGGTGCTCCTAGCAAGACACTATTTGTGGGGCAATGACTGCTGCTCCTGGTAGTTTTGATCTCACTGCATTTATCACTTGTTGACTGACTGAGATGATTTCACATTTGGATGGATTCAGGATGAGACCCATTTCTGTCCCGTGTCATTACCTGTGTAAGGTCATGTAGGAGGGACTCTTTTGTACCTGCTAGTGTGCCATCATCTAGGAACCAGATGTTTAGCTCGCTGGTCAGTCTGACTGTGATTTCCCTAACTGCTATACAGAAGAGAAATGGTGCAAGAGGATCTCCTTGTTGGACACCCTCCGATATATATATATATATATATATATATATATATATATATATATATATATATATATATATATATATATATATATATATATATATATATATATATAATATATATATATATATATATATATATATATATATATAATATATATATGTTAAATGAAGTGAAGGAGCTTGACTCCCAGTTTATGTTAAATATTTTAGTTCTGTATATATACTCCTCTAAACAACTTTACTCTTAAAGATCTTAAGTTTTATTTTATTGTTTTGTATTCATTTAGTTGGGATCCTTATTAATATTGAGAGGGCTATGGAGTAGCCTTTATAACTGATAAATAATATAATCCAACCTCTTGTTATGAAACCAGAAACAGGCCAGCAGCTAGAAGTAACCAATTAGTTAACCCTCTAACTTGCAATGAAGACGTCTGTTTTTGAAAACGCTTTTTGTAACAGTTTCTGATACGTGGGATCATTATGTGTCTCTTCTTGAATCCCTCTTAGAGAAGTGGCAAAGTGGCATCGAAATCTGCTTAACTTGAGGTTGTAAAAAACTATCCAATCCCTCATGGTAAGAAGTCCCTGCAAAAGTTCCTGGGAATGATGGATTCCTACAGACGTTTTGGTAAAAACTTTGCAGATGTAGTAGCCCCCCCACCCAACCTCACTTGCTGAACCCCAAATTTTCAAAAGGCGTTTAACCGTGCTAAACGTCTCATATATACTTAGCCCTTTCTTTTGTCTCCCAATTTTTTAAAACTTTTTGAATTACAGGTTAATGCTTTTGATTTGGAGGTTGGGGCAGTGTTACTACAAGCTTCTATTGAGAGTTATCTGCTACCTGTGGTGTACTACTCTGCCAGGGCAATTGGAATTTAATTTTTTGTCTGGTATAAACCTTGGTAATAAATACCGACAAGTTGGTTAGAAGTGATCAAGGTCCCAGGACCGAAACGTTTTCTAATAAATGTATAAACCTGGTATAAACCTTGGTAATAAATACCGACAAGTTGGTTAGAAGTGATCAAGGTCCCAGGACCGAAACGTTTTCTAATAAATATGTTATAGTGTTTGCTTACGTGTCTTTCTAAACCAATTTTTTGTCTACCATATACATTTTGATTATGATTATAAATTAATTTACCCTTATTTTTGTTAAAATTGTTCATCTCCTTATTGTTATTTAATTGATATGTTTAGATTTAATGGATTTAATTATAAATAATTACAGGAGTATCAAATTAATGTAATTAACTTGATTTCCATGTAAATAAACAAAGAGTCGTTATGTCCACCTCAGGTTCGCGTGGGAAACAGCCTTGTTCAGACAGGTAGCCTCTCCTCCTACACACTCTTCTCAACATACAAGGGACCCTATGATCCTAGCCAGTGGATCCTCAGGTGTGACAGGAAGGACGGTGTCGTCGGCAGGTACCTGTCCATCCAACGTACTGGTCCCGGGGGTGATAATCTCCAACTTTGTGAGGTCTATGTTTGGGCCAAAAAAAATTAGATAAGATACTTATTTAGTTCATAATTGTTATTATAATTATTAATGAAGTATTTTCAGTAGTGAAATACTTCGTGGTCTTGTTATGGAATTATATTATTTGACAATATTTAATATTTAAGTGGCAATGTAGATCACTTTAAGCTGTTTATTATCCACTGTGTTAGTCTCGAAGAAATTCCTTCATTATGAATAATTACTAAATAGATTCCTGAATCTAATAAATGTAATTAAAATTAAATATAAACAAAAAGCTTTGTTTGAAAAAGCTTATGTAGACTGTTTATAGGTGATTATTTTCTTATGTCTAGTTGCATTACAATTAACGTGATTTATTTAAGTAATGATTTGATTTACTTTACACTAGGTTTTGTATATTCCCAGCGTGGTCACGCAGGAATAATATGCATCGTTAATGGCAGAAGGGGAATTTACTTGCATTATTTTTCTCCCAAAATAACTTTTTTGGCTCCTTAGGTCCTTAAGGAGCCAAGGAGCATCTCTCTCTTTCTATTTTGTCTTTGAAGAAAGTGCCTGGAGCATACCTCAAGTGTCAACAAAGTGTTATTGTTTTTTAGACAAAGGTTCGGATCCGTGTTGTTTATATCTTCCCAGTTTGTTTCATTTAGGATATAGTTAATTTGATCCCACTGTATGTTGAGTTTGGTGAAGTCAGTCTCATAACTTATTTCATTTTGCTATTAGGGGTTTATCTGGAGTTTACCGGGAGAAGGTTTCGGGGGTCAGCGCCCCCGCGGCCCGGTCTGAGGCCAGGCCTCATGGTGGATCAGGGTCTTATCAACCAGGCTGTGTGAATTTTTATCTGAGCTGCCTCCTGAGGTTAACTCTGCTGAAACATTATTTACCACATTCCTCCATTTTAGGTGTTTCTTGCAACAAGATATTTAGGGCTGGGGTTGGAAGATGTTTCCAGAGTGTAGTCAGTTTTCAAAAGCTATTTCTTGAATTGTTGGGCAGTTGACCAGGTTTTGGTTTTTAATATTTACTGCCAAAACTTCAACTACATCATTTGTGGTGTTATTAATTCTGAGCAAATGAGGGACTCTGTGACATACAGGAAAACCCTTTGTTACCTGTTCCCTCTGTCGAATCTCAATAAGTTGTACCTTGGAATCCATATTTCATTGTCAAAGTGATCCTTTGTGTGGATCTCTGTGAATGCCACAAACATTGCATTTGACGCTATGATCAGTCTACTGATGAAAGATATTTTGTTGTTTGTTGAAGTCTTTAGACCATGTATATTTTCAAATACAAACGTTGTCGTACTGATGGAATGTAGGGGCCCTTTATTTGCTGGCACAACGTCTGTTGTTCTGAAGTTGGTGCCACTGTTTGTGCTTCCACTCCAGTAGTGATACGAGGCGGTGCAGTGCTTTTGTCATATCCTGTCATTTTTTTCCCGGCACCTAAAAAAATCTCTTTCTTTAGAGTGGTTGTAACTACGCTGGTTTGTTTCCCTAGGTCTGTGAGATCTGTATCTTCTGGTCTCCTTGAAATGTTGTGCCTGACAGTATGTGTTGTAACATTGTCTTTCATGAACTGGTGAATAACACATTTCAGAGTGTAATAGTTTACAAGTACAATTTAACACTCCCTTGGTCATTTGATCGCTGTAGATTTTTAGATGGTCATAATTGCACATCCCACTTGTTTTTCCAGATATTCCATGCCTGCAGATACTCAAGACATAGAGTTTGCACAGATTTGATTTCTGTTTGCTAGATTTTTTGTTGCTGGATTCCCTACTGGTGCAGTTTTTTCTGACTTCCCAGTATCTACAGCACCAGCACTAGCATCAGTACCATCACAAGTAATTACTGGTAATGTATCAACACTATTCCCAAAGCATCTTACCTTTTTGGCCATCTCCAACAGTAGTGCTATTTTGTATTCTGGGTCTTGTATTCTTGGATCTTGCATGTCCTGGTCTTTACCTGTTTTTTTCAATACCAGCAACACTGTCTCCATCTGGTGCATTTCTGTATCCTTACAGGTACTGTCTACCAAGGCAGCACCAAAGGTGATAGCTCCAGCTGTCTTTAATTTCTATTTACTTTCCCAGCTGTGATACAAGACTCTCAAATTATCCAAAAAGGATATTTTTTGTTGGTTTTTGTCTTTTAGTATAAATGAAATTTGTTCTCGCTTCCGTCTATCACTCGGGCAGACCCAGAAATATTTCCCTGTTTTAATATCAGTAGTGGTAAATTGGTGGATATTTTCACATGTACAGTGACTCCAGTTTTTGCAGAAATTACGTTACCCAAGCGATGCCTCACTTGCAACTATTGTTACAGTTTACACAGGTTATCGTGTAGTAACTTTATTTTCCAGGGATCGATATATATAATGAATTACAGTTTCAATGGCACAAACATCAACACTTAAGAGATTTCCTAGGTAGGCTAGATAGTGTGAAAATCTACTGAAAGAAGCATTTGATGTAAAAAGTTTAGTGGAAAAAGTATTTGATTTGCGTTTTGAGTGGGTTGGAGACCCCTGGCAGCAAAGCTGCCAGGGGTCACCACTTTTTCGTATATTTTTTTTCCTGGTATGGTTATATAATGATTTATAGATTATAGTTTCTACTTCATGAATATCAATTTTAATTTTCACTGCAACACTCTTCTGCAACACAACTTTACTTCTGATACACTTGAAGGATCTCCTCATCAGTGTAAATAAAACTGTCTTAGGTGACTTCCTCATATCACTGAGTTATCCTGGGTTACTATCCCATAAGTATATCAATATGTACTATATGTCTGCCCAAACATTATATTCATGAGCAGCGATGATATTTTTGAACAATTAGCCCTTCAGAACGTCCCTATTCTTAAGGTAGATACATCCTTCCCGCTCGTGGGCGGAGGCACTTTCTTAGTAATATCGTTCGTTTAACCTTCGACTGCCGTGAACTTCCGTTCTCTTCTCTATATTGTGGGCCGTCGCCTAGAGGTCCGCAAGTAGTTCTCACTCCCCAACAGTGTCGTAATTGCTGGCGTTTTCGGCACCTCGCTAAACACTGCAGATCTGCGGCGGAATGCCCGGTCTGCAGTGCAGCAGATCATTCCAATACGTCTTGTAGTCTTCCCCCCTCATGTTTCAATTGCAAGGACCCTCATCCTTCCTTTTCACGCCGTTGCCAGGTCTATCATAATGAAGGAGGGATCCGTTATCTCTTCCTCGTGTCCCGTATACTAGAGTAGCCCGAAGACATCCAACCTCGAAGGTCCTCCCGCCTCCCAATCCCTCTGCGTCAGTGTTTTTTGGGTTCACCCCAGTTTCTAATTTTGCAGATTTATCCTCTTACACTCCTACCTCCACACCACTTCCTACTTCTACTTCTTCATCTTGCTCCCTCGCTTCTCAGTCTACGAGACCTCGCAGACCTACACTTTATTGGCGTCCATCACCTGTACTGAATCTATCTTCTACCTCAGAGCCTAGTTCTCACCCCCTTTCCAGCTGTCACACAAAGGCGGAGGTTCACTCCCGGTCGTGTAGTTCCCTCTACTCCTGTAACCCTCCCCCCCCGTCTTCCTCCATAGTTTTCCTCCACCTCCTCCCTCTCTTGTTACACCACAGACTGGGGTAGAAGCCCCAGCCTCCTCATCTGTCCATGTTCATGCTCCCTGCCCCCTTAAGACCTCTTTGGTTGCACCCATAGTTACTCCAACCTTTACTTGCAATGCCTCTTCTGTTTCTGACATCATGGCATCTTCGGCATCCTTAACAACTGAGATGTTAGACACTATCTCCAGCTATGTTGCGGAGACGACACCCCTGATTGACACCAATGCTCCTCCTTCTACCCCTTCTATTTCACCACCCTCACAACAATCTATTCCTCCTCAACATTCTAATTCTTCCTTGCTTACACGCTTACCATAGGTTTTATCGTTTCTTATTGTTGCCATTTTTATTTCTGTACATAATATCTTTTTGCAATGGAATATTCGTAGCCTTAGGGGCAATCGAGGACTTCAAGTATTGCTCTCCCAGTTGTCCCCAGTATGTGTTGGGTTACTAGAACTCAAAATTCGTTCTGCTGTCAGTCGCAATGTTTCGGGTTATATGCTGTTACATTCTTCTGATGAATCATTTAATGAGAACGTGCTTCTTATATGTGTTGGTAAACCATATCAACAAGTTTTTGTTCAGTAAAAGGACACAAGTGCAACTAATGTGACATGACAGGAGCTTTATCAAACTCCTGGAGAGCGAAACGTTGCCTGGTCACAGACCGGGCCGCGGGGGCGTTGACCCCCGAAACTCTCTCCAGGTAAACAATAAAATGTCACATTAGTTGCACTTGTGTCCTTTTACTTTACATATTGTCGGTAATTCTACCAACTTTATTACAAGTTTTTGTTCGTTCCCGGCTGCATTATACTGCAGCTCATATTTATTTACACAGATGGTTTATAGTTTGGTCTCTTTATCTTTCTCCCTCCCGTGCACTCTGTATCTCTGATATCACATTTTTAATTTCCTCTCTCTGCCCCCCCATATTGTTGCTGGGTGATTTTAACGCTCACCATCACCTGTGGGGAGGGTCCCACTACAACTCACGTGGTGAAAAGTTGGAGACTCTTCTCGCTTCTCATCCTCTTCGTGTTCTAAATATAGGTGCTCCTACCCATTTTGACTCTCTCACTCAGTCGCTCTCTTGCATTGATCTTTCTATCTGTTCCTCACCCATTGCACTTGATTTCACGTGGTCTGTTCTTCCAAATTTACATGTTAGTGATCACTTTCCTATCCTTCTTGCTTCTACTACATATACCCGACCGTTTCGTGGCCCTTGTTGGCAATTTGCTCGAGCAGATTGGGACTTACACTCCCATCTTACCACCTGTTACGAGGACCCACTTTCGTCCTCTATTGATGAACTGGCGCACCAATTTTCGACCTTAGTCCTAACTGCAGCAACACGTTCTATCCCCCAAACCTCAGGTAGGCATTCTCATTCATGCGTATCTTGGTGGTCTTCTACATGCGCCCGTGCAGTGCGTTTAAAACGTGCTGCGTGGGGCCGTTATCGATTTTTTTTTATTTATTTATTTATTTATAATTTGAGCACACTTACCGCTTAGCGTCTGTTGAATTTTAAGCGGGCAAGGGTAGTTGCTCGCCGCATCATCTGCTATGATAAACGCACTTGTTGGCAGGATTACGTGTCTACCATTGCCTTGTCTTCCCCCATGTGTGCAATTTGGGAAAAGGTGAGGAAATTGTGTGGCAAGAATACTCCGGACCCAGCTCCCGTTTTGCGGGTTGCTGGAGTTGATGTCGCAGATCCTCTAGAAGTTGCCACAGAAATCGGGAACCATCTTGTCCGTATGTTGCACAGTTCTGGTCACCGTATTACAGAATGGATATAAATGCATTGGAAAATGTTCAAAGGAGGATGAAAAAGACGATCCCATGTATCAGAAATCTTCCCTATGAGAACAGACTGAAGGTCCTGAATCTGCACTCTGTAGAAAGGCGTAGAATTAGGGGGGATATGGTTAAGGTGTATAAATGGAAAAATAGGAATTAATAAAAGGGATGTAAATAGGGTGCTAAAAATATATAGAATAGACAGGACATGCAGCAATGGATTAAAGTTTTAAAAATTTCGATTCAAGAAGGATACAGGAAAGCACTGGTTTGGTAATAAAGTTGTGGATAACTGGAACAAACTCCCAAGTAACGTCATAGAAGCATAAATAACCTGCACAAGTCGGACCGAAACGTCGTCGTAAGCTCCTCTCTCCTATGTGCGGACTATTTAAGTATCGTTACAATCACGGTATTGTGCTTTTTTTTGTTATTTAACGTCATAGAAGCTTAGAAGTTGTGTAGTTTTAAAAATAGGTTAGATAAGTACCTGAGTGAGTGTGAGTTGGTGTGATTTGGACCTGACTAGCTTGTGCTACTAGGTAAGTTGCCATGCTCCTTCCTTAGGGAACGAGACCTGACCTGACTACCTTAAGGCTTAAGCTGGTGAGTGAATTGGATCTGCCTTACATGGGCCAGTAGGCCTGCTGCAGTGTTCCTTCTTTCTTATAAGAACATAAGAACATAACAATGTAGGAACACTGCAGAAGGCCTACTGGCCCATGCGAGGCAGGTCCTTATCAAAACGACATCTACCTAAAGCTACTCAAGATATAACTCCCGTACCCAATGACACCATTCAAACTCAGCCCCTCCTACTCATATATTTGTCCAGTCTCTTCTTAAAGCTACCCAAGGTCCTAGCCTCTATCACCCCACTGGGAAGACTGTTCCACGCATCTACAACTCTGTTAGAAAACCAGTACTTACCTATGTCATTTGTAAATCTAAATTTATCCAACTTAAATCCATTATTTCTGGTTCTTACCTGGTTCGACACCCTCAGTACTTTATTAATGTCTCCCTTGTTTATGCCCGTCATCCACTTATACACTTCAATGATATCTCCCCTCATTCTACGCCTCTCCAGAGAGTGGAGATTTAAGGCTTTAAGTCTATCTTCATACGGGAGGTTCCTTACACAGTAAATCATTTTAGTCATTCTTCTCTGTATGTTCTCTAATGAGTCTATATCCATCCTGTAGTAAGGGGACCAAAACTGAGCAGCATAATCTAAATGAGGCCTCACTAGTTATGTATAGAGCTGCAAAATAACTTTTGGACTTCTGTTACTTATGGAAATAAATGGTATAAAATACCGACACAATGGCAATATAAACACAAATGCAGTATAATGTGATCCTTTATTGACTACGTTTCGCCCACACAGTGGGCTTTTTCAAGTCACAAACAGAACTACCTGGGGTGGAAGGAACGCGAGTATTTATAGTCCGGCTGAGGTCAGGTGAAGAATGCTGCATCTGATGATGTACCGAGTGGGGTTATAGAGTCTAAAAACTTGGGTAGCTTGGAAAGGAGATTGGATAAGTTTGTGAGCAGACCTTCTACAGTGTTCTTATGTGGGATAGCGATGAAGAAGTTTCTTGGCAAGTGGTTCAGCTATGTTGTAGAAGCCACTATTCTGGTTGAAGTTGTCGGATATAGAAATGAGTCATCACTCATTTGCATGCAGCATTCTTCACCTGACCTCAGCCGGACTATAAATACTCGCGTTCCTTCCACCCCAGGTAGTTCTGTTTGTGACTTGAAAAAGCCCACTGTGTGGGCGAAACGTAGTCAATAAAGGATCACATTATACTGCATTTGTGTTTATATTGCCATTCTGTTACTTATACTTCTTGAGATAAATCCAAGTAATCTGTTGGCCTTGTTGCGCACACTTAGGCACTGCTGTCTTGGCTTTAGATTTCTGCTCACCATGACTCCCAAGTCCTTTTCACATTCTGTATGATCAAGCTCTACTTCACCTAGATTATAGCTTCGAGGGTTATTTTCATTACCAAGGGCTAGTAGCTTACACTTATCCACATTGAACTTCATCTGCCATTTTTCAGACCAAGACATTAATTTTGTCCAAATCCTCCTGGAGTTCATTGCTATCCTCCTCAGAGTGAATTATACGGCCTATCTTTGTATCATCAGCAAACTTGATAAATTGGACACATGTGCAACTCTTTGGTGGTTTAGAAAGACACGTAAGCAAACACTATAACATATTTATTAGAAAACGTTTCGGTCCTGGGACCTTGATCAAGGTCCCAGGACCGAAACGTTTTCTAATAAATATGTTATAGTGTTTGCTTACGTGTCTTTCTAAACCAACTTGTCGGTATTTATTACCAAGGTTTATACCAAACTCTTTGGTATCTTTATTGAGGAAACGTTTCGCCACACAGTGGCTTCATCAGTCCATTTCAAAGGAGAATCTTGAAGAACAGGAGGAGAATGAGGTAATCAGTCCCTCAACCTTGAGTCGATGTGGTCAGTCCATCAAGATTGATGGACTGACCACATCGACTCAAGGTTGAGGGACTGATTACCTCATTCTCCTCCTGTTCTTCAAGATTCTCCTTTGTATGGACTGATGAAGCCACTGTGTGGCGAAACGTTTCCTCAATAAAGATACCCAAGAGTTGCACATGTGTCCAATTTATCAACATGTCGGTTCTCTGAACCATTCATCTACAAATCAGCAAACTTACTCATGTCACTCGTAATCCCTTCATCAAGGTCATTAATGTAAATTATGAACAAGAGAGGGCCTAAAACTGATCCTTGTGGAACGCCACTAGTGACTAATCCCCATTCAAATTTCACTCCATTTCTATTGGTAAGCCATGCCTCTAACCATGCTAGAACTTTACCTCCTATACCATGAGCTGCCACTTTTTTCAGGAGTCTCCTGTGAGGTACTCTATCGAAGGCTTTACTAAAATCCAAATAAGAACATAAGAATGTAGGAACACTGCAGAAGGCCTACTGGCCCATACGAGGCAGGTCCTTATCAAAACGACATCTACCTAAAGCTACTCAAGAAACAACTCCCGCACCCCCCAACACCAATCAAACCCAGCCCCTCCCACTCATATATTTGTCCAGTCTCTTCTTAAAGCTACCCAAGGTCCTAGCCTCTATCACCCCACTGGGAAGACTGTTCCACGCATCTACAACTCTGTTAGAAAACCAGTACTTACCTATGTCCTTTCTAAATCTAAATTTATCCAACTTAAATCCATTATTCCTCGTTCTTACCTGGTTCGACACCCTCAGTACTTTATTAATGTCTCCCTTGTTTATGCCCGTCATCCACTTATACACTTCAATGATATCTCCCCTCATTCTACGCCTCTCCAGAGAGTGGAGATTTAAGGCTTTAAGTCTATCTTCATACGGGAGGTTCCTTACACAGTAAATCATTTTAGTCATTCTTCTCTGTATGTTCTCTAATGAGTCTATGTCCATCCTGTAGTAAGGGGACCAAAACTGAGCAGCATAATCTAAATGAGGCCTCACTAGTGATGTATAGAGCTGTAAAATAACTTTTGGACTTCTGTTACTTATACTTCTTGAGATGGTTAGGTAAGACACATATGCAACAGTTAGGTATCTTTATTTCGAAACGTTTCGCCTACACAGTAGGCTTCTTCAGTCGAGTACAGAAAAGTTGATAGAAGCAGAAGATACTTGAAGACGATGTAATCAGTCCATCACCCTTAAAGTTTTGAGGTGGTCAGTCCCTCAGTCTGGAGAAGAGCATTGTTCCGTTGTCTGAAACAATATGAAGTTGAAGTGACAGGATGGAGCCTTTATATAGTGCCAGGAGGTGAGACGTAGGTTGCTTTGGGAGGGCAGGTTCTTCACAAACCCAGCCGTTCTCACTAGTAGAGGTCGAAGTTGATGGTCTGTACCAAGATACCCTTGTGTTGCAGTGTCTGACAGAATGAACATTAAAATGGTATAAAATACCGACAGATTGTTAGGTAAGACACATATGCAACAGTTAGGTATCTTTATTTCGAAACGTTTCGCCTACACAGTAGGCTTCTTCAGTCGAGTACAGAAAAGTTGATAGAAGCAGAAGATACTTGAAGACGATGTAATCAGTCCATCACCCTTAAAGTTTTGAGGTGGTCAGTCCCTCAGTCTGGAGAAGAGCATTGTTCCGTTGTCTGAAACTAGTGAGAACGGCTGGGTTTGTGAAGGACCTGCCCTCCCAAAGCAACCTACGTCTCACCTCCTGGCACTATATAAAGGCTCCATCCTGTCACTTCAACTTCATATTGTTTCAGACAACGGAACAATGCTCTTCTCCAGACTGAGGGACTGACCACCTCAAAACTTTAAGGGTGATGGACTGATTACATCGTCTTCAAGTATCTTCTGCTTCTATCAACTTTTCTGTACTCGACTGAAGAAGCCTACTGTGTAGGCGAAACGTTTCGAAATAAAGATACCTAACTGTTGCATATGTGTCTTACCTAACAATCTGTCGGTATTTTATACCATTTTAATGTTCATTCTGTCAGACACTGCAACACAAGGGTATCTTGGTACAGACCATCAACTTCGACCTCTACTAGTGAGAACGGCTGGGTTTGAGAAGGACCTGCCCTCCCAAAGCAACCTACGTCTCACCTCCTGGCACTATATAAAGGCTCCATCCTGTCACTTCAACTTCATATTGTTTCAGACAACGGAACAATGCTCTTCTCCAGACTGAGGGACTGACCACCTCAAAACTTTAAGGGTGATGGACTGATTACATCGTCTTCAAGTATCTTCTGCTTCTATCAACTTTTCTGTACTCGACTGAAGAAGCCTACTGTGTAGGCGAAACGTTTCGAAATAAAGATACCTAACTGTTGCATATGTGTCTTACCTAACAAACTGTCGGTATTTTATACCATTTTAATGTTCATTCTGTCAGACACTGCAACACAAGGGTATCTTGGTACAGACCATCAACTTCGACCTCTACTAGTGAGAACGGCTGGGTTTGAGAAGGACCTGCCCTCCCAAAGCAACCTACGTCTCACCTCCTGGCACTATATAAAGGCTCCATCCTGTCACTTCAACTTCATATTGTTTCAGACAACGGAACAATGCTCTTCTCCAGACTGAGGGACTGACCACCTCAAAACTTTAAGGGTGATGGACTGATTACATCGTCTTCAAGTATCTTCTGCTTCTATCAACTTTTCTGTACTCGACTGAAGAAGCCTACTGTGTAGGCGAAACGTTTCGAAATAAAGATACCTAACTGTTGCATATGTGTCTTACCTAACAATCTGTCGGTATTTTATACCATTTTAATGTTCACTTCTTGAGATAAATCCAAGTAATCTGTTGGCCTTGTTGCGCACACTGAGGCACTGCTGTCTTGGCTTTAGATTTCTGCTTACCATGACTCCCAAGTCTTTTTCACATTCTGTATGACCAAGCTCTACTTCACCTAGATTATAGCTTCGAGGGTTATTTTCATTACCAAGGGCAAGTACCTTACACTTATCCACATTAAACTTCATCTGCCATTTCTCAGACCAAGACATTAATTTGTTCAAATCGTCCTGGAGTTCATTGATATCCTCCTCAGAGTGAATTATACGGCCTATCTTTGTATCATCAGCAAACTTACTCATGTCACTAGTAATCCCTTCATCAAGGTCATTAATGTAAATTATGAACAAGAGAGGGCCTAAAACTGATCCTTGTGGAACGCCACTAGTGACTAATCCCCAATCAGATTTCACTCCATTAATGGTAACTCTCTGCTTTCTATTGGTAAGCCATGCCTCAATCCATGCTAGAACTTTACCTCCTATACCATGAGCTGCCACTTTTCTTAAGAGTCTCTTGTGAGGTATTCTGTCGAAGGCTTTACTAAAATCCAAATAAACAATATCATATTCCTTATCACTGTCAACTGCCTCAAATGTTCTATTGAAGAACGTCAGTAAGTTTGTCAGGCAGGAACGACCTCTCGTGAATCCATGCTGAGATTCATTTATCAAGTTATGCTCTTCAAGGTGACTTCTGATAATGTCAGCTATAATTGATTCTAATAACTTGCCCACTATAGATGTCAGGCTTATTGGACGGTAATTTGAAGGAGTGGACTTATCCCCTGATTTGAATATAGGAACCACATTAGCCATCTTCCACATCTCTGGCACAACACTGGTAAGGATGGACGCATTGAATACACTCGTTAATGGCTGACTAAGCTCCATCTTGCATTCCTTAAGTACCCTTGAAAACAACTCATCGGGTCCCGGGGACTTATTTTGTTTCAGTTTGTCTATCTGTTTAATAACCATGTCCCTCGTGACAGTAATATTAGTTAACTTAAATTCATCAGGAACTAAATAATTGTTAATTACTGGAATCTCATTTACATCTTCCTGTGTAAAAACTGACAAAAAATAGTCATTAAATAAGGAACACATTTCCAGTTCATTATCTGTCAGCTGTCCATTCCCAGATTTCAGAGGTCCTACCTTTTCCTTCACCTTCGTCCTATACACTTGAAAGAACCCCTTTGGATTAGTCTTTGATTCATTAGCGACTCTAATTTCATAGTCACGTTTAGCCTTTCTAATCGCCTTTTTTACTTCTCTTTTAAGCTGAACATATTGGTCAGTAAGGTTAACCTCTCCTCTTCTGATGCGCCTATAAATTCCCCTTTTCTCCCCTAATAGATGCTTTAACCTCCTGTTAACCCATTTGGGATCGTTATTATTAGACCTAATTTCTCTCTGGGGAATGTATATACTCTGGGCACTGTGTACATTATTAAGAAAACAATCATAAAAGCAGATCCCTTCATATTCATACGTATGATTATCGTCAATAAAATCATTAGCTAGATAACCCCAATCAAGATTAGACAGATGTTCCCTAAGTCCATTATAATCGGCAGAACGAAAATCGGGGATTTTTACTGTATTATCATTATTCTTGCATTCCCAATTAATGCTAAAGGTGATGGATTTGTGATCACTTGCGCCAAGCTCTTCAGTGATGTCCAGATTATTCACTAGTGTTTCCTTATTTGACAAGACTAGGTGTAGCAAATTATTACCCCTGGTAGGTTCAGTTACACTCTGTTTCAGAAAACAGTCCTGAACTGTTTCCATGAAGTCACTGGACTCTAGATTACCTGTCAAAGAATTCTAGTCAATTTGGCTAAAGTTAAAATCCCCTACTATGACTACGTTACTGTGTCCAGAAGCCCTAACAATTTCGTCCCAAAGAAGTCTCCCTCTATCGTGATCCAAGCCTGGAGGTCGGTATATTACACCTAGAATTAGTTTTTCTTGACCCTCCACGAACTCTACCCAAACAGACTCTGTTACTGCTCCATCTATTTTTATACCTTTTTTTATGCAACAATTAATATTTTCTCGAACATACAATGCAACTCCTCCCCCCTTCCCATTACATCTATCCACATTGAATAACTTAAATCCCTGAATATTACACTCAGCAGTCATATCCCGACTCTTTAAATCATACCACGTTTCAGTTAATGCAATGATATCAAAGTTCCCCGCACATGCTACCAAACGTAGTTCATTAATTTTATTTCTTGCACTTCTACTGTTAGCATAAAATACCATCATATGTTTTTTCTTCTGCACATTTTTCCTATTCATCTTTGTTTTTACACAATTTCTGAAATTATCATTACCCAGAGTTACTCCATGACAGTTACTATTAAGATTCTTAATATCAGAGCATAAGTCAATATATCCATACTCATTATTAATCATTTCTAAAACCCATACCTCTAACTAATCCTAGTTTAAAGTCCTAACAACCCCCTCAACTGAGTTAGCAAGAAAACCCACACCTGCCCTGGATAAGTGAACCCCATACCTGGCATACATGTCATTTCGGCCATAGAAGTTGTCCCAGTTGTCAATGAATGGTACTGCATTATCCTTACAGTGTTTATCCAGCCAACAATTAATACCAATTGCTCTGGACAACCATTCATTACCAACACCTCTTCTTGGCAAAATGCCACATATAACAGGGCGCCCCCCCTTCTTCCTAATCATGTCTATAGCTGTCCTGAACTTTCTAACTAAATCCTCACTTCTACGCTTGCCTACATCATTGCCTCCAGCACTGAGGCAAATAATAGGATTGATCCCATTACCGTTCATGATGTTGTCAAGCCGGCTAACAATGTCCTCCATCCCAGCCCCAGGAAAGCATACCCTTTGTCTCCTACTCCTGTCCTTCAAGCAGAATGCCCTATCCATGTATCTAACCTGGCTATCCCCAACAACAACAATATTCTTACCTTCCTTGTCGTTCGTCGTGACGATCCCAGTAGTAGACTCACATTCGTCGGGTAGCACCGAGAATGCGTTGGAGGTTTCCACGGGAGTTTCCACAGCAGTCTCTTTCTTCTTCATCGTTTCTGGCTTTCCATTCGTCTTCTTGATCGTCAACTTCGTCGTCCCCTGCTGTCCAGCCACTGACCATATTCCTTGTCACTGTCGACTGCCTCAAATGTTCTATCGAAGAACGTCAGTAAGTTTGTCAGGCAGGAACGACCTCTCGTGAATCCATGCTGAGATTCATTTATCAAGTTATGCTCTTCAAGGTGACTTCTAATAATGTCAGCTATAATTGATTCTAATAACTTGCCCACTATAGATGTCAGGCTTATTGGACGGTAATTTGAAGGAATGGACTTATCCCCTGATTTGAATATAGGAACCACATTAGCCATCTTCCACAACTCTGGCACAACACCGGTAAGGATGGACGCATTAAACACACTCGTTAATGGCTGACTAAGCTCCATCTTGCATTCCTTAAGTAACCTGGAAAACAACTCATCGGGTCCCGGGGACTTATTTTGCTCCATGTCCCTCGTGACAGTAATGTTAGTTAATTTAAATTCATCATTAATTAAATAATTGTTAATTACTGGAATCTCATTTACATCTTCCTGTGTAAAAACTGACAAAAAATAGTCATTAAATAAGGAACACATTTCCATTTTGTTATCCATCAGCTGTCCATTCCCAATTTTCAGAGGTCCCACTTTTTCCTTCTGCTTCGTCCTATACACTTGAAAGAACCCCTCAGGGCTTCACCTCTGTCCCTCATTTCTTGCGTCTAAGCATACCAAAGAGCAATTGCCCTTAGATTTCTCCTCCGATAGATTGGAGCCGTATAATGTACCATTTACTCTCCTGGAACTGGAGTCCATGCTTTCTATTTTCCGGCCGTCAGCAACGGCACCTGATGATATCCACATAGGTATGCTACAACATCTCCATTCTACGGCCCTTCCCGTTCTTTTACGTCCCATTGCTCTGACAAGTGTGGTCTGCAAGGTGATGGAACGATTGGTGAATAGACGTCTGATGTGGTTCTTAGAGACTCAGAATAGCCTTACCCCTTGCCAATATGGCTTTCGCAAACGCCGCTCTACTTTAGAACCCTTACTCTACTTAGATACGTATATTCGAAATGCCTTTGCTAACAACCATTCAGTCCTAGCGGTCTTTTTTGATCTAGAGAAGGCATGTGACACCACTTGGAGGTATAACATTCTTGCCCATGCCCACTACTTAGGCCTCTGCGGTAATTTACCAAACTTCATCGCTGTTTCTTGTCCGATAGACATTTTCGGATCCGTATTGGCGTCTCGCTCTCCTCGGACTTTATACAAGCCGAGGGAGTCCCACAAGGTTGTGTCCTTAGCACTACTCTTTTTCTCTTAGCAATAAATGACCTACTTTCCTTCTTCCTTCGCACATTTGGTCGTCACTTTATATTGATGACTTCGTTATAGCTTACTCGGGCGCTGATTATCACCTGGTAGCAGCCTCCCTTCAGGTTGTGATAGACAGAGTTTCCCATTGGACCACTTCTCATGGCTTTAAATTTTCTAGTAAGAAAACCCGATTCATTACCTTTACTAGACGTCTGCTTATTCCAGATACTTCCTTTGTACTTACACGGTTCACGTATTACAGCATGTGACATGGCCAAGTTTCTGGGCCTTTTCTTTGATCTCCGGCTGACGTATAAGAGATAAGATAAGATTTTGTTCGGATTTTTAACCCCGGAGGGTTAGCCACCCAGGATAACCCAAGAAAGTCAGTGCGTCATCGAGGACTGTCTAACTTGTTTCCATTGGGGTCCTTAATCTTGTCCCCCAGGATGCGACCCACACCAGTCGACTAACACCCAGGTACCTATTTGCTGCTAGGTGAACAGGACAATAGGTGTAAGGAAACGTGTCGGAATTTCCACCCGCCGGGAATCGAACCCGGGCCCTCCGTGTGTGAAGCGGGAGCTTTAGCCACCAGACCACCGGGCCACCGTACAGACCACCGGACCTCACATTTCTTCTTTAAATATATCTTGCCATGGTCGGCTAAATCTCCTTAAGGTTCTCACACATCGTTCATGGGGAGCAGATAGTCGCACTCTCTGTTTGCATCCCACCCTAGTCTTGTCCAAACTAGATTATGGTGACCAACTGTATTCTGCAGCCTCTCCCACAACTCTGCCTAAGTTAGATCCCATTCATCACCAAGGTCTCCGTCTGTGCTTTGGTGCGTTTCGTTCATCCCCTCTATGCAGAAGCGAATGTTCCTTCCCTGACTAATCGTCATGATGCTCATTGTCTTCGTTATTTTGTCCACGCTCATGATCTTCGTGTTCCTTCCACATAAAGGTTAGTATCAGACATTAGTTGGAACCCACTGTTTGATCGATGCCCCAGCCTACTCCTACCGTTTTCTCTTCGCATTCACTCACTTCAATCTTCTCTTCAGTTGCCCCCTTTGTATGTTCATTTAGCATCTGCCCTTTCCCTTCCCCCTTTGGAAGTTCCGACAGTTCATGTGGGGGGGGGGGCACTATCGTGCGTTAAAGCTTTCTTACCTAATAATAATAATAATAATACTAATAATAATAATAATAAAAATAATAGTGAAGTGTGGCAGTGTGGGTAAGTTCTGCCCTCACACCCACCCTACACCCACCACCCACCCAACACCCACCACTCACCCTACACCCACCACCCACCCTACACCCACCACCCACCCAACACCCACCACTCACCCTACACCCACCACCCACCCTACACCCACCACCCACATACTGCAAACTTGGTTCACATAAATACATCTTGCATACTACTGGCACCAGCAAGAGAAAGGTAAAGTGGAAATCAGTTTTCTTCCGTGGCATACAGAGTGTAGTAGGATACAGACAGGATGTCAGCACAGCATATCTGTGGGACATGTAAAAAAATCCTTGGAAGGAAATCCAGAATCACATGCAACCTATGCTCTTCCAAACACCATATCTCTTGTACTAGACTAAATACAGCCTCAAAAAATGACCTCAAACTAGCAAGGTGCTTCTGGTTGTGCAATAAAGATATAGAACTTTGGAGAGGTATCAGAAAGGTACTAAGGAGAGTAATAAATGATAAAAATAATCAAGAAAACAAAGATGACCTCTTGGATAGTCTACCAAAAGTATATAAAACATGGGAGCAAGAGATAGTGTGTCAAAAAATGCAGAATGCCCATACCACAACAGATGACTCGAAGCTATCTAGTCACCCACATAGTGCTAAACCATACTCATCCCCCAGTCATAGCACTAATACCCACAGTGCTGGTGCTGGCCCAGGCTCAGTCCCCAGCCCCAGTCCTGACTCAGACCCAGCCCCCAGCCTTACTGCCAGCCCAGACTCTACTAGGGACCCTACCACAACCACCACTAAAACCGTAAATATACAACCATTATTGCACAAGACCGAGGCCCACAGTACAGATGTAGGAGAGGAGTCTCCTCCTTCTTCCTCTACTGAGGAAAGTAGATGGAATCCAGGACAGGGTGGCCCTGGCTTGAATACTGAGGATTATAGTGCAGTCCCAGAACCTGCAGAAATTGGCAACACACCTCCCAACAATTCTCAACCAAAGGTGAATTTGTGCAAATATTATGCTTGGGGCATCTGTAAGCATGGAATATCAGGAAAAAAATGGGACATGCAACTTTGAGCATCCCAAAAAATGAAGCGACCTCCTGTCTAAAGAAGTGTGTCGTTCTTCTTCTTGTACTTTCTTTCACCCAAAAATGTGTCACTCCTCGGTCCTCCAGAAGCAGTGTTACAACATCGAATGCCCTGCATACCATCTAAAAGGGACCAGGAGGCACAGACTCCACAAGACAAACAATAGTAGCTACAACAACCCAACTCCAGGTGGTTTTTTATTGGCAGGAAACGAAAAAAGAAAATGGAAGGAAATAACAAAAATAGTCCACCACCTTGGAGTCTTGTTGGACTGGAGGCGCACCCAGTGGCCACCCATGGCCCTCCAGAATTACAACTACTGATGCCAATAACAAAATCCCCCCAACAAACACAGAATATAACCTCGTTCATATTTGCTAATATACAGGGCCTTAAGCCATCCACCAACAACAAAATACGTTTTATCAATGGACTTCTAGAGGAGTCTAATGCAATGTTTGCAGCCTTCACAGAGACTCACACAAAAGATCACTTTGACAGTGAAATATGGATAAGTGGTTACAACCTTTTTAGATGCGACAAAATGAACAGGCAACAAGAGGAGGGTTGGCCTGTATGTTAAAGAGCCCCTCATCCACATGGAGTTGCTGAACACCACAAATGAGGTAGTTGAAGTTCTATCAATAAAGATCGAGAACCAAAACCTAGTCATTGTGGTTGTATATAAGCCACCAGATGCAACCTCACAACAGTTCAAGGAACAGCTACTGAAAATTGATTACTGTCTGGAAAACGTTCCAGCTCCATCCCCAAACATCTTACTGCTTGGTGATTTCAACCTAAGGCATACAAATTGGAAGAATGTAGCAAATAATGTTATAGCTGAAACAATCCCCGGAGATAGCACAGATGAAAGGTCACACACACATGAGCTACTAAGCCTCTGCGAAAAACACAAATTAAGCCAGCAGATAGTGGAGCCAACAAGGCTAGAAAACACACTTGACCTTATCTTCACAAATAATGAGGACCGGATAAGAGACATAAGAATATCAAAAATAACTAATTCCAATCACAACCTAATCGAAGTCCAGACGTACATGCATAGGGGTTCTGATGAGCAGAATGCATGTACCTTTGAAGGTGTCTTCACAAAATACAACTTCAACAACAAGAACATCAACTGGGACCAGGTAAACCATGTCCTAAACGAAACATGTTGGGAAGATATCTTAAATGGCATGGATCCAAACCAGTGCCTTGAAAGGATCAACTTCCTGGCAGCTGAAGCATGTTCTAGGCATATTCCCCTAAGAAAGAAGAAGAGCAGGAGTAAACTGGAGAGGGAAAGACGCTCCCTCTACAGAAGACGACGAAGAGTCACTGAACTCCTCAGGAGTGCTAGAATATTTGATACACGAAAGGAGACGCTGACCAGGGAAGTGGAAATTATCGAACTTAAGTTAAATGACTCTTACAGGAACCAGGAGAGACAGGAGGAGCTTAAAGCTATTAGTGAAATTGAAAGAAATTCAAAATATTTCTTTTCATATGCCAAAAACAAGGCAAATACCGCATCTAGTATCGGGCCCTTACTCAGACAGGATGGGACTTACACAGACGACAACAAGGAAATGAGTGAGATATTGAAATCCCGGTATGACTCTGTGTTTAGTGAACCACTAATCAGTCTGAGGACCGACGACCCAAATGATTTCTTCATGAATGAGCCTCAAAACTTCATAAATGTATGCCAGATTTCCGACATTACCCTAACTCCGATAGATTTAGAAAAATCCATTGACAACATGCCCATGCACTCAGCACCGGGCCCAGACTCGTGGAACTCTGTTTTCATTAAGAACTGCAAGAAACCCCTCTCGCGTGCCCTAAAAACACTATGGAGGAGGAGCTTGAACATGGGTGAAATTCCACAGCCACTTAAAAACAACGGATATAGCCCCACTCCATAAAGGTGGCAGCAAAGCATTAACTAAGAACTATAGACCAATAGCTCTGACGTCCCATATCATAAAAATCTTTGAAAGAGTGCTAAGAAGCAGGATTGCAAATCACCTGGATTCCCAAAATCTGCACAATCCAGGGCATCATGGGTTCAGGGCAGGTCGCTCCTGCCTCTCACAACTACTGGATCACTATGATATGGCCTTGGATGCACTGGAAGAAAATCAGAATGCAGATGTAATATACAGACTTTGCAAAAGCATTTGACAAATGCGATCATGGCATAATAGCCCATAAAATACGTGCTAAAGGAATAACTGGGAAAGTGGGGAAATGGATCTTCAACTTCCTAACAAATCGAACACAAAGAGTAGTGGTCAACAGAGTTAAATCGGAGGCTGCCATAGTGAAGAGCTCTGTTCCATAAGGCACTCGCCCCCATCTTATTCCTCATCCTCATATCAGACATAGACAGAGATATACATCACAGCATGTATCATCCTTTGCGGATGATACTAGGATCTGCATGAGGCTGTCATCTGCTGAGGACGCGGTTAACCTCCAAGAAGATATAAACAAAGTTTTTCAGTGGGCAACGGTAAACAATATGATGTTCAATGAGGACAAATTCCAACTACTCCGTTATGGAAAACTGGTAGAGATAATAACTAGAACAGAGTATACTACAGACTCTGGCCATACAATAGAGCGGAAAAATAATGTAAGGGACCTGGGAGTAGTAATGTCTGAGGATCTCACTTTCAAGGATCACAACAGTGCCACGATCGCACGTGCAAAGAAAATGATAGGATGGATAATGAGAACGTTCAAAACGAGAGATGCCAAGCCCATGATGATCCCTTTCAAATCAATTGTTCTCTCTAGGCTGGAATACTGCCGTACATTAGCACCTCCATTCAAAGCAGGTGAAATCGCAGATCTAGAGGGTGTACAGAGATCCTTTACTGCATGTATAAGTTCTGTCAAGCACCTTAACTACTGGGAACGCTTGGAAGCACTTGACTTGTACTCGTTGGAAAGCAGGAGGGAGAGATATATCATAATCTACACTTGGAAAATCCTGGAAGGAATGGTCCCAAATCTGCACACAGAAATCACTCCCTACGAAAGTAAAAGACTGGGCAGGCGATGCAAAATGCCCCCAATTAAAAGTAGGGGCGCCATTGGCACACTAAGAGAAAACACCATAAGTGTCCGGGGCCCAAGACTGTTCAACAGCCTCCCATCAAGTATTAGGGGAATTGCCTTCAAGAGAGAGCTGGACAAATACCTAAAGTCATTGCCAGATCAGCCGGGCTGTGGCTCGTACGTTGGACTGCGTGCGGCCAGCAGTAACAGCCTAGTTGATCAGGCCCTGATCCACCGGGAGGCCTGGTCATGGACCGGGCCCCGGGGGCGTTGATCCCCGGAATAACCTCCAGGTAACCTCCAGGAAACGCCTGCTACTCGCTCTCTTTTTCTCGAGCATTTCCGGTTACATGCTCATGCCATTGCTGTGTATACAGTTGGTTCTAAAGCTGCTGATGATGTTGGGTTCGCGGTAGTTTTCTCTGATGACGTTGTCCAAGGCCACTTGTTGGACTCAGCTAGTGTTTTTACTGCAGAGTTGTATACCATCCTCACAGCGCTTTTTCGTATTACATATATTTCTCCTTCGATGTTCGTGATTGTTTCAGATTCCCTCAGTGCTTTACAAGTCATTAAGCACTTCGACTCCCCTCATCCATTAGTCCTCCATATTCAACAATGGTTGCTTCGTGTGGCTAGCAAAAATAAAGATATCGTTTTCTGCTGGGTCCCTGGTCACATTAGTGTGTAGGGCATTGAGCAGGCAGAAGCTGGTGCGCGGTCGGCGGTGCATGATCTCCCAGTTTCTTACAGGAGTATTCCATTCAGGGACTATTTTCCAGTCATCTCCGTCCATCACCGCTGCCGTTGGCAACAACGGTGGTCAGGCTCACGCCGTAGCAAATTGCGCTCTATTAAACCACTTTTAGGTTTGTGGCCATCCTCCTATCACTATTGCCATTCTCAGGAGACTACGCTCTCCCGACTCTGCATTGGTCATACACGCCTTACCCATGGGTATCTCATGGATAGACACCCTGTTCCTCTCTGTGAGGCTTGTGAGGTCCTATTTCGGTTCTTCACTTCCTTGTCGATTGTCCATTTTACCACGAGTTCACAGGATTTACCCCCAATGACGCCACCGCCCTACGACTCTTACTTTATCTTCTCTACTTGCACATGACCTCACCTTTGACTCCGGTGCACTTTTTGACTTTTTGTCAGCAACTGCCTTATTATACGAACTTTGACACATAATGCTCTGTGCCACTTCCTCTGATCCACTCTCCACCTAGCTGATCATAACCTCAGCACTACATACTGCCCCGCACCACTGTATGACCCTTGTCGGTTTAGTGCTTTCTCTGATAATAAAAATAATAATAATAATAATAATAATAATAATAATAATAATAATAATAATAATAATAATAAAAATAATAATAATAATAATAATAATAATAATAATAATAATAATAATAATAATAATAATAATAATAATAATAATAATAATAATAATAATAATAATAATAATAATTTACATTCATGAAGAATGGAGAAGCAGGGAAGGCAAAAACACAAAAAGAGGGAGGTCAGGTCCAATTCCTTGAATCAAGAGCCTTCACCAGTGTGGAAACCTGTGTGGTTCTCGTGACTGTGAGATAATCAGAGCTGTCCTGGCTGACAGCAACCACCCAGGGAAGTACTACCGTCCTGCCAGATGACTGTGAAACAGAAACCTGTAACTGTTTTGCATGATGGTAGGTTTGCTGGTTTCTTTTTCTGTCTCATAAACACGCTAGATAACAGGGATATCTTGCTTCTCCTACTTACACTTTGGTCACACTTCACAGACACGCACATGCATATATATATATATACATACATCTAGGTTTTTCTCCTTTTTCTAAATAGCTCTTGTTCTTTTTTATTTCTTCTATTGTCCATGGGGAAGTGGAAAAGAATCTTTCCTCCGTAAGCCATGCGTGTCGTATGAGGCGACTAAAATGCCGGGAGCAATGGGCTAGTAACCCCTTCTCCTGTATACATTTACTAAAAAAGAGAAGAAGAAAAATCTTTATAAAACTGGGATGCTTAAATGTGCGTGGATTGTAGGCGGATGACAAGAAAAAAGATGATTGCTGTGTTTGAATGAAAAGAAGTTGGATGTCCTGGCTCTAAGCGAAACAAAGCTGAAGGGGTAGGAGAGTTTTCAGTGGGGGGAAATAAATGGATTAAATCTGGAGTATCTAGAAGAGTTAGAGCAAAGGAAGGGGTAGCAGAATGTTAAATGATCAGTTATGGAAGGAGGAAAAGAGAATATGAATGTGTAAAATTCAAGAATTATGTGGTTTAAAAAGTAAAGGTTGGATGCGAAAAGGGTGGGTCATAATAAGCGTGTAGCACCTGGAGAAGAGAGGAATGCAGAGGAGGAGAGAGATTTTGGGAGATGTTAAGTGAATGTATAGGAGCCTTTGAACCAAGTGAGAGAGTAATTGTGGTAGGGGACCTAAATTTGCTAAAGTAGGAAACTTTTAGAGAGGGTGTGGTAGGTAAGTTTGGGGTGCCAGTGTAAATGATAATGGGAGCCCTTGATTGAATTTTGTTATAGAAAGGGGTTTTTAGTTATAGGTAATACATATTTTAAGAAAAAGAGGATAAAAAAAGTATACACGATATGATGTAGGGCGAAATGACAGTAGTTTGTTGGATTTGTATTGGTAGATAAAAGACTTTTTGAGTAGACTTCAGGATGACTGTTTATAGAGGGGCCACAGATATATCAGATCACTTTCTAGTTTTTAGTACACTGAGAGTAAAAGGTAGATGGGATACAAGGAGAATAGAAGCATCAGGGAAGAGAGAGGTGAAGGGTTTATAAACAAAAGAGGAGGCAGTTAGGGTAAGATATAAACAGCTATTGGAGGATAGATGGGCTAATGAGAGCATAGGCAAAGGGGTCGAAGAGGTATGGGGTAGTTTAAAAATGTAGTGTTAGAGTGTTCAGCAGAAGTTTGTGGTTACAGGAAAGTGGTGCAGGAGGGAAGGGAGCGATTGGTGGAATGATGATGTAAAGAGAGTAGTAAGGGAGAAAAGTTAGCATATGAGAAGTTTTTACAAAGTAGAAGTGATGCAAGGAGGGAAGGGGTATATGGAGAAAAAGAGAGGGGTTTTAAGAGAGGTGAAGAAATGTAAAAAGGAGCAAATGAGAGAGTGGGGGGAGATGTTTCAACAAATTTTGTTGAAAATAAGAAAAATTTTGGAGTGAGATTAACAATTTTAAGAAAGCCTAGAAAAACAAATGGATTTGTCATTTAAAAAAATAGGAGAGGAGAGTTATTAAATGGAGAGTTAGAGGTTTTGGGGAAAGATGGAGGGAATATTTTGAGGAATTGTTAAATGTTGATGAAGATAGGGAAGCTGTGATTTCGTGTTTACCTGGGTTTTGGGGCAAGGAGGAATAACATCTTGTAGGAGTGAGGAAGAGCCAGTTTGAGTGTGGGGGAAGTTCGTGAGGCAGTGGGTAAAATGAAAGGGGGTAAGGCACCCGGGATTGATGGGATAAAAGATAGAAATGTTAAAAGCAGGTGGGGATATAGTTTTGGAGTGGTTGGTGCAATTATTTAATAAATGTATGGAAGAGGGTTAAGGTACCTAGGGATTGGCAGAGAGCATGCATAGTTCCTTTGTTTTAAAGGCAAAGGGGAAAAAAAGAGAGTGCAAAAAAATTTTAAGGGGGATAAGTCCCGTTGAGTGTACCTGGTAAAGTGTATGGCAGAGTTATAATTGAAAGAATTAAGAGTAAGACGGAGAATAGGATAGCAGATGAACAAGGAGGCTTTACGAAAGGTAGGGGGTGTGTGGACCAGGTTTTTTACAGTGAAACATAAAAAGTGAACAGTATTTAATAAGGCTAAGAGGTCTTTGTGGCATTTATGGATTTGGAAAAGCGTTATGACAGGGTGGATAGTTTTGGGGAAAGTGGCAGATGTTGCAGTGTATGGGTGTAGGAGGTAGGTTACTGAAAGAGTGAAGAGTTTTTACGAGGATAGTGAGGCTCAAGTTAGAGTATGTAGGAAAGAGGGAATTTTTTCCCAGTAAAAAGTAGGGCCTTAGACAAGGATGTGTGATGTCACCGTGGTTGTTTAATATATTTATAGATGGAGTTGTAAGAGAAGTAAATGCGAGGGTCTTGGCAAGAGGCGTGGAGTTAAAAGATAAAGAATCACACACAAAGTGGGAGTTGTCACAGCTGCTCTTTGCTGATGACACAGTGCTCTTGGGAGATTCTGAAGAGAAGCTGCAGAGATTGGTGGATGAATTTGGTAGGGTGTGCAAAAGAAGAAAATTAAAGGTGAATACAGGAAAGAGTAAGGTTATGAGGATAACAAAAAGATTAGGTGATGAAAGATTGAATATCAGATTAGGAGGGAGAGAGTATGGAGGAGGTGAACGTATTCAGATATTTGGGAGTGGACGTGTCAGCGGATGGGTCTATGAAAGATGAGGTGAATCATAGAATTGATGAGGGAAAAAGAGTGAGTGGGTGCACTTAGGAGTCTGTGGAGACAAAGAACTTTGTCCTTGGAGGCAAAGAGGGGAATGTATGAGAGTATAGTTTTACCAACGCTCTTATATGGGTGTGAAGCGTGGGTGATGAATGTTGCAGCGAGGAGAAGGCTGGAGGCAGTGGAGATGTCATGTCTGAGGGCAATGTGTGGTGTGAATATAATGCAGAGAATTCGTAGTTTGGAAGTTAGGAGGAGGTGCGGGATTACCAAAACTGTTGTCCAGAGGGCTGAGGAAGGGTTGTTGAGGTGGTTCGGACATGTAGAGAGAATGGAGCGAAACAGAATGACTTCAAGAGTGTATCAGTATGTAGTGGAAGGAAGGCGGGGTAGGGGTCGGCCTAGGAAGGGTTGGAGGGAGGGGTAAAGGAGGTTTTGTGTGCGAGGGGCTTTGACTTCCAGCAGGCATGCGTGAGCGTGTTTGATAGGAGTGAATGGAGACAAATGGTTTTTAATACTTGACGTGCTGTTGGAGTGTGAGCAAAGTAACATTTATGAAGGGATTCAGGGAAACCGGCAGGCCGGACTTGAGTCCTGGAGATGGGAAGTACAGTGCCTGCACTCTGAAGGAGGGGTGTTAATGTTGCAGTTTAAAAACTGTAGTGTAAAGCACCCTTCTGGCAAGACAGTGATGGAGTGAATGATGGTGAAAGTTTTTCTTTTTCGGGCCACCCTGCCTTGGTGGGAATCGGCCAGTGTGATAATAAAAAAAAAATAAAAATTCTTCGATCAGAACTCTCCCATATTCCCCTCTCTCTAGTAACTAAAGAGAAAGAGGAGGACCGGCAGAGTCTCGCCTCCCACGCACAAAAAGACAGACTTACGATGTGATGGAGGCTGTTCTTAGTAGTCTGAGTTTCTTGATATCTTCTTCAAACTAACATGAACCTTATTAATTCCCATGCAAGAGGAGAATGTTACCTGCAAAATAATATTTTTGGCCGTCACTAAGCTGCCAGTTGTTTAGCAACTTTTGTAGGATATGTAAAACGTAGAGTAAGAAGTACATCAAATATAAACAAATAAGCCACACATCAGAAAAAGAAGCTTCTCTCTCCTATGAGCGAGTTATTTGTGTATAATTACATCAACTACTGAGATACTGAGCAGGATGCTACTATATCCTACTCTATTTTAAGGTTTGAGTCAACAACTAACATGCACAGTCATGAATAAAAGAGTTTTTCACTTCATTAACGTCTATTGGCCACCTAAGTTTGTGTCAAAAACCAACCATATTTATAATAATAATACAATATCTTTATTTCTACAAGTACATTCATCAGCAAATTTGCTTATGTCACTAATATTCTCTCATCTATGTTTATACAAATTGTGAAGAACAAAGGGCCCAACACTGACCCCTCTGGAACACCATTCCTGATGAGCCCCCATTCTGATTTCTCCCCATTTATGCAAACTCTCTGCTGCTTATCTGTCAACCATGCCTCTTCCCAGGAAAAAATTTCTCCTATTCCATGTGCCTTATTTTTTCCCAATAGCCTCTGATGTGGAAGTCTATCAGAAGCCTTACTGAAGTCCATATACACAATATCATATTCATTACCAATAATACCCTGGTGAAAAAGTTAGTAAATTCGGAGAGCAGGAACACCCCTTTGTAAAACCGTGCTGAGATTCATTAATCACTTTATGCCTTTCAAGAAGGTTACGAATTTCATCGGCAATTATTGATTCAATAAATTTTCCCACTATGGAGGTAAAGCTCTTTGGTCTATAGTTCGAAGCTAAGGACCTGTCTCCTGCTTTGTAAATAGGTATTACATTTGCCATTTTCCACCTGTCTGGCACTATGCTAGTTTGTATTGATATCTTGAAAAGACTAGCAAAAGGTTTGATAAGCTCCTGCTTTCATTCCTTTAAAACCCTTACAAACAAAGGCCTGAGGATTTGCTCGATTTTAATTTCTCCATAAACCATACCCCCGGCCGGGATTGAACCCGCGGTCATAGAGTCTCAAAACTCCAGCCCGTCGCGCTAACCACTAGACCAGCTAGCCACAATAAGATTCATCCAACTAGGTATATTTCTACACCATAGGAAGGTTAGCACAGGCACCTCTGTGACCACAAATGCAAGTTTTTACAGACGAATCTCCAGCTAGCGTGGCCGTGACGAACTCTAGCTCAAGTCCCTTCACTGCCGTCAACATGACTTAAGAAATCGTGTCATTACGATTTCTTAAGTCGTTTAATTTCTCTATTTGTCTGAGGACCATATCAGTAGTTACCCTCATTGCACATAGTTTATTATCGTCCTGGCCTACATAATTTATAATTTCTGGTATTTTGCTAGTATCTTCCTGTGTAAAAAGTAAGAGGAAATAAGAGTTAAAAATTTTACACATTACTATATTGCTGCCAGTGATCTTATTATTGAGATAAACTTTTTGGGTTAGTCTTCGAATCCCTTGCCACTTTATCCTCATAATCTCTTACAGCTTTTCCTTTTCCCTTTTATATGTCTCTTTTTAAGCGAATATATTCATTTGTTAACTAAGAATAAGAATAAGAATAAGATTTCGTTCGGATTTTTAACCCCGGAGGGTTAGCCACCCAGGATAACCCAAGAAAGTCAGTGCGTCATCAAGGACTGTCTAACTTATTTCCATTGGGGTCCTTAATCTTGTCCCCCAGGATGCGACCCACACCAGTCGACTAACACCCAGGTACCTATTTGCTGCTAGGTGAACAGGACAATAGGTGTAAGGAAACGTGTCAGAATTTCCACCCGCCGGGAATCGAACCCGGGCCCTCCGTGTGTGAAGCGGGAGCTTTAGCCACCAGGCCACCGGGCCACCATCCCCTCTTTTAATACGCCAATATATGCCTCTCTTATGACCAGTGAGATGTTTTAATCTATTGTTTATCTATTTGGGATCATTTTTGGTTGATCTAAATCCCTTCTTGGAACGTCATATTCGCAACCAACACCTCCCACCTGACCCATAGTCAGGTCATTCCAATTTAGCCCACCCAGGTAATTTCTCAGTCCCATGAAATTGGCCAAGTGGAAGTCTGGGACAGAGACTTGATTGCAGTTATCTGGGTAATTCCATGATATATTGAAACTAAGTTATTTGTGATCACTTTCCCCAAGCTCATCATTAACCTCAAGATTATTAATTATTGATTTGTTGTTGGCAAGAACCAAGTCAAGCAGATTGTTTCCTCTAGTTGGTTCTGTCACAAACTGTTTTAAAAAGCAATCCTGAATGGTATCAAGAAAGTCAGTAGACTCAAGATTTCCTGTTATATTCTTCCAATCAATTTGTCTAAAGTTAAAATCTCCCATTAACAAGACATTTTCATATCTACACACCTTATGAATTTCGTCCCATAGCAGCTTACTGCACTCCCCATCAATATCTGGGGGCATATAACTCACACACAAAATTAATTTGTCACTACCTTCGAGAAAGTGTAGCCAAACAGATTCTGTGACCGATGCTTCTAATTTTATGTTTTGTCTACCAAAACAATGTAAATTATCTCTGACATACATCGCCACTCTACCACCCTTCCTGTTGACCCTATCAGTGTGAAATAGTTTATATCCACATAAGCTATTCCTTTGTCTTTCAGGTTGAACCAGGTCTCCGTTATAGCAATAATATCTATATTACCCACATATGCAAGTAATCTTAGCTCATCTGTCTTATTTTTTAGACTCCTACTCTTAGTATAATAAACCTTAAGGGAGCTAGTCACCCTCTCCCCTCTACTGTCTTTCTTTGTTGATCAGTTGCTTTGCTTTTACTATCAACTTTATTTTGAAAATGGTCTATTAAACATATCCCTGAGGTATCATGGTAATATCTGCTGTTTTCAACCATTGTACTGCAGCTTCATTGTGCCTTACACACACCCATGCCTCTATTATCTGTCATTTTAAAGTCTCAGACAAATCAGCAATGGCTTCCCTCAATCGAGTTCGATAATGCAATGACTCCAGCCCCTGAGTGATGTACCCTATCCTTTGCATACATGTCACGTTTTCCATAAAATTTGTCCCAGTTATCAACGACTGGGATTGCAAGTTCCTTGCAGTACCTGTCAAGCCAACAATTTACTCCAATGATTCAAGAAATCGTAATGACACGATTGCAAACAAACCATACCAGCTCCTGGGAAGCACTTTCTGTCTAAGGGGCCGAAGCACTTTCTGTCTAAGGGGGCATGATCACCTTTCATGACCACTTACTTCAGCATTTAGGGCAAATTAAGTCAGTTTTGTTCCGAAATGCGACCCAGAACAGTCCACTAAAACCCAGGTACCCATTTTACTTATGTGTGAACACAGTCAACCAGTGTAAGGAAACACGCCAAATGTTTAAGGTGTGCATTTATCGTCGCTTGAAGTATGAACGGACTGGATGTAGCACCAAATAATACGCTCCTAAAGCGAAAGGTTTTCAGAGGGCTAAGTGGGTCAATAGGATTCTCAGGCCATAAGAAGCGGGTACAATCCCGGTCAGCCTCTTGTAAACCCACTCTTAGGAAAGCTTTACTTATGTCAGCCGTAAAGGCATAATTCTTCATCCTGAAATTTAAAAAGATGTCTCCTAAGTTTTCCGTCAACGACGGACCTGTCATCAGTCATTTAAACTAGGTACATTTTTGTTACTCCTGGCACTACAGTTAAACACAATTCTCAGAGGAGTGGTCTTAGAATCCTTCTTCACTCCGTGATGTGGCAAATAGTGACCATAAATTTTGGCTTGCTCAGGAGGTACCTCTTCTATAAATTTATTAATTAATTGCTCAGTAATTATATCATTATAGACAGTCAACAATTCTGGTGTCTTACTCAGTTTGCGGAGCTGAGCCTTTAATTGTCCATATGCCATTGTGTAATTAGTGGGCAATTCTGGATGGTTCAGTCTCCACGGAAGTCGTACCCAGTATTGTCCAGATTCAAATTTTACATCTCTCATGTATTATTCCTGAGTAAAAGAATCGTCTGGACTTTCTTCATTTACATATATTCCAATGATGTTTAATTCCCACAATTTATGCACTGGCTCAACACCATCATCAATGGAAGAATTATACTGGGGTACGATTTCATGAGTAAGACACACAGTTATGGTATTTATAGTTTCCTCTAGTCATGAATTATTATTACGAGGAATCCTACCATACATTACATGGCCTCCTGCAGTCTTCAAAAGGGTGACACCACATTTCTTTACCATACCCTTTACAAAGGAGGCATAATAGTCACTACCTATCAAAATATTTATTGGGTCTACAGAATCATCACTTACACCAGAAGGTGCTAAATTTACATTATGTGAAAGTCTTTCTGTAGCTTTACTAAGCCCTACTGTAGATATTTTCTCCGGAAGTCTATCTACAATTACTGCTTTAACACGTTTTTTCTCATTGCCCAACCTGACAGTTACATAAACAGTGTCATACAATTGAGCCCTTTTATCTGAGAGAAAACCAGATAATTTTAGAGTTGTAGGAATGCCCATTTGTACTTTCACCCCATTAAGACATTTACGTTTAATGAAAGTACGTTGGGATCCCTGGTCCAATAATGCAGTTACATTTTTTGATTTATGCCTTTTATCATCAATTTTTACCTGTAACACAGGTAAGGCTACTTCAGCAAAACCATCATTATTAACATTAGCAGCAATTTTTACATTAGCCACTGTTGTGTCAGGATTGTCAACATTATCATTATTATCAACATTATCATATAGACCCTTACACATGACTATATGGTGTCTTCCTTTGTGACATTGATAACAGTTGTTTAATTTGGCATGACAATCCTTTACCTTGTGATTACCTAAACACCTGATACATCTGTCAAGTTCCTCCAATCTTTCAACTTTATCATTCCATGAATTGTATGCATTGCAAATCTTAGAAAAATGAGTAACCTTGCAGAAGAGACAATCTCTCTTTTCTTTGACTGGTTTCTTATTAACTGGGCTACTCTTAGGCGGGTACTTATTCTTCTTACCTTGTGGAGAATCATTATTTCTGATTCCTGTTACTTGATATGTACCTATGCAACTCTTATTAGTAGAACAATTTTGATTATTAACATTGGGATAATTTTTCCCCTTGTGAAACTTGACAGATACCTCAGAGTTATTTTGTGTTGCATCTTTAAAATGAGTTGGTTGGCTGGTCTGCAACTGAACAATTAATTCTTGTAGACCTAGTCTTATTTCCTGCAGACTAAAGTAACCTTTATGATACTTGTTCAAGACTCATTCAAGTGTTTTACAGCTTAATTTATTCTGTACAATGGCACTCGGTAACCAGTCTGATTCCTTCTCTCCAGTTTAACTCTAAACTGCTGTAAACCTTTGTAAGTGTGATCTGGATTTTTTAAATTAACAATGATAGTCACTAGATCCAACCTACTTTGTTCTATATTACCATAAGTGACCTTCA
The DNA here is from genome assembly GCF_026875155.1 of Cherax quadricarinatus. Classification (NCBI taxonomy): domain Eukaryota; kingdom Metazoa; phylum Arthropoda; class Malacostraca; order Decapoda; family Parastacidae; genus Cherax; species Cherax quadricarinatus. The sequence continues at coordinate 15,105,002 of NC_069457.1, forward strand.
ACAAGTCAACTGCTTCTTTGTAAGAGTCATCTACATTGGGAAAGGCTTGTATGAGCATGTGAGCATCTCCTCTTATCTCCCCTTTGAGGTAAAATGATTTAGTTACACATGCTAGGTCACTCCTGTCATGCACAGCTGCTTTAACAATAGACCAAAACTCCTCCCAATTTTCTCCAGGATTAAATACAGGTAAACATAATTCTGGGAGTTTTGGCAAAGACATCTTATTTGTTGGAATAGATTGTTTAACTGCCTGGTTTATACTTTTTTAATTTCTTCTCAGCCTGACTTTTACAAGAAAGATTTTTTTCTTCTAATTCATAATACTGATTAATCATAAGATCCATTTTGGTCTCGTCTGTGCAATTTACTAACAAATCTCCTTCATATTTTTTATAATATAATTTGTATGAATCATATCTATTCCCTAAAGCATCTAAATACAATTTTAAATCATCAGTATTCACAGTTTCTTGATTCATTAATTCCAAACATCTATTGTATGCCTTGGTTACATGACCTTTTCTACCCTGCAATGATGATTTTTTTTGCTCTTTAATCCATGTGTTTGTCATCTACATTAATTTCCTCATTTTCACCCATGATGCAATGTATTAAATTCAACTTAATTAATAACACTGATTATGTACTTATTTATGCACTTTATAAAGGTAAATATTACAACTTATGTTTGAATAAATCCTAGCTCCTTGAGCTTAGCAATTACATGTAGGAAAATTATAATATAGACTTTAAATATGCATTAATAATTTTAGCTACACTTGAGCTTAGCAATTACACATGTAAGGAAATTATAATATAAATTTTAAATGCACTAATGTGAATCCTAGCTACACCTGATCTTAGCAATTTAGTATTGTAATAATTATAATCCACTACACATTAAGTAAATTTGTGGACCTAACATCCACATGTCATTTCACATATAATTATAAAGTAATTAATTCACTAATTAATGACCACTAATTATATCCAGTTCGATCAGGGACCAACAGGCAACTAATTGTGGAAAATTAAATTTACCTGGATGAATCTTATTAGATGCATACCAGTAAATGGTAACAAAGATAATTATTATTTATCAAAGTTACATAGACAAGTAGGAATTTTGGGACACCTAGGTCACAAAAAGTGTCCCCCTACTACTGTCATATCCACAAGTCACTCTTGACCTACATTATTTTCAAATGAAATATACATTACCAGGAATTATGGTAAACATTAATATAAACATGTGGACTGTATATTAAAATTAATAAATGATTACATATACACATTTATGTAACAGAAGGAGAATTTATAATCATAAGGCTCACCAATTAGTCTGGAGATTATGGTGAGTCATGCTAAAACCCCCTGCCTAAATTTATGAAGAAAATACTGGCCAGAATTTCAACATAAATAGACATCACCTGGGTTAATTTTATCCTGTTTCCATCTAATTACGGAGTCCTGTCCAGTCGCCTGATTCTCACGTTATGCAGGACTGCAATTCCAACAATTTCGGATCCTATTTGGGAAGTTTCAAGCATAATTTAACTTCCAGAGTGACGAAATTTATGCACATTTCATTAGCGTGTCTGTACCACATTCAAAACAATGATGTCTCTCCCCAGCGACGCTCACCCATCGCTGGTTCTTTATTTATTTACAAATTAATTTTTATTACCTACAATATAGGCCATCAATTTACATATACAATACACTGTATTTTCGAAAATATACAGTATTTTCAACAATGACATTGACTTACCTAATTTTAATACAAATGACCCATTGCCATATATTGATGATTATAATTGTTTTATGAAAACAGGTCTTCACTTTATTTTTGTCAATGCAAGATCACTTTTTCCAAAATTGGCAGAGATTAGGATTCTAGCTAACAGAACTAGGGCAGCAGTTATATCCTTCTCTGACTCCTGGTTGGATGATACGGTGACTGACGACGAGGTCAAAATAGAAGGTTACAACATAAAACGCTTAGATAGGAACAGAAAAGGTAGTGGGGTATGTGCCAACATAAGAAATAACTTAACTTACAACACAAGACATGACTTAAATAACAATAAACTGGAGATTCTATGGTTTGAAGTGGTGCTTCCCAAGACCAAATCCACCTTAGTAGGAACTAGTTACCGCCCTCCCACCCAGGACCAGATCTTAGAAGACTTTTCCAGAGTCTTGTCCGGACTTGAAAAACAATTGTGAGACCGTAACACTGGGAGACTTCAGTATGTTTTCATCAGCAAAATAACGGGATACACAAAAGTTATTATCAAATTCTAGGTTTAAATAGTTACACTCAACTAATTAATACACCAACACGGATCACACAGTTCTCAGCCACCCTAATTGACCACATACTTTGTAACCGCGCTGAGAACATTACTCAGTGAGACGTCATTACAACAGGTCTTAGTGATCATTTCATCATTTACTGTACCAGGAAATTCACTAGGGATAGGATAGGCCTACACAGGACAATAAAAATGAGGTCAATTAGAAACTACAGTAAAGAAACACTGGTAAATAGGCTACACAATTATGACTGGACAGAGATAACAAGTTGCACGGACGTAAATGATGCCTGGGAAAATTTCTTGATAATATTGCATCAGTTAAAGAGGTTAGAATTAAACGAAGAATGATTACTGAGATATTAGGTAATATGAAATTCAGAGACCAGCTGCTAAAAAGTTTTAAAACAAACATACAGGATATTGCAGCACTAAATGAATTTCAAAGGTGAGGAACAGAGTACAGAGACTTATAAAATTAGCAAAGGCAAAGCACTGTTGCTCAGAAATTGAAGAGTATAAGCATAACCCCAGAAAGCTCTGGCAACAACTAAAATAGTTGTGGTATAGCCATAAACCAGTAGATAGGTCTAACATAGTACTCACTATTGATAACGAGGTATGCCACGAAAATCCTAAAGTGGCAAATTGCCTTAATTCCTACTACACATCTGTCGCATCAACACTAGTAAGTAAACTACAAGGTGCATCAAATACCTTTGATCTGATAAGTTTCAAACATACTATACCAATAAAGGGGTAACTCCAAACAGTTGTCAACTAGTAAGTGTATCTCATGACTACATTCAAAAAGAACTAAGCAGGTTAAACCCAACTAAGAGCACTGGCCCTGATAACATCCCGTCTAAGTTCCTAAAAGATGGTGCTTCTGAACTGTCAATCCCTATTGCTCACATAAGAAATTTATCAATCACCACTAATACCGTACCGGAGGGGTTCAAGGAGGCCAGAGTTACTCTTATCTTCAAGAAAAATAGTAGGTCTGATGTAAGCAACTATAGGCCTGTTAGTATACTCAGTGTAATATCCAAAATTCTAGAGAGGGAGGTGTACTGTCAGGTAGTTAAGTACCTTAATGACAACAGCATTCTCCATAGCTATCAATCAGGCTAGAGATGATCTTACTCAACCGACAACTCCCTAATTAATCTGATGGATTCCCTGAGAACTGAAATATCAATTGAGAACCTCATAGGTATGGTAACCTTAGACCTGCAAAAGGCTTTCAATACTGTCATCCACAATATATTATGTAAGAAACTTCAAGCTATCGGTATAGGTTCTGTAGACTGGTTTAAGTCCTACCTTAGCAACAGGAGACAAATTGTCAAAATCAACAAAACGGAATCAGAACCCCTGCCAGTAGCATGTGGAGTTCCCCAAGGTAGTATTCTGGGTCCCTTATTATTCTTATGTTATGTCAATGACATGCCTATCAGTGTCAAGTGCAAACTCCTACTGCATGCAGATGACAGTGCTCTGTTAGTGTCAGGTAAAGACCCACAAGATATAGCTAATGTATTAACAATGGAACTGGAGTTCTGCAGCAAATGGTTAGTAGATAACAAGCTATCATTACACCTCTGGAAAACTGAAGCCATTCTCTTTTGCATGAAACATAAACTGAGAAGGGTAAATAATTTTAATGTCCAGTGTAATGGGGAGCCCATCACTTCAGATATCTGGGAATCTCCTTTGACCAATGCACGTCAGGAGAACTGATGGGGAACAGTGTACTAAAGAAAGCGAATGCCAGACTGAAATCCTTTATAGACAAGCACAGTGTCTACCTACTGAGGCTCGCAGGACCCTATGTCTAGCCTCTATACAATGTCATATGAACTACGCTTACTCTTCATGGTACTCTGCCTTCAAAAAAAAACAAAAAAAAAAAAACTGAAGGATAGACTGCAAATCACCCAAAACAAAATGGTAAGATTCATCCTGGATCTGGGATCAAGAGAACATGTAGGCCAGGATGAATTACAACAGTTGGATATGCTGAATGTTGAAGACAGAATAAAGCAACTGAAGCTAAATCAAGTTTACAAAATTGCTCACAGTGTCCAGAATATCTTGCTGCCAATTATGTCAAGGTTGGGAACCAAAGCAATTTTAGTACTAGGGGGAGAGAGCACAACAAATCACTTGTCTTTGACGAATTATTTTCTGGGGCTTCAAAGGAATGTAAGGGGAAACTAAGCAAACCATTAAAAAGTATTTTCAACAGATTGCTGCAAACGGGTACTGTACTGGATAAGTGAAAAATGGAAAACGTTATACCTATTTGCAAAACAGGAGAAACGCCTTTAGCTTCAAATCATAGAACCATCAGCTTAACTCGGTTGTGGGGAAATTGATGGAATCATTAATTACAAAGGCAGACCAACACCATAATGAAAGATATAAATTGATCAATGAGTCTTAGCTCGTTTTTTTTTTCTTTGGGGGGATATTATTGCTTTACAATAATAGATCATGAAAATTAATATGATGTATTGAAGATGGACTTTAGTAAGGCCTTTCATATTATTTTATAAATGATACTTGAAGAAAGTAAAGGCATGCAGAATAGGAAGAGAAATCTCCCCATAAATGGAGAGATTTCAGAATGGGGGATGTGTTTCTAGTGGTGTTGCGCAGGACTCAGTACTGGACCCCGTGTTTTTCACAAGATGCATCAACTATTTAGATTAGGGATTAAATTTCGATTGTATGACGCTTAGTTATGTTTCTTAAATAGGCCGTTTATTGTGCACAACCTTAAACAACAATGTTGCACAAAATCACAGAATTGCTCATTATACCATGGAGTCTCATGATCCTCCGGTGACGTCATGGAGTCTCATGATCCTCCGGTGACGTCATGAAGTCTCATGATCCTCCAGTGACGTTCGACCAGTGTTTTCGCATCGAAAATCATGTTACGTTCGTCGTGAATGGTACCATATTACATAACCCGGTTATGTGCTATTATATCGTATGTTTACAGGTATACAAGGTTAAGTGGTTGTAATCAGTGATGGCAACATAATCAATATATATAAATGGGGAAGTGGAAAAGAATCTTTCCTCCGTAAGCCGTGCGTGTCGTATGAGGCGACTAAAATGCCGGGAGCAATGGGCTGGTAACCCCTTCTCCTGTAGACATTTACTAAAAAAGAGAAGAAGAAAAACTTTATAAAACTGGGATGCTTAAATGTGCGTGGATGTAGTGCGGATGACAAGAAACAGATGATTGCTGATCTTATGAATGAAAAGAAGTTGGATGTCCTGGCCCTAAGCGAAACAAAGCTGAAGGGGGTAGGGGAGTTTCGGTGGGGGGAAATAAATGGGATTAAATCTGGAGTATCTGAGAAAGTTAGAGCAAAGGAAGGGATAGCAGTAATGTTGAATAATCAGTTATGGAACGAGAAAAGAGAATATGAATGTGTAAATTCAAGAATTATGTGGATTAAAGTAAAGGTTGGATGCGAGAATTGGGTCATAATAAGCGTGTATGCACCTGGAGAAGAGATGAATGCAGAGGAGAGAGAGAGATTTTGGGAGATGTTAAGTGAATGTATAGGAGCCTTTGAACCAAGTGAGAGAGTAATTGTGGTAGGAGACCTGAAAGCTAAAGTAGGAGAAACTTTTAGAGAGGGTGTGGTAGGTAAGTTTGGGGTGCCAGGTGTAAATGATAATGGGAGCCCTTTGATTGAACTTTGTATAGAAAGGGGTTTAGTTATAGGAAATACATATTTTAAGAAAAAGAGGATAAATAAGTATACAAGATATGATGTAGGGCGAAATGACAGTAGTTTGTTGGATTATGTATTGGTAGACAAAAGACTGTTGAGTAGACTTCAGGATGTACATGTTTACAGAGGGGCCACAGATATATCAGATCACTTTCTAGTTGTAGCTACACTGAGAGTAAAAGGTAGATGGGATACAAGGAGAATAGAAGCATCAAAGAAGAGAGAGGTGAAGGTTTATAAACCAAAAGAGGAGGCAGTTAGGGTAAGATATAAACAGCTATTGGAGGATAGATGGGCTAATGAGAACATAGGCAATGGGATCGAAGAGGTATGGGGTAGGTTTAAAAATGTAGTGTTAGAGTGTTCAGCAGAAGTTTGTGGTTACAGGAAAGTGGGTGCAGGAGGGAAGAGGAGCGATTGGTGGAATGATGATGTGAAGAGAGTAGTAAGGGAGAAAAAGTTAGCATATGAGAAGTTTTTACAAAGTAGAAGTGATGCAAGGAGGGAAGAGTATATGGAGAAAAAGAGATAGGTTAAGAGAGTGGTGAAGCAATGTAAAAAGAGAGCAAATGAGAGAGTGGGTGAGATGTTATCAACAAATTTTGTTGAAAATAAGAAAAAGTTTTGGAGTGAGATTAACAAGTTAAGAAAGCCTAGAGAACAAATGGATTTGTCAGTTAAAAATAGGAGAGGAGAGTTATTAAATGGAGAGTTAGAGGTATTGGGAAGATGGAGGGAATATTTTGAGGAATTGTTAAATGTTGATGAAGATAGAGAAGCTGTGATTTCGTGTATAGGGCAAGGAGGAACAACATCTTGTAGGAGTGAGGAAGAGCCAGTTGTGAGTGTGGGGGAAGTTCGTGAGGCAGTAGGTAAAATGAAAGAGGGTAAGGCAGCCTGGATTGATGGGATAAAGATAGAAATGTTAAAAGCAGGTGGGGATATAGTTTTGGAGTGGTTGGTGCAATTATTTAATAAATGTATGGAAGAGGGTAAGGTACCTAGGGATTGGCAGAGAGCATGCATAGTTCCTTTGTATAAAGGCAAAGGGGATAAGAGAGAGTGCAAAAATTATAGGGGGATAAGTCTCTTGAGTATACCTGGCAAAGTGTATGGTAAAGTTATTATTGAAAGAATTAAGAGTAAGACGGAGAATAGGATAGCAGATGAACAAGGAGGCTTTAGGAAAGGTAGGGGGTGTGTGGACCAGGTGTTTGCAGTGAAACATATAAGTGAACAGTATTTAGATAAGGCTAAAGAGGTCTTTGTGGCATTTATGGATTTGGAAAAATCGTATGACAGGGTGGATAGGGGGGCAATGTGGCAGATGTTGCAGGTGTATGGTGTAGGAGGTAGGTTACTGAAAGCAGTGAAGAGTTTTTACGAGGATAGTGAGGCTCAAGTTAGAGTATGTAGGAAAGAGGGAAATTATTTTCCAGTAAAAGTAGGCCTTAGACAAGGATGTGTGATGTCACCGTGGTTGTTTAATATATTTATAGATGGGGTTGTAAGAGAAGTAAATGCGAGGGTCTTGGCAAGAGGCGTGGAGTTAAAAGATAAAGAATCACACATAAAGTGGGAGTTGTCACAGTTGCTCTTTGCTGATGACACTGTGCTCTTGGGAGATTCTGAAGAGAAGTTGCAGAGATTGGTGGATGAATTTGGTAGGGTGTGCAAAAGAAGAAAATTGAAAGTGAATACAGGAAAGAGTAAGGTTATGAGGATAACAAAAAGATTAGGTGATGAAAGTTTGGATATCAGATTGGAGGGAGAGAGTATGGAGGAGGTGAATGTTTTCAGTTATTTGGGAGTGGACGTGTCAGCAGATGGGTCTATGAAAGATGAGGTGAATCATAGAAATGATGAGGGGAAAAGGGTGAGTGGTGCACTTAGGAGTCTGTGGAGACAAAGAACTTTGTCCTTGGAGGCAAAGAGGGGAATGTGTGAGAGTATAGTTTTACCAACGCTCTTATATGGGTGTGAAGCATGGCTGATGAATGTTGCAGCGAGGAGAAGGCTGGAGGCAGTGGAGATGTCATGTCTGAGAGCAATGTGTGGTGTGAATATAATGCAGAGAATTCGTAGTTTGGAAGTTAGGAGGATGTGCGGGATTACCAAAACTGTTGTCCAGAGGGCTGAGGAAGGGTTGTTGAAGTGGTTCGGACATGTGGAGAGAATGGAGCGAAACAGAATAACTTCAAGAGTGTATCAGTCTGTAGTGGAAGGAAGGCGGGGTAGGGGTCGGCCTAGGAAACGTTGGAGGGAGGGGGTAAAGGAGGTTTTGTGTGCGAGGGGCTTGGACTTCCAGCAGGCATGCGTGAGCGTGTTTGATAGGAGTGAATGGAGACAAATGGCTTTTAATACTTGACGTGCTGTTGGAGTGTGAGCAAAGTAACATTTATGAAGGGATTCAGGGAAACCGGCAGGCCGGACATGAGTCCTGGAGATGGGAAGTACAGTGCCTGCACTCTGAAGGAGGGGTGTTAATGTTGCAGTTTAAAAACTGTAGTGTAAAGCACCCTTCTGGCAAGACAGTGATGGAGTGAATGATGGTGAAAGTTTTTCTTTTTCGGGCCACACTGCCTTAGTGGGAATCGGTCAGTGTGATAATAAAAAAAATAAATATTAATAGTTAGTAAGTAGGCAGGTGGGCTTATTCAGGCAGGGATGCACATGGCGGCACGTGTGTGGAACATTCTAGAACCCGAGACGTACGACTTTTAAACTGAAAATGGATAGCATTCATTTCTTTTCTATTATTAATTAGAAGGTTACTTAGAATAGCAGCATTTCGAATTTGTATTATTCACTATTGCAACGTATTATCTTATGTCACATGACTTGTTCTCATCGACTAGTAAAAGCTTAGGGCTGGCTATAATACCTTCTATTTTCCAGTTTTCCGCTTTATGTAAATTTGGTGGCCTTGTCTCTGGTGGCCTGGTGGTTAACGCTCTCGCTTCACACGGTGAGGGCCTGGGTTCGATTCCCAGCCAGAGTAGAAACATTGGACGTGTTTCTTTCCATCTGTTGTCTATGTTCCCCATCAGTAAAATGGGTACCTGGGTGTTAGTCGACTGGTGTGGGTCGCATCCTGGGACACTGACCTAAGGAGGCCTGGTCACAGACCGGGCCGCGGGGGCGTTGACCCCCGGAACTCTCTCCAGATAAACTCCAGATATTGGATGGGGCGGGGAGGGTGGAAGGGGAGGGGGTGTTAAGAGGACCGGTGGGTGGGGGGGGGAGGGTGGGAGGGGTGGGTGTTAAGAGGACCTGTGCCTCTCACATTCTGAGAGAAGCTGGAGCTGGTGTCACCCCGCCCTGCTCTACTCTGAGAAAACTTACCCTCATTTCTTCAGTTGCTTCTCTTGCAATATTGCATAGCTCCTGATGATACACTGAGAAGTGTGAAAACTCTTGAAATAAAGAACAAAATATATAAAATATATATGTATAAAATATAAAATAATATATATATTATATATATAAAATAATATTATATATATATATATATTATATATTTATACATATATATAATATATATATATATATATAATATATATATATATATTATAAAAATTATATATATATATATATATATTTTATATATATATATATATATATATATATATATATGTCGTGCCCCAATAGGCAGAACTTGCGATCTTGGCTTAAATAGCAACGCTCATCTTGCCATATTGGACAAAATGAAAATTTGTGAATGCAATAATTTTGCCAAAATCATCTGAACCTAACGAAAAAAATATATTTCACTGTGTTTGTTTAATATCAAATTACTGTAAACAAATCTAAAATATATTTAGTTGGGTTAGGCTAAAATAAATTGTTCTTGTTATAATAAGGTTAGGGAAGTCTTCTAAGATTCTTTTGGTGCAAAATTAAAATTTTTTACATTATCATTAATGAAAAAAAATATATCTTTAAACGTATAAGAGAAAATTTTAGAAAGGACATAATTTTAAATGTGTTCTTGCTAATTGACCAGTTTTACATATTCGGCACGACATATATATATATATAATATATATATATATATATATATATATATATATATATATATATAAAATATATATTTTATATATATATATATATAATATATATATATATATATATATATATATATATATAAAATATATTCGGTGGGGGGAAATAATTGGGATTAAATCTGGAGTATCTGAGAGAGTTAGAGCAAAGGAAGGGGTAGTAGTAATGTTGAATGATCAGTTATGGAAGGAGAAAAGAGAATATGAATGTGTAAATTCAAGAATTATGTGGATTAAATTAAAGGTTGGATGCGAGAAGTGGGTCATAATAAGCGTGTATGCACCTGGAGAAGAGAGGAATGCAGAGGAGAGAGAGAGAGATTTTGGGAGAAGTTAAGTGAATGTATAGGAGCCTTTGAACCAAGTGAGAGAGTAATTGTGGTAGGGGACCTGAATGCTAAAGTAGGAGAAACTTTTAGAGAGGGTGTGGTAGGTAAGTTTGGGGTGCCAGGTGTAAATGATAATGGGAGCCCTTTGACTGAACTTTGTATAGAAAGGGGTTTAGTTATAGGTAATACATATTTTAAGAAAAAGAGGATAAATAAGTATACAAGATATGATGTAGGTCGAAATGACAGTAGTTTGTTGGATTATGTGTTGGTAGATAAAAGACTGTTGAGTAGACGTCAGGATGTACATGTTTATAGAGGGGCCACAGATATATCAGAACACTTTCTAGTTGTAGCTACACTGAGAGTAAAAGGTAGATGGGATACAAGGAGAATAGAAGCATCAGGGAAGAGAGAGGTGAAGGTTTATAAACTAAAAGAGGAGGCAGTTAGGGTAAGATATAAACAGCTATTGGAGGATAGATGGGCTAATGAGAGCATAGGCAATGGGGTCGAAGAGGTATGGGGTAGGTTTAAAAATGTAGTGTTAGAGTGTTCACCAGAAGTTTTGGGTGTGAAGCGTGGGTGATGAATGTTGCAGCGAGGAGAAGGCTGGAGACAGTGGAGATGTCATGTCTGAGGGCAATGTGTGGTGTGAATAAAATGCAGAGAATTCGTAGTTTGGAAGTTAGGAGGAGGTGTGGGATTACCAAAACTGTTGTCCAGAGGGCTGAGGAAGGGTTGTTGAGGTGGTTCGGACATGTGGAGAGAATGGAGCGAAACAGAATAACTTCAAGAGTGTATCAGTCTGTAGTGGAAGGAAGGCAGGGTAGGGGTCGGCCTAGGAAAGGTTGGAGGGGGGGGGATAAAGGAGGTTTTGTGTGCGAGAGGCTTTGACTTCCAGCAGGCATGCGTGAGCGTGTTTGATAGGAGTGAATGGAGACAAATGGTTTTTAATACTTGCCCGTGCTGTTGGAGTGTGAGCAAAGTAACATTTATGAAGGGGTTCAGGGAAACCGGCAGGCCGGACATGAGTCCTGGAGATGGGAAGTACAGTGCCTGCACTCTGAAGAAGGGGTGTTAATGTTGCAGTTTAAAAACTGTAGTGTAAAGCACCCTTCTGGCAAGACAGTGATGGAGTGAATGATGGTGAAAGTTTTTCTTTTTCGGGCCACCCTGCCTTGGTGGGAATCGGCCAGTGTGATAATAAAAAAAATAAAATATATGTATATATATATATATATATATATATATATATATAAAAATATATATATATATATATATAATATATATATACATATATATATATATATATATATATATATATATATATATATACATAAAATATATATATATATATATATATATATATATATATATATATAATATAATATTATATGCAAAACAACCACTGTGAAAGAATAGAGAAATTCCAAGCGCTTTCATGACTACTCACATTATCAAGGAACAATAAAAGTAATGCATCAAAGTAAGGCATATAAAGGGTCTAGCTCACACCTCACTATCACATCCCACAACAAAGTAACACCTGATGCGCGACTAATAAGAAAGAGAACACTGCCGCAGGCCCGCTGGGTCAACTAGACAGGTCCTTCACCCAACCAGCCAACAAACTATTCTACCCAAGAATTAAGAATATTAAAATTTATTATTTGTCCAATGTATTATTAAATTCTTCCCAAATTCTATTAATTATAAATGGATCTAATTTATATAAAACAAAGGAAATATTCATATTATTGTCAAAACTGCTTTTCATGAAACAAGATTCAATTATATTCCTGTCGACCATGGACTTGCTTGATACTACTTTCTCAACTTTTTGAAAATCAGTTGGATGGTGAAAATCTCTCACATGAATAAATAGAGGATTGGAATCTTGTCCAGTTCTAATGCTATATTTATGTTGTTTTAATCTTAGTTCGAGATTTTTACCAGTTTGACCGTAATAAACTTTATCGTAAATTTTACAAGGAATCTTATAGACACATCCATCAGCATTTTGGAGGGAATTCTTTATCAAAAGTATCAAGATTTTAAATACAACTTTAATATTAGAAGTCTTAAGAAGAGAAGGCATATCAACCAAGTTTTCATGGTAAGGGAGAACCAACATATTTTTAGTTGAATAAGGCTGGTTGTCCCTTTTTTGGTTATAAAAAGTATTTCTAGCAATTTTAAAAGATTTATCAATTACGTTTATTGGGTATTTCAAATCATTACATATTTCATAAATTTTGGATGTTTCCTCATCTATGAACTCTGGACTACAAATTCGTAAAGCTCTCAAAAACATTGATGAGAAAACAGACAGTTTGACTCTATCTTGATGCGAGGAATAATAGTGGACATAGGAACAGTTATTTGTAGGTTTTCTGTAAATTTTAAATTTGAATTCATTATTACCCTTAATAATTAAAACATCTAGAAAAGGCAATGAGTTATTTTCTTCAAACTCAACAGTAAAGTTTATAGAATGGGCTAAGCTATTTAATTTTCCAAGAAAATGGTGTATATCTACATTTTTGGGCATAAGACACAAAATATCATCAACATATCTGAACCATTTAGCTCTATTAGGGAGGATTGTGTTAAGCAACCTTGTTTCAAAAAATTCCATGTATAGGTTACTAAGAACAAGTGAAAGAGGATTTCCCATTGCCATACTAAACTTCTTAGTGTAAAACTTATCATTAAATACAAATTTTGCATCAACAATGCAAAGTTTAATAAGTTTAATGATAGTAGGAACTGGCAATGGTAAATCATAGTTAAAGAGTTCTTCAGGTAAGAAACTTAATAAATCATCAACAGGAACTTTCGTAAACAAGGAAGTAACATCAAAACTAACCATGTTAAAATCATTTAAGTCAGTCAAGGAGCTTAATTTATCAACCAAGTCTATGTTGTTTTTAACATTAAAGTTAGAAATTTTACCAACAATAGGGCTCAAAATATCAACAAGCCATTTGGATAATTTATATGAAACTGACCCTATGGAGCTAATAATTGGTCTGACTGGATTCCCTGATTTGTGTGTTTTTATTAGTCCATACATGTAAGGTAAAGATAGATTAGTGGAAGTAAATTGTTTGACTAATTCATCTTTGCCTTTCAGTAGAAGTTTTATTGTTTTATTGAAATTGCTGTTAACGGTTTCTAAGGGATTTTTCCTAAGTTTAGAATAGGTTTCAGTATCATCTAAGAGATTATTCATTTTTTCTTGGTAATCATTTTCTTTCATAATTACTATTGCATTTATTTTGTCTGCTTTAGTAAGGCGCAAATTTTTATTGTTATTAAGTGTATCATAAGACTTAAAGAATCTTTGAGGGCAATTGTGAATGTTTGGTTTTAACATAGAGTTATATACCATTCCTTTACTAATATTAATTTCATCAGTGGATAAATCAGAAAATTTTTCAAAGTTACAAAAGGTTTTTGCAATTTCAACATCATTAAGTTTTTTTGAAGTTGCAAAACTTAGACCAAAACCTAGAGCAGCAGTTGTATTTTTATCTAATATTTCATCTGATAAGTTAATTACAAAATTATTATTAGCATGCTTTGTCCAATCACTATTTTCAATTAAAATGTCTAATTTTCGTTGTAGTTTGTTTTTGAGTTCATTACAAATTCTTCTGAGTTTATTAAAGCAATGATCCAACATTCTGTGTTTCCATTGGGATGGTTGGCCGTCTCCCACCGAGGCAGGGTGACCCAAAAAGAAAGAAAATCCTCAAAAAGAAAATACTTTCATCATTCAACACTTTCACCTCACTCACACATAATCACTGTTTTTACAGAGGTGTTCAGAATACAACAGTTTAGAAGCATATACCTATAAAGATACACAACATATACCTCCAAACTGCCAAAATCCCAAACCCCTCCTTTAAAGTGCAGGCATTGTACTTCCCATTTCCAGGACTCAAGTCCGGCTATATAAAAATAACCGGTTTTCCTGAATCCTTTCACTAAATATTACCCTGCTCACACTCCAACAACTCGTCAGGTCCCAAATACCATTTGTCTCCATTCACTCCTATGTAACACGCTCACGCACGCTTGCTGGAAGTCCAAGTCCCTCGCCCACAAAACCTCCTTTACCCCCTCCCTACAATCTTTTCGAGGACGATCCCTACCCCACCTTCCTTCCCCTACAGATTTATACGCTCTCCTTGTCATTCTATTTTGATCCATTGTCTCTAAATGACCAAACCACCTCAACAACCCCTCTTCAGCCCTCTGAATAATACTTTTATTAACTCCACACCTTCTCCTAATTTCCACAATCCGAGTTCTCTGCATAATATTTACACCACATATTGCTCTTAGACAGGACATTTCCACTGCCTCCAACAACCTCTGCACTGCAGCATTTACCACCCAAGCTTCACACCCATATAAGAGTGTTGGTACTACTATACTTTCATACATTCCCTTCTTTGCCTCCATAGATAACGTTTTTTGTCTCCACATCTACCTCAATGCACCACTCATCTTTTTTCCTTATCAATTCTATGGCTAACCTCATCTTTCATACATCCATCCGCTGACACGTCAACTCCCAAATATCTGAAAACATTCACTTCTTCCATACTCCTTCTCTCCAATTTGATATCCAATTTTTCTTTATCTAAATCATTTGATACCCTCATCACCTTACTCTCTTCTATGTTCACTTTCAACTTTCTACCTTTACATATATAGGGAGGTACCACCTCTGGAACTGTGCGGGGGATCCTCATCCTCAGAGAAAAGAATAAACTTACTCCAGGGAAAACGCAAGGTTCTTCCTGGAGCTGTTTGAATATTGTCTTCTCCTACCACCACCTTACAGTGCTAGTCACAGCATTATTTCAGGTGAGTTCCCCGGCATAATGCTGTGATGAAAATCAAAAGCCATGGTGAGAGGAAGTGTTGCATTTTTGTCTCTCATCTTCCATATCTTTAGCCTGGGGTTCCCTTTGGTTTTGGGTCTATACATGTTTGATTAAGAGTAAAAAGAAGTCTTAAAAACCTGAAACTATAGATCAAATCATAGGGCATCACAAAGCTGGGCCAGACTATAGAAATAGTGGAGAATGCTGGTGTGTGTGAGCGTTCAGTGAGGAACTGAGTGGAGCGTGTCAAGGCTGGTGACAGTGTTGAGTTACTCTCTGCCAAACCTCAGCCTGGCCCCTCGAAAACGACATCTGTTTGTACCTTAACTGTGTTAAAGAAGCAGTTACAGAGTACACCTAAGATAACTGCTAGAGAATTGAAAAAGATCCCACATATTCTTTCAGAGGTGTCTGTAAGAGCTGTTAATAGACGTTTGTCAGAACTTGGCTACAATAGTCACTGCCAGGTCAAGAAATTGATCCTCTCCAAGCCCAGAAGAAACGTATGCTGGATTATGAAAAGAAATATATTCACTGGAATGCTCAACAGTGGTCTGAAGTACTTTGGAGTGATGACGCAACCGTCACCCGAAAACGTGAGGGACATGTGTACCTGCTACATCCACGCTACACCTGTGAGACCAAACACCCAGACTCCCTCATGGTTTGGGGGTGTTTCATTGCTCAGAGTGTTGGTGAATTCATTGTGCTTCCCTAGCCTAGTTAGTGCTTCCCTAATACCTTGATCACTTTCAATAGATTTAATGATTCCAAAACAAGAAATAAACTTAGTTAATGATTTAAGAATTGCTTTAGTATTAATACTGCACATGGGAATTGCTTCTGGGTATTAGTTACTCTATCCATAATGGTAAATAAGTACTGATTTTCAGACTGCAGAAGGTTCTCCATCAGCAGGAATAGGCTGGAGAAATACAGGTTAATGGGATGCCAGGTTTTTCTTCTTGCTGACATTCTCGGCAACAGCGGATATGATTCTTCACATACTGCCTTAATTTTGGCCAATAGAATTCTTTTAATATTCTATGCAAAGCTTTAGTAATTCCTAAGTGGCCTCCTAATGAAGTGTTATGAGCTACATTTAATATTTAATATTTCGGTGATCTGAAGAGGATTTTCCCATGGCTGCCTGAAAAGCGAAATTTAATGAAAGGTCTTTTTTTGTTCTCGGAAGGACAGTCCCTCTGGCATGGACACAGATATCTGGCATGGAATTAGAAGGCTTGATCTGGATCTGCTCACTAAATTTACGAGGCTCTGGTCAGTTTTCCTCGTAAAACAAATTGGCTATTCCGAGATCAGAGTCGTCCAAGTATAGGTTAGCATTCTCATCAGAGATCCCTTGGAATTTTGCCCGAGATATAGCCAACATCGGAGAAGAATATTATATATAATATATTATATATATATATATATATATATATTATTATATATTATTTATATATATATATATTATATATATATGAGCAGGTGGGTAGTAATCCTTTGTTCTCTTAAAATTAGACATATGTGCAACTCTTGGTATCTTTATGAGGGAAACGTTTCGCCACACTAGTGGCTTCATCATTCCATACGTAGGAGAAACTTGGAAGAACAGGTGAAAGAAGAATGAGGTAATCAAGTCCTCAGCCTTGAGTCGATGTGTTTTCAGTCATCAATCTTGAATAAATACGGCATACGTGCTGAGAGAGAGAAGGAGCTATAATCCGTATGGACAGGAGAGGTGCGACAAGTCACATGGTGGGGTTTGGTGTCACATTTTGTTCAATGATGGAAGTAGGTCGTGCCCCCCAAGTAGGACGTGCCCAAGAATTAGGCAAGCGAAGAATACTAGTATTAAGATCCCAAGAAAGTTGCCAGTGTTGAACAGATTTGTAGACTATGAATGGTTTCAGAGAAAAGAACCGACATGTTGAAAAAATTCCTTTCGCTTTGACCTAATTCTAGGGCACCACGACGACCTCCTACTTCCACGTAGAACAAATGTTGTGACACCAACTATGACTGCTTTGCTCCTATCCTTGCCCTATACGGTTTTTATAATGCTTGCTTCTCCGCTGGTATGCCCGTTATTATATTTCTAGTTGATGGTACTGGATCCTGAAACATCATCGACTAAATGGTTGAGGGACTGATTACACTCATTCTTCTACCTGATTTCTTCAAGTAGTTTCTCCTTCGTATGAATTGATGGAAGCCACTGATGTGGCGAAACGTTTCCTCATAAAGATACCCAAGATAGCACATGTGTCTCTAATTTATCAACATGTCGGTTCTCTGAACCATTCATCTACAATCCTTTGTTCTGTAATAAATTTATCTAATTTGGGATGTTTGGAAATGTGCGTCGACTCCGTAGTGGTAGATGATATAAAGAGATGATTGCCCCAAATAGTTATAAATAATATATAATCTTTATTTATACAAGTTCATGTACAACGTTCCGTATACACACAAACGCTGACATCAATAACTTACTACTCTATAAAAAAGCACAAATTAGGTCAAATTTTCTACCAATTAACGGAGGAGATACAAACCTCAAATATGGGAGCGCTTGTGGTGTCTAAACCTGTATTCCTGGAACGCAAGGAGAGAGCAGATACATGTTATATACACCTGGAAAAATCATAGAGGGACTAGTACGAAACTTGCACACCGAAAATCTCTCCACACTACGAAAGCAAAAAGACCTTCTTGGCAGACGACTGTCTGCACCATCCCACCAATGGAAAAAGCAGGAGGTGTCACTAGCACGTTAGTTAAAGACCATACAATAAGTGTCTGGGGCCCCGAGAATGTTCCTACTGCCCTCCCAAGCACACAATAAGGGGCGGGATTACCAACAGGGCACTGGCAGTCTTCAAGATGCGCGGCACTGGCTGGGACAAGCACCTCCCTAAACTAAAGTTCTGTTCCTGATCAGCCGGGCTGTAGGCTCAGTCGTTGGTTTAGCGTGCAGCCAGCAGCCAGAACAGCATGTTGTATCAGGCGCTGACGTCTGATCCACCAGGGGGCCTACTCCCTCTGGTCACGACCGGGGCCCCGCGGGGGCGTGTACCCCCGGGAAACTCTCTCCAGGTAAACTCAGGACGCGGCCACACCAGTCGGCTAAACTCACCCGGTACCTATTTTTTTTACTGCTAGTTACACATCCAGGGAGAGTAGTGTCTTAAGGAAACAGGTCCTAATGTTTTCACCCAGGATGAACTTCAGTATCTGAGCTGAGTGCGCTAGTAATTGATGTTTTCACCCAGGATGGACTTCTGTATCTGAGCTGAGTGCGCTAGTAATTGATGTTTTCACCCAGGATGAACTTCAGTATCTGAGCTGAGTGCGCTAGTAATTGATGTTTTCACCCAGGATGAACTTCAGTATCTGAGCTGAGTGCGCTAGTAATTGATGTTTTCACCCAGGATGAACTTCAGTATCTGAGCTGAGTGCGCTAGTAATTGATGTTTTCACCCAGGATGGACTTCTGTATCTGAGCTGATGTGCGCTCAGTAATTGATGTTTTCATTGTTTTAACCCAGGTTGGACTTCTGTATCTGAGCTGAGTGCGCTAGTAATTGCACAATGTTTTCTCCCGGATGAACTTCAGTATCTGAGCTGAGTGCGCTAGTAATTGATGTTTTCACCCAGGATGGACTTCTGTATCTGAGCTGAGTGCGCTAGTAATTGATGTTTTCACCCAGGATGAACTTTCAGTATTCGGCCAGCTGAAGTGCGTAAGTAATTGATGTTTTCACCCAGGCTGGGACTTTCTGTATCTGTGCTGACGTGCGCTAGGTAATGTTGTTTCTCCCAGACTGAATGAACTTCAGTATCTGGGCTGATTGAGCGCTAGGTATTAGTAATTGATATTTTCACCCAGGAATGGACTCTGTATCTGAGCGGAGTGCGCCTGTAGTAATTGATGTTTCACCCAGGATGAACTTCAGTATAGTATTCTGAGCTGAGTGCGTAGTATTTGATGTTTTCACCCGGATGAAACCTTCAGTATCTGAGCTTGAAGTGCGTAAGTAATTGATGTTTTTGTGTTTTCACCAGGATGGACTTCTGTATCTGAGCTGAGTGCGCTAGTAATTGATGTTTTCACCCAGGATGAACTTCAGTATCTGAGCTGAGTGCGCTAGTAATTGATGTTTTCACCCAGAGGATATGAACATGAACTTCAGTAGTATCTGAGCTGAGTGCGCTTGTAATTGAGTTTTCACCCAGGATGGACTTCTGTTAATCTGGAAGCTGAGTGCGCTAGTATATTGATGTGTTTTCACCCAGGATGGAACTTCAGTATCGACGCTGAGTGCGCATAAAGTAATTGGATGTTTTCACCCAGGAGATGAACTTTTTTTTTCCCCCCCCCCAGTATCTTGGGCTGAGTGCGCTAGTAATTGATGTTTTTCACCCAGGATGTAACTTCAGTTAATCTGAGCTGAGAGGAAGTGCGCTAGTATAATTGATGTTTCACCCAAGGATGGACTTTACTGTATCTGAGCTTGAGTGCGCTAGGTAATTGATGTTTTCACCCAGGAATGAACTCAGTATCTGAGCTGAGTTGTGCGCTAGTTTTTAATTAATGTTATTTGTTTTAACCAGGATGGACTTCTGTATTGAGCTGAGTGCGCTAGTAATTGATGTTTTAACCCAGGAATGAAACTTCATTTCTGAGCTCTGAGTGCGCGCGCTAGTAATGAGTTAGTGGGACACAAAGAAAAGAAGTGGATGCCTAGCTCTAAGCGAAACAAATTTGAACTGGGCAGCAGAGGAGTTTCATGTGAGGAGAAATAGAAATAAATACGATTATCGTCAGGAGTATCTGATCTGATATTTCCTTAACTGAAAGATCAGTTAGTGGAAGGAGGAGGAATATTAATTTATATTTTCAAGTATTGTATGGATTAACTAAGGGCAAAAAAAAATTTATATGCACTTGGAGTGAGAGAAGAGAAGCAGAAAAGAAAGAGTAGAGGCGAGAAAGAGAGAGGTGAAGAATCAAGAGAGGTGATTGAGAGAGAGAGAGAGAGACACAGAGAGAGAGTGAGAGAGGATGAGCGTGATGTGAGGGAAAAAGGGACAAAAGTTAAATAGGGATAGGAGAGTAGTAAATTATTAGTAACAATAGTTCATTACCGGCTAACTAGTTTAGGTAGGGTGTGGTAGTCACGTCCATTTTTCCGCCTTTTGCCTTTTCTCCCCCCCACCCCTAAAGTTGATAGTTTGATTGCCGGTGCTTGCTGCTTGTTAACGTCTCAGGGAAGTCTAGCTCCCCCTATCCCTTCCCCTCACTCTTTTTTCCCCCCCCCTCGAAAAGGTGACGGAGGGGGGGCTCTGGGTCAAACAGTAAATCACTCGGACTCCCAGCTCCCAACATACCTGTAAGGTTCATGCCCTGCCCTTGTTATTCTAGTGGAATTTATTGGTTTTTTTATTTAAAAGCTCTTCCACTTTTGGAACCAATAATACAACTTAGTCCTTCAGTCTCTTGTGCTCTAGGTTTGACTGTTTGTATAATCACCACGTCTTTTGTTGTAAGTACACTGCCATGGAGAGTGGGTAGTGATTATTTAAGCAGTGGTAACGTGTCTATCTTTTAGCTTGGATGACAGTGAGGGTCACCTGTCAATAACGGACGAAGAAAGAAAGAACAGGAGAAAGGACTAAGTCACAAAGACTCCCCATTATGCATTTAAGAGTACCTGTGGCACTGTATGAAATTGCAGGACGTAACCCCACATCCAATTGCTGCGGCTTGAGTGCGGGAGGTGTTTTTTTGTAAAGAACCTGGATTTTCCTGTCATTTAGGGGGTGAGATTACTCACTGGTTTATACTGTGAAGAAACTAGCCCAGTGGATGGTCACCAACACCTGCGATCCCCCCCCCCCACCCATATCAGCAACGGGGCTTTACGATCTCAACAAACAGTGTCCACCAACACAGACAACCCCTGTAATATTGCGTTCAAATGTTATTTTATTCTATTTCATTTTCATTTTTTTTCAAATGGGAATAACCTTCATGTTTTATTGTTTTATGTTTGATTTATAAATAATAAAGTGTTTATCTTTGTGAATTTATTTCTTTTTCTATTCATTAATTTTCCTGAGGAGGAGCCAGCCTGGGTAATATGTCTGAAAGTTGTTACAGGGCTGAGAAGCCTTCACAAGTGGCGACCCTGCCAGGAATAACTCTACTGTAATCAAGATTCAACTCCTTCTCGAATTACCATTGGAACTTCAACGCCGGCCCCCCTACCACAGACGGTTCACCACCAGCCATGAGTAATCATTCTCTATGGTAGGACTACAATACAGGTATTGAAAGTTTTGGTGATTGTTATAGTCTCAATTTATTGTAAGTCAAGTCAGGCAGGATATAATATTTATTCTGCCACTTTTTCATGTGAGCTTGAAACTCTTGGGAGGATTAGACTCTAGGTAACCGAGATTTTCCAGTGACAACTTGTTTCATTGATCTTTATTATATCAGGGAAACTGTATCAGGACATCTTGATTTGTTGGTTGAGAGTATTGGATGGTCAAGGACCCCATTCTACTTACTGTTGACTCGGGCGGCATAGAAACCCTTCGTTTCGTTAATACATTTGTTTAAATTGAAGCAGGATCGAGCCTCTGGTTTATTTACAGTATTGAGCAGGAGCAGGAATTGGAACCCTCGTTTTCTTTAATACCATTTTCATTTTCCCCTGATTTAAGTTATTCTTGCAAGTATGGTTGAATACCAGTTTTGGATGAATGCTGGAAGTAAGTTAGGAATAACAGGGGGAAAATTTAGAATCTTTCATTTGTGTTGCTAGATCCAGGGAAAGACTTGAATGAAATGAGAGAGAATTGAGAAGAGAAGAAAGACAGCTAGAAAGGGAAAAAAGAGAAGAGCAATAAGGAGAGAGAGAGAATCGAAAGAGAGGAAAAAGGGGAAAGAGAGAGAGAATTGAGAGAGAAATCCGAGAATGACAGTTAGAAAGAGAGCGAGAAGACCAAAAAGAGCGTGATAGACTTGATCGTGAGGACAGAGCTAGAGAAAAGTTAGGAACAAGCTAACATACGTGAAGAACAAGTTAAATTAAGAGAACTTGAGGAAAGAGAAAAGGATCGCGAGCTCGAAAAATCTCGCCTTGAATTAGCTGTATAGTCCTTGTGGCATAGCCCTTCTCTTTGATTATAATAATAATAATCGCCTTGAAGTAGGAGAATAAAATTGGGGGGGGGGGGTTAAACTTTTATACAAACAACAATTGAGGGAAGGAGTATTGGAACCAACGTGCCAGTCAGTGCACTTATTCCAACACCTAATTTACCTCCCTTCACAGATGGGGAAGACATAACTTCTTACATTATCAGGTTTGAAAATACCGCTACCCTCTGTGAATGGCCTGCTGACACCTGGGCTACCAGGTTAGGAATGTTATTTTTTCTGTACTGCCATTTGAATATCTATGCTAACTTTGTCGCAGGGATTTTCATTTGTAATTATATCCTATAACAGATGGCAATCCTTAAAGAATATCAAAAAACCACTAATTCATTACAGGAACAGATTTTCAGTTATGCCACCTTACTGCCTGGCCAGAACTTTCAACAGTTACAGGTAAACACTCTTTCGTTTGTTCGACTTTTGGATTAGTGGTTAAGGATTTGATCACAGTTAGTGTTTGAATCGATTTGAGACTTAATGGTTGCTGTTCAGTCCTGAAGCTCGTCCTCAACTAAATTAGTACATTCATCTGAGTATGTAACATGATATAAAGCTGAGGAAGTTTGCTGCTGAGGTGCTGACTATATGCTGAGGCTCACAATTCCTATAAAAGACCTTTATAGGATCGAAACCCTCAAGGGCAGGGTCATCAACCTTAAGAAAATCAAAGCCTCTAGTGGAAAGTAAACTGACTTCTTTTATTCCTGTTTGTTATTGTTGGTTGTTTAAGGGACATAAACGTCCAGATTGTCCTTCTAAGAAGGCCACAAAAAGTGGAGGAGATGTCTTTTTAAAGACCGTATTGACCAAGCACCTTCTGTTCCAGGATCAGTTAATGGACTATTGTATTACATTTTACGAGACATGGATGCACAATGTATAGTAATTTCTCGATAAGCTGTTCCTCATCTTAAGAAATCATTACTCTGCTATACTTTCAGATACTTGGGCCCGTACAGACACTTTTCCTTCCATCCGTTGTTAAATTAGGTTCTAAATGGTTCACAGGTTGGTTGAAGTCGGACTGCTCCCATCACTTCTTGCTCCCCGTAATAATAGGTAATGTAAAAGGTTTGCCATCTCTTCATTCTGAGGGTTGACCTTTCATCACAAAAGATTGGATTATAAAGTGTTTTCAGATCTCTTCTGTAGAGTCGGAGAAGCCCCTCGCGAAGTTCAGATTGTGGGACAATTTCTCGTGCGATTCATGTGGATTAAAAACAGTGATGCTACTCTCGAAAGCGAGGTTAGTAGGATCACCAGTTAACTTGTTGATGAAAAATTGAAGATATCACCTCCGTACCATAAATTGTCCTTGACTAGGGCTCAGACCAAAGCCCAAGTCTTCCCCTACTGCCATTCCTTTGATTTTTCCCTGGACTTTTTAAGCCTTTAGACATATCGAAGAGACTCCTTTGTCATATCATTTACAACGTAATTGCCCTTCTTCTTCAGAATCTGCCATAATGCTGCTAAACAAAATCAAGTTATCCAAAGGATAAACTTTTCATATAAATTTGAATATATAAAAGATTATCTTACAGTCAGTATTCAAATTAAATTCAGATGAGATTAGGACTATTCCCATACTAGTTGTTCCAGTCAATGCAGAGAGACTGTTCTTAAAAGGTCATGAACAGCCAGTGGACGGACATTTTCTCGCATCGTTTAAAAACCTTTTTAAATAAAATTAGGAAACTTATTTTTGGCCAAAAAATATCCTAGGATGTCACTTCCTATTGTAGATCGTGTAAAAGGTTTGCCAACTGTAATCCTCCCGAGGTACCAGGCGAGTACCTATGGTAAAAATTGCCAGTCTTTGCAGTACCCTTTTGAACGAGTAGCTATTGGACATCGTTGGTCATTATCTCAACTTTCACTGGGGGGACATTAGATATATATTAACATTTGTTGATTATGCTTCGAGTTTCCCTGGAAGCCGTTCCCGTAAAGACCAATAACTACTACAGAGGTGGCTGAAAGCCCTTTAGTCATTCTTCTCCAGACGTGGGATCCCTAGAGAAATTTTGTCTGACCGTGGGACAAAATTACATTGACTTAAGGCAACATCTAACCACTTCTGGGATAGTGAAGCCTCTTTCACCACACCCTATATCCCAGCTGTTCATGGTGAGGATATTGAGCGCCAGATTCGATTCTCAAGTCCATTTTAAGGAAACTTTGCTCCCCACTTGAACCTGAGGAAGGAGTGGCATCGTTACCTACCCTGTGCTTTGTTTGCCATGAGGGAAGTTCCCAGTGACTCTTTGGGGTTTTCACCTTTTGAACTTCCTCATATGGTAGACAGGCCAGAGGCCCATTGTCATCCTTCATGACTTATGGACTAATGAGGAGGTCAATGCTGAAGGTTCAGTCTTCTTACAGTTTCTCCTCTGGACCTTAGATCCAACTTGAGGAGACCTAGTCATAGTTTCGAAAAACCTAAGCTTGTCAATGGACAGTACAAAACCTATATTGATTCCAAAAGTAAGAGGAGAAGCTTTAAAAGTAGGTGATGAAGTTCTTGTAGTTTTGCCTTCAGTCAAATAAATTATTAGTAGATGGAAAGGTCCATATATAAGTATTAAAAATTTGTGGGAAAGTTGACTACCTCTTGGAAGGTAATGGGAAACCTAAGCTTTATATATCAAACATCCTTAAGAAAATATTACTGACAAGAATTCAGTTATGCCTTAACAATCTTTGACTGAGTTTTTCCACACTAATTGATAAGAGAACCTGAGAATGTAAGGTCGTGCGTAATGCACCTTCTAACTTAGACTTTGATGAAGAATACATGGACTGGTGACTCTTGAACACTCGGACGCAACCAAACATTAGTATAATGAATCTTTGGATGACCATTAAGAGTCATGAACTACACTTCAATGTGTGAGTAACATTTTCAGACGTCTTTACTGAATATTCCAAGGTGTTACCTCCACGGTAGTCCATAAAGATTGACTTAGTGAGGACAATCCTTATCAAACGAAAATTATACCAGTTCCAGTTCACCTTAGGATGCATTTGACCGAGGAGGTAGACAAATTATTAAAACTAAAAGATCATTGAACCTTCAATACCTTCATATTGTTCACCAGTAGTTCATTGGTTTAGAAGGAGGATAATTATATAGACTTGACTAGTGACTTCAGAGGCCTTAATGCTTATAACTCGGTGGGATGCTGTAGCTATGCCTTAATAGATAGCGTTTATCTACTCAAATTTTTTGACTCTTCCTTCTTTTCAGAGATTGATATTGCGCAGGCCATATCATCAAGTAATGTTTGGATCCTTTTCTAAGCAGAGTACACACTTTTCCTACACACCAAGACTTGTGCAGTATAGAAACTATGCCTTCGGTTTTGGTAACTGCCTGTGCTACCTACGTGAGACTGAATAATGAGAAAGGTCTTGGGTCAATTATGCCAAAAAGTTTCAGTTTATTTTGATACACATTTACGTAATGACATCTACATGGGGCGAACATATATCCAAACATTTAACATCAGTTTTGCGTAGGTTACGCTCACATGGCTCACTGCAAGCCGAAGAATGCTTCTTGGGTATATCAAGATTAGATTTCTTGGATAATACTTTCTAATAACTCTCTGCTGCCTCTCCCCAGTAAGATCAAAGCTTTATTAGAATTTAAAATTCCAAACAAAGAAGCTCATGCGTAGCTTTCTTGGTTCTGTAAAAATTTGTTATGCACTTTTATCCAAACCTTACTGATCTTACAGCGCATCTTATCCGACTTTTCCTTAAAAAGTCTGGGAAGGAACTCTTTGAACTTTCCCGACATAGCTCGGGATAAGTTTAATGGAGATTAAAAAGTATCTTTTCGAAAGACCCTATACTTTAGATTCAGATATTAATAAACATTTTGTTTGAGAACTGATGGCCTCAATACTGGCTTAGCGTGCAGTGTTACTACAATACCATGAAGGGTACTCCCTTCCGTATGCTTCCTAAGCCGGAAACTCCTTCCCACAGAAACAAGATACTCCACAATTAGAAAAGGAATGTTTAGCCCTTTGTGTGGGGTATTCCAACTTAAATTTTATTTGCTTGGGAAAAGAATTCAATTTATGAAACGGACCACCAACCTTTGATATACCTAGAAACTTTAAGGGAACCATAACAGTCGCCTCTTGAGGTAGACATTTGGCACTCCAGGCGTTTAAGTTCCATATTGTGTATATCAATGGGTTCATCCAATTATTTCTCTGACTGGTTAGTCGTGACACAGTAGAAGATTTGTTGCCTTACGCGACTTCCACATGATAGAACTCTGTTCCTTGCCTATTCTTCTTATATCCTTGACTATATGTTTGGTATGGGGGAATGTGAGGAAAAAAGTTCAATAGATAGGAGTAGCAAATATAGTAACAATGTTTACTTACCGGCTACTAGTTAAGGTAGGGTAAGGTCACACTCCCGCCTTTCTTCCCCCTCCCCGAAAGTGATAGTTTCATTGCCGCGCTACTAGTTAAGGTTTAGGGTAAGTCACACTCCCGTTGTACCGCCTTTTCTTCCACCCCACCCCTAAAGTGATAGTTTGATTGCCGGCTGCTGTTAGAAGTATCTGGGTCAGTCTCAGTTCCCACTATCCTTCCCCTCCCTCTCCCCCCCCTCGAAAGGTGACGTATGGGGCTCTGGTCAAAACAGTAATCACTCGCTCACAGCTCCCAACACTACTGTAAGTACATGCCTGCCTTGTATTCTAGTGGATTTATTGGTTAAAAGCTTCACCTTTGGACCAATAATATACTTAGTCCTTTTTCAGTCTTGCTCTAGGTTAGACTGTTGTATTAATAACACGTTTTTGAAGTAATGTACACTGCCATGGAGAGTAATTATTTAAGCAGTGGCGTAACCTGTCTATCTTTTCAGCTTGGATGACAGTGAGTGTAACTGTCAATCAAACGAGAAGAACAGGAGAAGGCCTAACGTCAGAGACTTCCAGTTTGCATTTTTTAAGTAACTGTGCACCTGTAATGAAAATTGCAGGACGTAAACCCCACATCATTGCAGCGGTAAAGAATCTGCTTTCATGTCTCGGGGAGAGATTACTCAATGGTTATACTGTGACGAAATAGCAGTGGAAGGTCACCAAAACACCTGAGACCCCCCCCCCCACCCCCATCATCAGGCAAACGGCTACGATTTCAACAACAGTGTCTCCAACAACAAGACACCCCTGTAGGATATTAGCCGTTGAGTTCAAATGTTATTTCATTCATTTCATTTTTCATTTTTCTATCAAATAGGATATACCTTTCATGTTTTATTGCTTTATGTTTGATTTAATAAATAATAAAGTGTTTATCTATGTGAATTATTATTTCTTTTTCTATTCATTAATTTTCCTGAGGTGGAGCCAGCCTGGGTAATACTGTCTGAAGTTGTTACAGGGCTGAGTAAGCCTTCACAGAGAGAGAGAGAGAGAGAGAGAGATTGATAGAGAGATTGAGATTGAGATTGAGATTGACATTTTTGTAGATGTTAAGCGAGTGTTTAGGAAGTTTAGGACCCGGTGAGAGAGTAGTTTTGGCGGGGAACATGAATGCTAAAGTAGGAGAAATGGTTATAGAGGGTGTGATAGGTAAATTTGGGGTGCCATGTGTATATGATGAAGGGGGGCCATTTGAACTTTGCTTAGAAAAGGGTATGGTAACAGGTAATGCATATTTTAAGAAAAATAAGGATGAATAAGTATACAAGATATGATACTGGGCACACTATGTATTGGTAGTTAAAAGGTTGATGGTTAGACTTTAGGATGTGTATATTTATAGAGGGGCAAAAGATATATCAAATCATTTTTATGTTGTTAGAGTAGAAGGTAGATGGGATAGAAGGAGAATGGCATTAGCAGGTAAGAAAAAGGTGAAGGTTTATAAAGTAAAGGAGGAAGAGATAAGTTAGGGAGAGTATAGGCAATTAAGTTGAAGAGGTATAGAGTAGATGTAAGAAAGTAGTGTTGGAGTGCATGGTAGAGTTATTAGTGAAAAAATTAAGTGTAAGACGGACTGGGTTTGCAGGATACAGGAACAGTTAAGTTAGGTGAGTAGACCACACGTATAAGGTGAAGCATATTGGTGAGCGGTATTTAGACGAGGATAAAGAGGTTTCCGTTGCATATAATGACTTAAAAAAAAAACATTTTTGGGTAGATAGGAAAGCATTGTGGCAAATGTTGTAAATTTATGGAATAGGTGGTAGGTTACTGAAATCAGTTAAGAGTTTTTACGAGGATAGTGAGGCTCATGTTAGAGTATGTAGGTATGTAGGAGAGAGGGGGATTATTTCCCAGTAAAAATAGGCCTTAGACAGGGATACCTGATCTCACGATGAATGTTCAATACATTTATAGCAGGGGTTGTAAGTGAAGTGAATGCTCGGGTGTTGGCAAGAGCTGGGGAATTAAAAGATATAGAATCTAACGCAAAGTGGTAGTTGTCACATTTGCTTTTTGCTTATGACACTTTGCTTTTGGAAGATTATGAAGAGAAGTTGCAGAGGTTGGTGGACGAGATTGGAAGAGCACATAAAAAAGAAATTAAAATTGATCATAGGAAAAGCAAGGTGATGAGGATGAAAAAAAAAATGAAAAACTGGATATCAGATTTAAGGGAGGGAATAAGGAGGAAGTGAATGCATTCAGATATTTGAGAGTGGATTTGCCAACAGATCGGTCTATGAAAGATGAGGTAGCTCATAGAACTGAGGTGAGTGGTGCACTGTGGAGTCTGTGGAGACAAAGAACTTTATCCATGGAAGCAACGAGGAGAATGAGAGTATAGTGGTACCAACAATATGGGTGGTGAATGTTGCAACGAGGAGAAGGCTGAAGGCAGCGAGATGTCTTGTCTGAGGGCAATGTGTGGTGTGAATATAATGGAGTGACTCTGTAACTGGGAGATTGGGAGGTGCGGAGTTTCTAATAGTATTATTCAAAGGGCTGAAGAGGGGTTGCTGTGGTGGTTCGAGCTTTTAGAGAGTGTAGAAATGAAAAAGGATAAACTGGAGGGCATAATAAATTTGTAGTGGTAGGAAGGCGGGATAAGGGCATCCTAGGAAGTGTTCAAGGGAGGAGGTAAAGGAGGCTTTGTGTGCGAGAGGCTTAGACTTCCAGCAAGTGTGCGTGAGCTTGTTAGATAGGAGTGAACGTAATGTTTTTTATGACCTGACGTGTTAATGTAGTGCGAGCATAGCAACATTTATGAAGGGACTCAGGGAAACTGGTTATCCAGACATATCTGGTTATCCAGACATACTGCAACATATGTCGGAGGCGTGTTGATATGTTGCAGTTTTTTTTAATTGTAGTGTAAGCACTCCTCTGGAAAGATAATGATGGAGTTAATGATGATGAAAATATTTCTTCTTTTTCGGGTCTCACTGTCTCGGTGGGAAACTGTCGATTTGTTAATAAAAAACAATATTTATATTTTTTTCATCTAAAGTTGGTTTTTCCGCTAATAGCTAAAACAAAAAAATTATTTGTCGTATACTTTCAGTTTATGTAAGTAAGATGTAACAACTACACTACAACTACACTCTATGCTCATCAAAAGAAGTTTTGATTGGGCACTCTGCTAACTGCCTCTTTGCTTGATTGGTTACTGGCGCACGAGGTAAGGTGGTAGAAGTCACCTGACATTGCATTCGGAGGGCCTACCTTTCCCTATCTCTCTCTCTCTCTCTCTCTCTCTCTCTCTCTCTCTCTATTTATCTATCTATCTCTTTTACACAGGGTTTGACATGGTTAGGTTAAGGATCCCTAGCTTTATTGACAAGCTATTTACAGGTTAAGGATTCCTAACTTGATCAACTGACTTTATCTCGTTGACATCATAAAGCTGTAAGAATGTGTTCCAGACTCAAGTCATCCTGGGTATATATGATCTCAGATGGAGTGATGTTCTGGAGAAGGGTACAGCCAGAGTGAAGTTGCTGCTTTCTGCCCAACTTGTGGTATAGAAGCTTGCTTCACGCTGTCCTCGAAGTGGATCCAAGTGTGATACTTTGACAATATTGGCCTTGTACATAACAGTAAGGCCACCCACATCCCTCCTGTGTTGATGTCTCTGCTGAAATGACAGATCTATACAGGATGGGTCCAGGCGAGAGATGAGACGTCTTGCTCTGTTCTCAACTCTGTCAAGCAGTCACTAATGAGAAGGGGGGGGCAGGCTAACCAAGAAAGTGGAGCATACTCAAGGCGTGGCCGTACTTGTGCCTCGTACAAAATCTTGTAACCCCTTCTGTCAAGCAGATGCGAGATACTGTGAAGTGCTGTAAGCTTCCTGGCTGCCTTGTTTGCAAGATTTACAACGTGGTTCTTCATGGTCAGTTTGGAGCCAAATTCCACTCCAAGGATATCAATTTCTCTCTTTCTCTCTTTCTTTCTCTCTTTCTCTCTCTCTCTCTCTCGCTCTGACTCACACACAGCTCTTCGTCGAAGTACCATCTCACTATGTCTCTCTGGGAGAAGACTGTCACCCTCAGCGCTGTTATGGTGAGCTGAAACGTACATCTTCGTGCAAGTTTCTTCACAGATCATTATTTAGAGGTAATGAGTCTTGACGTATTCTAAGGTTGAGTTTCGTGAGACCTTGTTCTTGCAGATACTCACTGTTGTAGTCGAGGTTTGGAATTTGATAAATGAAGTTTCAGTAATAAGGGAATTTTTTGCTTCTTGTGGAGGACTTACTGGATATATCAAGTTCAGGTCGTTTTTGATCTCCTTCCTTGCCTGGCACTGCTGTTCACTGCTGCTTTGATTTTTATTGCTGTTTCACGAACTGTTTTTCCTGTTGTTCAAGCAAACTGTTATATTGCCTTTGTGAGTCAGAAGTTAGTTTATGTTATTCTCAGTCGAGTCTAACCGACCACACTCACGCACATGTACTCTTGTAATTTTTAAGAGCCTTATATTAAAGAAAGAGTTTATGAATATATCTTTGTATACATTATCGTAACTAAAGTGTAATTAATACCATATAAATTTTATGCCCAGACTAAACCTAATAAGTATAATATTTAAAGCTATTAGACCTATACACTTGTCTCCATTATTATTAAATTTAAGTTTATTGTAATTTTTTTTTCAACTTTTATTTGGGTGGTTTGTGTTCATCTAGTTATGATAGTTAAGCTGCATTAAGAAGACTTGTTTGATACAAGATAACTGGACCAGAATTATAACTAACATTCTGTTACAAAAACAAAAACATGCTAAGTTGACATTTTAATATCTTCTGAATATAACTGTGCTTGTAGATTTCGGATTTTGAAACTGTAACTTCATAACTTTTATGGTTACTGTCATCTTTTTTTTCATCGCTTTCCTCTTTCTCATTGTTGTGCTAAATCTTATAAATGTGTATAATCTAGATACTGTAATAGATGTGTCAGGGTAACAGTGTGGAAGAAAGGGTGTGTCAGGTGTGTAGAATCTAGATACTGTAATAGACGTGTCAGGGTAACAGTGTGGAAGAAAGGGTGTGTCAGGTGTGTAGAATCTAGATACTACAGAAAAAGCGTCCTTCCTCAAAAATTTTCACCAGTCAACTATAGTGATAATATAGCATTTACTGTGGTGGAGACGAAAAAAAAACTAGAAAAGCTAGATTGATAAACAAGGGTTGAGGCTCGACCGTTCGTCATTGTAGGAGCTGCCAGAAATCACCGGTTCTTCAACACGCAAGTTATACTTTTGTATCAATCAAATCACATGTTACTCGGGTAGATAATTTCAAGTAGATCCTTCATGTGTTAGCCCAAATCACCGACCAGTATGTTTTAAATAGTGACCCACTGATCAGATCAGACTGGTCCGAACCCTCGACTGGTCCGAACCCTTGATAGTCCGAACCCTTGACTGGTTACAAACGGATTCGTTGGACAATAAAGCAGACTGTAAACGGATGGCGTTGTAGGCGCCCTTATCAAACACAAACAATAAATATAAATCAGGAACATACAAGGTAAGCTGTCCAATATACAAGTACAGTTAGAAATAGAAATACAAA
Source organism: Cherax quadricarinatus (assembly GCF_026875155.1). Taxonomy (NCBI): domain Eukaryota; kingdom Metazoa; phylum Arthropoda; class Malacostraca; order Decapoda; family Parastacidae; genus Cherax; species Cherax quadricarinatus. The sequence goes on from NC_069457.1 coordinate 15,137,664, forward strand.
TAGCTAGAGCTTCATTTAAGGAGGTTTTTAATAGTGTATTCAAGGGTTGCTAGTAGAATTACGTATCAATCCATTTCAAATTCATTATGAAGCTCTGTGTTGTCTGTCTGTACACATCAAACTATACGGGCTTCCACATGGACTAATAAATTTGCATTTTTGTGGAAAATGGTGTCAACGCCCCCATGTGCAAAGATATCCTATGAATAACTAGCTCACATGCGTATAAAATCAGGAAAGTGTTTTTGGGGTATGCCCTAATGAACGATAATCTGTGGACTAAAAATCACATTAGTATTAAAGAGGAACTACATCTCGAAAAGCTGCTTTCTATAGAAAACCTGGAAGCTTTTTTAACAACTGATGGGAACATAAAAAGTCTGCAGGCTGGTTGGTACCTGCCTTGATACTCGATGTAGTCAGAAACTGTAAGGCTGGAGGTTGATGTCCTTGGTCAGTCAGTTAATGTGGGGCTGATAGGGATGTAACCTGGGGAGACTGTAATGGTGAAGCTGGAGGTGCTGATCCTGGTGCTCGGTATGGTGAAGCTGGAGATTTTTGTCAAAGGTAGTCGGGAATTATACGAGGAAGGAATACATATAAATTGACCTCATTGGGACAGGAAGCAGTCTATGTGGGGAACAAGTGTAGTCAAAGTTAAGGATTAAAACAATATTGCCAAAACTAGGAAATACCACAGGAATTACGCAAACAAGGGACTCAATAGCATGTAATAGTGTAGGATATTATTACCAAAAATCACTGGTGGGGAGCTCCATTGTGGTGCTCCCTTGGGAGGATCGGAATAAGGACAGGGGATCATTGCACAAACAAGAGGAATACAGTCACAGAATCCCAAGGCAAACGGAACACCAAGCCTGTGAACATACTATGCATTTGGTATCCTGCAGAATGGGAAATCTGGAATACAGTCGGGACGTGAACTATGACCTACCCTTGAAAAATGCCGTGCCTCATATCGACCAACAGGATAATATGCAAACTTCCTTCCGGTCGGCCTTTTCACTTGATAATATGTGTACCTCTCGTCAGTACAGTAAGAAAGACCTGTGCTATACATCTTATAATTGCAGGACCACCATCTAAAGGGGACTTAAAAGTTGCTCAATACATCCAGGTCATGGGGATAAACATGAGGTAGCACACAGCCGCACTCAAGAGGGAGGGGTTTTTTTGTGCCAGGTGGAAAAAATAAACTGCAGGGAAATGGCAGAAAAGTAATTCGCTTACACCAAATCCAGTCATTCCTGGAGTGGAACACAGTCTCGATGGCATCCACATACAAACCAAACAGAATACACATACTAATGACCGAAAAAAAATCCCTCAGTTCCAACTATACCAACCTGTCCGATGACATTCTTACTTTGCAAAGATACAGGTTCTAAAGCCAGGGGCCAACCATAACAACAAAAGTTCCTTTTCATCCGTGGATCTGCTTGCAGACTGGCAAAGCAATTGTTCGCCGGACTTTCATTGAGAACCACATTAAAGGTTCACTTGGGATCAACAGAAATATGATTCACAGGTTACTAAATCCTCTATACATATTTACTGTGACAGTGTGTAACAGGCAAAAATGGGGGGGGGGGGGGTTGACGAATGGTTTGAAATAACCGACATGTTGAGATGATGAGACACTTATGCAGCATTATGGGAATTTTATTCAGGAAACGTTTCGCAACTGTGGCTTCATCAGTCTCCAATACAAAGAGGATGGGTAAGGAGAGGAGGAGTATGACGGTAATCAGTCCTCAGCCTGGAGATCCCGATGTGTTCACAGTCACTTCCAATATTTGTAGAATGTACAGCATAGGGCCGTAGCCGTGGCTTATATACTGTAGTGAGGTGAGGTGAAGGCGGCAGGAGGCGGGGTCATAGTGGTACCTTCACACTAGTCGAAGTATGTCTTGTCCAAGGGAACACTGTTGTGAAGAATTCTTTGTAACAAGATCCCATGCTGCAAGTGTCTGTACAGTTGTATTGATTGGTTTGAAAAACCGGATAAAAGTTGAAAGATTGAGCAATTAAGCTCAGCATATTGAGGAATCTTTATTCAGGAACGTTTCGCCACACAGTGGCTTTCTTCTGTCCAATACAAAGAGGAAGGCGTAAGAGAGGAGGACGCTATTGATGTGAGATTGCACAGTCCCCAGCCTGGAGTTGCGATGTGTTCATGTCCAATCAATCTTGTTGAATGTTACTGCATAGGCCGTAGTCGTGCTTATATACTGTAGTGAGGTGAGGTGAAGCTGGCGGAGGCGGTACTCTACTCTATGACCCCGCCTCGCACGCTGCTTCACCTCACATCACTACAGTATTTATTCGCACACGTCTACAGGCCCCTATGCTGTACATTTCTACAAGATTGATGGACTCCCTGAACTATCATCGTACTCCAGCTGAGGGAACTGATTACCTCATGATCTCTCACCTCTCCTGTACGCCTTCTCACTCTTGTATTGGACTGGATGAAGCCACAGTTGTGGCGAAAACGTTTCTGTATTAAAGATGCCCATATGCGGATAAGGGTCTCAATCTTCAACTTTGTCGGTTTCTTTCAAACCATTCATCACCCCCCCCACCATTTTGCCTGTTCACTCTGTCAATCTTTATTGGTTGTAACTTGGGATCCATATTTCGTTGTTGTCCAAGTGGGGGGGGGGGTCGAAGGTGTTGGTGACCACCACTGGCTAGTTCTTACAGTTTAACGCCGGGAGGACGTATCCGATGACAGGAATAGCAGGTTCTTTACACGTACATTGATGTGGGGTTACGTCTGCTATTTCTCATACAGGTGCCACAGGTACTTAAATTGCATAAAGGGGAGTCTCTGGACGTTAGTCCTGTCCGTTTCTTCTCGTTGATTGGACAGGTGACACTCCATGTCATACAAGCTGTAAAAGATAGACTGGTTATCCCTCTGCTTAAATAATCACTCTCCTTGGCAGTGGACATTACTCAAAAGACGTGGGTGTACTATTACAAAACTGTCAACCTAGAGCAAGTCCTGAATTGGACTATAGTTGATTATTTGGTCTTAAATGTGAAGCTTTTAACCAATAAAATGCCAACTAGAATACAGAGGCAGGCATGTACTTACAGTAGTGTTGGGAGCTGCGAGTCGAGTGATTTTCATGTTTGACCAGAGCCCCTTATCGTCACCTTGTGAGGGGGGGGGAAGTGGGAGGGGATGGGATAGAGGGAAGCTAGATCTGACCCTACGTTATACAAGCAGCCGGAATCTAAGCTATCACTTGGAGGGAGGTGGGGGGCTCCTTGGGCCGCTGACTATCATTTTCACCATCACAGTGGAGAAAATGGACGGGAAAATCTGGAGCCGTGCCTTACCGTACTTAATAGTAGACCGGCAATGAACTATCACTTTCGGGGGTGGGGAAGAAGGCCGGGGAAAAACGTGACCTTACCTTACCTTAACTTAGCCAGTATGAAACTATTGTTATATATTGATATCTTCTATCTATTGAACTTTTCCCTCACCTCCCCCATACCAAGGACTTATAGTCAAGGAGTATATAGAAGATATAGACGAGGTTATTGTTCTAATAGTGATGTCTCGCGTAACGCATACCAAATATTCTAAATGACTGTCACGACTTAACTAGTCAGAGAAAATAATTGGATGAAAAATTGATATACTACATTGGGAATTTAAAGATGGAGTGCCAATGTCCACCTCTAAGAGGCGACTGTTTGTTACCTTTAAAAGTATTCTAGGTATATACAAAAGGTTTGTGGTCCGTTTCTTAAATATGAATTTTTTTTCCCTGCAAACTAAATTAGTTTGGAGATACCCCACACAGGGCTTAATCATTATTTTCTATGTGGGTTATACTTGTTCTGAAGGAAGGGAGTTTCACTCGTTTTGGAAGCATACAGGGAAGGGAGTACATCATGGTTTCGGTTGTAAACCGCCACCTAATAGCCAGTATTGGAGGCATCGTCTCAAACAAAATGTTTTATGAATATCTGGAATCTTAAGTATAGGGTCACTTTCGATTAATTTTACTTTTTATTCACATTAAACTTTTCCCGAGCTACAGTCAGGAAAGTACAAGAGGTTCCTTCACAGACTTTTTAAAGGTATGTTGATAAGATGCCTGTAAGATCAGTAAGGTTCGGGATAACCTTGCATAAAAATTTACAGAACCAAGAAAGCCTTCGAATGACGCTTCTTGGTTTGGGGATTTTAAATTTTCTAATTAAAGCTTTTGATCTTACATTGGGAGAGGCTGCTGAGAGTTATTAGAATAGGTATCAGTCCCAAGTATTTTATACTCCTGTTATACCATAGGAAGCATTTTACTTTGGCTTGGCAGAAGAGGCCATGTGAGCGTAACCTCGCACAAAATGAGTTTATGTTTGGATATTGTGCGCCACATGTTGATGTCATTACGTTAATGTTATCAAAGTAAACTGAAAACATTTGGCATATTACCAAGACCTTTCTCATCAGCTCTCACGTAGGTAGTACAGGGCAGTTTACCAAAAACCGAAGGGCATAGTTCTATACTTGGCATAAGTCATTGGTGTGTAGGGGAAAAGCGGTGTACTGGCTTAGAGTAGGATCTAACATTACTTGATGATATGCCTGCACAATATCATCTTCTGAAAAGAAGGAGGAGTCATAATTTTTGTGTAGATGCTATCTATTACGGGCATAGGGCTCAGCTCAATCCACCGAGTTATAGCATTAAGGCTCTGAAGTCAATAGCATGTCTTTATGAATTTCTCTTCTTAAACCATGACTTACTGGTGTACAATATGAAGGCTATTGAAGGGTTCAATGATCCTGTAGTTTTTTTAATTTGTCTACCTCTCGGTCAAATGCATCCTAAGGTGAACCGGGAATGGGGTATAATTTCCGTTTGGATAGATTGTCGTCTCTAAGTCCAATCTTATGGACTACCGTGGGGGTTAAAACAACCTGCAATATCAGTAAAGCTGTCTGAATAAGTTTACTCAAACATTGATGTAGTTCATGATCTTATGGGTAATCCAATGATCATAATTATTAATGTTGCTGCTCCGAGTGGTCAAGACGATCACTTAAAGTAATCATTCGTAGTTCTTAATCATAGTCTATGTTAGAGGTATCCTAATTTCACTCCACCACATTAGTTCTTCAGTTGTTGCAAAGTACTACCCAGCCCCCTCGTCCGTGCTGGAAAAAACTCGAATCGAGCATACAAAGTTGCTACTTAACCCCAGTTGTGTCGTCAGTCCCTTACCGAATTTCTTCGGTAATATTTCTTAAGGACTGTTGATATGGAATAAAGCTTAGGTTTCCCCTGATCTTCTATGAGGTAGGTCAACTTTCCACAAATTTTTTTTACTTTTATTTGGACTCTTTCCATGTACTAATAATTTATTTGGACTTGATAGCAAAAAAGTACAAGAACTTCATCACCTACTGTAAAAACTTCTCTCTGACTTTGGAATCAAATCCGGTTTTGTACTGGTCCATTTGACAAAACTTAAGTTTTTCGAAAACTATGTCAGTGGTCTCCTACAAAGTTTGGATCTAAGGTCAAGGAGAAACTGGTAAGAAGACTGAACTCAGCATTTACCTCCTCATTAGTCCATAGTCATGAAGGAGGGACAGTGGAAACCTTCTGGCCTGTCTACCCATAGAGATGTTCACAAAAAGGTGAAAACCCAAAGAGCACTGGGAAATCTTATCATGGCAAACAAAGCACTGGGGGATAGGTAACTCGATAGCACCACTCCTTAGGTTTATGGGGAGCAATGTTCTTTAAAATGGACTTGAAAATCGAATGCTGGCGCTAAAATCCTCCCTTTACTGCTGGGATGATCAGGGTGTGGTGAAGAGAGGCTTCACTCCCTCGATAGTTGGTATGTTGGTTGCATTTATGTCAGATGTGATTTGTGTTCCCCATCGGTACAGGGTCATAAATTTCTATAGGGATGCCACTCTGGCAGAAGATGGTCATAAAGGGCGTCAGCACACCTCTGTAGCTACGTTATGGTCATTAGGCAACGGAATTCAGGGAAAACTCGAAGCCCATAATCATACTTATGTTAATTATTTGATCTATGTCCCCCCTCTGTTGAAAGTGGATGATAAAGGACCAAACAGATGGTCATTTAGTACTCTTTCAAACGCGTACCATAAAGATAGGCATTTTGTCGTATGTTAACTCGCCTGGTACAATCGGGTGGAGGACAGTGGCAGACTTTACACGATCTACAAGTTAGTAGTGACCATCCTGAGACATTTTTTGCCAAAAATTGGTTTCCTAATTTCTAGTTAAGGTTGTTACGTTGCGAGAAATGTCCGGCCAATGGCAGTGTCAATGAGGCCATTTTAAGAAAACTGTCTTTGCTTGGACTTGAACAAACTATAAGTTGGGTATAGCTCTATCTAATCTGATTTTATTTGTATACTGACTTGTACATGATATATTTTATATATTCAATTTTTGTGTGATATAGTTTTTCCTTTGGATATATCTTGTATTTGTTTAGTGGCATTATTGGCAAATTTGAAGAGAAGGGCATTACGTTGTAAAAGGACAAAGGAGTCTTTGTTATGTCTAATGTGCTTCAAAGTCTAGGGAAATGTCAAAGGATGGGGACTGTTGGCGGGATGCATGGGGCTTTGTTTGTGCCGCTGTCAGGACATTTTTTGGTATCGGAGGTGATATCTTCATAGTTGTCTACAAGTGAACCGGTGATCTTCTACCTCGATTTCGGACTGTAGCATCACTGGTTTTTAATCCCAACATGAATCTACGAGGAATTGTCTATACTGAACTTTCACGAGGGCTCTCCGACTACTACAGGAAGAGGATCTGAAACACTTATATCCATCTTGTGATGAATTGGTCAACCTCAGAAATAAGAATGGCACCTTTTTACTTTACAGATAGTACGGAGCTCAAGAAGTGATGGGAGATAATTCCGACCTTCCAGAAACCTGTGACCCATTTAGACCTTTATGTCAACCGCGGATGGTACGGAATGTGGTTGTTACGGCCCGAGTAGTCTGAAAGTATAGCCAGAGGGGGACATGAGTTTCTTTAAGATTAGGGATACAGCTTATAGTAATTACCATACATGTGCAATCAGTGCTCGTAAAAATGGTAGATACATTTATAGTCCATTAATACTGTATCCTGAACAGAAGGGTGCTTGGTCATTACACGGTCTTTAAAACATATTCAACTTTTTGGACCTTCTTATATGGACAATCTGGACCGTTCTATGTCCCTCCTAACACCACACAAATGTCCCCACTCTCTCAGGAATATATAATGAAGTCATTTTACTTTTCACTAGAAGGCTTGATTTCTTAAGGTTGTATGAACCCTTGCCCTTAGGGGTTCGATCCGCTTTAGGTCTTTATATTACATTGTGTGCCGCTGTATTTACAGGTAGGCAGCCTTCAGCAACTTTCCTCAGGCTTTAATCAGGGTATGTTCTCTATATGATATTGTTCGTATCTGGTGGGACATCGAGCCTGTCAGGTTCTGGTCAGCGACCAGAAGTCTCGAAGAGATTTCATAAAGTGATCTAATTCCTGATTTCTCTCATATCAATAGTCGAATCAAAACGAAAGAGTGTATACCGGATAATACTGTTGATAGTTCTGGCCAGGCTGGTAAGGTGGATACCTGAAATTTTCCGTAAGAATGAGTGGTTTTTTGGTATGCTTTAAGGATTGCCGCTTTAGTTGGTTATAATTACAGTATGATTTCCTGCGCAAAAGTTGCATAGTTAGTCAAAGCAGTACACTCCAAGACCGAAAATATCATTCATAACCTGGTGGCCCAGGTGTCAGCAGGCATTCACAGAGGGTAGCGGTATTTTCAATACCTGAAATTGTATGAAGTTATGTCTTTCCCCCCTCTCGTGAAGGGAGGTAATTTAGGTGCTGGAATATGTGCACAAGCTGCACAGTTGTTCTTTACCCATTCATCTAATTGCTGTTGTGAGAAAGTTAAACTCTTAATCTGCCTATTTCAAGGCGACTTTTGTTCGTGCTCGCAGATCCATTTATTCTCTCTCTCTTAAACTCTTATTCTCTGTCTTTGCTCTTTCTCAAGTTCCTTTATTTATATTGTTCCTCACGTATCATTGCTGTTCCTCACGTCACTTTGTCTCTCTCCACACGAGCAGTCTATTAAGCTCTTTTTGCGTCTTCTCGCTCTTTTCTAATGTCTTTCTCGGATTTCTCTCTCAATTCTCTCTCTCTGCATCTTTTCTCCTGTCCTTTCATGGTTTCTTTCTCCTTTTTACTCTTCTCTTTCGATTCTCTCTCTCTCCTTATTCTCTTCTCTTTCCCTTTCTAGCTGTCTTTTTCTTCTTCCCAATTCTCTCTTCTTTCAGTCTTTTCTGATCTTAGCTCCATAATGAAAGATTCTAATTTTTTCCTGTTATTCAATTACTCTTCCAGCATTCGTCCAAAACTGGTATTCATCCATTATTGCAAGGATAACTTAAAATATCAGGGGAAATTGAAAAGGGTATTAAAGAAAACTGAGGGTCATTCCTGCTCCGCTCAAACTGTAAATAAACCAGAGGGGCTCGATCCCATTGCTTCAAATTAAAAACAATATGTATTAACAGAAACGAAAGCTCTTCTATGCCGGCTCCGAGCAATTAAGTAAGTTGATATGGGGTCCCTTGGAACATCCAATCTTCTCACCAACAAATCAAAGAGTGTTCCTATGACAGTTCCCTTGAGTATAATAAAGAGCTCAATGAAACAAGTTGTCACTGGAAAAATCTACGGGTACCTAGAGTCTCCCTTCGCCTCAAAGTGTTTCAAGCTCACCATGAAAAACGGGCAGAATTTTAGATTAGTATCCGGCCTGACTTGACTTACATTAAATTGAGACTATACTACTCCACCCAAATCTTTTTATATCTGTACCGTTGTCCTACATAGAGAATGATTACTCTTGGCTGGTGGTATAACCGGTCTGTGGTATTGCGCGGTTTAAAGTACCAATGGTACATTCGAGATGGAGTTGAATCTTGATTCAGAAGAGTTGATCTCTTGGCAAGGTCGCATCAATTGGTGGAAGGCTTACTCAGCCTTGTACACATATTCGTCAGTATTACCCAGGCTGGCTCGTCTCAGGAAAATTAGTGAATAAGAATAACAGAAATCATACAGACGAAAATATAGATACTTTTGTTAGAAAATATAAAATATTAAAACACTTAATATATGAAATTTAATCCTACATTATTGAAAATGAAAATAGGAAATAAATAAATGATAACTGAATTCAAACGCTAATTTTTCACTTGGGTGTCTGGTGTTGGGGACCAAGCTTGTTGAAATGTAGCCGTGCTGTGATGGGGGGACGGTCGCAGGTGTTGCGTGGACCACCACTGTTTGTTCTTCATAGATTAACGCTCCGTGAGTAGTATTCACCCTCGTTGACAGGAAAGCAGGTTCTTTTCGCTACAATGATGTGGGGTTATGTCCTACATTCATACAGGTGCACTCTGGTACTTAATTGCTTTAGGGGACGTCTCTGACGTTAGTCCTTCTCCTGATTCTGCTCGATTGACTTGACAGGTGTCCCTCACTGTCATCCAAGCTGTAAAAAGATAGAAAGGTTACCAACTGCTTAATAATCAATCTCCATGGCGTGTACATTACTCTAAAGACGTGGTGATTATTAAAACAGTCAAACCTAGTGCAAGACTGAATGGACTAAGTTTTTTATTGGTCAAAAGTGAAGTTTTGATACCAATAAACTCCACTAGAATAACAAAGCAGGCAATTGTACTTACAGTAAGGTCTGAGTGCTTGCGAGTCGAGTGTTTTAACTGTTCTGACCAGATGCTCCCATACGTCACCTTTCGAGGGGGGGGGGCAAGTGGGAGGGGAAGGGATAGCGGGAGCTAGAACTGACCCTACGTTTAACAAGCAGCGGCAATCCAAAAAAAACTATCACTTTATGGGTGGGGGGGGTTGAGGAAAAGGCGGAAAAAAAACGGGAGCATGACTTACCCTACCTTAACTAGTAACGGTATATGAAACTATGTTCTATTATTGCTTACTCTATCTATTGAACTTTTCCCTCACAATAGCTCGAGATCACAACATAAATGAGGTTTCTGTCATGATATAGGTGGAGCCCCAGTCCGACTAATGAGATTAGTCACGAGGGTGCATTTCAACCAAATTTCAACTTCCTATAACAAAACATTAAGTGTGGACCAAGTAATTCCAAGGTCCTAACCGTTATAAGTGAGGAAGTTATACTAAGCAAACACAGACCCCAACTTATGCCTAGAACAGGATTTACACTTAGTGGCACTCGATGTATGCACAAAGGCTTTTTTATTCTAAGAAAAGAGAGGAGTAGATGTAAAATAGAAAGAGTCAGGCGCTTCCCTTGTCATGCGACGGTAAAAGAATAACAAGTGCGGCTAAAAGAGGTAATTATATCTGAATTGCGTAATGAGACATGGGCAGAGAATTAGCAAGAATCGAAACTGATAGCTAAAGGTTCCTATAGGAGTCAGGAATTCGCGGGTAGAACTAAAAGCCATAAATGAAATCGAAAGAAACTCCAAAAGTATTTCTTCTCCCTATGACAAATCAATGTCGAGATCATCGTCCAGTATTGGGACCCTACTTAAACAGTTGGGTGACTTCCACAGATGACAGCAAGGAAATGAGTGTGCTACTCAAGTCCCATTATGACTCAGTTTTGTAGCAAGCCGTTTACCTAGAATGAGAGTCGACATCAAAATGTATTTTATTTGAGTGAGCCACAATATTTGGTTTACACAAGCTATTCCGAATGTATCCTGACGCCAAAAATTACTTCGAAACAGGCGGATATATGACAGTGCCCATGACACTCTGCCCTCAAGGCCAATGACTACTTGGAACTCTGTGTTCATCAAGAACTGCACTGAAGCCCTATCACGAGCCTGTTATCTTCCTTTTGAGAGGGAGCTGGGCAAGGATAGGTCGTCCACAGTTATTAAAAAACAACAGGACATAGCACCACTCCCAAAGGGGGCAGTAAGCTACAGCAAAGAAACTTTCAGGCCGATTGCAATAACATCCCTTATCATAAAAATTTTGAAAATGCGTCCTATAGAAGCAAGTTCACCACCCATCTAGAAACCCATCAGTTACTAAACCCAGGGCATCATGGGTTTAGAACAGGTCGCGCACTGTCTGTTCTTACTATTGGATCAGTTCGGCAAGGTTCTAGATTGCACTAGAAGACAAATTGAATGCAGATATATTATATACTACTGTGCTAAAAGCATTTCGGACAAGTGTGACACATGGCGTAATAGCGCACAAAATTGCGTGCTATAAGGAATAAACAGGAAGAAAGTACGGTCGTTGGATCTATAATTTCCTCAACTTACAGAAACACAGAGTGTAGTCGTCAACAGAGTAATGCCGAGGGCAGCATTCGGTGAAGAAAGCTTGTTCCTCAGGCACCAGTACTCGCTAACCACTCATTGTTTCCTCACATCCTCATTCCGACGTTAGACAAGGATGTCGCTCACACGCACCGAGTGTATTCCTTTGCGAGGACACCCGAATCTGCGTGACAATTTCTTTCATTGCAGACCATGCAAGGCTCACAGGCAGACATCAACCATAAATCTTTTCTGTGGGCATGCGAGTATTAACTTGTGAGTTCACGATGAGAAATTTCAATTACTCAGTTATGGTAAAAACGAGGAAATTAAATCTTATTACTGAGTACAATACCAAATTCTGGCACATAATTGTGCGAAACACCAAAGTCAAAGACCTGGGTGTGATTCTTGTGGAGGAGCTCACCTCTAGGACCTTAACTTGTATTCAATTCGCATCTGCTAGAAAAACGACTAGGATGGGAGATTGATGTAACCTTCAAATATAGCGGAGGCCATGCCCATGATGAATCTTCAGGTAGTCATCTTGTTTTCTCTCTGGGCTGGAATATTGCTGCCACATAACAGCACCTTCTCAAGGCAGGTGAATTTGCTGACCTATGAAAAATGTACAGAGAACCTCACCGGAGCAGCATAACGGAGATAAAACCACTCAATATGGGGGAGCGCTTGAGGTTCCTAAACCTGTATTCCTGGAACGCTGGCGGGGAGAGATACATGATTATATAACACCTGGTAAATTCTTGAGGCGACTAGTACCGACACTTGCCAACTCGAAAATCACTCACCCATACGGATATGCAAAAGACTTGGCAGACGATGCAAACATCCCCCAATGAAAGCAGGGGTGTCACTAGTGACGTTATGCAGACCATACAAATAAAGGTCAGGAGCCGAGACTGTTCAACTGCTCCCAGCAACATTAGGGGGGTATTACCAACTGCGACCCCTGGCTGTCTTCAAGCTGGCACTGGACATAGCATCCCTAAAGTCGGTTCTTGACCCCCACCGGGCTGTGGCTCGTACGTGTTGCGTGAGCCAGCAGGCAACAGCCTCGTCAGCGCAAGCCAGCGATCAGCGCTAGCAAGCAGGCTCAAACACAAGCGCAGGTCTGTGCAAACAGCAAAGCCAGCGCATGCTCTCGCAGGTCAGCGCAAAGCAGCAGGTCAGCGCAAGCAGTGTCAGCGAAAGCAGCCAAATCAGCGCAAGTCAGCAGTTCAAGAACAAGCAGCAGGTCAGAGCAAGCAGCAGGTCAGCGGATGAAGTAGGTTCAGCGCAAGCAAGCAGTAATTGCATGCAAGCAGGTCAGTGCTATGCAGAGGTCAGCGCAAGCAGCAGGTCAGCACAACAGCTGGTCAGCGCATGACAGCAGGTCAGCTTAAGCTGCAGGTCAAGAGCAAGAAATTAGGTCAGCGCAAAAAAACAGGTCAGCTCAAAGCAGCAGGTCTAGCACAAGCCACAGCATGTCAACCGACAAGGAGCTGGTCAGCACAAGCAGACAGGTCAAGCACAACACTGCTTGTACAGCAACAAGCAGCAGGTCAGTGGCAAACAGCAGGTGCAGCAGCAAAGCTGAAGGTCCATCGCAAGCAGCAGGTCAGCGCCAAGCAGCACGTACAGCGCAAGAGATCAGGCGCCAAGCAGCAGGTCAACACAAGCAGCAGGTCAGTGCAAACAGCAGGCCCGCGCAAGCAGCAGGTCAGCGCAAGCAGCAGGTCAGCGCAAGCAGAAGGTCAGCGCAAGCAGCAGGTCAGCGCAAGCAGCAGGCCAACGCAAGCAGCAGGTCAGTGCAAGCAGCAGGTCGGCGCAAGCAGCAGGTCAACACAAGCAGCAGGTCAGCGCAAGCAGCAGGACAGTGCAAGCAGCAGGTCAGTGCAAACAGCAGGTCAATGCAAGCAGCAGGTCAGTGCAAGCAGCAGGTCAGTGCAAGCAGCAGGTCAGCACAAGCAGCAGGTCAGCGCAAGCAGCAGGTCAGTGCAAGCAGCAGGTCAGCAGCAGGTCAGCGCAAGCAGCAGGTCAGCATAAGCAGCAGGTCAGCGCAAGCAGCAGGTCAGTGCAAGCAGCAGGTGAGCATAAGCAGCAGGTGAGCATAAGCAGCAGGTCAGCGCAAGAAGCAGGTCAGCATAAGTAGCAGGTCAGCGAAAGCAGCAGGTCAGCGCCAGCAGCAGGTCAGTGCAAGCAGCAATTCAACGCAAGCAGCAGGTCAGCGCAAGCAGCAGGTGAGTGCAAGATGTAGGTCAGCGCAAGCAGCATGTCAGTTCAAGCAGCAGGTAAGCGCAAGCAGCAGGTCAGCGCAAGCAGCATGTCAGTGCAAGAAGTAGGTCAGCGCATGCAGCATGTCAGTGCAAGATGTAGGTCAGTGCAAGCAGAGGGTCAGTGCAAGAAGTAGGTCAGCACAAGCCGCAGGTCAGCATAAGCAGCAGGTCAGCGCAAGCAGCAGGTCAGTACGAGAAGTAAGTCAGCGCAATCAGCATGTCAGTGCAAGCAGCAGGTCAGCGCAAGCAGCAGGTCAGTGCAAGCTGCAGGTCGGCATAAGCAGCAGGTCAGTGCATGAAGTAGGTCAGCGCAAGTAGCATGTCAGTGCAAGCAGCAGGTCAGCACAAGCAGCAAGTCAGCATAAGCAGCAGGTCAGTGTATGCAGCAGGTCAGCATAAGTATCATGTCAGTGCAAGAAGTAGGTCTGCGCAAGCAGAATGTCAGTGCAAGCAGCAGGTCAGCGCAAGCAGCAGGTCAGTGCAATCAGCAGGTCAGTGGAAGCAGCAGATCAGCGCAAGAAATAGGCCAGCGCAAGCAGCAGGTCAGTGCAAGCAGCAGGTCAGCGCAAGCAGCAGGTCAGTGCAAGCAGCAGGTCAGCACAAGCAGCAGGTCAGCGCAAGCAGCAGGTCAGTGCAAGCAGCAGGTCAGCAGCAGGTCAGCGCAAGCAGCAGGTCAGCATAAGCAGCAGGTCAGCGCAAGCAGCAGGTCAGTGCAAGCAGCAGGTGAGCATAAGCAGCAGGTGAGCATAAGCAGCAGGTCAGCGCAAGAAGCAGGTCAGCATAAGTAGCAGGTCAGCATAAGCAGCAGGTCAGCGAAAGCAGCAGGTCAGCGCCAGCAGCAGGTCAGTGCAAGCAGCAATTCAACGCAAGCAGCAGGTCAGCGCAAGCAGCAGGTGAGTGCAAGATGTAGGTCAGCGCAAGCAGCATGTCAGTTCAAGCAGCAGGTAAGCGCAAGCAGCAGGTCAGCGCAAGCAGCATGTCAGTGCAAGAAGTAGGTCAGCGCATGCAGCATGTCAGTGCAAGATGTAGGTCAGTGCAAGCAGCGGGTCAGTGCAAGAAGTAGGTCAGCACAAGCCGCAGGTCAGCATAAGCAGCAGGTCAGCGCAAGCAGCAGGTCAGTACGAGAAGTAAGTCAGCGCAATCAGCATGTCAGTGCAAGCAGCAGGTCAGCGCAAGCAGCAGGTCAGTGCAAGCTGCAGGTCGGCATAAGCGAGGTCAGTGCATGAAGTAGGTCAGCGCAAGTAGCATGTCAGTGCAAGCAGCAGGTCAGCACAAGCATCAAGTCAGCATAAGCAGCAGGTCAGTGTAAGCAGCAGGTCAGCATAAGCATCATGTCAGTGCAAGAAGTAGGTCTGCGCAAGCAGAATGTCAGTGCAAGCAGCAGGTCAGCGCAAGCAGCAGGTCAGTGCAATCAGCAGGTCAGTGGAAGCAGCAGATCAGCGCAAGAAATAGGCCAGCGCAAGCAGCAGGTCAGTGCAAGCAGCAGGTCAGCGCAAGCAGCAGGTCAGTGCAAGCAGCAGGTCAGCGCAAGCAGCAGGTCAGCGCAAGCAGCAGGTCAGTGCAAGCAGCAGGTCAGCATAAGCAGCATAAGCCTCCCTGTAGTGTGACCGTGAAGGGGACAGTCGCGCGCGTTTGTGCTCCGTCAAAAAACTGCGTGTCTTGATGGCAGTGGAGGGAACAGAATGCGGAAAATAAGCGTGTGCAACCATAAAGTGCATATACTCCTTTGAACAAACAAAAAAGGAATATCAGTGAACGTTAAATATAAATATGGTTTTTGTGTCACATAGAGAGTGCCGGTGGAGAAACGGTTACCGTGGGAAATAGACCTGACCAGCACTAGTGATTATTGCGGGTGTCGAAAAAGTGGAAATAAAGAATATCGATCTATCTATCTATAAGAATATAGTGAGTGACAAGGATATATATGTGCAGTGGCATAGTGAATAAATTGTAGATAAGAGAAATCTAAATTACCCCCAAGTTTTAGGTACAATATATAGTGTAGAAAGGCGAATATCTTACAAGCGACTGGCACTAGCGAACTATTGCCAGAGGTCCAGTGAAGTGTTAATAACGGATAAGTAAATACTATAGTCAAAGATATGAAACGAGTGAGGGGTTTGAATTGAGGTGCAGGGAATCACAGCATACATAATTGAGCATACAACCGTTACCTCTACAATATACAGTGTAGAAAGGGGAATTTTCTTACAAGCGACTGGCACTAGCGAACTATTGCCAGAGGTCAGTGAGTGTTAAATAACGGATAAGTAACTACTATAGTCATAGATATGAAAAAACGAGTGATGGTAGCATTGAGGTGCAGGGAATCACAGCATACATAAATTGAGCATACGCCCGTTACCTCTACTAAACGGGGAAAAATTTCTTTTCCTTAGAAGTGGTAGGGGGAAGTTAGCGTACCCTAAGTGAAGTGTGGAGTGTGGGCAGGTCTGGCTCACACCCACCTGCACCCACCCTACACCACCACCCCCCCTGCACCCACCACCACCCTACACCACCACCCACCCTACGCCCACCACCACCCTGCACCCCCACCCCACCCTGCACCACCACCCACCCTGCACCACCACCCACCCTACACCACCACCACCCTACACCACCCTACCCCACCACCCACATACTGCAAACTTGGTTCGTAAAAATACATCTGCATATTACTGGCACCAGCAAGAGAAAGGTAAAGTGGAAATCGTTTTCTTCCGTGGCATACAGTGTAGTAGGATACAGACAGGATGTCAGCACAGCATATCTGTGGGACATGTAAAAAAATCCTTGGAAGGAATTCCAGAATCACATGAAAACCTTGCTCTTCCAAACACCATATTCTTGTTACTAGATAAATACAGCCTCAAAAATGACCCTTTAACTAGCAAGGTGCTTCTGGTTGTGCAATAAAGATGTAGAACTTTGGGCAGGTATCAGAAAGGTACTAAGGAGAGTAATAAATGATAAAAAAATCAAGAAAACAAGGATGACCTCTTGGATAGTCTACCAAAAATATATAAAACATGGGAGAAAGAGATAGTGTATCAAAAAATGCAGAATGTCCATACCACAACAGATGACTCGAAACTACCTAGTCACCCACATGGTGCTAAGCCAGACCCATCCCCCAGTCTTAGCACTAATACCCACAGTGATGGTGCTGGCCCAAGCTCCCCCAGGCATAGCACCATACCCTCGTGCTGGTGCTGGCCCAGGACCCAGCCCAGTGTGACCCAGACCAGCCCCCCGCCTACTGCCAGCCCAGACTCTCCTAGGGACACTACCCAAACCACCACAAAAACAGTAAATATACAACCATCATTGCACAAGACCTGGCCCACAGTACAGATGTTGGAGGGGGAGTCTCCTCCTTCCTCTACTGGGGAAAATAGATGGAATTTCCCGGACGGGGTGGCCCCGGCTTGGATACTGAGGATTATAGTGCAGTCCAGAACCTGCAGAAATTGACAACACACCTCCCAACAATTCTCAACCAAAAGGGGAATTTGTGCAAATATTATGCTTGGGGCTCTGTAAGCTGGAATAAAGGGAAAAAATGGGACTTGCTACTTTGACCATCCCAAAAATGTAGCGACCTCCTGTCTAAAGGAGTGTGTCATTCTTCTTCCTGTACTTTCTTTCACCCAAAATGTGCCACTCCTCGGTCCTCCAGAAGCAGTGTTACAACATCGAATGCCCTGCATACCATCTAAAAGGGACCAGGGGCACAGACCCACAAGACAACAATAGTAGCTATGGGCAACCAACTCCAGGTGATTTTGTTAGTGGCAGGAAACGAAAAAAGAAAAATGGAAGGAAATAACAAAAATAGTCCACCACCTTGGGCCTTGTTGGAATGGAGGCGCAGCCCGTGGCCACCCATGGCCCTCCAGAATTATTACAACTACTGATGGCAATAACAAAATCCCCCAACAAACACAGAATACAACCTCGTTCATATTTGCTAATATACAGGACCTTTAAGCCATCCACCAACAACAAAATACCTTTTATCAGTGGACTTCTAGTGGGTCTAATGCAATGTTTGCAGCCTTACAGAGACTCACACAAAAGATCATTTTGACAGTGAAATATGGATAAGTGGTTACAACCTTTTTAGATGCGACAGAAAAACAGGCAACAAGGGGGGGTTGGCCTGTATGTCAAAGAGTCCCTTATCTGCATGGAGTTGCTGAAAAACCTCAAATGAGGTAGTTGAAGTTCTATCAATAAAGATCGAGAACCAAAACCTAGTCATTGTGGTTGTATACAAGCCACCAGATGCAACCTCCCAACAGTTCAAGGAAAGCTACTGAAAATCGATTACTGTTTGGAAAACCTTCCAGCTCCATCCCAAACATCTTACTGCTTGGTGATTTCAACCTAAGGCATACAAAATGGAAGAATTTTAGCAAATAATGTTATAGCTGAAACAATCCCCGGAGGTTAGCGCAGATGAAAGGTCACAAAAAATGAGCTACTAAGTCTCTGCGAAAAACACACCTTAAGCAGCGATAGTGGAGCCAACAAGACTGGAAACACACTTGACCTTATTTCACAAATAATGAGGACCTGATAAGAGACATAAGGGAATATCAAAAACAACTAATTCCGATCACAATCTAATCGAGGTCCAGACGTACATGCATTTGGGGTCCTGAACAACAGAATGCATGTACCTGTGAAGGTGTCTTCACAAAATACAATTTCAACAACAAGAACATCAACTGGGACCCGGTAAACCATGTCCTAAACGAAACATGTTGGGAAGATGTCTTAAATGACATGGACCAAACCAGTGCCTTGAAAGGATCAACTGCTGGTAGCCGAAGCATGTTCTAGGCATATTCCTAAGAAAGAAGAAGAGCAGGAGTAAACTGGAGAGAAAAAAATGCTCCCCCTACAGAAGACGACGAAGAGTCACTGAGCTCCTCAGGAGTGCTAGAATATTGATACACGAAGGGAGGCGCTGACCAGGGAAGTGGAAACTATCGAAATTAAGCTAAATGACTCTTACAGGAACCCGGAGAGGCAGGAGGAGCTTAAAGCTATTAGTGAAATTGAAAGAAATTCAAAATATTTCTTTTCATTGCCAAAAAAACAAGGCAAATACCACTCTAGTATCGGGCCCTTATCAGGGCAGGATGGGACTTACACAGACGACAACAAGGAAATGGAGTGAAATATTGAAATCCCAGTACGGGCTCTGTGTTAGTGAACCACTAATCGGTCTGAGGATCGACGACCCAAATGATTTCTTCATGAATGAGCCTCAAAAAATCCATAAATGTATGCCAGATTTCCGCATTACCCTAACTCCGATAGATTTCGAAAAAGCCCTTGACAACATGCCTATGCACTCAGCCCCGGGCCCAGACTGTGGAACTCTGTTTTCATTAAGAACTGCAAGAAACCCCTCTCGCGTGCCCTAAGTACACTATGGAGTAGGAGCTTGGACATGGGTGAAATTCCACAGTCACTTAAAACAACGGATTATAGCCCCACTCCATTTAAAGGTGGCAGCAAAGCATTTGCTAAGAACTATAGACATAGCTCTGACATCCCCCATCATAAAATCTTGAAAGAGTGCTAAGAAGCAGGATTGCAAATCACCTGGATTCCCAAAATCTGCACAATCCAGGGCAACATGGGTTCAGGGCAGGTCGCTCCCGCCTCTCAAACTACTGGAACACTTTGACATGGCCCTTTGGATGCACTGGAAGAAAATCAGAAAGCAGATGTAATATACACAGACTTTGCAAAAGCATTTGACAAATGCGTCATGGCGTAATAGCCCCTAAAATACGTGAAAAGGAATAACTGGGAAAGTGGGGAGATGGATCTTCAACTTCCTAACAAATCGAACACAAGAGTAGTGGTCAACAGAGTTAAATCGGAGGCTGCCATAGTGAAGAGCTCTGTTCCACAAGGCACAGTACTCGCCCCCATCTTATTCCTTATCCTCATATCAGACATAAACAGAGATATACACCACAGCACCCTATCATCCTTTGCAGATGATACTAGGATCTGATGAGGCTGTCATCTGTGAGGACGCGGTTAACCCCAAGAAGATATAAACAAGTTTTCCAGTGGGCAACGGTAAACAATTTTGATGTTCAATGAGGACAAATTCCAACTACCGTTATGGAAAACTGGAGGAGATAATAACTAGAACAGAGTATACTACTGACTCGGCCATACAATAGAGCGGAAAAATAATGTAAGGGCCTGGGAGTAGTAATGTCTGAGGATTCACTTTCAAGGATCACAACAGTGCCACGATCGCACGTGCAAAGAAAATGATAGGATGGTAAAGAGAACTTTCAAACGAGAGATGCCAAGCCCATGATGATCCTTTTCAAAACACTTGTTCTCTAGGCTGGAATACTGTGTACATTAAATCTCCATACAAGAGGTGAAATCGCAGATCTAGAGAGTGTACAGAGATCCTTTACTGCCCCGTATAAGTTCTGTCAAGCACCTTAATACTGGGAAAAGCTTGGAACACTTGACTTGTACTCGTTGGAACGCAGGAGGAGAGATATATATAATCTACACTTGGGAAAAACTTGGAAGGAATGGTCCCAAATCTGCAAACAGAAATCACTCCTACGAAAGTAAAAGACTGGGCAGGCGATGCAAAATGCCGCCCAAAAAAAGTAGGGGCGCCATTGGTACACTAAGAGAAAACACCATAAGTGTCCGGGGCCCAAAACTGTTCAACAGCCTCCCATCAAGCATTAGGGGAATTGCCAATAAACCCCTGGCTGCCTTCAAGAGAGAGCTGGACAGATACCTAAAGTCGGTGCCGGATCAGCCGGGCTGTGGCTCGTACGTCGGACTGCGTGCGGCCAGCAGTAACAGCCTAGTTGATCAGGCCCTGATCCATCGGGAGGCCTGGTCGTGGACCGGGCCGCGGGGGCGTTGATCCCCGGAATAACCTCCAGGTAGGTCAGTGCAAGAAGTATGTCAGCGCAAGCAGCAGGTCAGCGCAAACAACAGGTCATCGCAAGCAGCAGGCCAACACAAGCAGCATGTCAGTGCAAGCAGCAGGTCAGTGCAAGCAGAAGGTCAGCGCAAGAAGTAGGTCAGCGCAAGCAGCAGGTCAGTGCAAGCAGCAGGTCAGCGCAAGCAACAGGTCAGTGCAAGCAGCAGATCAATGCAAGCAACAGGTCAGCGCAAGCAGCACGTCAGCACAAGCATCAGGTCAGCGCAAGCAGCAGGTCAGGATAAGCAGCAGGCTAGCACAAGCAGAAGGTCAGTGCAAGCAGCAGGTCAGCATAAGCAGCAGGTCAGTGCAAGAAGTAGGTCAGCGCAAGCAGCTTGTCAGCGAAAGCAGCAAATCAGCGCAAGGGAGGCAGAAAAC
>NC_069457.1:15159238-15166738 GCF_026875155.1 Cherax quadricarinatus
TATAGGGTTAAAAACAGCAGTTATTACCGGATACCTCAGGGATATGTTTAAAAGACAATATTCAAAATAAAGTTGCTAGTTATGGCAAATCAATTGATCAACAAACAAAGAGGGATAGCAGAGGGCAACGAGTGACTAGCTCCCTTAAGGTTTACTATACGAATAGTAGGAGTCTATGAAATAAGATAGATGAGCTAAGATTACTTGCAAGTGTAAGTAATATAGATATTATTGCTATAACAGAGACCTGGTTCAACCTGAAAGATAGAGAAATGCCTTCTGAATGCAACGTACAGGGTTTTAAACTATTCCACACTAATAGGGTCAACAGGAAGGGTGGTGGAGTGGCGATGTATGTCAGAGAAAATTTAAATTGTCTTAGACATCATATAAGATTAGAAATATCGAACACAGAATCTGTTTGGCTACAGTTTCTCGAGGGTCGTGACAAATTAATTTTAGGTGTGATTTATAGGCCCCCAAACCTTGATAGGGAGTGCAGTAAGTTGTTATGGGGCGAAATTCATAAGGCATCTAAATATGAAAATGTTGTGATAATGGGAGATTTTAACTTTAGACAAATTGATTGGAACAATATGACAGGAAATCATGAGTCTAGTGACTTTCTTGATACGGATCAGAATTGTTTTTTTAGAACAGGTTGTGACAGAACCAACTAAAGGAAACAATCTGCTTGACTTGGTTCTTGCCAACAGAGAGTCACTAATTAATAATCTTGAGGTTAATGATGAGCTTGGGGAAACTGACCACAAATCACTTAGTTTCAATAAATCATGGAATTACCCAGATAACTGCAATCAAATCTCTGTGCCAGATTTTCGCTTGGCCGACTTCATGGGACTGAAAAATTACCTGGGTGGGCTAAATTGGGATGTTCTGACTATGGTTCAGGTAGATGATCTTGGTTGCCAATATGACTTTTTTTAGAGCATAGTTCTAGCTGCCCAGACAACTTTTGTTCCGAGTAGGGAAATTAGATCAAACAAAAATGATCCCAAATGGATGAACAATAGAATAAAACATCTCATTGGTCAAAAGTGAGGTATATATAGGCGTATCAAAAGAGGGGATGGGCAGTTAAGAAATCAATAATTCAATAAAGGAGAGAAATAAAGAAAGGAATAAGAAAAGCAAAAAGGGATTAAATGGCTAAGGTCGCAAGGGATTCAGAGGCTAACCCAAAAAGGTTCTTTCAGGTATACAGAAGTAAGGTTAGGGACAAGATTGGCCCACTTAAGAGTACCTCTGGTCAGATCACTGGCAGTGATAAGGATATGTGTGAAATTCTCAGTACCTACTTCCTCTCAGTTTTCACCCAAGAAAATACTAACGATATTCCAGAAATAATAGATTATGTAGAGCAGGACGATAATGGACTATGCACGATTGTGGTAACTAGTGACATGGTCATCAGACAAATAGAGAAACTAAAAGCTAACAAATCCCCAGGTCCTGATGAACTGTTTGCAAGGGTGTTAAAGGAATGTAAAGAGGAACTTAGCATACCTTTGGCTAACCTTTTTAACATATCACTACAAACTGGCATAGTGCCTGATAAGTGGAAAATGGCAAATGTAATACCTGTTTACAAGGCAGGTGACAGGTTTTTGGCTTCGAACTATAGACCAATAAGCCTTACCTCTATAGTGGGAAAATTTATGGAATCAATAATTGCCGGAGCAATTCGATGGGCACAGATTGATTAATGAATCTCAACACGGTTTTACAAAGGGGCGTTCCTGTCTTACGAATTTACTAACATTTTTTCACTAAGGTCTTTGAGGAGGTAGATCATGGTAATGAATATGATATTGTGTATATGGACTTCAGTAAGGCTTTTGATAGAGTTCCACGTAAGAGGCTATTGAAGAAACTTAAGGCACACGGAATAGGAGGAGAATTTTTTTCCTGGGTAGAGGCATGGCTGACAAATAGGCAGCAGAGAGTTTGCATAAATGGGGAGAAATCAGAATGGGGGCATGTCACAAGCGGTGTTCCTCAGGGGTCAGTTCTGAACCCAATGTTGTTCACAATTTACATAAACGACATAGATGAGGGAATAAATAACGACATAAGCAAATTTGCTGATGACACCAAAACAGGCCGTCCAATTCATTCTAATGAGGACACTAGATCACTCCAGGATGAATTGAATAGACTGATGCAATGGTCGGAGAAGTGGGAGATGCAGTTTAATATAGACAAATGCAAAGTTCTAAATGTTGAACAGGAAAATAACCATGCGACATATAAACTAAATAATGTAGATCTTAATACTACTGATTGCGAAAAGGATTTAGGAGTTCTGGTTAGCAGTAATCTAAAACCAAGACAACAGTGCATTAGTGTTCGGAATAAAGCTAACAGAATTCTTGGCTTCATATCTAGAAGTATAAATAATAGAAGTCCTCAGGTTGTTCGTCAACCCTATATATCCTTGGTTAGGCCTAATTTAGATTATGCTGCTCAGTTCTGGTCACCGTATTACATAATGGATATAAATGCTCTGGAAAACGTGCAGAGGAGGATGACAAAGATTATCCCATGTATCAGAAATCTTCCCTGTGAGGATAGACCGAGGCCCTGAATCTGCACTCTCTCGAAAGGCGTAGAATTAGGGGGGATATGATCAAGGTGTATAAATGGAAAACAGGAATGAATAAAGGGGATGTAAATAGCGTGCTGAAAATTTCCAACTAAGACAGGACTCTCAGTAATGGTTTCAAGTTGGTAAAATTCAGATTCAGGAAGGATATAGGAAAGTACTGGTTTGGATGAGTGAAACAAACTCTCGGGTACAGTTATTGAGGCTAAAACATTGTGTAATTTTAAAAATAGGTTAGATAAATACATGAGTGGGTGTGAGTTGGACCTGACTAGCTTGTGCTGCTGAGTCTGGTGCCGTGCTCCTTCCTTGAGTGGAGGTGACCAGACTGGGTGGGTCATTGGGCTAATACAGTGGGGGAGACATGGACCTGCTCTGCATGGGTCAGTAGGCCTGTTGCAGTGTTCCTTCTTCCTTATGTTCTTATGTTCTTGAGGGCACAAAGTGTAGCACCAAAAAAGAAAGGTTTAATTTCGTCAGGGATCAGACCAGCCAAGGAAATGTCGATGAACCTTGTAATGTCTGAAAGCAGTGTGTCTGCACTCTCCCCGATAACTGAATTAACCATTTCTTTTATATCCTGTGGCCTTATTCCAGTGTAATCCCAGGCAGAGCCAGACAGGAATGATATTATTGCTTTGTAGATGTCTGAGTCTTCCACAATCAATGCAATCAATGGTTCCACAGTGGGGACAGCGGTGTTGGAACGTTGGTGCCCCTGGTTTCCCTGGCAGGGTGCTTTCCTCTAAGTGCTTCAGCAGTGTCAGCATCCCTGGGGGCAACTGTATCTTCACTGGTGATAATTCTGATTGCCCCCACTGTGTTGCCCTCTTCAAGTTTCTTGCTCACCTGGACTTTGATTTTTTTGCTGTCAGTGGAGTGAGTGGGGGTTCTGCCTCTCCCATTTTAGTACTGACGGGGAAGGTGAATAAGGTTATCAGCTCTAGGAAAGTTTCTTAAAGATTTAATGATCACTGAGGCTAGCCTCTTTTCCCTTCTTTCTGGCACAGATAAGCAGACATTGCCAAAAAATAGCAAGTTGTGCCAAGCTTTGATGGTTGGTGGAACCATCGTTTACTGTTTATAAGAGGTCTGTAAGTTTCCCAGCTGCGTGTGGATGGGTTGCTTTGGGAATATGTGTGAGTGTCCTGGTACATGTTGCTTTAATTGCTTCCAGGACATTATCTGATGTGATGAAATCTGTTGGAGTGGGTTCAGGAGCCTGAAGTGGCTCTTGGTCATTACTTTCCACTGGAGGACATCCTGAACCAGGGCAGCTACCGTTTCCGGAGGAAACCATTAGAGTTGAGACAACGAAGCTGTAAGCACAAACCGGCACTTGCCTCTCCTAGTATTGCAAGCCGTGCCATTTCTCTGGCTCCTTGCTTCCTCCTGGTTGGCATCTATCTGGCTAGCTAAACTGTAGGAGTGGAGTACGACAAGCTGAGTGGGTATGGGAGGTAGTGAACCTGACCGTGGTGGCTTGGTGGGGCTTGAGGGATTGGGAGGGAAAAACTGCTCTCTTTAGTAGGGGTGTTGCTGGGAGATGGGTGGGGAAGGCGCAGGTATTTGGGTGGGGGAGACGCAGGTTGTTCGGAGGGGCATAGCCCAGGAAGAAGGGTGAGGGGAGTACACAACACATGGACTTGCTCACTCTGTATTGTTCTCACTGTCTTACAATACACACAACATTATCTGTTTCCCATACTCATCTTGAAAGATATGGGTATGTGCCCTACTGAACGCCAGTGTGATCCCTCATCTTCACCAACACACCACGCCTCTTTCCCTTCCCCCATGGCGTGGGGGAGGCGGCACTGACTAGTCACTCCCTAGTTAACATTAACATCACATTATTGTTACATAAAATATGCCTCTAATTATTCCTAGCATCGACACGTAATCATTTCTAAGTTAACTGGAACCATGGAGCGTGATACTGGATGTATATATATATATATATATATATATATATATATATATATATATATATATATATATATATATATATATATATTATTAAATGGAGAGTTAGAGGTATTGGGAAGATGGAAGGAATATTTTGAGGAATTGTTAAATGTTGATGAAGATAGGGAAGCTGTGATTTCGTGTATAGGGCAAGGAGGAATAACATCTTGTAGGAGTGAGGAAGAGCCAGTTGTGAGTGTGGGGGAAGTTCGTGAGGCAGTAGGTAAAATGAAAGGGGGTAAGGCAGCCGGGATTGATGGGATAAAGATAGAAATGTTAAAAGCAGGTGGGGATATAGTTTTGGAGTGGTTGGTGCAATTATTTAATAAATGTATGGAAGAGGGTAAGGTACCTAGGGATTGGCAGAGAGCATGCATAGTTCCTTTGTATAAAGGCAAAGGGGATAAAAGAGAGTGCAAAAATTATAGGGGGATAAGTCTGTTGAGTGTACCTGGTAAAGTGTATGGTAGAGTTATAATTGAAAGAATTAAGAGTAAGACGGAGAATAGGATAGCAGATGAACAAGGAGGCTTTAGGAAAGGTAGGGGGTGTGTGGACCAGGTGTTTACAGTGAAACATATAAGTGAACAGTATTTAGATAAGGCTAAAGAGGTCTTTGTGGCATTTATGGATTTGGAAAAGGCGTATGACAGGGTGGATAGGGGGGCAATGTGGCAGATGTTGCAAGTGTATGGTGTAGGAGGTAGGTTACTGAAAGCAGTGAAGAGTTTTTACGAGGATAGTGAGGCTCAAGTTAGAGTATGTAGGAAAGAGGGAAATTTTTTCCCAGTAAAAGTAGGCCTTAGACAAGGATGTGTGATGTCACCGTGGTTGTTTAATATATGTATAGATGGGGTTGTAAGAGAAGTAAATGCGAGGGTCTTGGCAAGAGGCGTGGAGTTAAAAGATAAAGAATCACACACAAAGTGGGAGTTGTCACAGCTGCTCTTTGCTGATGACACTGTGCTCTTGGGAGATTCTGAAGAGAAGTTGCAGAGATTGGTGGATGAATTTGGTAGGGTGTGCAAAAGAAGAAAATTAAAGGTGAATACAGGAAAGAGTAAGGTTATGAGGATAACAAAAAGATTAGGTGATGAAAGATTGAATATCAGATTGGAGGGAGAGGAGTATGGAGGAGGTGAACGTATTCAGATATTTGGGAGTGGACGTGTCAGCGGATGGGTCTATGAAAGATGAGGTGAATCATAGAATTGATGAGGGAAAAAGAGTGAGTGGTGCACTTAGGAGTCTGTGGAGACAAAGAACTTTGTCCTTGGAGGCAAAGAGGGGAATGTATGAGAGTATAGTTTTACCAACGCTCTTATATGGGTGTGAAGCGTGGGTGATGAATGTTGCAGCGAGGAGAAGGCTGGAGGCAGTGGAGATGTCATGTCTGAGGGCAATGTGTGGTGTGAATATAATGCAGAGAATTCGTAGTTTGGAAGTTAGGAGGAGGTGCGGGATTACCAAAACTGTTGTCCAGAGGGCTGAGGAAGGGTTGTTGAGGTGGTTCGGACATGTAGAGAGAATGGAGCGAAACAGAATGACTTCAAGAGTGTATCAGTCTGTAGTGGAAGGAAGGCGGGGTAGGGGTCGGCCTAGGAAGGGTTGGAGGGAGGGGTAAAGGAGGTTTTGTGTGCGAGGGGCTTGGACTTCCAGCAGGCATGCGTGAGCGTGTTTGATAGGAGTGAATGGAGACAAATGGTTTTTAATACTTGACGTGCTGTTGGAGTGTGAGCAAAGTAACATTTATGAAGGGATTCAGGGAAACCGGCAGGCCGGACTTGAGTCCTGGAGATGGGAAGTACAGTGCCTGCACTCTGAAGGAGGGGTGTTAATGTTGCAGTTTAAAAACTGTAGTGTAAAGCACCCTTCTGGCAAGACAGTGATGGAGTGAATGATGGTGAAAGTTTTTCTTTTTCGGGCCACCCTGCCTTGGTGGGAATCGGCCGGTGTGATAATAAAATAATATATATATATATATATATATATATATATATATATATATATATATATATATATATATATATATATATATACACATATATATATATATATATATATATATATATATATATATATATATATATATATATATATATATATATATATATGTATATATATATATATATATATATATATATATATATATATATATATATATATATATATATATATATATATATATATATATTTATATATATATATATATATATACATATATATACATACATATATATATATATATATATATATATATATATATATATATATATATATATATATATATACATATATATATATATATATATATATATATATTGTTAAATGTTGATGAAGATAGGGAAGCTGTGATTTCGTGTATAGGGCAAGGAGGAATAACATCTTGTAGGAGTGAGGAAGAGCCAGTTGTGAGTGTGGGGGAAGTTCGTGAGGCAGTAGGTAAAATGAAAGGGGGTAAGGCAGCCGGGATTGATGGAATAAAGATAGAAATGTTAAAAGCAGGTGGGGATATAGTTTTGGAGTGGTTGGTGCAATTATTTAATAAATGTATGGAAGAGGGTAAGGTACCTAGGATTGGCAGAGAGCATGCATAGTTCCTTTGTATAAAGGCAAAGGGGATAAAAGAGAGTGCAAAAATTATTGGGGATAAGTCTGTTGAGTATACCTGGTAAAGTGTATGGTAGAGTTATAATTGAAAGAATTAAGAGTAAGACGGAGAATAGGATAGCAGATGAAGAAGGAGGCTTTAGGAAAGGTAGGGGGTGTGTGGACCAGGTGTTTACAGTGAAACATATAAGTGAACAGTATTTAGATAAGGCTAAAGAGGTCTTTGTGGCATTTATGGATTTGGAAAAAGCGTATGACAGGGTAGATAGGGGGGCAATGTGGCAGATGTTGCAAGT
>NC_069457.1:15171738-15204238 GCF_026875155.1 Cherax quadricarinatus
TGTTGATTCCACCTCTGCAATCAATGCTCTCTCCCATCCTCAACCACAGGACAATGTTCACCTCATCACATCGATCCTGAGCATAATGACAGCCTTAGAAGTTCAGGGTAACAGATCGACATTGAACTGGATCCCCAGCCATGCTGGCATCCGGGGAAATGAGGCGGCAGATGATGCAGCCAAGGCAGCAACAGACTATCCACATGTTGGGATTACTGTCCCAATCGGCCTACGACAGACCAAACTGGTGGCTGCCAGAGCCAAAAAAACTTATGGGGGAGGTCTTAGGTGATACCCCATCTCAACAGTGGTACCGAGCAGCGACTCAGGGAGAACCCCCTCCATATGATAGAAGCTGCTCCAGAGCGCAGTGTACCGCCATCCATCGACTTCGTTTGGGCTTTCCCACAGCCAAGATGATGGTAGACAAGGCTGAGGAGATGTGCCAGTACTGTCAGCACGTTGTCCAGCGGCCCCTAACACACTATCTTCTGGAGTGCGAAGTTACTGAGACACTCCGCAGGCAACTAGGAGTGATATTCCCTCCTGAAGAGGACCCAGAGATGACTGCGGTCACACTAGTGTACCATGGAGTCAACGAACTAGACAAGCTGTTACCTGTGATAACGACATATCCTCCTCCTCGCTAGTGTCCACAGTTAGGAGTACATATGGTGTTGTCACTTATGATATGCACCAGTCGAACTGACCAGAAGAGTGCTTGAACAGCATATGTCGCATCACTGTAGAAACCTTTCTCCCTCGGGAGCCAGAGACGCGTCATCGCAAGATTGAGACCCGTGCCAGGACTACGGTCTTGGCGAACATTATATATACTTATGCTGCATTTCCTACAAGAGTGATGGACTGAACACATCGATTCCAGGTTGAGGGACTGATTACCTCAAACTTCTCCACTCCTTACCCATTTCTACTTTGTATTGGACTGATGAAGCCACTGTGTGACGAAACGTTTCTTCAATAAAGATTCAAATGTGTTGCATAAGTGTCTCAATTCTTAATCATGGAAAGAGATGATGAACCCACTTGGAGCTTCCTGGAATGGCCTGGATAACATCCAAAATCCCTATGGAAAGAGATGATGAACCCACTTGGAGCTTCCTGGAATGGCCTGGATAACATCCAAAATCCTCGGCTTCAAATGTTCAAAAACGATGCCAAAATATGACTACGAAGGAAAGTTAAATTAAAATGTTTAGTTGCAAAGTTAATGATTTTAGTGTAAAATTTTAAATCATGTTAACTAATTTTCAATTTAGCACTTGTGAAAGATATCAGTATATAATGATCGATGCATCTTAGGACTAGAATAATATCCACTAAGTTTCGTGTAGTTGCAAGAAAATTTATTGATGTGAAATACGTATTATAAAACTTGGAATCGTTGTATTCTCTACGACATCTGATGAATAACTCTCTTGAACACCTGATTTTCGACAATAGACTGGTTTCCAAAATACAAACTTCACACAGGAGACCAGGATGCCTGGTCACAGACCGGGCCGCGGGGGGCGTTGACCCCCGGAACTCTCTCCAGGTAAACTCCAGGTAAACTACCATTGGATGGCGTAAGTGTGATCAAACTTTTCCAATTTTATTAAAGAACTATTTATGATTATTTATAGTTCAACTATATAATGATTGGCTTCAAAATATTAAGGATGTATTCTGTAGTCTGTAAGCTTAGCATGTTAGGTATAACTTTCAAAATTAACTGAAATAGTTATAAGAAAAATGCTTGCAATAGTTGGAATCAGATCAAATTCTAAATAATGATTTATCTTATTGGCTTCAAACTTTCACCATCGGTGGGTTATATCAAGAGAGACTTGGTACTAATGTTCAGCTGTGTTGGTACTAATGTTCAGCTGTGTAAATTTAAATTTTATAATTTTCTTCAATAAAAAGCTTCCTGTGTAACAAACAGTGACTGCCTCTTCAAACAGTGACTGCCCCTTCAACCAGTGACTGCCTCTTCAAACAGTGACTGCCTCTTCAAACAGTGACTGCCTCTTCAAACAGTGACTGCCTCTTCAAACAGTGACTGCCTCTTCAAACAGTGACTGCCTCTTCAAACAGTGACTGCCTCTTCAAACAGTGACTGCCCCTTCAAACAGTGACTTCCCCTTCAACCAGTGACTGCCTCTTCAAACAGTGACTGTCTCTTCAAACAGTGACTGCCTCTTTAAACAGTGACTGTCTCTTCAAACAGTGACTGCCTCTTCAAACAATGACTGCCTCTTCAAACAGTGACTGCCTCTTCAAACAGTGACTGCCCCTTCAACCAGTGACTGCCTCTTCAAACAGTGACTGCCTCTTCAAACAGTGACTGCCTCTTCAAACAGTGACTGCCTCTTCAAACAGTGACTGCCCCTTCAAACAGTGACTGCCTCTTCAAACAGTGACTGTCTCTTCAAACAGTGACTGCCTCTTCAAACAGTGACTGCCTCTTCAAACAGTGGCTGCCTCTTCAAACAGTGACTGCCTCTTCAAACAGTGACTGTCTCTTCAAACAGTGACTGCCTCTTCAAACAGTGACTGCCTCTTCAAACAGTGACTGCCCCTTCAACCAGTGACTGCCCCTTCAAACAGTGACTGTCTCTTCAAACAGTGACTGCCCCTTCAACCAGTGACTGCCTCTTCAAACAGTGACTGTCTCTTCAAACAGTGACTGTCTCTTCAAACAGTGGCTGCCTCTTCAAACAGTGACTGCCTCTTCAAACAGTGACTGTCTCTTCAAACAGTGACTGCCTCTTCAAACAGTGACTGCCTCTTCAAACAGTGACTGTCTCTTCAAACAGTGACTGCTTCTTCAAACAGTGACTGTCTCTTCAAACAGTGACTGCCTCTTCAAACAGTGACTGCCTCTTCAAACAGTGACTGCCCCTTCAACCAGTGACTGTCTCTTCAAACAGTGACTGCCTCTTCAAACAGTGACTGCCTTTTCAAACAGTGACTGCCTCTTCAAATAATGACTGCCTCTTCAAACAGTGACTGCCTCTTGAAACAGTGACTGTCCCTTCAAACAGTGACTGCCCCTTCAACCAGTGACTGCCTCTTGAAACAGTGACTGCCTTTTCAAACAGTGACTGCCTTTTCAAACAGTGAATGCCTCTTCAAATAGTGACTGCCTCTTCATGAACTGACTGCCTCTTCAAACAGTGACTGCCTCTTGAAACAGTGACTGCCCCTTCAACCAGTGACTGCCTCGTGAAACAGTCACTGCCTCTTCAAACACTGACTGCTTCTTCAGTTACTGCCCCTTCAAGCAGTGACTGTCTCTTCAAACATTGATTGCCTTTTCAAACAGTTACCGCCTCTTCAAACAGTGACTGCCTCTTCAACCAGTGACTGTCTCTTCAAACAGTGACTGCCTCGTGAAACAGTCACTGCCTCTTCAAACACTGACTGCCTCTTCAAACAGTGACTGCCTCGTCAAACAGTGACTGCATCTTCAAACAATGACTGCTTCTTCAAACAGTGACTGCCTCGTGAAACAGTCACTGCCTCTTCAAACACTGACTGCCTCTTCAAACAGTGACTGCCTCGTCAAACACTGACTACCTCTTCAAACAGTGACTGCTTCTTCAAACAGTGACTGCCTCTTCAACCAGTGACTGCCTCTTCAAGTAGTGACTACCTCTTCAACCAGTGACTACTTTTTCAAACAGTGACTGCCTCTTCAAACAGTGACTGCCTCTTCAAACAGTGACTGCCTCTTCAAACAGTGACTGCCTCGTCAAACAGTGACTGCCTCTTCAAACAGTGACTGCCTCTTCAAACAGTGACTGCTTCTTCAAACAGTGACTGCCTCTTCAAACAGTGACTGCCTCTTCAAACAGTGACTGCCTCTTCAAACAGTGACTGCCTCGTCAAACAGTGACTGCTCTTCAACAAGTGACTGCTTCTTCAAACAGTGACTGCCTCTTCAAACAGTGACTGCCTCTTCAAACAGTGACTGCCTCTTCAAACAGTGACTGCCTCGTCAAACAGTGACTGCCTCTTCAACCAGTGACTGCTTCTTGAAACAGTGACTGCCTCTTCAATCACTGACTGCCTCTTCAGTGACTGCATCTTCAATCAGTTGTTGCCTCTTCAGTGACTGCCTCTTCAAACAGTGACTGCCTCGTCAAACAGTGACTGCCTCTTCAACCAGTGACTGCTTCTTCAGACAGTGACTGCCTCTTCAAACAGTGACTGCCTCTTCAACCAGTGACTGCTTCTTCAAACAGTGACTGCCTCTTCAAACAGTGACTGCCTCGTCAAACACTGACTACCTCTTCAAACAGTGACTGCTTCTTCAAACAGTGACTGCCTCTTCAACCAGTGACTGCCTCTTCAAGTAGTGACTACCTCTTCAACCAGTGACTACTTTTTCAAACAGTGACTGCCTCTTCAAACAGTGACTGCCTCTTCAAACAGTGACTGCCTCTTCAAACAGTGACTGCCTCGTCAAACAGTGACTGCCTCTTCAAACAGTGACTGCCTCTTCAAACAGTGACTGCTTCTTCAAACAGTGACTGCCTCTTCAAACAGTGACTGCCTCTTCAAACAGTGACTGCCTCTTCAAACAGTGACTGCCTCGTCAAACAGTGACTGCCTCTTCAACAAGTGACTGCTTCTTCAAACAGTGACTGCCTCTTCAAACAGTGACTGCCTCTTCAAACAGTGACTGCCTCTTCAAACAGTGACTGCCTCGTCAAACAGTGACTGCCTCTTCAACCAGTGACTGCTTCTTGAAACAGTGACTGCCTCTTCAATCACTGACTGCCTCTTCAGTGACTGCATCTTCAATCAGTTGTTGCCTCTTCAGTGACTGCCTCTTCAAACAGTGACTGCCTCGTCAAACAGTGACTGCCTCTTCAACCAGTGACTGCTTCTTCAAACAGTGACTGCCTCTTCAATCAGTGACTGTCTCTTCAGTGACTGCCTCTTCAAACAATAATTGATGGAGTATCTTAATAAAAAGTATTTTTAATTAATTTTCAGATGTGCTGCTGCCAATTTGCTGGATTTTTTGCCTGTGTTTGTCAAATTGGGTTTTTAGATAAAATAAATATATAAAATAATTGTTTCTGCCAGCAACTGCCTGGCTGGGCGAATCCTAGAAGGAATTGAACCTTTCTTTTTTTGATCATTATGCGCTATGAAGAAGAAGGATGGGGGAATGAGATCCATTGCTGTTGTTAACACTCTTCGCTATGAAGAAGAAGGATGGGGGAATGAGATCCATTGCTGTTGTTAACACTCTTCGCTATGAAGAAGAAGGATGGGGGAATGAGATCCATTGCTGTTGTTAACACTCTTCGCTATGAAGAAGAAGGATGGGGGAATGAGATCCATTGCTGTTGTTAACACATCTTCGCTATGAAGAAGAAGGATGGGGGATGAGATCCATTGCTGTTGTTAACACTCTTCGCTATGAAGAAGAAGGATGGGGGAATGAGATCCATTGCTGTTGTTAACACTCTTCGCTATGAAGAAGAAGGATGGGGGAATGAGATCCATTGCTGTTGTTAACACTCTTCGCTATGAAGAAGAAGGATGGGGGAATGAGATCCATTGCTGTTGTTAACACTCTTCGCTATGAAGAAGAAGGATGGGGGGGATGAGATCCATTGCTGTTGTTAACACTCTTCGCTATGAAGAAGAAGGATGGGGGGATGAGATCCATTGCTGTTGTTAACACTCTTCGCCGTCTAGTTGCCAAAGCAGCAGTAAGAAACATTCGCCTAGAAGCTGCCAGTTTACTCCAGCCACACCAGCTGGGCTTTGGAGTCTCTCAAGGAGTGAAGCTGCAGCTCATGCGGCAAGGGCCTACATCAGAAAACTACCGGAAGACAAGCCCGTAGTCAAACTTGACTTTAGAAATGTTTTAATATGGTGAAAAGAGATGTGGTCGTGCCGGCCGTTCTGGATCGGTTCCCCAGTCTTTTTCCTTTCATTTCAGCTGGCTAAAGCAAACCCTCAATTCTTTTGTTTGGCGAACATGAAATTCCCTCATCAGAGGGTGTTCAGCAGGGTAATCTACTTGCTCCATTTTTCTTCTTCTTGGCAGTAAGCGAACTAACGTCCAGCCTATACAGCGAGCTCAACATCTGGTACCTGGATGATGGCACTCTGGCAGGTACTGAAGAATCCCTGCTAGAGTACCATCAACTTTTGAAGACACATGGACTCATCCTGAATCCCTCCAAGTGTGAAATCATCACAAAGAACCAGGAAATAATCAGTGTTGTGCGAACAATCCGCCATCCAACAGCATCCTCTTGGAAGAACTGCTGGGTCACCAGGCTATCGAGACGGCCCTCAAGGGCAAACTAAATGACCTGAAGAGAATGGATGAGAGAATAAGCGACCTTGATGCCCATGATGCCATGTATCTCCTCATATGCCAGGACTCACCTACTTCGTGAGCAGCGCACCCTCTTGTGACAACCCAACACTCAACGAATATGACGCACTCTTAAGATCAACCTTTAAGAAGGCACTGAATCTGTCACTTGAAGATCAGCAATAGGATAAGGCAACCCTTCCAATTCTACTGGGAGGTATAGGGGTGCGCATAGCAACGCAAGTAGCTTTACCTACATTTCTATCTTCGTGTTTGGCTTCCAGTGAATCAGTCAAGAAGATTGTCCCCGAATGCTTGAGAGATTCGGTAGGAGCTCAAGACCCAAGGTTTATTGATTCAGCCGTGCGGTGGGACATCCTTGCAAACTCCTCCAGTAGACCAGCTCCTCCCAAAGTGTACAAACAATCCCACAGGGACCAACTGATCATGAAAAAATCGCCAACACAATGCTCACCAACGCTTCAGGAAAGGACAAAGCTCGTCTTCTAGCGGTGAAGGCACCACACACAGGAGATTTCCTTCAAGCTGTTCCCAATTCCTTCCTGGGGACTCGACTCTACCCACAGGCAATTTGGATTTGTGTTGCTCGTCGCCTAGCCGTCCCCATACTCACTGAACATAGGTGTATTTGTGGCAGGGCAATGGCTAATCAATTCGGACTACATGGTCTTGTGTGTCTCACATCAGAAGGCAAGTACGCTAGACATGAGAAGCTCAACGACGTCATAAAGATAAGACTCGCAACAGCTCATTGCCCATCCCAACGGGAACCCCAAGTGTGGAGGTCTGATGGAAGTCAAAAGCATGCTGATGGCGCCACTATGCTAGCCTGGAAGGATGGGAAGCAGATTGTCTGGGACTACACCTGAACTGCCACGATAGCAGACACATACTTCCCATACTCCGTAGCTGAAGTGGGTGGAGCTGCCAGCCACAGGGAGACCCAAAAGGCCTTTCCCCTGCTATAATTTCATTCCAATAGAGTCGGAGACCCTTGGAGCGTGGGAGAAGTGTGCTCTAAAGTTCCTCAAAAAGGTTGATGAAAAATGCATCATAGAAGCTAAGGGCCACAGGGCAGCTGGCTTCCTCTTTCAGAGACTCAGTGTTGCGATCCAGAGGGAAAATGCCTGCAGCATTCTGGGCACGCGGCCCACCATCGGGGAGCTGGACGAAGTATTCGACATGTAGCTCTGAGTTGTTATTTATGTTGATCTACTCCCTATTGTAGTTTTGTCAATGTATTTTATCTTCAATTTTTTTTTTATTAACACACTGCCTGATTCCCACCAAGGCAGGGTGGCCCGAAAAAGAAAAACTTTCACCAACATTCACTCCATCACTGTCTTGCAAGAAGGATGCTTTATACTTCAGTTTTTAAACTGCAACATTAACACCCCTCCTTCAGAGTGCAGGCACTGTACTTCCCATCTCCAGGACTCAAGTCTGGCCTGCCGGTTTCCCTGAACCCCTTCATAAATGTTACTTTGCTCACACTCCAACAGCACGTCAAGTATTAAAAATCATTTGTCTCCATTCACTCCTATCAAACACGCTCACGCATGCCCGCTGGAAGTCCAAGCCCCTAGCACACAAAACCTCCTTTACCCCCTCCCTCCAATCTAGGCTGACCCCTACCCCGCCTTCCTTCCACTACACACTGATACACTCTTAAAGTCATTCTGTTTCGCTCCATTCTCTCTACATGTCCGAACCACCTCAACAAGCCTTCCTCACCCCTCTGGACAACAGTTTTGGTAATCCCGCACCTCCTCTTAACTTCCAAACTGCGAATTCTCTGCATTATATTCACACCACACATTGCCCTCAGACATGACATCTCCACTGCCTCCAGCCTTCTCCTCGCTGCAACATTCATCACCCATGCTTCACACCCATATAAAGCGTTGGTAAAACTATACTCTTATACATTCCCCTCTTTTCCTTCAAGGACAAAGTTCTTTGTCTCCACAGACTCCTAAGTGCACCGCTCACCCTTTTCCCCTCATCAATTCTATGATTCAACTCATCTTTCATAGACCCATCCGCTGACACGTCCACTCCCAAATATCTGAATACATTCACCTCCTCTATACTCTCTCCCTCCAATCTGATATTCAGTCTGTCATCACCTAATCTTTTTGTTATTACTCTTTCCTGTATTCACTTTTAATTTTCTTCTTTTACGTACCCTACCAAATTCATCCACCAACCTCTGCAACTTCTCTTCAGAATCTCCCAAGAGCACAGTGTCATCAGCAAAGAGCAACTGTGACAACTCCCACTTTATGTGTGATTCTTTATCTTTTAACTCCACGCCTCTTGCCAAGACCCTCGCATTTACTTCTCTTACAACCCCATCTATAAATATATTAAACAACCACGGTGACATCACACATCCTTGTCTAAGGCCTACTTTTACTGGGAAATAATCTCCCTCTTTCCTACTTGAGCCTCACTATCCTCATAAAAACTCTTCACTGCTTTCAGTAACCTACCTCCAATACCATACACCTGCAACATCTGCCACATTGCCCCCCTATTCACCCTGTCATACGCCTTTTCCAAATCCATAATGCGACAGAAACCTCTTTAGCCTTATCTAAATACTGTTCACTTATATGTTTCACTGTAAACACCTGGTCCACACACCCCCTACCTTTCCTAAAGCCTCCTTGTTCATCTGCTATCCTATTCTCCGTCTTATTCTTAATTCTTTCAA
The DNA here is from genome assembly GCF_026875155.1 of Cherax quadricarinatus. NCBI lineage: Eukaryota > Metazoa > Arthropoda > Malacostraca > Decapoda > Parastacidae > Cherax > Cherax quadricarinatus. The sequence goes on from NC_069457.1 coordinate 15,180,834, forward strand.
TAATAAATCTACCATACACTTTACCAGGTATACTCAACAGACTTATCCCCCTATAATTTCTGCACTCTCTTTTGTTCCCTTTGCCTTCATACAAAGCAATTATGCATGCTCTCTGTTAATCCCTACGTACCTTACCCTCTTCCATACATTATTAAATAATAGCACCAACCACTCCAAAACTATATCCTCACCTGCTTTTAACATTTCTATCTTTATATCTTTAATCCCAGCTGCCTTACCCCCTTTCATTTTACCTACTACCTCACGAACTTCCCCCACACTTACAACTGGCTCTTCCTCACTCCTACAAGATGTTATTCCTCCTTGCCCTATACACGAAATCACAGCTTCCCTGTCTTCATCAACATTTAACAATTCCTCAAAATATTCCTTCCATCTTCCCAATACCTCTAACTCTCCATTTAATAACTCTCCTCTCCTATTTTTAACTGACAAATCCATTTGTTCTCTAGGCTTCCTTAAGAGAGTGTTGAAGCAATGTAAAAAGAGAGCAAATGAGAGAGTGGGTGAGATGTTATCAACAAATTTTGTTGAAAATAAGAAAAAGTTTTGGAGTGAGATTAAAAAGTTAACCTCTTCTTTTTCTCCTATATTTCCTCCTGCTCACTTCTACTTTTTTAAAAACTTTTATGCTAATTTTTTCCCCCCTTCTACTCTTTTTACTCTCTTTCCCACCAATTGCTCTTTTCCCCCCCGCACCCACTTTTCCTAACCACAAACTTTGCTGAACACTCTAAACTACTTTTTAAGCCTCCCCAATACATCTTCGCCCCCCCATTGCCATGCTTCATTGCCCATCTTCCTCCAATAGCGTTTTATCTTACCCTAACGCCTTTTTTTATTTTTAAAAACCTTCCCCTCTTCTTACCTGATGCTTCTATTCCCCTTGTACCCATCTCCCTTTTACTTCAGTGTGCTAAACAAAAAAATGATCTGATATCCTGTGCCCCCCTCTAAAAACATGTAATCCTGAAGCTACTCAAAGTCTTTTTATCTCAATTCCAAAAAACTGTCCACAGTTTAAAAAAATATATGGGGTGTACGGGGAAAACAAATTTTCTCAGCTTCGGGAGGAACCTCGATTTTTTCCAAAGGGAATTTTAAACCCTTTTCTCTGGTATGTGGGTCCCCAACACTGTTCCAGAGGTGGTACCCCCCTTTTAAAAAATTATAATTATTTTAAATTTTATTAATAATTTAGTAAATTTATTATTTTGTCAAAAAACTGTGATTTGTTGAAAGGTTTGAAGTCCCGCATAAAGGCCCGTGATTAAAGTCCCAAGTAGTTGAATTTTAAATTTTGAAATTTTTTCATGGTGTAATTTGAATTGTGATTTAGAGATGAGTTGAAATTTTTTTTTTATTGAAACTACAATGTAATTTCAAGTGTGATGAGTGAATGGTTGAAGGTGTTTTAAATGAGTTGCATTTTGGGGTTTGATTTGCAAAGAAAGTTTAAACTTTTTTAAAAAACAGCATATTATGATTATTAAAAAAAATTTAAAAACAATTTAATTTTGCTAAATGAGGGTATTAGTGAAGGAAAAAAATATTATGAGGAGAAGAAACCCTCTATATAAAAGAATTGTTAATTGAGAGAAAAATAAAACAACAAATTAGGAACGGGAAGGGGAAAATCTTACGACGCTTTTCGGTCGTCTTCGATGTTTCAAAGTCCATTTACAATGTCAGTCTGTTACTTTGAAAAATGTGCAAAAAGGGCCGAAAGTCGTCGTAATTTTCTTTAATATAGGGTTACTTGTTTTTGGTTTTTTTAAAATGAAAGTTGACTGGTTATGTTATCTACTACCAAAAAGAAAAAAAATTTTAGTTTTTCTTTTCCCACGAAGGAGGAGATGGGCTTTTGTGGGCGTATGTGGGGGGGCCAGTTGTGCTGACGTTTGTGGGCGAGGCCTGTTTTTGTGACGTATGTGGGGGGGGATGTTGTGGGACGTATGTTGGCGGGCCCATGTTGTGCTGAGTATGTGGGCGAGGCCAAGTTGGGGTGAGTATGTGGGCGAGGCCATTTTTGTGCTGACGTATGTGGGCGGGGCCCCATTTTTTGGGTGAGTATGGGGGCGAGGCCTGTTGTGTGCGTATTGGGCGGGCAATGTTGTGCTGGTATGGGTTTTGCTAAAACTGTTTTCCCCCTATTCGAACTCGAAACAGTCGGTCTATTTAAACCCCTCTCTAATACACAACTTTCCTTTATGTCTTAGCCCTGGCTTCGTCTCTGTAGATCCCTTCCTCCCCACTACTTGAAAAAAATGCTCAATTTCAGAACACCCGTGACAAAACCTGCTCCTCTTTTTTTCTTTTTTTTTTTCTTTTTCTTCTTCCTCTTCCCCTTTCCTTTTCCCCTTTTTTTCCTTTGGGTTGTCTTTTCTCCCCCTGTCTCGTGTCTTGTTCCTTCTTCATTTTTTTTTTTTCCCATTTCCCCCTTTAGCACCTCTGTGGCTTTGCTCTCCCTCTGGGGGTTTTTAAAGCCCCTTGCTGCCCCCCTTCCTTTGTTTTTGACGGGCTGTCTTCTTATTCCCCCACTTCTTCCCCCCACCACTACTCTCCCTCTTCTTTTTCTACTACAACACTGTTGAAATTAAAGAACTGTGCGGCGTTGGTTGTCTTTGTTGTGGACTTTTTCGTACCAGTTGTGGCTGGATGGCAAAAAACGTTAGAGGGGGATGCCCGGGTGTTGTGATGTGTCAATTTCACCCTGTCGGTTTATATACAATTTTTGTCTTTTTAACTACTACTACTCCCATCTTCCTGCCTATATTAGCCGTCCGCCCCACCTCTGTTAGTGTGACTTTGTCAATGGTCCCAAACGGAACCCCAAAAAGTCGTCGAAGCTTCTCTTTTTTTGTGGGGTTATTTGTGTAATGTTGTGCTGAGTATGTGGGCGAGGCAAGTTGGCTGAGTATTTGGGGGGAGCCATGTTGTGCGCGTATGTGGGCGAGGCCCTGTCGTGCTGCGTATGTGGGCGAGGGCCCGTTGTGCTGCGTAGTGGGCGAGGCAAGTTGTGCGACGTATGTGGGGGAGGCCCTGTTGTGCTGACGTATGTGGGCGAGGGCCCTGTTGTGCGACGTATGTGGGGGGCCTGTTGTGCTGAGTATGTGGGCGAGGCCTGTTGTGCTGGGTATGTGGGCGAGGCCCTGTTTTTGAGTTGTGGGCGAGGCATGTTGTGCTGAGTATGTGGGGGAGGCATGTTGTGGTAACGTATGTGAGCGTGGCCCTGTTTTTGGGAGTATGTGGCGAGGCCATGTTGTGTGAGTATGTGGGCGAGGCCATGTTGTGTGACTATGTGGGCGAGGCCTATTGTGTGACGTAATGGGCGAAGCCAAAGTTGTGCTGACGTATATGGGCGAAGCCATGTTGTGTGAGTTGTGGGGACGCCCCTGTTGGCTGAGTTTGGGGCGACCCATGTTGTGCTGAGTTGTGGGCGAGGCCCTGTTGTGCTGAGTAGTGGGCGAGGCCTATTGTGCTGAGTATGTGGGGGAGCAATGTTGTGCTGACGTATGTGGGCGAGGCCTGTTGTCTGGTATGTGGGCGAGGCCTGTTGTGGTGAGTATGTGGGCGGGCCATGGGTTTTGCTGACGTATGTGGGGGGAGGATTGTTGTGCTGACGTTTGGGCAGGCCTGTTGTGCTGACGTATGTGGGGGGGGCCCTGTTTTGCTGACGTAGTGGGCGAGGCCATGTTGGCGGCCCCCTTTTGGGCAGGCCCAAAAATTTTTGCTGAGTTGTGGGCAGGCATGTTGTCTGGGCGATGTGGCGGGCCTGTTGTTGCTGACGTATGTGGGCGAGGCCATGTTGTGCTGACGTATGTGGGCGAGGCCATGTTGTGTGAGTATGTGGGGGGGCCAAGTTGTGCTGAGTATGGGGCGAGGCCTGTTGTGTGACGTTGGGGCGAGGGATGTTGTGGTAAAAATATGTGAGCGTGGCCATGTTGTGGTGGTTTTTTTTTTGTGGGGGAGGGCCCTGTTGTGCTGAGTATGGGGCGAGGCCATGTTGTGTGAGTATGTGGGCGGGCCCTGTTGTGTGCTTATGGGCGAAGCCATGTTGTGTGACGAGTGGCGGGCCATGTTTTGTGACGATGGGGGCGACCCATGTTGTGTGGCTATGTGGGGGGAGCATGTTGTGCGAGTATGTGGGCGAGGCCATGTTGTGGGAAGTATGTGGGCGAGGCATATTGTGGGTATGGGGCGAGGCAATGTTGTGCTGACGTATGTGGGCGAGGCCATGTTGTGCTGACGTATGTGGGCGAGGCCATGTTGTGGTGAAAGTTGTGGGCGAGGCCATGTTTGCTGACGTTGGGGGCGAGGATATGTTGTGTGACGTATGTGGGCGAGGCCAGTTGTGCGACGTAGTGGGCGAAAGGGGCCCTATTGTGTGACATATGTGGGGCGAAGCCAGTTGTGCTGACGCATTGGCGAGGCCTGTTGTGCTGACGTATGTGGGCGAGGCCATGTTGTGCTGACGTATGTGGGCGAGGCCATGTTGTGCTGACGTATGTGGGCGAGGCCATGTTGTGCTGACGTATGTGGGCGAGGCAATGTTGTGCTGACGTATGTGGGCGAGGCCATGTTGTGCTGACGTATGTGGGCGAGGCCATGTTTGGGGCGTATGTGGGGGGAGGCCTTTTGTGTGAATATGTGGACGAAGCCATGTTTTTTCTGACGCATGTGGGCGAGGCCTGTTGTGCTGACGTATGTGGGGGGCCCTGTTGTGTGACGTATGGGGGGGGCCCTGTTGTGCTGGTATGTGGGCGGGCCCTGTTTGGTGACGTATGTGGGAGAGGCATGTTGTGCACGTAGTGGGCGAGGCCATGTTGTGCTGACGTATGTGGGCGAGGGGGGGAATGTTTTGTGACGTATGTGGGGGGGGCAGTTTTGCTGACTTGTGGGCGAGGCTATGTTTTGCTGGTTGTGGGCGAGGCCCTGTTGTGCTGCGTATGGGGGGCGGGCCATGTTGTGCGAGTATGTGGGCGAGGCCATGTTGTGCGACGTATGTGGGCGAGGCCATGTTGTGGTAAGATGTAAACGTGGATGTTTTGGTGACGTATGTGGGCGAGGCCAGTTGTGTGAGTATGTGGGCGAGGCCATGTTTTGCTGAGTATGTGGGCAGGCCATATTGTGCTGAGTTGTGGGCGAAACCTTTTTGTGGAGCATGTGGGCGAGGGGCCCTGTTGTGCTGAGTATTGGGGGGACGCCAGTTGTGCTGGGGGTATGTGGGCGAGGCCATGTTTGGGGTGACGTATGTGGGCGAGGCCTGTTGTGCTGACGTATGGGGGAGGCCATATTTTGGCTGACGTATGTGGGGAGGCAATGTTGTTCTGAGTATGTGGGGGGGCCATGTTGTGTGGTATGTGGGCGGGCCATGTTGTGGTGACGTTTTGGGCGAGGCCATGTTTTGGTGAGTTGTGGGGGGGATATGTGTGTGAGGATGTGGGCGAGGCCATGTTTGTGGTATGTGGGCGAGGCCTTTTTGTTGCATATGTGGGCGAAGCCCTGTTGTGTGGGCCATTGGGCGGGCCAGTTGTGCTGAGTATGTGGGCGAGGCCATGTTGTGCGAGTATGGGGGCGAGGCCATGTTGTGTGGTATGTGGGCGGGCCAGTTTTGCTGCGTATGTTGGCGAGGGGAATGTTGTGCTGACGTATGTGGGCGAGGCCTGTTGTGCTGAGTATGTGGGCGAGGCCCTGTTATGCGAGTTGTGGGCGAGGTCATTTGTGGGTGACGTATGTGGACGAGGCAATGTTGTGCTGAGATGTGGGCGAGGCCATGTTGTGCGAGTATGTGGCGAGGCAAAGTTGTGCTGAGTATGTGGCGGGCCATGTTGTGGTGCGTTTTTGTGGGAGAGGCCTGTTGTTCTGACGTATGTGGGCGAGGCCCCATTTTGTGCTGACGTATGGGGCGAGGCAAGTTTTGCTGAGTATGTGGGCGAGGCCATGTTGTGCTGAGTATGTGGGGGGAGGCAAGTTTTGTGAGTATGTGGGGGGCCCTGTTGTGCTGCGTTGTGGGCGACGCCATGTTGTGCGAGTATGTGGGCGAGGAATTTGTGCTGACGATGTGGGCGAGGCCTGTTGTGCTGAGTAGTGGGCGACGCCCTGTTGTGCTGACGTATGTGGGCGAGGTCGTTGTGTGCGTTGTGGGGGAGGCCTTTTGTGTGACATATGTGGGCGAAGCATGTTGTGGGGGGACTCATGTGGGGGGGGCCATGTTTGGCTGAGATGGGGCGGGCTGTTGTGCTGGCGTTGGGGCGAAAGGCCATGTTGTGTGACGTATGTGGGCGAGGCCATGTTGTGGGGGATATGTGGGCAAGGCCATGTTGTGGTAAGTATGTGGGCGAGGCCATGTTGGGGGGTTTGTGGGTGATGCCTGTTGTGGTAAAGTATGGGGGGAGGCCCCCTGTTGTGGTGGTATGTTTCGGAGGTCATTTTTTGTGATGCGTTGTGGGCGAGGCCATGTTGTACCCTGAGACTTGCTTCAGCCTGTTTTCCTCAAATTTAGGGCTTTACCCCGACTTCTGCGTTTCGACGTGCCCCCCAATTTTCGTTCTTTCTCCCAACCTCTTTTCCCATTTTACAAAGAGCTCTTTTTCCCCCTTTTTTTAGAAAGTTCCTAAATTTTTTCTTTCCCCTTTTTGGGTCTGTAAAGTAAAAAGGGCACAAGTGCAACAAAGTGACATTTTTTTGTGCAACGTTTCGCTTCCAGGAGCTTTATTTAAGCCATTACAAAACAATCTTTGGGCACAGAGGGTATATAAAGGCTCTGGTGGGTGCAAAAACTAGTGAGGTCCATTTTGATGTTCACTAGTGGTGGTGTAGTAGTAGTATAGTGGGGAGTGAAAAAAGTAATTACAATTGGAGAGCAATTGTATTCTTTTGTCACTACATACTACTATACTTACTACCACTAGGAAATCGAAATGGTACGTCACTAGTATTGCACTCACTCGAGCCTTTATATCCCTCTGTGTCCTGTATTGTTTGTAAAAGGGGTTGTTAAAGCTCCTGGAGAGGAAACGTTTGCCACAATAAATGTCACATTTGTTGCACTTGGTCCTTTTACTTTTCTATTGTCGGTAATTTACCAACTTTATTCTTCTTGCTTTTTATCCCTTTTCCACGTTCCCCCATCCCTTCCCCCTACCAGTACCCTTGTCATTGATCCCTGATTCCGCGGGGTCCCAACCATTTTTTTTTTTTGTGAAAGAAAAGAGAAAGAAAAAAAAAAAAAAAGGGGGAGAAAAGTGGGAGAGGGAGAGAAAGGAGAGAGAAGGGGAGCCTAGAAGGAGGGGAAAAGAAGGGAAAAAGGGGGAGAAAGTGAGAGAGAGGGAAAAGGTAAGAGAGAGGGGGGGAGTGACAAGGGAAGAGAGAGAGAGAAAAGAAGAGGAAGAGAGAGAGGGAGAGGAAAAGAGAGAGAGGAAGAGAGAGAGAAAGTGAGAGGAAGAGAGAGAGGAAGAGAGGATGAGAGAAAGGGGAGAGGAGAGAGAGAGAGAGAGAGAGAGAGAGAGGAGAGAGAGAAGAGGAGAGAGAGAGAGAGAGAGAGAGAGAGATAGAGGAGGGAGAGAGATGGGGGGGAAAGGAAGGGTTATAGTGTCACTTCACAGGAAGGTGTGAGATCCTGTATATATATGTGTGTGTGTGTGTGTGTGTGTGTGTGTGTGTGTGTGTGTGTGTACTCACCTAGTTGTACTCACCTAGTTGAGGTTGCAGGGGTCGAGTCCAAGCTCCTGGCCCCGCCTCTTCACTGGTCGCTACTAGGTCACTCTCCCTGAACCATGAGCTTTATCGTACCTCTGCTTAAAGCTATGTATGGATCCTGCCTCCACTACATCGCTTCCCAAACTATTCCACTTCCTGACTACTCTGTGGCTGAAGAAATACTTCCTAACATCCCTGTGATTCATCTGTGTGTGTGTGTGTGTGTTGATACTGATGAATTTTTATTTGATTCTTACTAGTAACAAAAATAATTATTAGACGTCTGAAGGTATCGTATTAAAAATAATGATGTATGGAAATTTTTACGAAAACTAACGGTTTGTATTTTAAGAAGATTCTCTCATTAGACTATTTTTCACGTATATAGAAATGACCCCTTAAAAAGTCTTATCATATGTTGTAATAAAGTTGGTAGAATTACCGACAATATGTAAAGTAAAAGGACACAAGTGCAACTAATGTGACATTTATTGTGGCAACGTTCTCCAGGAGCTTTATCAAGCCATGGCTTGATAAAGCTCCTGGAGAACGTTGCCACAATGAATGTCACATTAGTTGCACTTGTGTCCTTTTACTTTACTTATCATATGTTGTGTATGTATTTCTCAACAGATGCACGAAGTGATCACAAGCCTGAAACCTCTGCAGGTGTTTGACATGTGTGGCTGGTACACCCTGGGCTCCAGCTCTTTCCTCTCGGTGAGTCTCAACCTCAATAAAAGTTATTCACTCCTATTATTCACAAAGGACAATGTTTAATTTAACAACTATTACCACGTTATCAAAAGCCTTAATGCTGTTTATAAATCTTAATGTTGGCAATTTCACTCCGTGTTTCCGTTTTTACTGATTCTTGTATCCATTATCAGGAATTATTAAGTATTTCTTAAAAGAAAGAACTAAGTGGTTGCCAGATTTTTCGTTTATTTTATTCCTCTATATTTTCACTTCTTCCTTGCTCATAAATAACAAAAAGGCACAATGGTAAGACACATATGCAACAGTTAGACAACTTTATTCCGAAACGTTTCGCCTACACAGTAGGCTTCTTCAGTCGAATACAGAAAGTAGGCAGGAACAGTAGAGATGTGAAGACGATGTAATCAGTCCATCACCCTTAAAGTCGTAGAATTTGAGGTTGTCAGTCCCTCGGCCTGGAGAAGTTCAGTTCCATAGTCAGTTCCTGACTATGGAACTGAACTTCTCCAGGCCGAGGGACTGACAACCTCAAATTCTACGACTTTAAGGGTGATGGACTGATTACATCGTCTTCACATCTCTACTGTTCCTGCCTACTTTCTGTATTCGACTGAAGAAGCCTACTGTGTAGGCGAAACGTTTCGGAATAAAGTTGTCTAACTGTTGCATATGTGTCTTACCTAACAACCTGTCGGTATTGTATACCATTTTGATGTTCAAAAAGGCACAATATCGTGACTGGAACAATACACAAATAACCCGCACATAGAAGAGATGAGCTTACGACGACGTTTCGGTCCGACTTGGACCATTTACAAAGTCACAGTGTGACTTTGTAAATGTCGTCGTAAGCTTCTCTCTACTATGTGCGGGTTATTTGTGTATTCCTTGCTCATAGCTCGTGTAGAACGCTTTACCCAAACGACTTCGATTTTCCAAATCTCGTGTAGAACGCTTTACCGGAACGACTTAAATTTCGTAGATGAATGGTTCAGAGAACCGACATGTTGATAAATTAGACACATGTGCAACTCTTGGGTATCTTTATTGAGGAAACGTTTCGCCACACAGTGGCTTCACCGCCACTGTGTGGCGAAACGTTTCCTCAATAAAGATACCCAAGAGTTGCACATGTGTCTAATTTATCGACTTAAATTTCCAAATCTCGTGTAGAACGCTTTACCCGAACGACTTAAATTTCCAAATCTCGTGTAGAACGCTTTACCCGAACGACATCAATTTCCAAATCTCGTGTAGAACGCTTTACCCGAACGACATCAATTTCCAAATCTCGTGTAGAACGCTTCACCCGAACGACTTCAATTTCCAAATCTCGTGTAGAACGCTTTACCCGAACGACATCAATTTCCAAATCTCGTGCAAAGCGCTTTACCACAACGACTTAAATTTCCAAATCTCGTGTACGGTAACGGGGACAAGATTCATCAAACAACGTGCAAATGCCGAATGACCAAAGTTGCAGAACACACTCCCAGCATCCTGGAATGGCTGATATAACTTCTAAAATCCTGTGCGGAGTAGCGTCAAGCGTGCAAAACTCAGAATTCAAAGACAGAAAGAGTGTAGTTGCAGAGTACAGGTCACCACTGAGCTAAGTGGGAGGGGTTGGATCTGAGTGGGACTTGCACATCAGAGCTTATATCTTGGGTAGCATTGAAAATTGGGTTGGGAAAATATTTTGTTAGTGGGATGAATTGTAAAGGACCTGCCTAGTATGGGCCAAGAGGCCTGCTGCAGTGTTCCTCCTTTCTTATGTTCTTATGTTCTTATATAACTATTTCATAAGTAACGCAGCTAAATTTTTGTTCCTGCTAAATTACGTCAAATATATATCAGTTTACCACTTCTAAACGACTGTAATATTTAATGGCTGATGCATCTTACCTATTAATATTTTCTGTGCATGTCTGCAATTTTATCAATATTGTAAAAAGAGATAAAACAAAAATAGTATTTTAGAATCCCTGCAACAACTGGTGAATGCCGCTTTCGATCCATTACAAATTTTCACCTATATCGTTGTTTTCCGAACGCATGGTAAGTGCTGTTACTGGGTGCTGTAAGTCCCAATTTGCTAATTTTAACTGAATTAATGATAATGTTGATTAATGTTCCGTATCTTTTGAATACTGCTACTGTTCGGCTTCAAAATATAATAAAAGATGCATTCTGTATGAAGGATGTTGTGATAAATGGTTGCCAAAACCCACAAGTTGAACATTGAAACGCTTATGCAGCATATAATAATAATAATAATAATAATAATAATAATAATAATAATAATAATAATAATAATAATAATAATAATAATAATAATAATAATAATATCTTTATTTCTACAAGTACATGTACAAGGTATACCAGTACATGTACAAGGTTGAACATTAAAATGGTATAAAATACCGACAGGTTGTTAGGTAAGACACATATGCAACAGTTAGGTATCTTTATTATGAAACGTTTCGCCTACACAGTAGGCTTCTTCAGTCAAGTACAGAAAGGTTGATAGAAGCAGAAGATACTTGAAGACGATGTAATCAGTCCGTCACCCTTAAAGTTTTGAGGTGGTCAGTCCCTCAGTCTGGAGCTATAAAAGCTCCGTCCTGTCACTTCTTCTCCATATTGTTTCATACTATGGAACAATGCTCTGCTCCAGACTGAGGGACTGACCACCTCAAAACTTTAAGGGTGATGGACTGATTACATCGTCTTCAAGTATCTTCTGCTTCTATCAACCTTTCTGTACTTGACTGAAGAAGCCTACTGTGTAGGCGAAACGTTTCATAATAAAGATACCTAACTGTTGCATATGTGTCTTACCTAACAACCTGTCGGTATTTTATACCATTTTAATGTTCAACCTGTCAGACACTGCAACACAAGAGTATCTTGGTACAGACCTGCAATCAACCCTGAGCTGCTTTGGGGATTAGCGTGGACGGTTACAAAGCATGGCTTGCTTCTGCAGTGTTTTAAAAACTGAGGTTGGAGAGTTGAAGGAGGAGGTCTTGCTTCTCCAGGAGGAGATTAGGAGGCTGAAGGTCCACCTCAATGGGCCTGGGAGAGAGTGTGAGGTGGTTGGAGATGTGGGGAATGAGGCTTCTAGCAGTGAGGTGCAGTCTGTCTCTCACTGTGAGGAGGCTGTAGGTGGGGAGGTAGCAACGGCTACCAGCAGTGAGGTGCAGCCCAGCACCTGCTACAAGTGGCGATTTTGTTCACAGTAATGGGAGGCCCCATCAGAGTAAGGAAAGTTAGAGTGAAGATCTGAAGGTAGGAAATCGCTTCTCTGTTCTCCAGGATGAATGTACTTCAGTGGCCAGTGAAGGTAAGGGTACTACTGCCCCTGCTAATGAAGTAAGCGCATTCTTGTGGTTGGTGACTCTCAGGTAAGATATGTTGACCGTGCTTTTTTGTAATAGGAATAAGAAGATGAGAGATAGAGTGTGCTTCCCGGGAGCTGGTGTTGGGGACATTGTCAACAGACTGGATAATATCATGTCAGGTAATGGGAACAAGCCCATTATCTGTCTCAGTGCTGGTGGAAATGATATTGGGAAGGGTAGGAGAGAAGAGCTGCTAGATAAGTACAGGTCAGCTATAGATTTCATTAAGTCTAAGGGAGGGATCCCAATCATATGTAGCATCTTGCCTAGAAGGGAGTAGGAAATGAATGGTTGTCTAGGGCAATTGGTGTAAATTGCTGGCTAGACAGATACTGCAAGGAACTTGCAATCCCATTCATTGACAACTGGAACAACTTTTATGGCAAACATGATATGTATGCAAGGGATGGGGTTCATCTCTCTGGGGCAGGGGTGGTAGCAAATTGCAGACTCGATTGAGAAGGCCATTGGTGAAATGCCTATGATTTTAAACTGATGGAAGATAGAGGGATGGGTGGTGTGGGAAACAAGCAGGTTGCAACACTAGGGTTGGAAACAGTAAATGTATAAAAGGCATTCAGCATGAAGTTATAAATAAAGACAATAGAACAGGTCAGCAAACAAAGGGGGACAGCAGAGGGCAGCAAGGGACTAGCTCCCTTAAGGTTTACTATACTAATAGCAGGAGTGTTAGAAATAAGATAGATGAGCTAAGATTAATTGCAAGTGCAGGAAACATAGATATTTTGCTATAACAGAGACCTGGCTCAATCTGAAAGATAGAGAGATGCCTCTGAATGTCACATACAAGGCTATAAATTATTCCACACTGACAGGGTCAAACAGGAAAGGTGGTGGAGTAGCGATGTATGTCAGAGACAATTTAAATTGTTGTGTTAGACAAGATATTAAATTAGAAGCGTCAGCCACTGAATCTGTTTGGTTACAGCTTCTCGAGGGCCGAGGGAAAAAAATAATTTTGGGTGTGATTTTTCAGGGCCCCAAATCTTGATAGGGAGTGCAGTAAACTTCTATGGGACGAAATTCGTAAGGCATCTACATACGAAAATGTTGTGCTAATGGGAGATTTCAACTATAGACAGATTGGGCTGGAGCAATTTGACAGGAAATTTAGAGTCGGGTGACTTTCTTGATACGATCCAGGATTGTTTTTTAAAACAGTTTGTGACAGAGCCAACTAGGGGAAATAACCTCCTTGACTTGGTTCTTGCCAGTAGGGAAACACTAATTAATAATCTTGAGGTTAATGATGAGCTTGGGGAGAGTGATCACAAATCACTCAGTTTTAACATATCATGGAATTCCCCTAATAATGGCAATCAAGTCTCCGTCCCTGACTTTCGCTTGGCTGATTTCATAGGACTGAAAATTACTTAGGTGGGCTGAACTGGAATGACCTGACTAGGGTCAGGTAGGTGGTGATGGTTGCCGATATGATGCTTTCCAGGGCATAGTTTTTAGCTGCTCAGTCAAATTATGTTCCAAATAGGGAAATCAGATCAAACAAAAATGATCCTAAATGGATGAACAATAGATTAAAATATCTGATTGGTCAAAAGAGAGGCATATATAGGCAAATCAAAAGAGGAGAGGGGCAATTAAGAAATCGATATATTCAGTTAAAGAGAGAAATAAAAAAAGGGAATTAGAAAAGCAAAAAGAGATTATGAGGTTAAAAATTGCAAGAGAATCGAAGACTAACCCAAAAAGGATTCTTTCAGGTATACAGAAGTAAGATCAGGGACAAGATAGGCCCACTCAAAGTTCCTCGGGTCAGCTCACTGACAGTGATAAGGAAATGTGTAGAATTTTTAACACATACTTCCTCTCAGTTTTTTTCACAGGAGGATACCAGCGATATTCCAGTAATGATAAATTATGTAGAACAGGACGATAATAAACTGTGTACTATTAGGGTCACAAAATGACATGGTCCTTAGGCAAATAGATAAATTAAAACCTAACAAATCCCAGGCCCTGATGAACTGTATGCAAGGGTTCTAAAGGAATGTAAAGAGGAGCTTAGCACACCTTTGGCTAATCTTTTCAACATATCACTACAAACTGGCATGGTGCCAGATAAGTGGAAAATGGCAAATGTGGATACCTATTTTCAAAACAGGTGACAGGTCCTTAGCTTCGAACTATAGACCAATAAGCCTAACCTCCATAGTGGGAAAATTTATGGAATCAATAATTGCCGAGGCAGTTCGTAGCCACCTTGAAAAGCATAAATTAATCAACGAATCTCAGCATGGTTTTACAAAGGGGCGTTCCTGCCTTACGAATTTATTAACTTTTTTCACTAAGGTATTTGAGGAGGTAGATCATGGTAATGAATATGATATTGTGTATATGGACTTCAGTAAGGCTTTTGACAGGGGCCCACATCAGAGACTATTGAGGAAAATTAAAGCACATGGAATAGGAGGAGAAATTTTTTCCTGGATAGAGGCATGATTGACAAATAGGCAGCAGAGAGTTTGCATAAATGGGGAGAAATCAGAGTGGGGAAGCGTCACGAGCGGTGTTCCACAGGGGTCAGTGTTGGGCCCCCTGCTGTTCACAATCTACATAAACGACATAGATGAGGGCATAAAGAGCGACATCGGCAAGTTTGCGATGACACCAAAATAGGCCGTCGAATTCATTCTGACGAGGACATTCGAGCATCCAGGAAGATTTGAATAGATGATGCAGTGGTCGGAGAAGTGGCAGATGCAGTTCAATATAGACAAATGCAAAGTTCTAAATGTTGGACAGGACAATAACCATGCCACATATAAACTAAATAATGTAGATCTTAATATTACGGATTGCGAAAAGATTTAGGAGTTCTGGTTAGCAGTAATCTGAAACCAAGACAACAGTGCATAAGTGTTCGCAATAAAGCTAATAGAATCCTTGGCTTCATATCAAGAAGCATAAATAATAGGAGTCTCAGGTTGTTCTTCAACTCTATACATCCTTGGTTAGGCCTCATTTAGATTATGCTGCACAGTTTTGGTCACCGTATTACAGAATGGATATAAATTCTCTGGAAAATGTACAAAGGAGGATGACAAAGATGATCCCATGTATCAGAAACCTTCCCTATGAGGATAGATAAGGGCCTGAAACTGCACTCTCTAGAAAGACGTAGAATTAGGGGGGATATGATTGAGGTTTATAAGTGGAAGACAGGAATAAATAAAGGGGATGTAAATAGTGTGCTGAAAATATCTAGCCTAGACAGGACTCGCAGCAATGGTTTTAAGTTGGAAAAATTCAGATTCAGGAGGGATATAGGAAAGTACTGGTTTGGTAATAGAGTTGTGGATGAGTGGAACAAACTCCCAAGTACCGTTATAGAGGCCCAGAACGTTGTGTAGCTTTAAAAATAGGTTGGATAAATACATGAGTAGATGTGGGTGGGTGTGAGTTAGACCTGATAGCTTGTGCTAACAGGTCGGTTGCCGTGTTCCTCCCTTAACTCAATGTGACCTGACCTGACCTGACTAGGTTGGGTGCATTGGCTTAAGCCGGTAGGGACTTGGACCTGCCTCGCATGGGCCAGTAGGCCTTCTGCAGTGTTCCTTCGTTCTTATGTTCTTATGTTCTTAACTTCCACTAGTGAGAGGGGCTGGATTTGAGAGGGACCTGAGTTCTTGGAAATAAATGGTATAAAATACCGACACAATGGCAATATAAACTGGGGCAAGCAAAGATGTACTTCGCTTGTACTATATACAAGCTATACGCTCGCTCATTGACTACAGTGCACCGGCTTTAGCTCATCTCTTCCCGCAGAGCAGGCAAAGGGTGGAGGTCGTACAAAACCAGGCGATAAGAACTATGCTTGGTGCCCCCATCTGGACCAACACAGTATGTCTCAGATCTGAGGCCCGGCTTCCTTCCTTGGCTGACAGAGTAAGATACATAAACGCCTGCAAAGTGGCCACGATTCTGCACCGGCAGCAAGGTACCCCACTAAGGAGACGGATATTAACAACCATGTCACAAGATCCCACACTCTTCACGGACTACTCCTGGATTCGTTCGTTTTGTGCTGCTGGGCGGAAGCTGCTGCCTGTACAGCTGCTCTGTGAGAAGAGTTGTGACCTTCCTGTTGCTGGGTACTATCCACCACCTCCCTGGCGCCCAGATCCAGCCGATGTTTTCATCATGCAGCTGCCCATCTCTAAGTGTCTCTGCAGTCGAGACACCCTCAGCAATCATGCTGAGACAAGCATGGCACTGGCAGAGGGAGGCACATGTGCAGTGTATTTCACAGATGGTTCTGTCGACCCTGATAGGAAGAGAGCAGCAGCTGGACTGTACCACAATGGTCACACACAAGGCTGGCGACTCCCTGACCACTGCACGATCCTTCAAGCTGAGCTGGTGGCGATTCAGCAGGCATTGTCACATGCCCTACGACATCGACTCCGACCTGTCATACATGTTGATTCCACCTCTGCAATCAATGCCCTCTCCCATCCTCAACCACAGGATAATGTTCACCTCATCACATCGATCCTGAGCATAATGACAGCCTTAGAAGTTCAGGGTAATAGATCGACATTGAACTGGATCCCCAGCCATGCTGGCATCCGGGGAAATGAGGCGGCAGATGATGCAGCCAAGGCAGCAACAGACTATCCACATGTTGGAATTACTGTCCCAATCAGCCTACGACAGACCAAACTGGTGGCTGCCAGAGCCACGAAACTTATGGGGGAGGTCTTAGGTGATACCCCATCTCAACAGTGGTACCGAGCAGCGACTCAGGGAGAACCCCCTCCATATGATAGAAGCTGGTCCAGAGCGCAGTGTACCGCCATCCATCGGCTTCGTTTGGGCTTTCCCACAGCCAAGATGATGGTAGACAAGGCTGAGGAGGAGATGTGCCAGTACTGTCAGCACGTTGTCCAGCGGCCCCTAACACACTATCTTCTAGAGTGCGAAGCTACTGAGACACTCCGCAGGCAACTAGGGGTGATATTCCTTCCCGAAGAGGACCCAGAGATGACTGCGGCCACACTAGTGTATCATGGGGTCAACGAACCAGACAAGCTGTTTCCTGTAATAATGACATATCCTCCTCCTCTCTACTGTCCATAGTTACATATGGTGTCGCTTATGAGATGCACCAGTTGAACTGACCAGAGGGGCGCTTGAGCGGCATGCGTCGCATCATTGTGGAAACCTTTCTCCATCGGGAGCCAGAGACGGGTCATCGCAAGATTGGGACCCGTGCCAGGACTATGGTCTTGGCGAACATTATACATACAATATAAACACAAATGCAGTATAATGTGATCCTTTATTGACTACGTTTCGCCCACACAGTGGGCTTTTTCAAGTCAACAAACAGAACTGTTTGTGACTTGAAAAAGCCCACTGTGTGGGCGAAACGTAGTCAATAAAGGATCACATTATACTGCATTTGTGTTTATATTGCCATCTGAGTTCTTACCTCTCCTAGTGGCCTACGTCTCACCTCTTGGCGCTATAAAAGCTCCGTCCTGTCACTTCTTCTCCATATTGTTTCATACTATGGAACAATGCTCTGCTCCAGACTGAGGGACTGACCACCTCAAAACTTTAAGGGTGATGGACTGATTACATCGTCTTCAAGTATCTTCTGCTTCTATCAACCTTTCTGTACTTGACTGAAGAAGCCTACTGTGTAGGCGAAACGTTTCATAATAAAGATACCTAACTGTTGCATATGTGTCTTACCTAACAACATGTACAAGGTATACAAGTACATGTACAAGGTATACAAGTACATGTACAAGGTATACAAGTACATGTACAAGGTATACAAGTACATGTACAAGGTATACAAGTACATGTACAAGGTATACAAGTACATGTACAAGGTATACAAGTACATGTACAAGGTATACAAGTACTTGTACAAGGTATACAAGTACATGTACAAGGTATACAAGTACATGTACAAGGTATACCAGTACATGTACAAGGTATACAAGTACATGTACAAGGTATACAAGTACATGTACAAGGTATACAAGTACATGTACAAGGTATACCAGTACATGTACAAGGTATACAAGTACATGTACAAGGTATACAAGTACATGTACAAGGTATACAAGTACATGTACAAGGTATACAAGTACATGTACAAGGTATACCAGTACATGTACAAGGTATACAAGTACATGTACAAGGTATACCAGTACATGTACAAGGTATACAAGTACATGTACAAGGTATACAAGTACATGTACAAGGTATACAAGTACATGTACAAGGTATACAAGTACATGTACAAGGTATACAAGTACATGTACAAGGTATACAAGTACTTGTACAAGGTATACAAGTACATGTACAAGGTATACAAGTACATGTACAAGGTATACCAGTACATGTACAAGGTATACAAGTACATGTACAAGGTATACAAGTACATGTACAAGGTATACAAGTACATGTACAAGGTATACCAGTACATGTACAAGGTATACAAGTACATGTACAAGGTATACAAGTACATGTACAAGGTATACAAGTACATGTACAAGGTATACAAGTACATGTACAAGGTATACAAGTACATGTACAAGGTATACAAGTACATGTACAAGGTATACAAGTACATGTACAAGGTATACAAGTACATGTACAAGGTATACAAGTACATGTACAAGGTATAAAAGTACATGTACAAGGTATACCAGTACATGTACAAGGTATACAAGTACATGTACAAGGTATACAAGTACATGTACAAGGTATACCAGTACATGTACAAGGTATACAGATCAAAGCTGACATCAGTGACATACTACTATATAGAAAGCCGCTTGTTATGCTGACCATTTCCCGCAAATTAGGTCAGATTTTTCCCAGGATATGACCCACACCAGTCCACTAACACCCAGGATGTGACCCACACCAGTCCAGTAACACCCAGGATGTGACCCACACCAGTCCACTAACACCCAGGATGTGACCCACACCAGTCCATTAACACCCAGGATGCCACCCACACCAGTCCACTAACACCCAGGATGTGACCCACACCAGTCCACTAACACCCAGGATGCCACCCACACCAGTCCACTAACACCCAAGATGTGACCCACACCAGTCCACTAACACCCAGGATGTGACCCACACCATTCCACTAACACCCAGGATGCGACCCACACCAGTCCACTAACACCCAGGATGTGACCCACACCAGTCCACTAACACCCAGGATGCAACCCACACCAGTCCACTAACACCCAGGATGTGACCCACACCAGTCCACTAACACCCAGAATGTGACCCACACCAGTCCACTAACAGCCAGGTTCCCATTTTAAACTGATGGGTGAACATGGACAGCAGGTGTCTTATGGAAACACTTCCATAATGTCTTCCAGCCGTACCGGAGGAGATTCGAACCCTGGAGCTCAGAGTGCGAGGAGAGAGCGCTAGTGATCCAGCTACTGGGCACCTTTACGGGAATCTTTATGAAGGATGTTGTCCACAAAGTTAATTGTATTTGAAATTATAAAGAAAATTAAGGAAAATGGAAACTTATGAATCAGATCAAATTACTTGGCGGTTCTTACATTACTGTGACGAGCAGTGTGGTTCATACGTTACTGTGACCAGCAGTGTGGTTCATACGTTACTGTGACCAGCAGTGTGGTTCATACGTTACTGTGACCAGCAGTGTGGTTCATACGTTACTGTGACCAGCAGTGTGGTTCATACGTTACTGTGACCAGCAGTGTGGTTCATACGTTACTGTGACCAGCAGTGTGGTTCATACGTTACTGTGACCAGCAGTGTGGTTCATACGTTTACTGTGACCAGCAGTGTGGTTCATACGTTACTGTGACCAGCAGTGTGGTTCATACGTTACTGTGACCAGCAGTGTGGTTCATACGTTACTGTGACCAGCAGTGTGGTTCATACGTTACTGTGACCAGCAGTGTGGTTCATACGTTACTGTGACCAGCAGTATGGTTCATACGTTACTGTGACGAGCAGTGTGGTTCATACGTTACTGTGACCAGCAGTGTGGTTCATACGTTACTGTGACCAGCAGTGTGGTTCATACGTTACTGTGACCAGCAGTGTGGTTCATACGTTACTGTGACCAGCAGTGTGGTTCATACGTTACTGTGACCAGCAGTGTGGTTCATACGTTACTGTGACGAGCAGTGTGGTTCATACGTTGATGTGACGAGCAGTGTGGTTCATACGTTACTGTGACCAGCAGTGTGGTTCATACGTTACTGTGACCAGCAGTATGGTTCATACGTTACTGTGACCAGCAGTGTGGTTCATGCGTTACTGTGACCAGCAGTGTGGTTCATACGTTACTGTGACCAGCAGTGTGGTTCATACGTTACTGTGACCAGCAGTGTGGTTCATACGTTACTGTGACCAGCAGTGTGGTTCATACGTTACTGTGACCAGCAGTGTGGTTCATACGTTACTGTGACCAGCAGTGTGGTTCATACGTTACTGTGACGAGCAGTGTGGTTCATACGTTGATGTGACGAGCAGTGTGGTTCATACGTTACTGTGACCAGCAGTGTGGTTCATACGTTACTGTGACCAGCAGTGTGGTTCATACGTTACTGTGACCAGCAGTGTGGTTCATACGTTACTGTGACCAGCAGTGTGGTTCATACGTTACTGTGACCAGCAGTGTGGTTCATACGTTACTGTGACCAGCAGTGTGGTTCATACGTTACTGTGACCAGCAGTGTGGTTCATACGTTACTGTGACGAGCAGTGTGGTTCATACGTTGATGTGACGAGCAGTGTGGTTCATACGTTACTGTGACCAGCAGTGTGGTTCATACATTACTGTGACCAGCAGTGTGGTTCATACGTTACTGTGACCAGCAGTGTGGTTCATACGTTTACTGTGACCAGCAGTGTGGTTCATACGTTACTGTGACGAGCAGTGTGGTTCATACGTTGATGTGACGAGCAGTGTGGTTCATACGTTACTGTGACCAGCAGTGTGGTTCATACATTACTGTGACCAGCAGTGTGGTTCATACGTTACTGTGACCAGCAGTGTGGTTCATACGTTACTGTGACCAGCAGTGTGGGTCATACGTTACTGTGACCAGCAGTGTGGTTCATACGTTACTGTGACCAGCAGTGTGGTTCATACGTTACTGTTACGAGTAGTGTGGTTCATACGTTACTGTGACGAGCAGTGTGGTTCATACGTTACTGTGACCAGCAGTGTGGTTCATACGTTACTGTGACGAGCAGTGTGGTTCATACGTTACTGTGACCAGCAGTGTGGTTCATACGTTACTGTAACCAGCAGTGTGGTTCATACGTTACTGTGACCAGCAGTGTGGTTCATACATTACTGTGACGAGCAGTGTGGTTCATACGTTACTGTGACGAGCAGTGTGGTTCATACGTTACTGTGACCAGCAGTGTGGTTCATACATTACTGTGACGAGCAGTGTGGTTCATACGTTACTGTGACGAGCAGTGTGGTTCATACGTTACTGTTACGAACAGTGTAGTTCACACGTTACTGTTACGAGCAGTGTGGTTCATACGTTACTGTGACCAGCAGTGTGGTTCATATGTTACTGTGACCAGCAGTGTGGTTCATACATTACTGTGACGAGCAGTGTGGTTCATACGTTACTGTGACGAGCAGTGTGGTTCATACGTTACTATGACCAGCAGTGTGGTTCTTACATTACTGTGACCAGCAGTGTGGTTCATACGTTACTGTGACGAGCAGTGTGGTTCATACGTTACTGTGACCAGCAGTATGGTTCATACATTACTGTGACGAGCAGTGTGGTTCATACGTTACTGTGACGAGCAGTGTGGTTCATACGTTACTGTGACGAGCAGTGTGGTTCATACGTTACTGTGACCAGCAGTGTGGCTCATACGTTACTCTGGCCAGCAGTGTGGTTCATACGTTACTGTGACGAGCAGTTTGGTTCATACGTTACTGTGACCAGCAATGTGGCTCATACGTTACTGTGACCTGCAGTGTGGTTCATACGTTACTGTGACGAGCAGTGTGTTTCATACGTTACTGTGACGAGAAGTGTGGTTCATATGTTCCTGTGACCAGCAGTGTGGTTCATACGTTACTGTGACAAGCAGTTTGGTGCATACGTTACTGTGACCAGCAGTGTGGCTCATACGTTACTCTGGCCAGCAGTGTGGTTCATACGTTACTGTGACCAGCAGTGTGGCTCATACGTTACTCTAGCCAGCAGTGTGGTTCATACGTTACTATGACTAACAGTGTGGTTCACATAATGCTGTGACAAGCAGTCTAGTTTTGGCGATGAAGACTCTCCCACCTGGACTTCAAGACGTGCTTACAGACGAAGAAATGGGTGCCGACTTCTCTGTTCTCCTTTTTCACACAGAGGTACGTTGGCTCTCACCTGCTACAACTTCGAGAGGAAATAACAATGCTGAAGATTGAGACACTTATGCAGCATATGGGAATCTTTATTCAGGAAACGTTTCGCCACACAGTGGCTTCATCAGTCCGATACAAAGAGTAAGGCCTTACTCTTTGTATCGGACTGATGAAGCCACTGTGTGGCGAAACGTTTCCTGAATAAAGATTCCCATTTGCTGCATAAGTGTCTCAATCTTCAACTTGTCGGTTTTTCAAACCATTCATCACAAATAACAATGCTGTTGGAACGAGGTCGCACGGCGAAGGATAATCTTACTCATGAAATGATGCAGGATGACTGTTTTGTAAGAAAGGTTACCTACTTGGCAGATTTCTTCTCTGAAGTGAATTCCCTGAATATTTCACTTCAAGAAACCCTTACAATACTGCACACAGCTCGCGACAAAGTGGCAGCGTTCAAGTGTAAAATTCAACTTTACCAAAGAAGAGTTGAGGACGGTGACACAACTTTTTTTATTCAGATGACGACTCACCTGGATTCTATGCCAGATGCTGAATGCAGTTTCCGTGAAGAGATCTCAGCTCATTTTTTGGCAGTGAATGACGGCACCGAAAGTTACTTTCCAGGACTGGACGACAGCTGTATTGATGTGTGGATCTGCAGACCCCTTTCAGTCAAGGACAGTGCCATCAGTGATACTTCAAATTCGTGAAAATTCTCAGCTGAAAATCGACTTTACTGAACAAGAGCTCCCGACATTTTGTAGGACGACTGTCTCATTCTTTCGATGCGAGCACCGACCATGCTGATCCAGTCCTCGTCAACCTTTCGCTGTGAGGTTGGATTCTTAGCAATTGTAACACTGAAAACGATGGCACGCAATAGGCTTGTGATCGATGCTGACATGACGTATTGCCTGTCGAGCACTGCTCCTCGCTTTGATAGACTTACGGCTGCAAAAGAATTTCAACCCTCCCACTGAGTGAATGAGATGTAGGTTTTGCATGATGTTAAATAGTTCTGTGGAATTTGCAATATCCTAAACCATACCCCCGGCCGGGATTGAACCCGCGGTCATAGAGTCTCAGAACTGGAGTTTTGAGACTCTATGACCGCGGGTTCAATCCCGGCCGGGGGTATGGTT
>NC_069457.1:15209238-15265550 GCF_026875155.1 Cherax quadricarinatus
CCACCTGCTTTTAAACATTTCTATCTTTATCCCATCAATCCCGGCTGCCTTACCCCCTTTCATTTTTACCTACTGCCTCACGAACTTCCCCCACACTCACAACTGACTCTTCCTCACTCCTACAAGATGTTATTCCTCCTTGCCCTATACAACGAAATCACAGCTTCCCTATCTTCATCAACATTTAACATTCCTCAAAATATTCCTTCCATCTTCCCAATACCTCTAACTCTCCATTTAATAACTCTCCTCTCCTATTTTTAACTGACAAATCCATTTGTTCTCTAGGCTTTCTTAACTTGTTAATCTCACTCCAAAACTTTTTCTTATTTTCAACAAAATTTGTTGATAACATCTCACCCACTCTCTCATTTGCTCTCTTTTTACATTGCTTCACCACTCTCTTAACTTCTCTCTTTTTCTCCATATACTCTTCCCTCCTTGCATCACTTCTACTTTGTAAAAACTTCTCATATGCTATATATATATATATTATATATATTATCTATATCTATCTATCTATCTATCTATCTATATATATATAATATATATATATATATATATATATATATATATATATATATATATATATATATATAATATATATATATATATATATATATATATATATATATATATATGAAACAAGTTGGTCGTCTCCCAGCGAGGCAGGGTGACAGAAAAAGAAAGAAAATACTTTCATCATCATTCAACACTTTCACCTCACTCACACATAATCACTGCTTTTGCAGAGGTGCTCAGAATACAACAATTCAGAAGCATATACGTATAAAGATACACAACATATCCCACCAAACTGCCAAAATCCCAAATCCCTCCTTTTAAAGTGCAGGCATTGTACTTCCCATTTCCAGGATACATGTCCGGCTATGTAAAAATAACCGGTTTCCCTGAATCCCTTCACTAAATACTACCCTGCTCACACTCCAACAGCTCGTCAGGTCCGAAATACCACTTGTCTCCATTCACTCCTCTCTAACATGCTCACACATGCTTATTGGAAGTCCAAGCCCCTCGCCCACAAAACATCCTTTATCCATTCTCTCCAACCTTATCGAGGACAACCCGTACCCTGCCTTCCTTTCCCTACAGATTTATATGCTCTCCATTTCATTCTACTTTGATCCATTCTCTCTAAATAACAAAACCACCTCAACAAACCCTCTTCTGCCCTCTGACTAATACTTTTATTAACTCCACACCTTCTAATTTCCACACTCGAGTTCTCTGCATAATATTTACACCACACATTGCCCTTAGACAGGGCATCTCCACCTCCTCCAACCGCCTCTTCGCTGCAGCATTTAAAACCCAAGCTTCACACACAGATAAGAGTGTTGGTACTACTATACTTTCAAACATTCCCTTCTTTGCCTCCATATATAATGTTTTTTGTCTCCACATATACCTCAATGCACCACTCACCTTTTTTTCTTTCATCAGTTCAGTTGTTAACCTCATCCTTCATACATCAATCCACTGACACATCAACTCCCAAATATCTGAAAACATTCACTTCTTCCATACTCCTCCTCTCCAATTTGACACCCTCATCACCTTACTCTTTTCTATGTTCACTTTCAACTTTCTACCTTTACACACTCTCCCAAACTCGTCCACTAACCTTTGCAACTTTTCTTTAGAATCTCCCATAAGCACAGTATCATCAGCAAAAAGTAACTGTGTCAAATCCCATTTTGTATTTGATTCCCCATAATTTAATCCCACCCCTCTCCCAAACACCCTAGCATTTACTTCTTTTACAATCCATCAATAAATATATTAAACAACCATGGTGACATTACACATCCCTGTCTAAGACCTACTTTTACCGGGAAGTAGTCTCCCTCTCTTCTACACACCCTAACCTGAGCCTCACTATCCTCATAAAATCTCTTTACAGCATTAAGTAACTTACTACCTATTCCATATACTTGCAACATCTGCCACATTGCTCCCCTATTCACTCTATCATATGCCTTTTCTAAATCCATAAATGCAAGGAAAATTTCCCTACCTTTATCTAAATACTGTTCACATATATGCTTCAATGTAATCAATTGATCTTACATCCCCTACCCACTCTGAAACCTCCCTGCTCATCCACAATCCTACATTCTGTCTTACCTCTAATTCTTTCAATAATAACCCTACCGTACACTTTTCCTTGTATATTCAGTATACTTAGTCCTCTATAATTTTTACAATATCTTTTGTCCCCCTTCCCTTTATATAAGGGAATTATACATGCTCTCTGCCAATCCCTAGGTACCTACCCCTCTTTCATACATTTATTAAACAAAAGTACCAACCACTCCAACACTATATCCCCCCCTGCTTTTAACATTTCTGTCATGATCCCGTCAGTTCCAGCTGCTTTTCCCCCTTTCATTCTACGTAATGCCTCACGTACCTCCCCCACACTCACATCCTGCTCTTCTTCACTCCTAAACGATTGTATACCTCCCTGGCTAGTGAATGAAATTACCGCTTCCCTTTCTTTGTCGACATTTAAAAATCCCTGAAAATATTTCTGCCATCTACCAAATACCTCCATCTCCCCATCTACTAACTCCCCTACTCTGTTTTTAACTGACAAATCCATACTTTCCCTAGGCTTTCTTAACTTGTTTATCTCACTCCAAATTTTTTTCTTATTTTCATCAAAATTTCTTGACAGTGCTTCTACCACTATCATCTGCTCTCCTTTTGCACTCTCTCACCACTCTCTTCACCTTTCTTTTAGTCACCATATACTCTACTCTTCTTATAACACTTCTGTTTTGTAAAAACCTCTCATAAGCTAACTTTTCTCTTTTATCACACCCTTTTCTTCATCATTCCACCAATCACTCCTCTTTCCTCCTGCACCCACCCTCCTATAGCTACAAACTTCTGTAACACATTCTAATACTGCATTTTTAAAACTATTCCAACCTTCTTCAACCCCCCCCCCCTACTCATACTTGCACCAGCCCACCTGTCTGCCAATAGTTGCTTATATCTCACCCGAACTCCTTCCCCCTTAGTTTATACACTTTCATCTCCCTCTTACTTGTTGCCATTTTCCTTTTGTCCCATATACCTCTTACTTTCACTGTAGCTACAACTAAATAATGATCCACTACATCCGTTGCCCCGCTATAAACATGTACATCCTGAAGCCTACCCATCAGTTATTACCAAACCTCTTTCAACACATAGCTCAATTAAAGGCTCCCCATTTTCATTTACCCCTGGCACCCCAAATTTACCTACTACTCCCTCCACAACATTTTTGCCCACATTAGCATTGAGATCCCTAACCACAAGTACTCTCTCACTTGGTTCAAAACTCCCCATGCACTCAATCAACATTTCTCAAAATCTCTCTCTCTCCTCTACACTTCTCTCTTCTCCAGGTGCATAAACACTTACTATAACCCACTTTTCACATCCAGCTCATATTTTACACCACATAATCCTTGAATTTATACATTTGTATTCCCTCTTTTCCTGCAATAACTTATCTTTCAACATTACTGCTACTCCTTCTTTAGCTCTAACTCTGAAACCCCTGACCTAATCCCATTTATTTCTCCCCATGAAACTCTTCCACCCCCTTCAGCTTTGTTTCACTTAAAGCCAGGACATCCAGCTTCTTCTCATTCATAACATCCACAATCATAAGATAAGATAAGGTAAGATAAGATTTCGTTCGGATTTTTAACCCCGGAGGGTTAGCCACCCAGGATAACCCAAGAAAGTCAGTGCGTCATCGAGGACTGTCTAACTTATTTCCATTGGGGTCCTTAATCTTGTCCCCCAGGATGCCACCCACACCAGTCGACTAACACCCAGGTACCTATTTGCTGCTAGGTGAACAGGACAACAGGTGTAAGGAAACGTGTCAAATGTTTCCACCCGCCGGGAATCGAACCCGGGCCCTCCGTGTGTGAAGTGGGAGCTTTAGCCACCAGACCACCGGGTCACTTTCTTTCTTATCATCTGCACAACATCCACGCACATTCAGACTTCCCACTTTGACAATTTTCTTCTTCTTATTCATTTTAGTAATTATTGCAGGAAAAGGGGTTACTAGCCCATTGTTCCCGGCATTTCAGTTGACTTTTACAACACGCATGGCTTACGGAGGAAAGATTATTCCACTTCCCCTTTGATATGAAATGAAAAGCACTAAGAAAAAGAACTATTAAGATAAAATCAAAGAAAAACTCACTTGAGTGTGTATACATATACGTGAACATGTATGTGTAGTGTGACCTAAGTGTAAGTAGTAGTAGCAAGACGTACCTGAAATCTTGCATGTTTATGAGACAGAAAAAAGACACATACAATCCTACCATCATGTAAAACAAATACAGGCTTGTGATGAATGGTTGGACTGATGAAGCCACTGTGTGGCGAAACGTTTCCTGAATAAAGATTCCCATATGCTGCATAAGTGTCTCAATCTTCAAATACAGGCTTCCTTTTTAGTCACTTGTTAGGACGTTAGGGCGGTAGTACCTCCCCGAATGGTTGCTGTCTACCAACCTACTACCTACGATATATTTGGTATTTGCTTGTTATATCATCTATCGTCTTATTAACATTAAAATAATTTGTGTTCACAGTGTGTAAGTATGGTTGTGACGTATCTGGTGATACTACTACAGGTGGGCTCCGATTCAGCAGCCAACCAATCTACGTCCACGAACAACACCAGCCATGCATAGTCATGTAGATGTTATCCCGACTTAGAGTGAAGAAGCGGCAAACATATAACAGTGTCCCTCATCTTCACTGGAAATGTGCACAATATTACATAGACAAATGTATGATGAAGGTTGCAGCTAGAAACAAGTGATTTTAAGTGGTATCTAATATAAGCGACACTGAAAACGTTAAAATCTTTGACTTTCTTCAACTGAAAGTAGAATTCATACTAGTCCGCCTATTATGTAAATTACTCAGTTTAATTGTAAGGACCTGCCACGCATGGGCCAGTAGGCCTTCTGCAGTGTTCCTCCATTCTTATGTTCTTATGTTCTTATAGCAAAATAATAATTAACAATAATTAGCAAATTAACATAAAAGCGCATCAATTTACTTTTAATAATAATAATAATAATAATAATAATAATAATAATAATAATAATAATAATAATAATAATAATAGCAACAAACTCTTTATTTGCTACAAGTACATGTACAAGGTATACAAGTACATGTACAAGGTATACAAGTACATGTACAAGGTATACAAGTACATGTACAAGGTATACAAGTACATGTACAAGGTATACAAGTACATGGTACAAGGTGTACAAGTACATGTACAAGGTATACAAGTACATGTACAAGGTATACAAGTACATGTACAAGGTATACAAGTACATGTACAAGGTATACAAGTACATGTACAAGGTATACAAGTACACGTACAAGGTATACAAGTACATGTACAAGGTATACAAGTACACGTACAAGGTATACAAGTACATGTACAAGGTATACAGTCCTCGCTGACAACAATGACATACTACTGTATATTATTATTATTATTATAATCAAGGGGAAGCGCTAAACCCGTAGGATTATACAGAATACTACTACTATATAGAAAGCCCCTTGTTATGCTGAGCATGTCGGGCAAATTTGGTCAGTGTCCCAGGATGCGACCCACACCAGTTCACTAACACCCAGGATGCCACCCACACCAGTCCACTAACACCCAGGATGCCACCCACACCAG
This sequence comes from Cherax quadricarinatus, assembly GCF_026875155.1. Classification (NCBI taxonomy): domain Eukaryota; kingdom Metazoa; phylum Arthropoda; class Malacostraca; order Decapoda; family Parastacidae; genus Cherax; species Cherax quadricarinatus. The sequence goes on from NC_069457.1 coordinate 15,214,997, forward strand.
TCCACTAACACCCAGTATGCGACCCACACCAGTCCACTAACACCCAGGATGTGACCCACACCAGTCCACTAACACCCAAGTACCCATTTTACTGATGGGGAACATAGACAACAGGTGGAAAGAAACACACGCAATGTTTCTACTCTGGCTGGGAATCATTGGGCGTGTACATGGTACATGTACATGGTACATGTACATGGTACATGTACATGTACATGGTACATGTACATGTACCATGTACAAAATAAAGATATCATTATGAGGGCGGGGACTGTGGCTAGGCCTGGGGACACTTGGTCCCAATGTTTAGGGGGTACTTGTACCTCCTCCCATGGGAGACTTACGTCTCGAGACCCTCCCCAGATAGGGAGCCAAGGCCGGGTCACCACTACTTGGAAAAGACCCGGACCCGGAGAATACCGGCGAATAAAAAAAAAAAAAAAAAAAAAAACTGAAATAATTAAAAAAAAAAAAAAAAACAAGCTAAATTTCTTTTGAAAATTATTAGTAAAAAAACAACACTATTAAATATAGCGGTTTAATAGTATTCTAACTTGTCTGTATTAATATTAAAAAGTGATAAAGGCAGCGACACATTATATATGTACTTTTAGTATGATATTTGAAGCTAAGATTTAGGAGAAAAAACAGGAACCACACGTTCAATATTTCCGACAAATATGGAAATAAATGGTATAAAACACCGACACACTGGAAATATAAACACTTAAGCAGCATAATGTGATCCTTTATTGACAACGTTTCGCCCACACAGTGGACTTTATCAAGTCGCAAACAGATCTGTTTGTGACTTGATAAAGTCCACTGTGTGGGCGAAACGTTGTCAATAAAGGATCACATTATGCTGCTTAAGTGTTTATATTTCCGACAAACATTCTGAAAAGTTTACACAAATGTTCATCAGTTTCGACCAAAGTTCTGATATAACATTTTTCATTTGTGAACAAATTTCTTGCCAAGACTTGGATGTCCTTATAACTATACATTTCCATTAGAAAATGTGTCAGGAAGAGGTGCATAAAATTTCTGTGGACTGTTTTCCGTTTAGAAAGACACGTAAGCAAACACTATAACATATTTATTAGAAAACGTTTCGGTCCTGGGACCTTGATCACTTCTAACCTTGTTAGGCAAGACACATATGCAACAGTTAAGTATCTTTATTTCGAAACGTTTCGCCTACACAGTAGGCTTCTTCAGTCGAGTACAGAAAAGTTGATAGAAGCAGAAGAGACTTGAAGACGATGTAATCAGTCCATCACCCTTAAAGTTTTGAGGTGGTCAGTCCCTCAGTCTGGAGAAGAGTATTGTTCCATAGTATGGAACAATATGGAGATGAAGTGACAGGATGGAACCTTATATAGCGCCAAGAGGTGAGACGTAGGTCACTAGAAGAGGTAAGAACTTAACTGTTGCATATGTGTCTTGCCTAACAACCTGTCGGTATTTTATACCATTTTAACTTCTAACCTTGTCGGTATTTATTATCAAGGTTTATACCACTGTTTTCCGTGTACACTTTCCTTGAGAGTTTCATTTCTAGCAACTCAATAAATTCCATCTGAATTATTTCACCTGATTCCTCTGGTGAAACTTCGAAGGAATTAGGTAACATTATAATGAAATCACCAAGACTTTTCTTCAAGTCAAGTTGAAGGAAATCTGAGGCGTCATTCTATCATCCACAGTGACGTGAGGATTTATTTAATTGTTGGATGCAATTTCCTTACGGTAGGGAAAATGTGAAAAATTACTTTCAGTGAATAATCTGTCTGTCTGTCTGTCTGTCTGTCTGTCTGTCTGTCTGTCTGTCTGTCTCTCTCTCTCTCTCTCTCTCGCTCTCTCTCTCTCTCTCTCTCTCTCTCTCTCTCTCTCAGCAATATATTTGGCTACGTCATAGTTATCCCTCACGACACATACATTTCCACCACTACCCAGGTAAAAACTTTCTGCTGCTAAGTTTTGAGAAAAATGATGCTATTTGTTTGCACTTTCTCCTGAAACATTATTATTATTATAATCAAGGGGGAAGCACTAAACCCGTAGGATTATACAGCGCCTATGGGGGGATGGAAGGCATTCAGGCTTAATTCAGGGAACTGGAGCACAGATCCAATTCCCTAGATCAAGAGCCCCTCACCAGCGTCAAGGAACCTTCCTTGAGGGGTTCTCCTGAAACAACATGTAGCTCTTGTAAGGTGATTCACAGTGACTTTTAACAATGTATTTAAACAAAACAAATTTTTATTGTATTCCTGTCCCATGGTTCTGTTACATCATAAACAAAACAATAAAATAATTAATCACTGAATGCAAGATATACTTCCATTGTTCTCTTTTTTTTAAGGCAAAGGTTTTTATTTGCAGCCATTTTTTTGTAACTTCTTAAAAAAGCATAATATGCACCATACCAACTTCATTGTTGTCTGTACTATGTTGCCTTTTATTGTGCCTCTATGTCTACTGTTTACCTCTACATTATGTGCATCGCAGTCACTACATTAACTGTTCTTCCCTGCTTTAACTCTGCTCTCATAGATTTATAGATCTATACATTATACTTATCAATATGAAGGTTTAGGTCTAGACAGGAAGTTAGAGTCGTGTGTTAGTTACGGTCACATGACAGTGGCACCGTGGGTGCCAATTCTTGCTTGATTCCCTAATATGCGATAATTGTGATTATCAAATGGTATACAATACCGAGAGGTTTGTAGATAAGACACATAGGCAACATTTAGGCAACTTTATTCCGAAACGTTTCGCCTACACAGTAGGCTTCTTCAGTCGAGTACAGAAAGTAGGCGGGAACAGTAGAGATGTGAAGACGATGTGATCTGCACCTCTCCTTCCGACAGTATTTAAGTCTCAACACTGTCGCTTGATCTTCAGTTAGTTCCAGACTTTGGAACTGAACTTCTCCAGGCTGAGGGACTGACAACCTCAAATCTACGACTTCAAAGGTGATGGACTGATTACATCGTCTTCACATCTCTACAGCTCCCGCCTACTTTCTGTACTCGACTGAGGAAGCCTACCGTGTAGGCGAAACGTTTCGAATAAAGTTGCCTAAATGTTGCCTATGTGTCTTAACTACCATGCGATAATTGTTATTACTCACAAGTGAGTAATAACAATTATACGATAATTGTTATTGTTTTTAACACCAGGTTTAAAATTTATCAATCTTGAAATTTTCTGAGAATAATATTTTCTTATCAGTTTAATAATTGAGTAGTAATAATATTTATTTTTGATAATTGGTTTAAAGGGCCGTCCTAAACCCTCGCGGATCGTGGACTGGTGACACCAAATGTCTCTACATACATTTCTGTGAACATCTGAAAAAAATTAAGATCATTGTTGTTTGAAAGATCAATGTTTTCTTAGTAATTTCAATTTACATTGACCGTAAATTTGTAATTTATATAGTACGTAAGATTTTTTTTTTAAATTTCAATTTCTAATCAGACGCTTTAATTTTTCTTATTAGTGTAGGATAGAAGGTAGACTGAAGCTAAGATGGATATTAATTAAAATTTGTGGGGAATGCCTTTTGGTGGAATGTGAGTGCTTATGTAAAGTGAAGATTACTCTATATATTTATTATTATTATTATTATTTATTATTATTATTAGTAGTAGTAGTAGTGGTAGTAGTAGTAGTAGTGGTAATAGCAGCAGTAGTAGAGTAGCAGCAGTAGTACTAGTAGTAGTACAGGTAGTAGTACTAGTAGCAGCAATTGAAGTAATTGGAAGCCTGAGGAATGGGAGGCAATCAGTTTTGCTCTGAGAGAAAAATAGCTCTTATTATCGGGATCAAGAGTCCTTCACTAGCATCAGTGCTCCACCTGTAAATGGAGAAGAAAATTGTCTAGCCTTCAGAGGAATTTAAACATTATTTTAAGGTACCTGTATGCACACGAGACACGTATATTTACTTTAATAAAACATTAACAAAGTGAGTAAATTGATATGTGATCTGGTGTTGTATGTGTGTTTAAATGTTGGCGATGAGAGGCCCAGTAGGTAAGAGATCATCCCAGAATTTCAGGCATTGTATTTCTAAATGTACAAGTTCATATTTCCACTCTGGGACTCTTAAGACACAACTGTCGCACTTACGTTACTTTGAGTATTGCCACATTGATAATTGCGCTCCTAAATATTTTTTACAGTTGGTCTGTTAGTTGAAAACCTATCTTCTGCACAAATGTAATTGTTGTTGAATATAACTTATACACAGCTTTAGGAAAAATACATCAAGTGACAAACACATCTGTTTGTAACTTGATAAATCTCACTGTGTGGGCGAAACGTAGTCAATAAACGATCACATTATACAGCATTTGTGTTTATTTTTCCATCGTGTATTTTACACCTTTCGTCTTCCTCTTCAATTAGTCTCTTCAATTAGTCTCTTCAATTAGTCTCCTGGTTTGCCAGATCCAAATCAAGCAGATTATTATCCCTGGTTGATTTTGTCACAAACTGTTTTAATTACAGTCTAGTATTCCCTCTAGCAACTTGTTTGACTCTAGATTCCCACTCAAAGAATTCCACTCAGTTTGCCAAAAGGAAAAAAATCCCTACAGTTACTTCGTTATTGTGCCTCTACGCTTTACCAGTTTCCTCACTCACTCCTTGGTCCCTGTCCAAGTCTGAAAGTTGCTTAATCATACCCTAAATCAACCCTTCAGGGTCTTCCAGAAAATCAACCTTTCAGGTCCTTTCAGAAAATCAGTCTTTCATGTTTTTCCAGATAATTATTTTTTTAGGTTCTTCCAGAAAATCAACCTTCCAGGTCCTACCAGAAAATCAACCTTTCAGGTTTTTCCAGAAAGTCAACCTTACAGGTCCTTTCAGAAAATCAGTCTTTCAGATCCTTCCAGATAATCAACCTTTCAAATCCCTCCAGAAAATCAACTTTTCAGGTACTTATACACTGGCATCTCGTCTATGAGAACTGAAGATTATATGTTCACAACATCTGAAATCACTGATGAAGTGCCGAGGATAGTGAGGTTAAGAAAATTCTTGCTCAGTGGAAAAGCATTCTTTTTCTTAGATTTCACTACTAAAGAAGCCTATGATTACACCAAGTTTAGTCTTGTTGTGGTGTGAGTAGAAGTGGAGTAGATGATGATGGTTAGTAGGCTGCAGTAGACTTTAACATGAATCTCATTGTCAGATTTGATGAGAAGAACCACAAAGAAACAAAGAATAACGTCAAATTCTTCTAAGAGAGTGAGTTGAATTAAGGGGTTCGACCTGGCTGAGCTTGAGTTAAAGAGAGACAGAGAGAGAGAGACAGAGAGAGAGAGAGAGAGAGAGAGAGAGAGAGAGAGAGAGGAGAGAGAGAGAGAGAGAGGGAGAGAGAGAGAGAGAGAGAGAGAGAGAGAGAGGAGAGAGAGAGAATAATTAAAGTTAAATAATTTCAATATTATTACTCAACAAACCGTATGTATCGTTTCTATATTCCTCGTCACAGGGAATGATCATTAGCAACATTATTTCTCATGCATACCAAATTATATTGATGTTGGTAGAATTACCGACAACATGTTAGGCAAAAGGACCCAAGTCCATCTAATGTGACATTTTGTTGTGGCAACGTTTCGCTCTCCAGGAGCTTTGTCAAGCCATTATAAACAATACATTGACAGAGAGCCGTATATATAGGCTTAGAGTGAGGTGTAAGGCCACTCAAGCAATAAGCTTTAATACTTGTGCAACATCTGGTTGTCTTTATTGTAGACGTTTCGCCATCCAGTGGTTTTATCAATACAGATTCTTGGACATAATTAGAAAACAGAAGAACTATATACAAAAGATGAGGTAATCAGTCCCTCAGCCTTGGAGGTGGTGTTTACAGCACCGTGGATGAAGAGATTCTGAAGCACAGGTAAGGAGACTGGCGCTTATATAGGCGTCAGTGAATGGAACGTGTAGCAGACGAAGGTATAGTCACTGGTAGGCGGAATTCCCCAGTGGAAGTAGATGTAGATGTCCTCTGAATCAAGATACCATGATGTTGCAGTGCCTGACAAGTTGTGCAAGACAGGTATACAATACCGACAAGATAAAAGTTAAGACACTCGGTATTGTATACCTGTCTTGCAAAAGCTTTAATTAATAACCTTTTTAACTCACGTAAAAGTCGACTTTTACTACCACATATATTACTACTAGTACCACTAGTATTACAACTACTAGTATACTTCTACATCTCACTTTAAGTCCATATATACCCTCTGTACTCCCCTTGTTGTCGTTGCAAGGGTCGATTCACGGTTCCTGGCCCCGCCTCTTCACTGGCTGCTACTCGGTCACTCTTCCCGCTCCATGAGCCTTATCATACCTCTTCTTAAAGCTATGTATGAATCCTGCCTCCACTACATCACTTCCCAGACTATTCCACTTCCTGACAACTCTGGGACTGAAGAAATACTTCCTAACATCCCTGTGATTCATTTGAGTCTTCAACTTCCAATTGTGACCCTTGTTTTTGTGTCCTATCTCTGGAACATCCTGTTTCTGTCCACCTTATCGATTCCTCTCAGTATTTTATACGTCGTTATCATATCCCCCTTATCTCTCCTGTCTTCCAGTGTTGTCAGGTCGATTTCCCTTAATCTTCCTCGTTAGGGCATTACCTTAGCTCCGGAGCTTAGTCTTGTTGCAAAAACCTTGCACTTTTCTACATTCACTTAGCTGCTTTGCTAGGTGTCCATTATTTTGTTATGGCTTGACAAAGTCCTGTTAAACGAATCGTGCCCATAGTATAATTAGTTGCACTTGTATTCTGTTAACCATGCATTACCTAATTCCAGATTTTTGCTACAACAAAAGTGTACTTAAAAATTATATACAGAAATCCAGCAACTCGCTCTACCAACCATCGTCTTGTTGTGACACTGATTACGTACACACTTTATTTATTCATGACCAAATATTCTTATACTTGCGTAGTTTCCAAATTTCTCGTCAATAATAGTATTTTTGGTACATGTCAATATAAAGTGGGAGAAAAGGGACCGAGGAGGGATTAAGAAGAAATGTTCCATATATAAGTTGGGTAGTACACGTAGTGGGAACCACACGTAGGTGATCCAACGTTCATTTAAAAGTTAGATTTAAAAGAGAAACACTTAGGGCCAGACACAGTTCAAGAAGCTTCTCAATGTGGGTTGACACATGAAGGTGAAGACGCAAGAAATCGTTCTTGTGTTGTGGGTACCCTTGGTGAATATAAGTATCACGTCCAGTGCTGGAGCCACTAATGTAGGCTGGAGTCCACAGTGATGGGCTGGAGTCCACAGTGTGGGCTGGAGTCCACATGTGGGCTGGAGTCCACAGTGTGGGTTGGAGTCCAGTGTGGGCTGGAGTCCACATGTGTGGGGTGGAGTCCACAGTGTGGGGTGGAGTCCACAAGTGTGGGCTGGTAGTCCACAGTGTGGGCTGGAGTCCACAGTGTGGGCTGGAGTCCACAGTGTGGGGTGGAGTCCACAGTGTGGGGTGGAGTCCACAGTGTGGGCTGGAGTCCACAGTGTGGGCTGGAGTCCACAGTGTGGGGTGGAGTCCACAGTGTGGGCTGGAGTCCACAGTGTGGGCTGGATCCACAAGTGTGGGCTGGAGTCCACAGTGTGGGCTGGAGTCCACAGTGTGGGCTGGAGTCCACAGTGTGGGCTGGAGTCCACAGTGTGGGCTGGAGCCCACAATATGGGCTGGAGTTCATAGTGTGGGCTGGAGTCCACAGTGTGGACTGGAGTCCTCAGTGTGGCTGATCCATGGGTACTCAGGTGAATAGAGTCTAGTCCATAGATACTCAGGTGAACAGAGGCTGGTTCTTAGGTACTCAGGTGAACAGAGGCTGGTTCATAGTTACGTAGGTAAACAGGGACAATACTGTGTTCCTTGGTACCGGCGTAGGTCACCCGAGTGTTTCAAACGTCCAGTGTTCTTGTACCTAGTAATCTGGATAAGGAGTCAGTATGATGGCCAGGTTAGATCAGCAACAAGAGTCAGTATGATGGCCAGGTTAGATCAGCAACAAGAGTCAGTATGATGGCCAGGTTAGATCAGCAACAAGAGTCAGTATGATGGCCAGGTTAGATCAGCAACAAGAGTCAGTATGATGGCCAGGTTAGATCAGCAACAAGATTCAGTATGATGGCCAGGTTAAATCCGCAACAAGAGTCAGTATGATGGCCAGGTTAGATCATCGACAGTCAAAGTGAGTCTGGTCAGGAGGTCGTTTCCACGAGACAGTTCTAACTCGTATAGTTCCATGTATTTCTTCGTTTTTTGGTATTATACATAAAATATGCTCTAAATCGACCTTAGTGTAATGCAATTATAATAAATACTCAGGGATACAATTTCAGTTCGCCTTGATAGGTATCAAGGTGCATCAACACTGCATCAAGATCCTTCTTGCAGTTCAAAACTATGGAAGTAGTCCACCCATTCCTCTCTTCTCTTGCCTCACATCTCTAACCTTGTCATAGAACTTTAACAGGTTGGTAATGTAATATTTACCATCTCTATAACCACGTTGGTTGTTATTAACCCGCTGCTTTCCAGGTGCTCCACTACTCTTTTGACAGTCTTCTCCATAATCTTATTATGAATGTCAGCAACACAGTTTGTTACCTTTCATAAAGTTCGGGAGTGCACCTGCTGTCTTACATCTCTCTGCCAGCTGTCCTGTAGCAAGTGACCTACTGAATGTGAAGGTTTACTCAGCCCTTAGGTAAATATTTAACATGGGTGGCTCCTCCTTATGTAAAGAAAGAATGGAAAACATAATAACATGAGAAGATAAACACTTATTATACGAATTCTGGCAATAAATATAAAACAGTTAAACACGAAATTTAATCTTACTTGAAGAAAATGAAAAATTAAATATATAATACACAATTCAAAGCTAATTTATATACAGATTTTTGAGTGTCGAATGGTGTTGTGCAGAAGTTCTTGACGCAGAGCTTTGGATGTTTCTTGGAACTTGAAGCCGCTGTTGGTGATGTGGGGGTACAGTTGGACGTGACTAAACAGACGAATGTTTCCACCACATAATATGTTGAATCTGGTAAACAACCAGTCCAGACACCAGGAATGCTGTGGTAGTCACCACTGTAAAACTGATAGGTAGCTGAAGTAAGAGTAGCTACCTGGATTTTGACTACAGATTTACCTGTAGTTTACCTGGAGAGGGTTTCGCGGGTCAACTCCCCCTTGGCTCGGTCTGAGACCAGGCCTCATGGTGGGAGATGAGGTCGGACCAGTGTAGTAGATTGGTCTAGTTACACCCTCTGGATCTTTGCCAGATCCCTGCTGTCCTTATCTTAACCTCGCCTGTATCGGATGACCCACGCCGACAAATCAAGGCTATACTGAAGAAACAAATACAGTTACAACCTACTCGATAATCACTCACACGATAGGTGTACGGCCTTTAAAATAAATGGTGAGGATTGAAAAATAACAGTGTAAATTCAGATCAAGGCAGGAATAAGCACAAGTCTAAAGCCCTAAATAAGATTGAAGCTCTTATTAAGAGAAACATTAAATAGAATAAATTATACAGGAGCGGAATGCATACCTACAGGTTTGATGGAAGCAGCTAGTCAAGTGATTCCTTCACTGGTTGGAGACGCGCACGTCACCTCCCATCGGGTGTAAAAAGGGTGGGATAGTGGGAGCTAGACACCTACCCTACCTGAACAAGCAGACTGCCCAACAAACTACCATCACAATACATTCATACTTTCACTACTCCTACCAATTAAACTTTTCACTCACACTGAAAAATATTGCTGAGGGTTCCCTCAGGGTTCTCTCAAAACCTGCGGATATATACTTTCTCGCACAATTGTCTTTGAAGTATCTAACTCAGTAGTTTCTTTACCTTCTGATGTGTGTATTGTGTCCAGGAAGCCCTCGTGTGCTCTTCCTCTTAGACTCTGGTAATGGCCCTCTTTTCTCTTGAGAATACCTCCTTAAATCTTTTCTTCACATCCTTTACATCCTCTCAGAATTCCTGGACAGCCCTTTTAAACTCTCCTTCAGTCTTTATAAAGAAACATACCGACGAGTGGTATTGATCAATAACAACGCTGTGCTAGCCAAGGATTCGAACCTATGTTGTACTGGCCTGCCTCGTGGTAAGAGAGAACGACATGATGCTTTAAAGCGTCATGTGGTTCTCGCTTACCATGAGGTAGGCCAGTACAACATGGGTTCGAATCCTTGGCTAGCACAGTGTTGTTATTAATACCCTTATATAGAGAACATATAGAATATTTAGAATCATGCTTTAGAAGGAACTTTGAAGGTCACTCCCATATGAATTATATTTTAATATTTTTATATTGTGACTATAGAATCCATACTATCTAGTACTCAGTTTTAGCCACAAAAAATGCCATCTTGTTCCAGACCATTCAAAGAACATACCAATATTTTTCATAGCTTCAGTTCTTCTTCTGTCTCTACTAATCCTCAAAAACGTAATGAAGGTGGTGGCAAAACACTCAACCAGCAGTTAAATATAATAATTGGTTTCGATATCTGTCAGCTTCATGAAATGAGTTAAGACAGACTAAAACTTAGAAGGTTTACGATCACTATTAGCCTCAGAATTATCAGACCCTGCCAGTGGTTTGTCTTCAAGGTCCACATTCTCCCTGCTCACCTTCCCCAGGTTCATGTGTCCAGGAATCCATCTGTGGGCCCCCGAATGTCTCCCCTTCCTCACTTCCCTAAGGTCAGCCTCGTCTCTCTCTCTCTCTCTCTCTCTCTCTCTCTCTCTCTCTCTCTCTCTCTCTCTCTCTCTCTCTCTCTCTCTCTCTCTCTCCTCTCTCTCTCTCTCTCTCTCTGCCTCCTAGCCTCAGCCTTCATAAAAATTAATAAATTATGTACGAGCCGAACGAAAAAAAAAAAACATTAAAAACAAGAAAAAGGATAGCATGGCTCAGTAATCCCGCACCTCCTCCTATTTTGCAAACTACGGATTCTCTGCATTATGTACACACCGCACATTGCCCTCAGACATTACATCTCTACTGCCTCCAGCCTTCTCTTTGTTGCAACATTCACCACATATGCTTCACACCCACATAAGAGCATTGTGTAATATTCTCTATTCAAGATCCATCCACCAATACATATTGACGCCGTTCAGAAGGGGAAGACTTAGTTATATTTAACGTTAAAGTATTTGAAGGTTTCCCTTCAGAAACTTCTCATAGGGACCGTAGAGATGAACCACGTACCTCCTGGGTCTGGTAACTCAGAACTGAGGCTGACAGTGGTCGAAAACTCTTAATTTATGCCACATTGTGTCCTTATATCTCGTAACAGCAACATCATAGTTCAAAACATCAGCCTAAATAACAATAAAAATATAAGAACTATTCCAGAGAGGCTTAACCTGGTGACCCAACACACTTTACTCCTCGATGATCCAACTTTGTCACCAGGCTTCCTACAATTGCCTTGTATTGTTCTTTATCTTGGGAGGGAGTGTTGTTATATTATATTTTGCCTTATTATGCTATGTTTTGTCATATTATGCTTTATTATGTAATATTATGTTACATTATCTTAATAAGCTATTAACACACAGAAAAATGGTATACCAAACAAACACAATGGAAAAGTAGACATACATGCAGTTAACAAAGTATCGCCCACACAGTGGACTTTATTTAGTCACAAACAGATCTACCTGAGCAGAGTACCTGATTGTGTATAGGAAGCATAGTGATGTGAAGGGTCAGGTGTGGAAATGCTGAAGTTCAGGTTGGATATGAGAAGCACCCTGCCGACATTGGCCAATAGGGCTCACGAAATAGTAATGACACGTTTTCAAATAAACTATACCACTGGTGAGGTTAGAACCCGCATCAGAGAGTCTCAAAACTCCAGACCGACGTGTCAGCTACTGGGGCAGCTGGCTATAATAGCTGAACTACCTCTAAAAAGTCATTAGATTTTAAATTCCCAGTCAAAAAATTCTAATCAATCTGACTGAAGTTAAAGTCCTTTAGAATTACTACGTTATCGTGCCATGTGGCCTTAACAATTTACTTATCTAAGTGTGGAGGACGGTATATCACGCCTAAAATCAATTTTCATACCCCTACGACAATTCTATCCAGACAATTCAGACTTTATACCCGTCTTTATGCAACAATTTAAATGATCCTGGGCACAGAGTGCCACCCCACCGATACTTTTGTCTACTTGGAACAATTTAAAACCCTGAATATGACATTCAGCAGGCATGTCCCGATTTTTCATATTAAACCATGTCTCAGTTATTGCAAAAACATAAATATTACCCTCACTTGCAACTAATTCAACTCGTCCATCTTATTTCTCGCATTACGACTATTAATATAATAAACATTTAGAAAAACCTCCCTTCTCTTTTCTCTTCCTGCTGATTTCTGCTTTTCCACTATACCTGTTACTGTCCAAGTTATTATTAACTTTCTTAATCTCAAAGAATAAGTCAATATATCCATACTCATTATTTTCCATTTCTAAACCCATATCTCTAACTAATCCTAGTTTAAAGTCCTAACAACCCCCTCAACTGAGCTAGCAAGAAAACCCACATCTGCCTTGGATAAGTGAACCCCATCCCTGGCATACATGTCATTTCGGCATTATCCTTATAGTGTTTGTCCAGCCAAAAACTTATACCAATTGCTCTGACCAACCATTCTTTTCCAACACCCCTTCTTGGCAAAATGCCACATATAACAGGGTGCCTTCCCCCCTCCTTCTTCCTAATTATGTCTATTGCTGTCCTGTACCTTCTAAGTCCTCACTTCTACGCTTGCCTACATCATTGCCTCCAGCAATGAGGCAGATAATAGGATTGATCCCATTACCATTCATGATGTTGTCAAGCCGGCTAACAATATCCTTCATCCCTGCCCCAGGAAAGCAAACTGTCTCCTACTCCTGTCCTTCAAGCAGAATGCCCTATCCATATACCTAACCTGGTTATCCCCATCAACAGCAATGTTTTTTTCCTTCCTTGGTGTCGTTCGTGACGTTCCCAGTAGTTGACTCACATTCATCGGGTAGCACGGAGAAAGGGTTTGAAGTTTCCACAACAGTTTCCTTGATCTTCGTTGATTCTACCTCTCCATCAGTCCTCTTGATCCTTAACTTTGTCCCATGCTCTCCAGCCACTGTCCAGGTTTGTTTCTTAGCTTGAGGATTCTCAACAGGGGGATTACTACGAATCATCTTGTTTTCCCTCAGTCAGTCGTTGCATCTCAAGCTTAGCCATCCTCAGTTCTTCCTTTAGCTACTGGTAGAGTTGCTCAGGAGGGGACATCTTGTTCTAATCAAAGTGGAAATGAAAGGATTATTGATAAAGATGAAAAGCAACAGTAATAACGACAGCGCATGTACAGCTGAACTTGTAGAGACGTGGCAACGAACACCATATGAAAGTGATAACAAAATAATAATTGACCTTCAATGTAAATCGATTTCGTGGAGGGGAAGACTAGTAACATGTAGTAGTACAATTCAAATTTCAAAGGTGATGAATCGTAATGTCCAACTTCGTCTTGTAGACAGGAATCTTGCTCCAATTAAACAGCGTCTACCCTGGTTGACCAGGCCAGCAGCAGAGCTGATAATTAAGAAAATACTCGTTACATAAGGGCTGAATAAGTATAACATTGAAGAAAGACAAAGGGTGATATTCCACTTCAGTGTCATTACTAGTAACCAGGTAAATCAGTAACAATGAGCAAAAATACGCCTAGCAGATCACCTTACCTGATCAGAAGGGTCGAGGTGAAGTGGTTCTTCAAACTTCAACCCTCACCAGGATTATTATTATTATTATTATAATCAAGGGGAAGCGCTAAACCCGGAGGATTATACAGCGCCTGGGGGGGGGATGTGGAAGGCATTCAGGCTTAATTCGGGGAACTGGAGCACAGATCCAATTCCCTAAATCAAGAGCCCCTCACCAACATCAAGGAACCTTCCTTGAGGGACCCTCACCAGGAACAGTTAATACTACCACGAGTAGAAATTAAAGCAAATCAGTCCAGATGAACTGAAGTTTAGCCCCAGCCCGCTAGATGGTAGTGCGGGCAGTAACACGCTAATGGTTCCTGGGTGTCTGAACCACCATAACTCCATCCCCCCCATTTTTAAGGGTTTTTCTCTCACAATTGTTGATTATTTATATCAATAACAGATCGATGTTTCTTTGTTTTGATAGTGGTGGTAAGAGTGCTGGTGGTGGTAGGGTTGGTGGTTGGGGAGGGGTGGTGGTAGGGTTGGTGGTTGGGGAAGCGTGGTGGTGGTCGTGGTAGTGGTGGTGATATAGGTGGTGGTAGTGGTGGTGATATGATGGTGGTATGTGGTGATATGATGGTGGTATATAGGTGGTGATGATAGGTGGTGGTAGTGGTGGTGATATAGGTGGTGGTAGTGGTGGTGATATAGGTGGTGGTAGTGGTGGTGATATAGGTGGTGGTAGTGGTGGTGGAAGTAGTGGTAGTAGCTTCTTCACTCCTGTGTTGCTGTGTTGGTGGTGCTTTGCCTGGTTGAGTATCATGTATGCTAATGTTTTAAAAAAATTGTGGTTTCCTGTGTTACGTTCTATTGTGTCGGTGACGGACATTATCGGGTCTTCTAGACACCGTAGGTGTCTGAGGTCTTGTTCCGTGAGAACGAGTTGTGCTTCATCTCAGTGAGCTTCATGAACGGTGGGGTCAAGGAAAAGTGAACTTTGTGAACACATGAAAAACCATAAGGAAAAGGAGGAAACATGCAGCAAAGGGCATTGACCATAACATAAAGGAGGTCACTTGAGAAGCCTATGCCATACTAACAATCATTTCAAAACCACCCATACAAATGCTACCAAGAATACCTCCGATTCAGTCACCATCAAATCCACCCCTCCCACTCATGTACTTGATCCAATCCTAATATTGAAACGCTTTCCCAAATGGTCCTTGCCTCATGTCAAACACCATAGGTAGGACTTTCCCTCATCACTACCCTATTTCCATAAGATGACCCATATTATCCATAAGAACAGTGAACAGTGAACAGTGGGGTCATTGAAAATTAACCTTTATGAACAGTGGGGTCATTGGAAAGTGAGCTCTATAAACATTGGGGTCAAGGAAAATTGAACATAACATAAAAATGGAGGAATACTGCAGAAGGCCTAATGGCTCATACTAAGCAATTCCTTATCAAAACCACCCCTACCCAAAGCTACCAAAGAATTTACTCCCGTACTCACGACACCTATCAAATCCAGCCCCTCCCACTCATATATTTGTCCAATCTCTTTTAAATCAATGACCTCTTTGCTTTCGGGCCGAGAGGTTGTGTTTCGCCTTTGCTCCTACATTCGTCAAACACCATTGGTGGAGGACGGACATTGGCTGCTGCACTCGCTACAGCGAGTTTCGCAAGATGGCGCAGACTACCAGGAGGAGGCTAAACACTGTGTGTATTGAGGTGTTGAAAGGCGCAGTTTATAACACCAATGCGTCAGTTATGCTGCCTGCCATCTTAAGAGATACCTATTGCATCAACAACGACGATTCGTATGGAATTGCTTTGAATGGAGCTACAAGAATCTTTGTGAAATTCGTGACGGCTGCTGTATATGACAAGATGGTGGAAAAGTACCAGGATGTGTGTATGCTGGTTAACCCTGGTTTAGAAGTAAGTATGAGGGACGTATCCAAGTATTATACTTGGGTAAAGTTACAGAACGTCCCATTTGAGGCCGATGAGGAAGACATAAAAGCAACTTTCGAAGAGTTTGGTGTTATACATCAAGCAAAAGTTGGAAGGTGGTCTGAGGGAATGTATGCTGGACTGTGTGAGGGATCCTTTACCCTTATGATGTCCTTGCGTAAAACTATACCATCATATGTGACATTGAGTGACTTTAGAACTCAAGTATATGTCACATATGCAGGGCAGAGAAGAACATGCAGACTGAGTGGAGCGTATGATCATATGGTTGCGATGTGTCCTCGACGATCGTCACCTGAGACACATGGAGAAGGGAAAGGAGTGGAGAAGGAGAGAGAGGCGACGACCCAGTCAACACGGGAGCATCCTCGGGCCCATAGGGCATGGAGTGAAATCGTGGAGGACAATCCGGTGGAATGTGTAACATTACCGGAGGTCTCTCAGGTGACTGATACCATGTGTATAGAGGATGAGGTGAGACAAGGTGAATTGGGTAGTGAAGTTTCGGCTGCAATAGACACTGTTATACAGGGATTGGGATTCTTGGAGGATTAGAATAGAGATGGAACACTACATATGGTGTCGGATGGGACATCTGCAGATAAGGGTGGAATTCATGAGGAGGCATGTGGGTGGTGGGGATGGGCAACCACAGAGAATTTGTGAGGCTGTGGCTGAAGTGCATAAAGTTGAAAGTGCAGATGAAGGCATGCACATAGTTGAGGCATCACGAAAGAGAGAGGCAGGTGCTTCTGACAGTGATGATGTTCTGAAACCTGTGCAAAGATCTGGTAATAAACACTCAGTGAATGTCTCAAAAAAAGTATCAAGGGGGGGGGGGTAAGGGGTAGGGGAAAGGTAAGGCAAGGAAAGGGCATTGTGAAAAGCATACTGTGCAAAAACGTAATGACCCGTATGGACATCAGTCGACTGGTAAGCCCCCGATAGCATTTTTAAGTGCCTAATATTAAATGTAAATGGCCTAAGGGCCGATGTAAAGCGCAGGATCTTTAGTGACTTTTTAAAGAGACATGGAATACAGATCATATTTTTACAAGAGCATAATCTTAAGTATGGAATGGACTTATTGATAGATGAGTATAAGGTTTATGCTGGATATGCTGGGAAGCTTAAGGGAGGTGCTGCGGTATTAACAGATGAGGCCAGGCCTTTTCAATTGTTACATTGGAAGAAAGGGGAGATGGGAGAGTAGTGAGGGTGGATGGGACATGGGGTGGGGTAAAAGTGTGTTTTGTAAGGGTATACATGCCGACGGACAGCAATAGGCGTGTTAAAGAGGATTTTGTTCGGGACACACTAATTTATCATATGATGGGGTTACCAGTTTGTACATTATTTAGAGAGTATTGGAATAGTGTGATACGTAGGAAGGATGTGGAGCCATGGGGAGCTCGGTGTGTGTTGGGAGTCCTACGGGATGAATAAGGGGAGACGGATTAGTGGATGTAGTTACTGGGGAGGGGTGGGTTTTGGAGCATACTTATGTGAAGAACGGTTATGCTGCTCGCTTGGACCGCATTGATGTCTCACCTGGGATACAAGTTAATAAAATGGAAACTGTAAATGTTATATTTTCGGATCAAAGAGGGGTGGTTGTGGACGTGGACTGTGTGATGTAGTTCAGCTGGGCTTGTGAGGTCTCTAGAGAGACCTAATTTAACCAATTATATGGTCACACCTTGCCTTGGCAAACGTCTGTCAGCCCCGCCCACATCTGAGGTCTTTTGTTCTTGACGGCGTCAGATCTAGGCGTCAGGTCGTACACGTGGTTGTGGGGTGCTTGGACCACGATATAAGCCCAGGGAACAGCCGAGCAAGGAGGTTGTTGGAGACAGGTCCTGGGAGCGAGAGCTCTGGACAGACTTGTGTGTAGTGGACCACGCATTGGGAATCTCGGGTCAGCTGGTAGGTGAATTAAGAGTGACTACTAGTCCGTGTTACTGATAACATCTACCTTTCCCCCTGGTAATAAGTCTCATAGGTCAATTGTTATATTATGTAAATGTCCATTAGGATATGTGGTATTCTAGCCCTTTTATGTTATTAAGTAAACTATAGCCATAGTTCCCATTTTTTTATAAGAACATAAGAACATAAGAAAGGAGGAACACTGCAGCAGGCCTGTTGGCCCATACTAGGCAGGTCCTTTACAATTCATCCCACTAACAAACATTTGACCTACCCAATTTTCAATGCTACCCAAGAAATAAGCTCTGATGTGCAAGTCCCACTCAAATCCAACCCATCCCACTCATGTATTTATCCAACCTAAATAAGAACATAAGAACATAAGAATTTAGGAACACTGCAGAAGGCCTACTGGCCCATACGAGGCAGGTCCTTATGAAAACGATCTCTACCTAAAGCTACTCAAGAAACAACTCCCGCACCCCCCCAACACCAATCAAACCCAGCCCCTCCCACTCATATATTTGTCCAGTCTCTTCTTAAAGCTACCCAAGGTCCTAGCCTCTATCACCCCACTGGGAAGACTGTTCCACGCATCTACAACTCTGTTAGAAAACCAGTACTTACCTATGTCCTTTCTAAATCTAAATTTATCCAACTTAAATCCATTATTCCTGGTTCTTACCTGGTTCGACACCCTCAGTACTTTATTAATGTCTCCCTTGTTTATGCCCGTCATCCACTTATACACTTCAATGATATCTCCCCTCATTCTATGCCTCTCCAGAGAGTGGAGATTTAAGGCTTTAAGTCTATCTTCATACGGGAGGTTCCTTACACAGTAAATCATTTTAGTCATTCTTCTCTGTATGTTCTCTAATGAGTCTATGTCCATCCTGTAGTAAGGGGACCAAAACTGAGCAGCATAATCTAAATGAGGCCTCACTAGTGATGTATAGAGCTGTAAAATAACTTTTGGACTTCTGTTACTTATACTTCTTCTTTTGTACTTCCATATGCTATTCCCTATTCTGTTAAGCACTGGGATACACAGGAGACGTGCTCACTCGCTGGGATAACTCAGGTAGAGTGGGTAAAGGTCTCACAACTGGGGTGAGTTGCCTAAACGTTTTATGAGTTATTGGAAACCAAATGTGAGCTTGTTAGAGGATATGGAGGGTGGACTTAGTTTTGCAGAATGGTGGAAAAAGGAATGGAATAAAGGAAAGCTGGGAGGTGATATACTGTGGTGGGAGCAATGTGCTAAACCGGGGATCCATAGTTTTTATTTGAGGAAAGGCAGGGAGGTATTTAAAGGGGCAGTTAAAAAAAGTGTTTTGAAGGTTGTCATGGAGTATATCCGGTTTCAGAGATCGAGGGTAAAGACGCAGTTGCTGGAGATGCAGAATGATGGGGCACTTGCATATTATGGAGGAAGGGATATCAAGTATCCTGGAACCTGAAGACAGGGTGGAGATAGAGGGACCCATAAGTGAAGATGAGGTTTCGAAGACGTTACAGGGGATGAGTGTAAGGAAGATGCCAGGGATTGATGGCATTCCAAATTATTTTTATTTAAGTAACTGGGAGGTCTTGAAGGAATGCTTGGTGCATTTGTTGAATGAAATGAAGGTAAAGGGATGCATGGGTATGACACAACGAACAGGGGTCGTTGTCATAATTCCAAAGGAAGAAGTGCAGAATAGCATCCAGTATCATAGAGGTTTATCTTTAATGTGCGGTGATTACAAATTGTTTGCAAGGGTTTTAAGTAATAGGTTACGTAGTGTTATTGGGAGAGTTACAGATAAGTGACAAATGGGTTTGCCGGGGTGGTCAATGATTAGTAGACATTGGAGGATTAAGGATTTTATAGATGATTGTAGAACGAGTGGAGGGGTGTACTGGCTTTGAAATGGAAGGCTGCTTATGATTGTGTAGAGACGTTATGGATGATAATGAGGCCCATGGGTTTAGGCGAGGAAATTGTCCAATGGGCGGAAACATTATACAAAGGCGCAGTGCTAGAGCTGCAAATCAATGGACGTGTGGGGAAGGTAGTTAATATGGGTAGGGGACTGAGACAGGGATGCCCCATGTCTCAGATCCTATTTGCATGTTTGCATGATCCTTTATATAGGATGATTAATATTGGGGTGGATGAAGGGGGGGTATGGCAGCGGGGCACTCCTTGTATAGTTGGGTATGTTGATGATATGACGGTTTTAGTTGGGGGAGAGGAGGGATAAAGGAATGTAGGTCAAATCGTTGAGATATTTAGTGAGGTAACAGCTATGCAATTTAATGGAGTTAAGTCTAAATTGTTAGAGGTTGGTTCATGGGTGGGAGGGAACTTGGGACAAAAGTATGGTTGGCAGGTTGTAGATCAAATTAAAGTCTGTGGAGTATTATACAGAGGGGCAGGGCAAGAAGCTAGACAGACCAACTCAGTAAGGGTTGTGCAAGGAGTATTAAGGAGATTGGGGGGAATATGGACGAGTGGGCTGACGATCCATCAGAGGGTCATAGTTATAAATACAATCATTTACCCTAAATTGTGGCATGTGGCAGTGGTTTATCCATTGATGAAGAATGATGTGAGGTTGGTGCAAAAGAAGGTAATGCGTTTTATTTGGGGATATGGTTATCATTGGCTTAGGCAGACAGTAGTGACAACATCATTGGGGAGGGGAGGATTAATTCTACTGCGCAATAGACTGAAAAGGATGTATGTGAAACATAGTTATATACGGTTGGGTGGGGATCGGGGTGTAAGGGTGAGTGAGCCTATGGATGATGTACGGCAGTAGTGAGGGGGTAGGGAATTGAAGGAGTGTATGTGTATGTTGAGATTTTTATTGAGGCTTAGCATACCGGGAAAAGTGTTGGTGCGAATTTTGGAGAGGACTGTCACGGGTAATGATGTGATGGAGGGGGAGAGTTTCTTTCTTTTATATAATTGGGCAGGTATCTGGGGTGCATTTCGTAAGTTATGTTTAAAGTCAAGGGTGCGGGAAACTATGTATAGGTTTTTACGTGGGATATTACCCACTAAAGTACGTTTGTATCAGATGAGAGTTGTGCAGTCCACATGTTGTGTTTTGTGTGAGGAAGCGGAGACTGCATATCATGTGGTGTATTTTTTTGAGGGTATCGCGAGGGTACGTCTATGGTTTCATAGGATCTTGGATATGGTTGGAGGAGGTAGGTTAATGGTATTGAAAGCATTGAGTTTGGACATGTAGGGAGTGGGTGTTAGTGTGAGAAGGGTGGGCATGTATTTAGTAGTGGATTATATTAATATATAGTGGGCTATGAGGGAGGTGGAGGGGGAAGTGCGAATATGGGCTTTAGCTGGATAAAGATTCCGATATGCTGCATAAGTGTCTCAATTCTACAAGATTGATGGACTGAACACATCGACTCCAGGTTGAGGGATTGATTACCTCATACTGCATAAGTGTCTCATTCTACAAGATTGATGGACTGAACACATCGACTCCAGGTTGAGGGATTGATTACCTCATACTCCTCCTCTCCTTACGCCTTCCTCTTTGTATTGGACTGATGAAGCCACTGTGTGGCGAAACGTTTCCTGAATAAAGATTCCCATATGCTGCATAAGTGTCTCAATCTTCAACTTGTCGGTTTTTCAAACCATTCATCACAACTGTCAGACACTGCAGCATCATGGGATCTTGTTACAATGAATTCTTCAACACTTGTTCAACATTTGGACGAAGACCTACTTCGACTAGTGGATGTTACCACTATGACCCCGCCTCCGCCTGCTTCACCTCACCTCACTACAGTATATAGCCACGTCTACGGCCCTATGCTGAACATTCTACAAGATTGATGAACTGAACACATCGACTCCTGCTTGAGGGACTGATTACCTCATACTCCTCCTCTCCTGGTTTTTCAAACCAGGAGAGGAGGAGTAGGAGGCAGAGAGTGTGTTTTCCTGGGGCAGGGATGAAGGATATTGTTAGCCGTCTGGATGACATCATGAGAGGTAATGGGAGCAATCCTATTATCTGTCTCAGTGCTGGAGGCAACGATGTTGGCAGACGTAGGAGTGAGGACCTGATTAGCAAGTATAGGTCAGCAATAGATATAATTAGGAGGAAGGGTGGCAAACCTGTCATATGTGGCATTTTGCCAAGGAGAGGAGCTGGAAATGAATGGTTGTCCAGAGCAATTGGTGTCAATTGCTGGCTGGACAAATACTGTAAGGAAAATGCGGTAACATTCATTGACAACTGGGACCTCTTCTATGGCAGAAATGACATGTATGTCAGGGATGGGGTTCACTTATCTAGGTGTGGGGTGGGAGCACTGGCCAACGCAGTGGAGGGAGCTGTTAGGTCTTTAAACTAGGAATAGTTAGTGGTATGGGTTTCTGCGAGAAAACTGTGAAGTCTCAGGGTAGTAATATGAGTACTAGGAGAACTAGTAATAGGCAAAATGAGGTGGATATTGGAAAGCCAGTGGCACTAATTGACAAGGACAGTAATAGGTTTAGTGGAATAACAGAAAGGAGCAGAATGATAAAGAGAAAGGAGGGTCCTTAAGTATATATTACACAAATAGTCGCAGTGCTAGGAATAAGATGGACGAGTTGAGACTAGTTGCTAGTGCAGGTAACATAGATGTATTTGCCATTACTGAGACGTGGTTTAATTAAAAAAGTCGGGACATGCCTGCAGAATGTCACTTTCCCAGGGTTTCAAATTGTTCCAAAGTAGATAGAAGTATCGGGAAGGGGGGTGGGGTGGGGGCATTGAAATGTCCGAGATCGCTTGAAACTGTTGCATAAAAATGGGTATTAAGTCTGAAGTAACACATACAGAGTCTGTTGGATAGAATTTTCAGAGGGGCATGAAAAAATTTAACTTTGGGTGTGATATACCGTCCCCCAAATTTCGATAGGGGACCAGGGGGAGACTACTATGGGAGGAAATTGTTAGGGCCACAAGGCACGATAATGTAGTAATTCGGGAAAGACTTTAACTTTAGTCATATTGTTTGGGAATTTCTTGACTGGGAATTTAGAATCATACGATTTCTTAGAAGTAGTTCAGGATTTTTTTTTGAAGCAGTTTGTGACAGAACCTACAAAGGGGTAATAACCTGCTTGACTTAGTTCTGGCAAACAATGAATCCCTTGTTAAAAATTTTAGAAGTTTCAGAGGAACTGGGTGCTAGCGACCACAAATCAATTACATTTAGAATTGAATGGAAGTATGTTAGTAGGAATAACTCAGTAGAAGTCCCCGATTTTCGCTTAGCAGATTACGATGGGCTTAGAGAACATTTTTTCATCTGTTGACTGGGGTAACGAAGAGAGCTATCAATATGACAGTTTTTTTGAACACAATACATGCTGCTCAAAGAACGTTTTATCCCCTTTTAAGGAAATTAGATCAAATAGGAATGACCCAAAATGGATGAATAATAGGCTTGAAATATCTACTAGGGCAAAAAGAAAAAGGAATTTATAGGCGTATCAAAAGAGGCGAGGGTCATCTTATGAATCAGTATATTGACATTAAGAGGGACATTAAAAAGGGGATAAGAAAAGCTAAAAGGGACTTTTGAAATTAAAGTTGCTAGGGATTCTAAAACTAACCCAAAAAATTTTTTCCAGGTCTATAGAACAAAAGTCAGAGATAAGATAGGTCCCCTTAAAAATAACTAAAGGGCATCTTACTGACAAAGAGAATGAAATGTGCTCGATTTTAAATAATTATTTTCTCTCGGTTTTTTTTTTCAGAAGAACTAATTATTCCGGTAATTAATTTTTTTTAGTGGATCAGAAGAGATAAAATTATGTACATCACAGTCACTAGTGAAATGGTTTGTGAAGCAGATAGACCGACTGAAGCAAATAAGTCACCGGGTCCTGATGAGGTTTTTTTTAAGGGTTCTTAAGGAATGCAAAATGGAAGTCTGTGAACCATTAACTAATATTTTTAATTTATCTCTTGAAAACGGGTCTGTGTCTGATTTTGTGGAAGTTTGGGTAATGTAATTCCTATTTTTAAAAACAGGGGACAAATCGTTACCCTCAAATACCGCCCAATAAGCCTGACCTAAATTGTAGGCAAATTACTGGAGTCAATTATAGCTGAGATTATAAGAAGCCATCTCGATAAGCATAGCTTGATTAAGGATACTCAGCATGGATTCACAAGAGGCCGGTCTTGTCTAACTAATTTATTATTAACGTTCTTCAGTAAAGCTTTTGAGGCTGTTGACCACGATAAAGAATTTGATATTGTTTACTTGATTTTAGTAAGGCATTTGATAGAGTTCCGCACCAAAGACTGTTGAAGAAAGTAGCAGTCATGGCATTGGGGGAAGGGTGCTCTCGTGATCGAATCATGGCTCACAGTCAGGAAGCAGAGGAGGTCCTAAATGGGGTTAAAATCCGAGTGGGGATCAGTAACAAGTGGCGTTCCACAGGGATCAGTCTTGGGCCTGTTGTTGTTTATAATATATATCAATGATCTTGATGAAGGAATTACTAGTGATATGAGCAAATTCGCCGATGACACGAAGATAGGTAGGATAATTGATTCAAACATAGATGTTAATGAACTTCAGGAGGATTTAGACAAACTCTACTCTTGGTCAGAAAAGTGGCAGATGCAGTTCAATGTAGATAAATGCAAGGTTCTGAAGCTCGGGAGTGTCCATAACCCTAGCACTTTGGCAATATAAACACAAATGCAGTATAATGTGATCCTTTATTGACTACGTTTCGCCCACACAGTGGGCTTTTTCAAGTCACAAACAGAACTACCTGGGGTGGAAGGAACGCGAGTATTTATAGTCCGGCTGAGGTCAGGTGAAGAATGCTGCATCTGATGATGTACCGAGTGGGGCTATAGAGTCTAAAAACTTGGGTTAGCTTGGAAAGGAGATTGGATAAAGTTTGTGAGCAGACCTTCTACAGTGTTTTTATGTGGGTAGCGATGAAGAAGTTTCTTGGCAAGTGGTTCAGCTATGTTATAGAACCACTATTTGGGTTTAAGTTGTCGGATATAGAAATAAGTGATGATTCCCGGAATTTTTCGGTATTGAGTGTTGTCTTCTGTGGCGATAAGTCTTGGGGTTTCTGTAGTTTATCAAGTGGTTGTGTGAATTACGGTGTTGTACGCAAGCAGAGTTACCACAGCGAATGTTCAAAAGAAGATCAGACTTACTAGGAAACTACAAACACTCTGCGATAATAGTAATTGGAAAAGTTTAGGAAGGGCCTGAAATTATTCAAAATCTTTCATCTCGTTCCACTGTCAACCACAGAAACTGAAGCCCCCAGCTTAGGCCTCAAATTCGCAAACAGGAATTACGAAACCAAAAAAAAGACCTCAATTTCATCGCCAAAAACTACAGACACAATGACTCCGACTTCCAAAAAGGCTATCTTCAAGGCATTTACTCAGCAGCCATCTCAACACACAGCTCCCCGTCACACCTCGACGTTACATCAATGCACTCAAAGGTTTAGCAGAGACACGACCATCAGGGTCCCCCGCTGTAAGGAGGGGGTTTTGTTTCATGAACACTGACGATTACAGGAAAAAAAATGCTCAATATTTAATGCCCCATTTTACTACAACCTCTCCAATAACCAAGTGGAAAACCTTACTAAAACTTTTCTTCAAAGGACTCGCCGCATTCTGAGGAGCTCGGGAACAAGGGAAGAAACTTCTGCACCCATGCCCAGAACCCCAGACCTCCAGAATGTAGGGCCCTCCAAAAAGACTCACAACCCCTGGTATCCATTGGGCCATATCCGGGGGATAGGCAGTGCTCCCCCCCACCCTTTAGGAATTCTCCCCCAAACCCCTCTCGAAACTTTTGGGGCACTTCAGCCCCGCCCATCTCAAACATCAGGTGATTTCTAAATGCTTTCGAAAACATCAACATGGGAAACAAGAAAACTTTCCACCCTTGACGGACTTCCCTTTAAAAAAGTACCTACAAAAACAACCCATCGACCCTTTGGCGGGGAAAATTTGCGATTACTTGTTTTCCCATTCCACCAGCGATTTCATCGACCTTGTTGAATATGTGTTGGCTTTACTGTTTCTTTTTTCGAAAATATCTTTCAGAGATTTTGGACACCCAGGGTTCGCCACTCAGTGCAGTCTGGCGAACCTATAATGGAACATTTGAAGCCGAACGTTTTCCACATTTTTCGTTGTCACCTGGCTCCGTTTGTTGACGACATTTCCCCATAACTCCAAAAAGCTTCAACGTTCAAGCTCTCCCAAGACAAGTCAACCAGGTGGCCTTCAATCCAGTTCACACTTTTTAAAAAGAAGTCGACAACACTCTTCCTTTCCTTTATGTTCTACTCTGCAAAGTGCCACGAACTTCGTTTTAAAGTCATCGAAAAACCCCAAAAAAACGATCTTTCCCACTTTACTCTCACCACGACACCAAAAACCAAAGTGGTGTAATTTTAGGCTTTCTTCCCGCGTGCTCTGAATCGCGCAACGAGTTTTCCCTTTAGGGAAGAATGCACTATATTGAACAAATATTTTCCAAAAACCACTATCCTCGTACTTCATCAGAGATGCGACGGCGGCATTAACATCTTCAACACACCCCGAGAAGACACTGCCGAGAAAAGATACTAGTCCTTTCCCCCCAATCCTTTTCCAAAAATGTTTCCCAAAATCTTTTCCAAAAAATCTTCCAAGTTTACCTCCCAACCACGACCATCAAGGACCCCCAGTTTTTTTGGAGGACAAGCCTCCATCCTCTGAGGGGTAACATAATCCCTTGTAAAGACTGCAACAAGTTTAGTGGGCGAAACCTTAAAGGGGCCTCCAAAAAGATTTCAGAACACCAAAGCAAGCAGGTTGACGACACAAGGAAAAGCCTGGTACAAAGTAATTCACACAACCATTTGATAAACACAGAAATCAAGACTTAGCCAAGAAGACAACACTCAATACCGAAGAATCCTGGAAATCATACTTTTTCTTATCGAAAACTTAAATCAGAATAGTGGCTTCTAAAAACATAGCTAAACCCACTTGCCAAGAAATTCTTCCGTACCCCACATAAAAACACTGTAGAAGGTTGCTCACAAATTATCAAATCCCCTTTCCAAGCTCCCCAAGTTTTTAGATTTATACCCCATCGGTACATCATGATCGTTTTCTTCCCTGCCCTAGCCGGACTATAAATATCGCTTTCCCTTCCACCCCGGGTAGTTCTGTTTGTGACTTGAAAAAGCCACTGTGTGGGCAAAACGTAGTCAATAAGGATCACTTTATACTGCATTTGGTTTTATTCCCATTGTGTCGGTATTTTATACCATTTTTTTCCCAACCCTAGCATTATAATTTAAAATAAGTAGAACTTGCCATACAGTTGCGAAAAGGACTTGGGGGTTATGGTAAGCAGAAACCTTAAACCAAGACAGCAATGCCAAAGGGTTTACGAAATAAGGAAAATAGATTACTGGGATTTTACAGAAGTGTAAGAAACAGAAGTCCAGGGTCTACTGCAGCTTTTACTCATTGTAAGGCCTAAATTATGCAGCTCAATTCGGGCTCCTTATTACAGAATGGACATAAATTCGTTTTGAAAACATTCAGCGTAGGGTGATAAAATTAAAAATAGATTAGAATCTTCCCTTTTGAAGAAAAATTGAAAAACTTTAACTTACACTACTTGTTTGCGAAAAATGGGGGAGACCCCGATCGAAGTGTATAAGTGGAAAATGGGTTTTTAAAAAGGGGATAAAAATTAAACAAGGTTTGGGGGGCGTGTTTCTTAGTCAGTGGTGCGTTTTTACTTGTCAGTGGTGACGTTTTTTATTAGTCGTGGTGGTTTTCTTTGTCAGGGGCGTGTACTTGCAGTGGGACGTGTTTACTTTGTGTGGTGACGTTACTTAGCGTGGTGAGTGTACTTAGCTTGTGAAGACCGTTTTGTGAGGGTCTTGAGTGGTGACCTGTATTAACTTGTGAAGAAGTTCTTGTTTGTCCCCCTGGATGAACCAAGATGCCTCCATCGAGCAAATTTACCGCAACTTAAGGAAGAATTTAGGGCAGCGAAGATGGAGATACGGCGATGACCCAAGAAAAAAGAGGATTGTAGTAGTCCTCCTGTTTCGAGTCCTCAGGTCAAGAAAGGGTGGGGTCGTGGCTGGACAGCAGGGGGCGACGAAGTTGACGATCAAGAAGACGAATGGGGAAACCAGAAGGGAAAAGAGAAGGAAAGAGATGCTGTGAAAACTCCCGTGGAACCTCCAACGCATTTCGGTCTACCCGCGAATGTGAGTCTACTTCGGGATGTCACGACGAACGACAAAAAGGAAAGGGAAAGAATATTGTTGTTGTTGGGGAAGCCAGGTTAGTACTGGATAGGGCATTTTTGGGGAAGGAAAGGGTGGTGGTAGGGGGTGGTGGAAGATGGTAGTAGCTTCTTCACTCCTGGGGGTTGGGCTTTTGTTTGGGGGTTGTTTGCCGGGTTTGGGAGTATCTTTGTATCTTAATTTTTTAAAAAAAAATTTGGGGTTTCCTGTTTACGTTTTTTTGGGTGCCCGGGGGCGGAGTTTATGGGGCTTCTAGACACCGTGGTTTTGGGTTTTGAGGTCTTGTTCCGTGAAAAACGAGTTGTGCTTCTCTCATTGAGCTTTTGAACGGGGGGGTCAAAAAAAAAGTGAACTTTGTGAACATGGGGTAAATTGGGAAAAAATTAAACCCTTTTAAATAAAACGGGGGGGGTCTTTGGGAAAAGTAAGCTCTATAAACATTGGGGTAAAGGAAAATGAACAAAACTTTTAAAAATGGAGGAATACTGCAGAAGGCCAAAATGGATCATACAAAGGAAATTTCCCCTTTATCAAAACCACCCCTCCCCAAAAAGCTACCAAAGGAATTTTTAATTCCCTTACTTCACGACACCAAACCAATCCAGCCCCTCCCACTATATTTTGGGGTCCCAATCTTTTTTTAAAAATAAAATTTACCCTTTGTTTGGGGGGGGGCCGAGGGGGTTTTGTTTTTTTCCCCTTTTGGGCCCCCTACATTCGTAAAAAACACATTTGGTGGGGGGACGGCATTGGCGGCTGCACTCGCACAGCGAGTTTCGAAAGAGGGCGCAGACTCCCGGAGGGGCAAAAAAATGGGTGTTTTGAGGGGGTAAAGGCGCATTTTTATAACACCAATGGGGGCATTTAGCTGCCCCCCATTTTTAAAGGAGATACCTTTTCATCAACAAGGGAACGATTCGTATGGAAATTGCTTTGAATGGAGTTTACAAGAACCTTTGTGAAATTCGGGGACGGCTTGTAGAAGACAAGATGGTGGAAAAGTACCAGGAAATGTGGGGAAAGCTGGTTAACCCTGGTTTAAAAGAAAATTTATGGGGGAGTACCCAAAGGTTTTTAACTTGGGTAAAGTTACAGAACGTCCCTTTTGGAGGCCGTTTAGGAAGAAAATAAAAGCAACTTTCGAAAAAAGTTTTTGGTGTTTTACATCAACAAAATTTTGGAAAGGGTTCTGAGGGAATGTATGTTTGCTGGGGTGAGGGATCCTTTCCCCTTTTGAGGGTCCTTGGTCAAAACAAAACCCATCAAATGGACATTAAAGTACTTTAAAAATAAAGTATATTTTCACATATAAAGGGCAGAGAAGAAAAATGCAAAACTGAGGGGGAGCGAATGATCATAGGGTTTTGCGATTTTGTTCCCGACATCTCACCTGAGACAATGGAAAAGGGGAAAGGGGGTGGAAAGGAGAAGGGGTGACGCCCCTTTTCCAAACAGGGGAAAGCACCTCGGGCCCAAAAGGGAAATGGAGTAAAAAATCTGGGGGCCCAACCCGGGTTTGGAATGTGTAAAAAAATTTACCGGGGGTCTTTTAGGGGGGACTGAACCATTGTACGAGGAGAGGTGAGCCCAAGGTAATTGGGTAGTAAAATTTTCGGCTGAAATGGGACATTTTTATACGGGGAATTCTTGGGGGGTTTAAAAAGAGGGAACAATACGAAAGGTGTGGGTGGGACCTCTGAAAGATAAGGGGGGGAAATTCATGGGGAGGGCAATTTTGGGTGGGGGGGAAGGGGCCCAACCACAGAAAAATTTTTTGAGGCTGTGGCTGAAGTGCATAAATTTTGAAAGTGCGATAAAAGGCATGCACATAGTTGAGGCATCCACGAAAGAGAAAAGGCGGGTTTGCTTCTGACAGGGGTTTTGGGTTTTCTGACCCTGGCAAAGATTGGAAATTAAAAAACTCAGTGAATTTTCCCAAAAAAAATATCAAGGGGGGAAAGGAAAGGGGGGTTGGGGGAAAGGAAGGGAAAGGAAAGGGGATTGTGAAAAGCATACGTGCAAAAACGTAATGCCCCGAAGGGACATCAGTCGACTGGAAGGGGCCCCCGATAGCTTTTTTAAGTTGCCTAATTTTAAATGAAAAGGGCCAAAAGGGCCCGATTTTAAAAGCACAGGATCTTTAGTGACTTTTTAAAGAGACATGGAATACAGTTCAAAATTTTTAAAAGGGGCATAATCTTAAGTATGGAAATGGATTTAAATTGATAAAAGATTTTTTTGGTTTTAAATGCTGGATATGGGGGGAAAGGGTTTTAAGGGGAAAGGTGCGGGGTTTTTAACAGATGGGGCCCGGGCCCTTTTTCAATTGTTACAGGAAAAAGGGGGATGGGAGATTTGTGGGGTGGAGGGGACTTTGGGGTGGGGTAAAAGTTTTTGTTTTGAAAAAGGGGTTTACATGCCGAGGGACGCAATGGCGTGTTAAGGGATTTTTTTTCCCGGGGACACCTAATTTTTTCATATAAAGGGGTTACCAGTTGTACTTTTTTTTAGAGAGTTTTGGGAATATTTTGATACGTAGGAAGGATGTGAGCCAGGGGGGAGTTCCGGTGGGTTGTTGGGAGTCCTACGGGAGGGAAAAAAGGGGGAAACGGTTTAAGTATGTGGGTTACTGGGGAGGGGGGGGTTTTTGGGAGCATATTTTATGTAAAGAACGGTTATGCTGCTGCTTGGCCCGCTTTGGAGTCTCCCCCTGGGTTTACAATTTAATAAAATGGAAACTGGTAAATGTTATTTTTTGGGAAACAAAGAGGGGGGGTTTTGTGGCGTGGGACGTTGATTAGTTCAGTGGGCTTGTGGGGGTCTTTTAGGGGGGCCCCAAATTTTAAACCAATTAATGGTCACACCTTGCCTTGGCAAACGTCTTTCGGGCCCCGCCCAAATCTGGAGGTCTTTTGTTCTTGACGGGGGGTCAGATCTAGGCTTTCAGTGCTTCCCACGGGGGTTTTGGGGGTGCTTGGGACCACGTTTAAAAGCCCGGGAAAACACCCCGAGAAAGGAGGTTTTTGGAGCAGGTCCTGGGAGCGAGACCCTCTGGACAAAATTGTTTTGTAGTGGCCCCACGCTTTTTGGGAATCTCGGGTCGGGCTGGTCGGTGAATTAAGAGTGACTATAGTCCGTTTTAAACTGTTTAACATCTCCCTTTTCCCCCCCCTGGAAATTAAGTCTTCATAGGTCAATTTTTTATATTTTTGTAAATTTTCCATCAGTATTTTTGGGGTTTTCTACCCCTTTTATTTTATTAAGTAAACTATAGCCATATTTTCCCATTTTTTTATTTTGAAACTTCCATATGCTTTTCCCCCTATTCTTTTTAAAACACTGGGATACACAGGAGACTTGCTCACTCGCTGGGAAAAACTCGGGTTTAATGTGGGAAAAGGTCTACAACTGGGTGATTTCCCCTAAAGGGTTTTTTTGGGGGGTTATTGGAAACCAAAATGTACTTGTTAAGGTTTGGAGGGGGGGACTTAGTTTTGCAGAATGGTGGAAAAAGGGAAAAATGGAATAAAGGAAAGCTGGGGGGTGAAAAAATGTGGGGGGAAAGAAAAAGGTGCAAAACCCGGGAATCCATAGTTTTTTATTTGGGAAAGGAAGGGAGGTTTTTAAAAGGGGGCATTTTAAAAAAAAGTTTTTTGGAAAGGTTTGGGTCATGGGGGTATTTTCCGGTTTAGAGATCGAGGGAAAAAACGCAGTTGCTCTTGGGAGTTGCAAAATTTTAGGGGGCCTTGCATTTATGGGGGGAAGGGGATATCAAGTATCCGGAACCTGAAACAGGGGGGGATGAGGGCCCCATAAGTGAAAAAGAGGTTTCGAAGCTTTTACAGGGGTTTGAGTGTAGGAAGAGCCAGGGTTTGAGGGAAATTCCTTTTTATTTTTTTTTTAAAGAAACCGGGGGAGGTTTGAAAGGAATGTTGGGGTTGCATTTTTTGAAAATGAAATGAAGGTAAAGGGATGCATGGGGTATGAAAAAACGAACAGGGGTCTTTTTTCAAATTTTCCAAAAGGGGGGGAAGTGCAGAAAAACTCCGTTAAAAATAGAGGTTTATTTTTTAATGTGGGGTTTGTTTAAAAAATTGTTTGCGGGGTTTTTAATTTAATGGGTTTTCTTTAGTTTTTATTGGGAGTGTTAAGATAAGGGGACAAATGGGTGTGCGGGGGTGGTCAATGATTAGTAAATGGGAGGTTTAAAAGGGTTTTTATAGATATTGAAAAAAAAGAGTGGGGGGGTGTTTTTTTTTTCTTTGAAAGGGAAAGGCTGCTTATGATTGGGGTAAAAGTTTTTAAAGGGATGTTAATGGGGCCCAGGGGGGTTTTGGGGGCGGGGAAAATTTTGCCCAATGGGCGGAAACTTATACAAAGGGCCCGCAGGGGCTAAGCTGAAAATAAGGAAACGGGGGGGGAAGGTAGGTTAATAGGGGTTTAGGGCTGAGACGGGGAATTCCCCATGTCCAAAATTTTTTTTTGCTTTTGCATTATCCTTTTATAAAAGGATGATTAATATTGGGGTGGATAAAGGGGGGGTTTAAGGGGCAGCGGGGCCCCCCCGAAATATTTGGGGTTATTTTGTGAAAAGAGGGGTTTTTATTTGGGGGAGGGGGGAAAAAAAGGGAAAATGTAGGTCAAATCGTTGAGATTTTTTGGGGAAGGGCAACAGCAAGGGGCTTTTTAAATTTGGTTAGTTAGTCAAAAATTGTTAGGGGTTTGGGTTTTCATGGGGGGGGGGGGAGGGAATTTTGGGGAAAAAAAGGGGGGTTGGGAAATTTTGAAGATAAAATTTAAAAGTCTGTGAGTATTTACAGAAGGGGCAGGGAAGAAGCTGAAGGGCCCCACTCCAAAGGGGGGTTGAAAAGGATTTAATTAAAGGGAAAGTTTTTGGGGGGAATTTGGGGACGAGTGGGGCTGAGGGTCCCTCAGAGGGTCAAGTTATAAATACAATCATTTCCCCCTAAATTGTGGCTGTGGCGGGGTTTATCCATTGATAAAGAATGATGTGAGGTTGGGGGAAAAGGGAAAGGTAATGCGTTTTTTTTTTGGGGAATATGGCTTGGGAAAACAGTAGTGAAAATTAAACCATTGGTAAGGGGGGGGTTTTAATTTTCCACTCCCCTTTAATAGACAAAAAAGGAAAGTAGGGAAAAACTAGTTATAAAAAGGGTTTGGGGTTGGGGATCGGGGTGTAAGGGGGGAGTGAGCCTTGGATGATGTACGGCAGTAGGGGAAGGGGGTGGGGAAATTGAAGGAGGTTTTGGTTTATGTTGAGATTTTTATTGGGGGGTTAGCATCCCGGGGAAAAAGGTGTGGGGGTGCGAATTTTGGAGAGGCGGGTCGGGGGTTTAAGGATGTATGGAGGGGGAGAGTTTCTTTCTTTTTTTATAATTGGGCAGGTTTTCTGGGGGGCTTTTTCGTAAGTTATTTTTTAAAGTCAAGGGTGGGGGAAAATTTTTGTATAGGTTTTTAACATAGGATATTACCCACTAAAAAATTTTTGTATCAAAATGAGATTGTGCAGCCCACTTGGTTTTGGGGGGGGGAGGGGGAAAACTGCAAATCATGTGGTGTTTTTTTTTGG
Organism: Cherax quadricarinatus; assembly: GCF_026875155.1. Classification (NCBI taxonomy): domain Eukaryota; kingdom Metazoa; phylum Arthropoda; class Malacostraca; order Decapoda; family Parastacidae; genus Cherax; species Cherax quadricarinatus. Next base: position 15,248,658 of record NC_069457.1, read on the forward strand.
GGGTTACCCGGGGGAAGGGTACGTCTAGGGTTTTCATGGGAAATTTTGGGATTGGTTGGAGGAGGTGGGTTTAAAATGGTATTGAAAGCTTTGAGTTTTGGAAATGTAGGGAGTGGGTTTTTATTTTGGGGAGAAAGGGGGGGGGTATTTTTTTAGTATTTGGATTATTTTAATATATAGTGGGCTTATGGGGAGGTGGGGGGGGAAAAGTGCGAATTTTTGGGGGCTTTAGCGGAATTTTTTAAAAAAAAAAGTGTAGGAATGAGGTCGTGTGTGGAAGGAGAGGGGAATACAGAATTTCCATTTTCGGTATGGGGGGGGTTTCAATGTCGAAGGGTTTTGGGAAAATTTAAATGGGTAAGGGGTTGAATAAAATTGGTCCACCCAGATGGGGGGATGAGTGTATTCCGCCAAAAATTTTAGATAGAAAACTTCTTAAGGGGCCCAAAGTTTTAAATGTAAAAATTTTTTAAATTCATGGGGGCCCAAGGGGAAAAGAGAGGGGGTGAAACCTTTGGTTGGGTATTTTTAAAGTTTTTTTATATATGTTACTGGGCATGTAGGGCACTGTTATAAATTCTTTGAACATTTTGTTAAATCAAATTTATGTGATATAAGTTTAGACTTTTGTACACATATGTATTTGTATAAAAAAAAAGTTTGGGGAATTTTATCAGGGGAAATTTTCCCATGATGATGCCCTTTTTAAACAAAAAGCAGATTTTTTGTTTTGGGTTTTTTAAAAAAATTTTTCAACCATGTTTTTTAATTTTTTTAAATTTTCCTAAATTGTAATTTTAGATAATAGTATGTATTTACACTTTTGGGGAAAGGTTTTTTTGTCATCAAGATACTATGTCCAGAGTTAAATTATGATGGTTTTTTGTCTCTGTGTTCAATAAAACAATGGAAAGGGATTTTGGGTCCAATATTGGGGAAAAGGGGGGAAAGGGGGTAGTTGAACTAAAAAATTTTTAAATTTGTTACGAATGGGGCTTTTTTAAAATGTGTATTTTGGGGCTTTGGGGAAAGGGGCGAGGAGGTTTACTAAATTAAATTCGGTATTTTTTAAAATTTTTAAGGCAAGTTAATGGGCTTTGTGTGACACTGAATAATTCCTGTAAAATTAAAAATTTTTCCCAAAGGTAATGTGATTTTTAATATCAAATTTTGAAAACAGGAAAGGGACCACATATGCAACATTTTGGGAAAAACTTTTTTTTCCGAAACTTTTTTCGCCCCCCCAAAAGTGGGTTTTTCTTCAGTGGGAATACAGAAAGTAGGCGGGAACAGTAGGGGATGTGAAACAAATTTGAAAATCGGGTTCCATCCCCCTTTAAAAGTCGTGAATTTTGAGGTTGTCACCCCCTGGGCCTGGAGAATTTCCCAGTTCCATAGTCGGGGGTGAGGGGACTGATTACATCGTTTAAACATCTCTAACTGTTCCTTTTGCCATTTTCCCTGTTTTCCCGACTGAAGAAGCCTTTTGTGTAGGGGAAACTTTTCGGAATAAAGTTGTCTAACTTTTGGGCATATGGGGTTTTTAACCTAACAACCTGCGGTTTTAAATACCTTTTTGGGATGTTACTTTTTCAGGACACTCCCAACACGTGGCATCTTGGTACAAAAACACCTTGGAAAAGGTTTTTTCAAGTGAGAAGTGTTGGATCTGAGAAGGGACTAAAACCTTTTCGTGGTCCCCTCATCTACTCCCTACTTTCAAACTACTATAAAAAATTTTCTACAAAAAAACAAATATACTACCCTGCACCTCTCTTTTCCGACAGTATTTAAGTCTCCGCACTGTCGCTTGGAAACTTAGATAGTTCCTGGGCTATGGAACTGAAATTCCCCCAGGCCGAGGGACTGACAACCTCAAATTCTACGCTTTAAAGGGGGTGGACTGAAATTTCATCGTCCCTTTACATCTCTACTTTCCCGCCCACTTTCTGTATTTGGGCTGGAAAGGCCCACTGTGTAGGCGAAAAGTTTTTGGAAAAAAGTTGCTAAATGTTGCATATGTTTCCCTTTCCTAACAACCTGTCGGTATTATTTACCATTTTGATGGGTTTAAAAATTTTGTACATATGGGTAATTTAATATGTATCCGGGGACTATATCATGTTTAAATTTTTTCATGGATACGACATTCTTTAATTTAAATTTAAGGGGGTTTTTAGTTTGCATTAAAACTAAGTTCAATCAAAAAAATCTCTTTTTTAAAACTTCCCCAAAATCCTAAACCTCTATCACCCCCCACTCGGAAGATTCTTTTCGGGGTATCCACAACTCTGTTCGGGAAAACCCGTACTTTCCAGAAAAAACAAATTTTAAAAATTGGTATAAATTTTTGATCAATCCAACCCTAAATCCCCTTATTTCGGTTCTTTCCTGGTTTTGATAAAAATTTTGGGTTTTAAAACTCTTGAAGATTAGAAAACCCTGCAAGGGGGGTTCGGGAAGAATTGGGGTAAAGGAAATTTAAAGAAGTCAAGGAATGGCGGGGCTAAAAAGGGAAAGGTTTGTTTTTTGATCCAATGTCGGGTACCTAGTTTTTTAAATTTAATTTTAACTTTGGGTTTGAAAAGGGATTCAATACTGACAAAATGAAAATTAGGGCACAGTGCAACATCGGTTACTTTATTATAGACGGTTTTCCCCCTTTCCCGGGCTTTTTTCAATACGAACTAGAACATAACTTGAAGACAGTAGAACTATATACAAAAGATGAGGTTAAACATTTCCCCTTTAAACCCTTTGGGAGTTTGGGGTTTATGAGCACTGTTTAATTTTAGAGATTGAAAAAGCACAAAGGGAAGGAAAGGGTGGCGCTTGTATAGGGGTTATCTTTATCCCGGTCTTATTCTTTATCAAATAATTCACATTTTTTTTCTTGCAAAAATATCCCCTTATTTCTTTTAGATATTTTTTTCATTTTTTTAAAGTTTTTTCTTGTTTAAAATTTGGGTTTCAGGGGTTTTTCTATTTTCACTGGCCCAGGTCATTAAGAAAGTGCTACATAATTTTTCCTTCTTTCCGGGTCCCTGATATTTGAATCCCAAATTTTTATTTAGAGCAAAAAACCGTTTTATGAAAATCGTTTAAATGCTTTTTTTGGGGCCCTTTTCTTCTTTCAAACAATCCCTTTTAACGAATTTTTCAAAATAAACTTTTTTAAAAAAGTTTAAAACCCCGGGACAGTACGACATAACGAAAAGCTAAATGGATCAAAAAATTTTTCCATAAAGTTTGGGGGCAAACCCCCGCGCCGTCTACCTTGGTAAGAGCTCTGGCTTCGTCCATGGCCCTTTCCCGATAAACATAAAAGAAGAAATTCTTGGGCGACAACGGGGGTTGAGGGCCCTCATTTTGTTTTAAGTTTGCTCTGAAGTTTTCTCCCTAAAACCCCCCTAAACCCAAAATTTCCCTTTAAAAACCGGGGTGCTCCAAATAATAGTTATAGAAATTTTCAGTGGGTGAGCATGATATTGTCTCAGTGTGTGAGGGGGGGCCCTAATTCTCGGAAAGGGTTTGGTGCTCTTTTTTTTCCCGGGGGTAGAGTCAAAAAACCAAAATTTTTTTTTTTTGGAAGGCGTAGTAAGAAAGGCAGTTGAGGAGCAAAAAAATTCTGAAGCTCACACGCGAAGAAATTTGAAAAGCTTTAACCCGACATCCTTTGGTTTTTATCATTTTTAAAAGCTCTAACCCAATGAAAAATGAGAAGTGAGTGGCAAACCCCCACCAGTTTTTTTTTCCCCTCTTAATTTTTTAAACCAGGAAAAACGCCTTTGTTCCCTTTTTCTTTGCCATTTGGGAAAAATTTTGTTGGGGTTCCGGGGAAAATCGAAAAGATCTGTAGGAAAAAACTGCGATTTCAAAAACTAAAAAAAGTTAAAAACACGATATAACCAAATTTGAAGGGGCAGTTAAAAAAAGTGTTTTGAAGGTTTTCATTTTGGGAAAATAATCCGGTTTTTTAGAGTCGAAAGGGGAAAGACGCAGTTGCTGGAGATGCAGAATGAAGGGGGGGGGGACTTTTCCCTATTTTTGGGGGAAAAGGGGTTTCAAAATATCCCCGGAACCTGGGAAAACAGGGGGGAGATAGAGGGACCCAAAAAGTGAAGATGAGGGGTTTTGAAAGCGTTTTCAGGGGGTGAGTGTAAGGAAAAATGCCAGGATTTATGGCTTTTCCAAAATTTTTTTTTAAAAATAATAAGGGGGGGCTTTAAGGAAGGGTTGGTGCATTTTTTGAATGAAAAAGAAGGTAAAAGGGGTGCTGGGTATAAACAACGAAAAAGGGGTTTTGTTGTCATAATTTCCAAAGGGGGGAAGTGCAGAAAAGCCCCCAAACCTGTATTTAGAGGTTTATCTTTAATGTGCGGGATTTTAACCCAAAATTTTTTGCAAAGGGGTTTTTAAATATTAGGTTTTCGTAGGTTATTGGGAGGGGTTAAAAGAAAAGTTTGGGAAAAAAAAAAATGGTGTGTGGGGGTGGTCAATGATTAGTTTAAAATGGGGGATTAAAGGGTTTTATAAAATTTATTGTTTGAACCCAGTGGAGGGGTTTTACTGGGTTTGAAAAAGGAAAGGCTGCTTATGGGTTTTGTAGGAAAGTTATGGATGTAATTTAGGCCCCTGGGGGTTTAGGCGGGGGAAATTGTCCAATGGGGGGAAAACATTTTTACCAAAAAGGGGCAGGGTTTGAAACTGCCAAAATCAAAGGGCGTGTGGGGAAGGTAGTTTAAAATGGGGGAGGGGGCCGGGGCAGGGATGACCCAAAGGGCCAGATCCATTTTCAGTTTGCAATGATCCTTTATATAGGGATGAAAAAAAATTGGGGTGGAAAGAAGGGGGGGGATGGGCGGGGGGGGGAAACTCCTTGTATATTGGGTAGGGTTTATGATATGGGCGTTTTTTGTTGGGGGGGGAGGGGGATAAAGGAAAGTAGGTCAAACGTTGAGATATTTAGTGAGGTAAAAAGCTATATGCAATTTAATGGAGGGTTAAATTTTTAAATTGTTAGAGGTTGGTTTATGGGTGGGAGGGGGAAATTGGGGCCCCAAAAAAATGGTTGGGGAGGTTGTAGATAAATTAAAGGGCTGTGGAGTATTATACAGAAAGGGGGGGGGGCAAGAAGGGTAGACAGAAACCCAAATTTAGTAAGGGTTGGGGCAAGGAGTATTAAGGAATTGGGGGGAATATGGACGAGGGGCTTTACCCATCCATAAGGGCAAGGGATATTTTAAATACAATCATTTTCCCTAAATTTTTGGGGATGTGGCAGTGGTTTATCCATTTTATGAAGAAAAGGGGTGAGGTTGGTGCAAAAGAAGGGAAAGCGTTTAAATTTTTTTGGGTAGGTTAGGCAGACAGTATTCAAAATCTTTTTTAAGGGGAGGATTAATTCCCCCCCCTTTTCATAATAGACTTTAAAGGGTTTATGTGAAAAAATAGTTTATACGGTTGGGTGGGGAAACGGGGTGTTTAAAGGGGGAGTGACCCATGGATGATGTACGGCAGTAGTGAGGGGGTAGGAATTGAAGGAGTGTAAATTTTATGTTTGTATTTTTTTTGAGGGGGTTTGATACCCGGGAAAAAAGTTTGGTGCGAAAATTTTGGGGGAGGAAATGGTTTACGGGGAATGAAAGTGATGGAGGGGGGGAGTTTCTTTTTTTTTATAAAAAATTTTGGGGAGGTATCGGGGTGCATTTCGTAAGTTATGTTTAAAGTCAAGGGTGGGGGGAAACTATGTATAGGTTTTTTCGTGGGAAAATTTCCCACTAAAGTACGTTTTTTATCGATTTAGAGTTTTGCAGTCCCAAAAATTTGGTTTTGTGGGGAGGGAAAACGGAGACGCATATATGTGGTTTTATTTTTTTGAGGGGATCGCGGGGGGTACTCCCATGGTTTTTTATAGGATTGGATATGGGTTTGGGGGAGGTAGGTTTTTTTTGGGATTGAAAACATTGAGATTTTGGCATGTTTGGGAGTTTTGGGGGTTAGTGTGAGAAGGGGGTCAAGTATTTTTGTAGTGGAAATTTTATTAATATATTAGTGGGCTATGAGGGAGGTGGAGGGGGGAAAATGCGAAATGGGCTTTAGCTGGTTTAAAGATTCCATTTTTGGGGGCCCCTAAATGTCTCCCAAATTTTTCAAGATTGGTGGACTGAACACATTTGACCTGGTTGAAGGGGTTTATTACCCATACTGCAAAAAGTGTCCCCCATTCTACAAAAATTGATGGAAAAAAAATGAAAAACATCGACTTTCCGGGTTTAGGGTTTTATTACCCCCATACTCCCCCCCCCCTCCTTACCCTTCCCCCTTTCCCCCTTTGTATTTTGGGTGATGAAGCCACTGTGTGGGGGAAACGTTTCCTAATTAAAAAATTCCCCTATGCCCGAAAAAAGTGTTCAAAATTTAAATTGCCCTTTTTTCAAAACCCTTTATCACAACTGTCAGGGGCACTGCACATCATGGGATCTGTTTAAAAATTTAAATTCTTCAAACTTTTTCAAAATTTGGACGAAGGGCCTTTCTTTTGAAATAGTGGATGGTTCCCCCTTTGACCCCGCCTCCGCCTGTTCACCTTTCCCCCCATTTCAGTTTTTATAGCCCCCGTTCCCACGGCCCCCATGCTGAATTTTACAAGATTGATGAATGAAACACATCGACTCCCGGGTGGGGACTGATTACCTCATACTCCCCCCCCCTCTCCTTCCTTTGCCTTGCTCTTTGTATTTGACTGATGAAGCCACTGTGTGGCGATACGTTTCCTGGATAAAGATTCCCATATGCTGCATAAGTGTCTCAATCTTCAACTTGTCGGTTTTTCAAACCATTCATCACATGATATTGTTTATTTGGATTTTAGTAAAGCCTTAGATAGAGTACCTCACAAGAGGTGTATATTTCCACCTCACAAGAGACTCTTAAGAAAAGTGGCAGCTCGTGGTGTAGGAGGTAAAGTTCTAGCATGGATTGAGGCATGGCTTACCAATAGAAAGCAGAGAGTTACCATTAATGGAGTGAAATCTGAATGGGGATTAGTCACTGGTGGCGTTCCACAAGGATCAGTTGTAGGCCCTCTCTTGTTCATAATTTAGATAAATGACCTTGATGAAGGGATTACGAGTGACATGAGTAAATTTGCTGATGATACAAAGATAGGCCATATAATTCACTCTGAGGAGGATATCAATGAACTCCAGAACGATTTGGACAAATTAATGTCTTGGTCTGAAAAATCGCAGATGAAGTTCAATGTGGATAAGTGTAAGGTACTTGCCCTTGGTAATGAAAATAACCCTCGAAGCTATAATCTAGGTGAAGTGATCATACAGAATGTAAAAAAGACTTGGGAGTCATGGTAAGCAGAAATCTAAAGCCAAGACAGCAGTGCCTTAGTGTGCGCAATAAGGCCAACAGATTACTTGGATTTATCTCAAGAAGTATAAGTAACAGAAGTCCAAAAGTTATTTTACAGCTCTTTAAATCACTAGTGAGGCCTCATTTAGATTATGCTGCTCAGTTTTGGTCCCCTTACTACAGGATGGACATAGACTCATTAGAGAGCATACAGAGAAGAATGACTAAAATGATTTACTGTGTAAGGAACCTCCCGTATGAAGATAGACTCAAAGTCTTAAATCTCCACTCTCTGGAGAGGCGTAGAATGAGGGGAGATATCATTGAAGTGTATAAGTGGATGACGGGCATAAACAAGGGAGATATTAATAAAGTACTGAGGGTGTCGAACCAGGTAAGAACCAGGAATAATGGATTTAAGTTGGATAAATTTAGATTTAGAAAGGACATAGGTAAGTACTGGTTTTCTAAGAGAGTTGTAGATGCGTGGAACAGTCTTCCCAGTGGGGTGATAGAGACTAGGCCCTTGGGTAGCTTTAAGAAGAGACTGGACAAATATATGAACAACTTAAATCCCTGAATATTACACTCAGCAGTCATATCCCGACTCTTTAAATCATACCACGTTTCAGTTAATGCAATGATATCAAAGTTCCCAGCACATGCTACTAAACGTAGTTCATTAATTTTATTTCTTGCACTTCGACTGTTAGCAAAAAATACCATCTTATGTTTTTTCTTCTGCACATTTTTCCTATTCATCTTTGTTTTTACACAATTTCTGAAATTATCATTACACAGAGCTACTCCATGACAGTAACTATTAAGATTCTTAATATCAGAGCATAAGTCAATATATCCATACTCATTATTTATCATTTCTAAACCCATACCTCTAACTAATCCTAGTTTAAAGTCCTAACAACCCCCTCAACTGAGTAAGCAAGAAAACCCACACCTGCCCTGGATAAGTGAACCCCATCCCTGGCATACATGTCATTTCGGCCATAGAAGTTGTCCCAGTTGTCAATGAATGGTACTGCATTATCCTTACAGTGTTTATCCAGCCAACAATTAATTCCAATTGCTCTGGACAACCATTCATTACCAACACCTCTTCTTGGCAAAATGCCACATATTACAGGGCGCCCCCTTCTTCCTAATTATGTCTATAGATGTCCTGAACTTTCTAACTAAATCCTGACTTCTATCCTTGCCTACATCATTGCCTCCAGCACTGAGGCAAATAATAGGATTGATCCCATTACCGTTCATGATGTTGTCAAGCCGGCTAACAATGTCCTCCATCCCAGCCCCAGGAAAGCATACCCTCTATCTCCTACTCCTGTCCTTCAAGCAGAATGCCCTATCCATGTATCTTAACTGGCTATCCCCAACAACAACAATATTCTTACCTTCCTCGTTGTCGTTCGTCGTGACGATCCCAGTAGTCGACTCACATTCTTCGGGTAGCACCAAGAATGCGTTGGAGGTTTCTACAAGAGTTTCTACAGCAGTCTCTTTCTTCTTCATCGTTTCTGGCTTTCCATTCCTCTTCTTAATCGTCAACTTGGTCCCCTGCTGTCCTGCCACTGACCACGATCTCTTCTTGACCTTAGGACTCGAAACAGGAGGACTACTACGAATCCTCTTGTTCTCCTCGGTCAATCGTCGTTTCTCCATCTTTGCTACAATCAATTCTTCCATAAGCTGCTGGTAAAGTTACTCGATGGAGGTCATCTTGGTTCAGTCCACGGGAGCACACAAGACACTTCTTCACAGAGTTAAGTACAGGTCTCCACTGAATGTTATTAAAACATAATATATTACAAGTGATCAGGATTAGGAAGACTGTTTTAGATTTAGAAAGGATGTAGAAAAGTATTAGTTAGGAAAATGTGTTAGTTGATGAGTGGAACAGTCTACCTAGTTGGGTTATTGAGGCTAGGACTGCGAAGACCTGTTTGCGCGCTCTCTACGAATTGAAGCAGGATGCCCTCCATCGAGCAACTTTACCAACAGCTTAAGGAAGAATTGAGGATGGCGAAGATGGAGATTGGGCGACTGACCGAGGAAAACAAGAAGATTCGTAGTATTCCTCCTGTTTTGAGTCCTCAGGTCAAGAAAGGAAACTAGTCAGTGGCTGGACAGCAGGGAACGAAGTTGACGATTAAGAAGACGAATGGAAAGGTAGAAACGATGAAGAAGAAAGAGACTGCCGTGGAAACTGTTTTGGAAACATCTAATACATTCTCAGTGCTACCCGACGAATGTGAGTCGACTACTGGGAACGTCACGACGATCGACAGCAAGGAAGGTAAGAATGTTGTTGTTGTTGGGGATAGCCAAGTTAGGTATATGGATAGGGCGTTCTGTTTGAAGGACAGGAGTAGGAGACAGAGAGTTTGCTTTCCTGGGGCTGGGATGGAGGATATTGTTAGCCGTCTGGATGACATCATGAGAGTTAATGGGAGCAATCCTATTATCTGTCTCAGTACTGGTGGCAACGATGTTGGCAGACGTAGGAGTGAAGACCTGATAAGCAGGTATAGGTCAGCAATAGAAATAATTAGGAGGAAGGGTGGAAACCCTGTCATATGTGGTATTTTGCCAAGGAGAGGAGTTGGAAATGAATGGTTGTCCAGGGCAATTGGTGTCAATTGCTGGCTGGACAAATACTGTAAGGAAAATGTGGTAACATTCATTGACAACTGGGACCTCTTCTATGGCAGAAATGACATGTATGCCAGGGATGGGGTTCACTTATCTAGGTCTGGGGTGGGAGCACTGGCAACTGCAGTGGAGGCAGCTGTTAGGTCTTTAAACTAGGAATAGTTAGTGGTTTGGGTTTTGGAAGGAAAACAGTCAAGTTGCAGTGAACTAATATGAGTACTAGGAGAACTAGTAATAGGCAAAATGAGGTGGATATTGGAAAGCCATTGGCACAAATTGACAAGGACAGTAATAGGTTTAGTGGAATAACAGAAAGGAGCAGGAAGGGTAAAGAGAGAAGAGGGTCTTTAAATATATATTACACAAATAGTCGCAGTGCTAGGAATAAGATGGACGAGTTGAGACTAGTTGCTAGTGCAGGTAACATTGATGTAGTTGCCTTAACTGAAACGTGGTTTAATTAAAAAAGTCGGGAAATGCCTGCGGAATGTCACAATCAGGGTTTTAAAGTGTTCCAAGTAGATAGAAGTGTCGGGAAGGGAGTTGGGGTGGCATTGTATGTCCGAGATCGCTTGAACTGTTGCATAAAAACGGGTATTAAGTCTGAAGTAACACATACAGAGTCTGTTTGGATAGAATTTTCAGAGGGGCATGAAAAATTAATTTTAGGTGTGATATACCGTCCCCCAAACTTAGATAGGGACCAGGGGAGACTACTATGGGAGGAAATTGATAGGGCCACAAGGCACGATAATGTAGTAATTCTAGGAGACTTTAACTTTAGTCTTATTGATGGGAATTTCTTGACTGGGAATTTAGAATCATACGACTTCTTAGAAGTAGTTCAGGATTGTTTTTTGAAGCAGTTTGTGACAGAACCTACTTGACTTAGCTCTGTCAAACAATGAATCCCTTGTTAATAATTTAGAAGTTTCAGAGGAACTGGGTGCTAGCGACAACAAATCAATTTCATTTAGCATTGAATGGAAGTATGATAGTAGGGATAACTCAGTAACAGTCCCAGATTTTCGCTTACCAGATTACGATGGGCTTAGAGAACACTTATCATCTGTTGGCTGGGGTAACGAAGAGATATATCAATATGACAGTTTTCTGAACACTATACATGAGGCTCAAAGAACGTTTATTCCGTATAAAGAAATTAGATCAAATAGAAATGACCCAAAATGGATGAATAATAGGCTGAAATATCTACTAGGGCATAAGAAAGGAATTTATAGGCGTATCAAAAGAGGTGAGTGTCATCTTATGAATCAGTATATTGACATTAAGAGGGACATTAAAAAGGGGATAAGAAAAGCTAAAAGGGACTATGAAATTAAAGTTGCTAGGGATTCTAAAACTAACCCAAAAAGTTATTTCCAGGTATATAGAACAAAAGTCAGAGATAAGATAGGTCCCCTTAAAAATAACTATGGGCATCTTAGTGACAAAGAGAATGAAATGTGCTCGATTTTAAATAATTATTTTCTCTCGGTTTTTAAGCAGGAAGACACTAATAAAATTCCAGTAGTTAATTTCTATAGGGGGCCAGAAGAAGATAAATTATGTAACATCACAGTCACTAATGAAATGGTTGTGAAGCAGATAGACAGACTGAAGCAAAATAAGTCACCAGGTCCTGATGAGGTTTTTTCAAGGTTTTTTAAGGAATGCAAAATGGAACTCTGTGAACCATTAACTAATATTTTTAATTTATCTCTTCAAACAGGTGTCGTGTCTGATATGTGGAAGATGGCTAATGTAATTCCTATTTTTAAAACAGGTGACAAGTCGTTACCGTCAAAATTACCGCCCAATATGCCTGACCTCAATTGTAGGCAAATTACTAGAGTCAATTATAGCTGAGATTATAAGAAGCCATCTCGATAAGCATAGCTTGATTAATGATACTAAGCATGGATTCACAAGAGGCCAGTCTTGTCTAACTAATTTATTAACTTTCTTCAGTAAAGCTTTTGAGGCTGTTGACCACGATAAAGAATTTGATATTATTTACTTAGATTTTAGTAAGGCTTTTGATAGAGTTCTGCACCAAAGACTGTTAAAGAAAGTGGCAGCTCATGGCATTGGGGGTAAAGTGCTCTCGTGGGTCGAGTCATGGCTCACAGACAGGAAGCAGAGAGTGTAAATAAATGGGGTTAAATCCGAGTGGGGATCTGTAACAAGTGGCGTTCCACAGGGATCAGTCCTGGGCCCGTTGTTGTTTATAATATATATCAATGATCTTGATGAGGGTGTTACTAGTGATATGAGCAAATTCGCCGATGACACAAAGATAGGTAGGATAATTGATTCAAACGTAGATGTTAGGGAACTACAGGAGGATTTAGACAAACTCTACTCTTGGTCAGAAAAGTGGCAGATGCAGTTCAATGTAGATAAATGCAAGGTTCTGAAGCTCGGGAGTGTCCATAACCCTAGCACTTATTAGTTAAATAATGTAGAACTTAGCCATACAGATTGCGAAAAGGACTTGGGGGTTAAGGTGAGCAGCAACCTTAAACCAAGACAGCAATGCTTAAGCATACATAATAAGGCAAATAGATTACTGGGATTTATATCAAGAAGTGTAAGCAACAGGAGTCCAGAGGTTGTACTGCAGCTTTGTACATCATTAGTAAGGCCTCACCTAGATTATGCAGCTCAATTCTGGTCTCCATATTACAGAATGGACATAAATTCGTTAGAAAACATTCATTGACAACTGGGACCTCTTCTATGGCAGAAATGACATGTATGCCAGGGATGGGGTTCACTTATCTAGGTCTGGGGTGGGAGCACTGGCAACTGCAGTGGACGCAGCTGTTAGGTCTTTAAACTAGGAATAGTTAGTGGTTTGGGTTTTGGCGGGAAAACAGTCAAGTTGCAGTGAACTAATATTAGTACTAGGAGAACTAGTAATAGGCAAAATGAGGTGGATATTGGAAAGCCATTGGCACAAATTGACAAGGACAGTAATAGGTTTAGTGGAATAACATAAAGGAGCAGGAAGTGGTAAAGAGAGAAGAGGGTCTTTAAATATATATTACACAAATAGTCGCAGTGCTAGGGAAAAAGATGGACAGTTGAGACTAGTTGCTAGTGCAGGTAACAATTGATGTAGTTGCCTTAACTGAAACGTGGTTTAATTAAAAAAGTCGGGAAATGCCTGCGGAATGTCACAATCAGGGTTTTAAAGTGTTCCAAGTAGATAGAAGTGTCGGGAAGAGAGTTGGGGTGGCATTGTATGTCCGAGATCGCTTGAAAATGTTGCATAAAAAACGGGTATTAAGTCTGAAGTAACACATAAGAGTCTGTTTGGATAGAATTTTCAGAGGGGCATGAAAAATTAATTTAGGTGTGATATCCGTCCCCCAAACTTAGATAGGGACCAGGGGAGACTACTATGGGATGAAATTGTTAGGGCCACAAGGCACGATAATGTAGTAATTCTAGGAGACTTTAACTTTAGTCTTATTGATTGGAATTTCTTGACTGGGAATTTAGAATCATACGACTTCTTAGAAGTAGTTCAGGATTGTTTTTTGAAGCAGTTTGTGACAGAACCTACTTGACTTAGCTCTGTCAAACAATGAATCCCTTGTTAAAAATTTTTAGAAGTTTCAGGGGAAAACTGGGTGCTGGGCGACAACAAATAAATTTTTCATTTTAGCATTGAATGGAAGTATGATAGTAGGGATAACTCAGTAACAGTCCCAGATTTTCGCTTACCAGATTACGATGGGCTTAGAGAACACTTATCATCTGTTGGCTGGGGTAACGAAGATATATCAATATGACAGTTTTCTGAACCCCTATACATGAGGCTCAAAGAACGTTTTTCCGTATAAAGAAATTAGATCAAATAGAAATGACCCAAAATGGATGAATAATAGGCTGAAATATCTACTAGGGCATAAGAAAGGAATTTATAGGCGTATCAAAAGAGGGGAGTGTCATCTTATTTAATCAGTATATTGACATTAAGAGGGACATTAAAAAGGGGATAAGAAAAGCTAAAAGGGACTATGAAATTAAAGTTGCTAGGGATTTTTAAAACTAACCCAAAAAGTTATTTCCAGGTATATAGAACAAAAGTCAGAGATAAGATAAAGGGCCCCCTTAAAAAAAACTATGGGCATCTTTTAACAAAGAGAATGAAATGTGCTCGATTTTAAATAATTATTTTCTCTCGGTTTTTAAGCAGGAAGACACTAATAAAATCCAGTAGTTAATTTCTAAAAGGGGGCCAGAAGAAGATAAATTATGTAACATCACAGTCACTAATGAAATGGTTGTGAAGCAGATAGACAGACTGAAGCAAAAAAAGTCACCCAAAGGTCCTGATGAGGTTTTTTCAAGGATTTTTAAGGAATGCAAAATGGAACCTGTGAACCATTAACTAATTTTTTTTAATTTATCTCTTCAAAAAAGGTGTCGTGTCTGATATGTGGAAGATGGCTAATGTAATTTTCCCATTTTTAAAACAGGTGACAAGTCGTTACCGTCAAATCCGCCCAATATGCCTGACCTCAATTGTAGGCAAATTACTAGAGTCAATTATAGCTGAGATTATAAGAAGCCATCTCGATAAGCATAGCTTGATTAATGATACTAAGCATGGATTCACAAGAGGCCAGTCTTGTCTAACTAATTTATTAACTTTCTTCAGTAAAGCTTTTGAGGCTGTTGACCACGATAAAGAATTTGATATTTTTTACTTAGATTTTAGTAAGGCTTTTGATAGAGTTCTGAAACCAAAAGGGACTGTTAAAGAAAGTGGCAGCTCATGGCATTGGGGGTAAAGTGCTCTCGTGGGTCGAGTCATGGCTCACAGAACAGGAAGCAGAGAGTGTAATAATGGGGTTAAATCCGAGTGGGGATCTGTAACAAGTGCTTTTCCACAGGGACAGTCTTGGGCCCGTTGTTGTTTATAATATATATCAATGATCTTGATGAGGGTTTTTACTAGTGTTTATGAGCAAATTCGCCGATGACACAAAGATAGGTAGGATAATTGATTCAAACGTAGATGTTAGGGAACTACAGGAGGATTTAGACAAACTCTACTCTTGGTCAAAAAAGGGGCAGATGCAGTTCAATGTAGATAAATGCAAGGTTCTGAAGCTCGGGAGTGTCCATAACCCTAGCACTTATTAGTTAAATAATGAAAGAACTTAGCCTACAGATTGCAAAAAGGATTTGGGGGGTTTTAAGGTGGCAGCAACCTTAAACCAAGACAGCAATGCTTAAGCATACATAATAAGGCAAATAGATTACTGGGATTTATATCAAGAAGTGTAAGCAACAGGAGTCCAGAGGTTGTACTGCAGCTTTGTACATCATTAGTAAGGCCTCACCTAGATTATGCAGCTCAATTCTGGTCTCCATATTACAGAATGGACATAAATTCGTTAGAAAACATTCAGCGTAGGATGACTAAATTAATACATAGCATTAGAAATCTTCCTTATGAAGAAAAATTGAAGACTCTTATGGTGTTTGCATCGCTATTGGGCCGTGCGGACGTGCTGCACAGTAGCTACTGATTGAGTTGGCTTTTGCGCAGTGTTGACGTGTATTTAGCTCTGTGAAGACCTGTTTGCATGCTCTTTGTGAATTGAAGCAAGATGCCCTCCATCGAGCAACTTTACCAACAGCTTAAAGAAGAATTGAGGATAGCGAAGTTGGAGATTCGGCGACTAACCGAGGAAAACAAGAAGATTCGTAGTAGTCCTCCTGTTTTGAGTCCTCAGGTCAAGAAGGGAAACTGGTCAGTGGCTAGACAGCAGGGAACGAAGTTGACGATCAAGAAGACGAATGGAAAGATAGAAACGACAAAGAAGAAAGAGACTTTCCGTGGAAACGTTGTGGAAACATCTAATACATTCTCAGTGCTACCCGACGAATGTGAGTCGACTACTGGGAACATCACCACGAACGACACCAAGGAAGGTAAGAATATTGTTGTTGTTGGGGATAGCCAAGTTAGGTATATGGATAGGGCGTTCTGCTTGAAGGACAGGAGTAGGAGACAGAAAGTTTGCTTTCCTGGGGCTGGGATGGAGGATATTGTTAGCCGTCTGGATGACATCATGAGAGGTAATGTAAGCAATCCTATTATCTGTTTCAGTGCTGGTGGCAACGATGTTGGCAGACGTAGGAGGGAAGACCTGATTAGCAGATATAGGTCAGCAATAGAAATAATTAGGAGTAAGGGTGGAAACCCTGTCATATGTGGTGTTTTTACCAAGGGGGGAAATTGGAAAAGAATGATTGTCCAGGGCAATTGGTGTCAATTGCTGGCTGGACAAATACTGTTAGGAAAATGTGGTAACATTCATTGACAACTGGGACCTCTTCTATGGCAGAAATGACATGTATGCCAGGGATGGGGTTCACTTATCTTGGTCTGGGGTGGTAGCACTGGCAACTGCAGAGGAGGGAGCAGTTAGGACTTTAAACTAGGAATAGTTAGTGGCATGGGTTTTGGCAGGAAAACAGTGAAGTCCCAGTGTAGTAATATTACGAGTTCTAGGGGGACTAGTAATAAGCAGAACGAGGTAGATATTGAAAAGCCAGGGACTTTGGGTGATAAGGACAGTAATAGGTTTAGTAAAAAAACAGAAATGAGCAGGAAGGGTAAAGAGAAAGGAGAGTCTTTCAATGTTTATTATGCTAATTGCCGTAGTGCTAGGAATAAGATGGACGAGTTGAGATTAGTTGCTAGTGCAGGGAACATTGATGTATTGCCTTAATGGACTGGTTTAAAAATTTAAAAAAATCGGGGGCTGCCTGCGGAATTTATATTTAGGGTTTTAAAAAATTTTTCCAAGTAGATGAATATCG
>NC_069457.1:15266050-15292516 GCF_026875155.1 Cherax quadricarinatus
TTTTAAAACAAAGAAATTAGGTTGTAAATTTATCTGTCTGAGCTTCTAGGAGTGTCTGACCCTCACTAGGCTTCCCCTCGCTATGCTGCTCCTCGCTGTCAACCCTATCTTCCCCTTTCTATGCTATTCCTGCTCTAATTTCTGGTAATAGCTTGCAGGAGTGAGTGACCGTATCTAACAGTGACGCAAGCAGGATTCAAACCCCCCAAAAAAAACCCCAACAGGTGAGTGATACTTAAGATGGCAGTGATGCGATGACAAGTTGCCAGATGCTGATGACGTAGCCTTCTATCACTATTTTGAAAATTCTTCACCTGTGATCTTTATAACCGTATATGCTCAGGCATCCCGCGTCCCTCAGTGTCACTTATGATAGAGTACACTTCACTTATATTGGAATACACTTCACATTCGGTGTTACACTTTATATGTAATGTCACACAACTGTTGTGACGTCACTGATTCAGCAGGCCTAAATGCCACTTTCCCTTGTTATATATTATTTGTGTGTGTGTGTGTGTGTGTGTGTGTGTGTGTGTGTACACGTGTACTCACCTAGTTGTACTCTCCTAGTTGAGGTTGCAGGGGTCGAGTCCTAGTTCCTGGCCCCGCCTCTTCACTGGTCGCTACTAGGTCATTCTCCCTGAACCGTGAGCTTTATCATACCTCTGCTTAAAGCTATGTATGGATCCTGCCTCCACTATATCGCTTCCCAAACTATTCCACTTCCTGATTACTCTGTGACTGAAGAAATACTTCCTAACATCCCTGTAATTCATCTGTGTCTTCAACTTCCAACTGTGTCCCCTTGTTGCTGTGTCCCATCTGTGGAACATCCTGTCTTTGTCCACCTTGTCAATTCCTCTCAGTATTTTGTATGTCGTTATCATGTCGTCCCTAGCTATCCTGTCCTCCATTTGATTTCCCTTAACCTCTCCTCGTAGGACATACCCTTTAGCTCTGGAACTAGTCTTGTTGCAAACCTTTGCACTTTTTCTAGTTTCTTTACGTGCTTGGCTAGGTGTGGGTTCCAAACTGGTGCCGCATACTCCAATATGGACCTAACGTATACGGTGTACAGGGTCCTGAAAGATTCCTTATTAAGATGTCGGAATGCTGTTCTGAGGTTTGCTAGGCGCCCATATGCTGCAGCAGTTATTTGGTTGATGTGCGCTTCAGGAGATGTGCCTGGTGTTATACTCACCCCAAGATCTTTTTTCTTGAGTGAGGTTTGTAGTCTCTGGCCCCCTAGACTGTACTCCATTTGCGGTCTTCTTTGCCCTTTCCCCAATCTTTATGACTTTGCACTTGGTGGGGTTGAACTCCAGGAGCCAATTGCTGGACCAGGTCTGCAGCCTATCCCGATCCCTTTGTTGTTCTGCCTGGTCTTCGATCGAGTGAATTCTTCTCATACTTCACGTCATCTGCAAACAGAGGGACACTTCGGAGTAAAATCCCCTTCCGTCATGTCGTTCACAAATACCAGAAACAGCATTGGTCATTAGGACGACCCCTGTGGGACCCCCCTGGTTCAAGCGTCCCATTCTGACACCTCACCACGTACCCTTACTCGTTTGGCTGTCTTCCTGACAAGAATTCCTATCCATTGCAGTGTGTGTGCGTGTGCGTGTGTGTACTCACCTATTTGTGGTTGGGAGGGGTCGAATCTTAGCTCCTGGCCCCACCTTTCACCGGTTGCTACTGGGGCCCTCTCTCCCCCCCCCCGCTCCATGAGCTTTATCAAACCTCGTCTTAAAATGTGTATGGTTCCTGCTCCACTACGTCTTTTCTAGGCTATTCCACTGCCTTACAACTCTATGACTGAAGAAATACTTCCTAATATTCTCTGACTCTTTTGGTGTCTTCAACTTCCAATTGGGGCCCTTTGTTTCTGTGTCCCCTCCCTGGAACACGTCTTTGTCCCCCTTTTGTCTATTCCAGCAGTATTTTATATGTCGTTATCATGTCTCCCCTGACCCCCTGTCCTCCAGTGTCGTCAGGCCGTTTTTCCCTTAATTCTTTCTTCATTGGACATTCCCTTATCTCTGGAACTAACCTTGTCGCAAAACCCTTTGTACTTTCTCTATTTTCTTTGACGTGTTTTATAAAGTGCGGGTTCCAAACAGGGCTGCATACTCCGTATGGGCCGGACTTTACACGGTGTACAGTGTCTTGAACGTATTCCTTACTAAGGTATCGGAATGTGTTCTCAGGTTTCCCAGGCGCCCATATGCTGCAGCAGGGTTTTCTGGTTGATGTGTGCTTCCGGAGACATGCTCGGTGTTATACTCACCCAAGATCTTTCTCCTTGAGTGAGGTTTGCAGTCTTTGGCCACCTAGCCTATACTCGGTTTTGTGGTCTTCTGTGCCCTTCCCCTATCTTCATGATTTGCTTTTGGCAGGATTAAATTCGAGAAGCCATTTGCTGGACCAGGTGTCCAGTCTGTCCAGGTCTCTTTGAAGTCCTGCTGGTCCTCATCAGATTTAATTCTCCTCATTAACTTCACATCATCTGCAAACCAGGGACACTTCTGAGTCTAACCCTTCCATCATGTCGTTCACATATACCAAAAATAGCACTGGTCCTAGGATGACCCCTGTGGGACCCCGCTCGTCACGGGTTTGCCCACTGTGATACATCATTACGTACTATGACTCGTTGTTGTCTCCCTGTCAGGTATTCTCTGATCCATTGCAGTGCCCTTCCTGTTATATGCGCCTGATGCTCTAGCTTCTGCACTAATCTCTTGTGAGGAACTGTGTCAAAGGCCCTTCTTGCAGTCCAAGAAGATGCATTCAACCCCCCACCTCTCTCTCTCGTGCTTACTTCTGTTTTTTTATCATAAAACTCCAGAAGGTTTGTGACACAGGATTTGCCTTCCATGAACCCCGTGGCTGGTTGGCATTTATCTCTTGTTCCGTTCCAGGTGCTCCACCACTCTCCTCCTGATAATCTTCTCCATATTTTTGCTACTATACACGTCAATGAAAAGGTCTATAGTTTAGTGCCTCTTTTCTTTTCCCCTTTTTTTAAAAAAATGGGAATACATTTGCCGTCTTCCATACCTCAGGTAGTTGCCCATTTTTCCCAGGGACGTGTTGAAGATTGTGGAAAGTGGAACGCACAACTTATCTGCTCCCTCTATAAGGACCCACGGGGAGATGTCGGTCCATTGCCTTGAGGTATTGATGTCAGCAGTTTCTTCACCTCCTCCTATCTGTATGATGTCGTCCAACACTTGTTGGTGTATTCCTTGCTGGTGCCCCCATCGGGTCTGTCCCCTCAGAGTCCTTACTGACTCTACTGTAAATTTCCTTAAATCTCGTGTTGAGCTCCTCACATACCTCTTGATCGTTTCTTGTGAGTTCTCCACCTTCTTTCCTCAGCCTTATCACCTGGGTCCTTGACTGTTGTCTTCCCCCTAATGTGGCTATACAGCAGTTTCGGGTCAGATTGACTTTCGATGCTATGTCGTTTTCATACTGTCGCTGGGCCTCCCTCCTTATCTGTGCATACGTTTCTGGCTCTTCTACTAATCTCCTTGTTTTCCGGGGTTTCCTATGCCTCCTGTACCTTTTCCATTCTCTGTTGCATTTATTTTTTGCCTCCCTCACCTTCGGGTAAACCAAGGACTCGTTTTGGTCTTCCTATTATTTCTGTTTCCCTTGGGAACAAAATTTTCCTCTGCCTCCTTGCACTTTGTTGCCACAAAATTCCATCATCTCGTTTACTGTTTTTTCCTACCATTTCTCTGTCCCAATGAACCTCCTGCAGGAAGTTTCTCATACTGTGTAGTCCCCCCTTTTATAGTTTGGCCTGCCCCCTTCAGTTCCTGTTACCTTCTCCACTTGTAACTCTACTATATAATCAAAACTCACCACATGATCGCTAGCTCCAAGGGGCCTCTCGTAAGTGATGTCCTCAATGTCTGAAACTGCTCAGGGTGAACAAATCCAGTCTTGCTGGCTCATCCTCCCTCTCTCTCTGGTTGTGTCCCTGACATGTTGATGCATGAGGTTTTCAAGTCCCACATCCATCATCTTGGCTCTCCATGTTTCGGGACCCCCATGTGGCTCCAGGTTTTCCCAGTCGATCTCCCTGTGGTTGAAATCGCCCTTTTACCAGTAACTTTGCTCTGCTCGAGTGAGCTCTTCTTGCCACCTCAGCCAGTGTGTCCACCATCACCCTGTTGTTGTCTTCGTACTCCTCTCTTGGCCTCCTGCAGTTGGTGGTGGGTTATACTTCACCCCAATGACTACTTTATGTTCTCTGGACTGAATTGTACCTACAATGTAGTCTCTTTCTCCAATCAGGGTCCATGCCTTCCTTTCCTCAATCCCCATCGGTGTTTTATGACCCAGTGCAACCCCTCCTCCCCCTCTACTCCTTCTATCTTTCCTCAGGATCTGATACCCCATTGGGAAGATTGTGTCTGTTATTGTCTCAGCGAGTTTTTTTTCTGTGACTGCTATGATGTCTGGGATTTTTCCCCTGATTCTTTCGTTCCACTCCTCATGTTTATTCGTTATTCCATCCGCGTTTGTGTACCAAACTTTCAGTTTCTTTTCTATCATTTGTGGCATGCAAGAATATTGGGGTTGGGGGAGCGAGAGCCTTGGTGGGGGCCTATAGGGGGCTGTGGTGTAGGTGGGGTTTGTGATGATGGGTGGGGTCAGAATGCCCATAAGGACGTGTTGGGGTGAGGTTTGTGATATTGGGGTTGGTCAGAGGAACAGTGAGTGGGTTGTGTATGGGTTTTGCTCGTTGCGTTGGGAATGTCGTGGTTTGGAGTCTTTGGTGGGAGATTCTGTGGGGTGTGTTTGCCTTCCTCCTGTGTCTGGGTCCTGTTCAATCTTGTCATTTCCCTTCGTTCCTCCTTGCGTCCTGTACCTCTCTTTACTGTAGTCCTTTCATTTTGTGTCTGTCGCAGTGAGGTATACCCCTCTGGTACCCCTGTTTGTCCCTCAGTCTTGCTTCTCTTGCAGATCCTGGTTCGAACTGATTTCTTCCTTGAAAGTTACCGACAGGCCGATCCTTCACTCGCAAACCACCCAAATTTCCCTCTGAAAATTTGTCACCTGGGTATTTTCCACCAACCTATTGTTTCAATCCTTCAAATTTTTCCCTCCTGTTTATTTCTTCAAAGTTGTCCCCTTGGCTCTGGACCGTACACAAAAACTGACCTCGCCCTTTTCCTCCCACGAGTCTCCTTTCTGCTTCTCTGAGGCATTTTATTTCCTTCCATTGACATGTCTTGCCTTCAGTCCCTGTCATATCTGGAACTTCTATTCTCAGTAAACCCTGTCTTTCATGACCAGCTGTCCCTTGCTACTGCAGTTGGCTGTTAGAATCTCTGCATATAGCATACCTTCATTGTTCTTCGGACCTGTCATTTGATCTTAGTGTACTCCTCGTCTTTTCCTGGCCCACGTGGGTCTGATAAGGCCTTCGCGTACGGCATGTCTCTGTTGTTGCTTACCGTCCCCTTGTCTGCGCCTATGTCAATCTAAATTGTCATTTGTCTCTTTTAATCTGTTTCAGGCTTTGCAGTTTCTCTTCTAAGCACGGTATCCTAGTTCTGTGCTAAGACCTGTACTTCCCACTTCCCGCACTCCTCAGCTATCCACTCCTCCATTTTTCTTACCAAGCTCTACTATCTTCCTTCCCACTCTTCCTCCCTTTTTTGGAGCTCTAACTCCCAGTCTTTCCCCTGGTTCGTCTAAACCCGATCTCTGGTTTTCCGTCCTCTAGAGCCCCCCATTTTTTTTTTTTTTTTTTTTTTTTTTTTCCACAGACAGAAGGTAGAGGAGGGGAGAGGGTGCAAGGGGGAGAGAGAAAGGGTAGAAAGAGGGAGAGAGAGGAGAGGGAAAGGGTAGAAAGAGGGAGAGAGAGGAGAGAGTATGGGGGTGAGGGATTAAGACAAGGGTGGAGAGAGAGAAATGTGAGGGGGGGAGAGAAAGGGTAAAAGAGAGGGAGATAGATAGATAGAGAGAGAGAGGAGAGGAGAGAGAGACAGAGAAAGGAGGGTGAGGGAAAAGGCTATGAGAGAGAGAAATGCGAGGGAGGGGTAGAAAAATAGAAAAAGGGGGAGGGAGAAGAGAAGCCTATAGAGAGAGAGAGAGAGAGAAGAGAGGAGGACAGAGAAAGGAGGGTGAGGGGAAAAAGGGTATGAGAGAGAGAAATGCGAGGGAGGGGTAGAATATAGAAAAAGGGAGATGGGAGAGAGAAGCCTTATAGAGAGAGAGAGAGAGAGAGAGAGAGAAGAGAGAGAGAGAAGAGGGGAGAGAGGGAGAGGGGTGAGGGGAGAGAGAGGGGAGAGAGAGAGGGGAGAGAGAGGGAGAGAGAGAGAGAGAGAGAGAGAGAGGGGGAGAGAGAGGGAGAGAGAGAGAGAGAGGGAGAGAAATTGAGGGAGGAGAGAAAGGTAGAGAGAGGGAGAAAGAGAGGAGAGAGAGAGAGAGAGACAGAGACAGAGAAAGGAGGGTGAGGGAAAAAGGCTATGAGAGAGAGAAATGGGGAGGAGGGTAGAAATATGGAAAAAGGGAGAAGGAGAGAGAAGCCTATATAGGGAGAGAGAGAGAGAGAGGAGAGAGAGGAGAGAGAGGGGAGGGGAGAGAGGGGAGAGAGGAGAGAGAGAGAGAGAGGGAGAGAGAGAGGGAGAGAGGGGGGGGAGAGAGAGTGTGAGAGTAGGGGGAAGGGGAGGCAAAAAGGCTATGAGAGAGAGAAACGCGAGGGAGGGGGAGAGAGAAAGATAGGAGGGAGTGAAGGCAAAAGCGGGGAGGGGAAAGGTCTGTGGGGGAGGGAAAGGTGTGTGGGGGGGTGAGGGGATGCGGTCAAATTTCCAAGGATCAGCTGTGTGAATGAGTGGGTGGTGTACTCACCTAGTTGTGGTTTCAGGGGTCGAGACTCAGCTCCTGGCCCCGAGTGTGTGTGTTTCGTTTCGTGTGTGTGTGAGCACGTCAGTTGTTTATATGTCCCAGAAATACAATTCACCTCTGTGTATCCGTAATACTAATAAGATACCATTAACACTGGGGAGTAATTCTAATTTAATTATAATACTAGCGTGTGTTAACGAGTCTTTCTTTCACCCAGTTATGTACTACCTTTTACTACATGTGTACCCAATACTTGCTTCTCAGATTATACTGTCTTTGTGTCCTAAAACATTATCTCTCGAAACTGTTGTCAGGGCTGTAGTCCCATTAGCCACGACTTAATCCTCCTGCCTATTCCTTGCTCCTACAAGTTTTATCTTCCTACTACTGCTAGGTGTTGTGTGTATGATAATTGCTCTGGAGCAGGGTTTAGATAGCGAGCTACCAGTGACTGTAGGGCCAGCTCTACCACTCAAAACCTCCCGTCAACCACAAACAGGTGTGTGTGTGTGTGTGTGTGTGTGTGTGTGTGTGTGTGTGTGTGTGTGTGTGTGTGTGTGTGTGTGTGTGTGTGTGTGATCCAATTAATATTTGCACTAATGACTCATTACAGTAGTGGCCGGAGACGTATGAATTGCTCGTTATTTATATTTTGTTCATGATTGTTACCATTACCTTTGTACCTTGTTCAGCTATCATAACTTTGGGGCCCAGTCCATGGACCCATTGTGTACCTCTGTAGTGGTGAGGTACAGTCCCTGGACCCAATATGTACCTCTGTAATCTTTTGACTACCGCCCACAGGATGGGCATGGGGTGCATAATAAACATATTAAACCACAACAACAACAACCAGTAAAACCAGAAAACAATATGAAGTTCAACGATGAGAAATTTCAATTACTCCGATATAGTATACGTGAGGAAATTAAAATTTAATCGGAGTATAAAACAAACCCCAGTCACACAAGAGAACGAAAAAACCAGCGTCAAAGACCTGGGAGTGATCATGTCGGAGGATCTCACCTTCAAGGACCATAAGATTGTATCAATCGCATCTGCTAGGAAAATGACAGGATGGATAATGAGAACCTTCAAATAGGGACTGCCATGCCCATGATGACTTCGGTCCTTTTCTATCTAGCTGGAATATTGCTGCACACTAACAGCACCTTTCAAGGCAGGTGAAATTGCTGACCTAGAAAATGTACAGAGAACCTTCACGGCACGCATAACGGAGAAAAACACACCTCCCAAAATGAGAGCGCTTGAGGTTCCTGAATGTATTCCTGGAATGCAGGCGGGAGAGATACATTGATTATACAAACCCGGAAATCCTAGAGGGACTAGTACGAACTTGCACACGAAATCATCACTACGAAAGCAAAAGACTCGGCAGACGATGCAACATTTTCCCAATGAAAAGCAGGGGTTAAGAGGCAACACGATAAGTGTCAGGGGCCGAAGACTGTTCAACTGCCTCCCAGCATAATAAGGAGGATTACAATAGAACCCTGGCGTCCCTTTAAGCAGGCAAAGGACAGGGAATGGCAACATAAAGTCAGTACTCGACCAGCCGGGCTGACGTTCGTACGCTGGATTGCGTGCGGCCAGCTGTAAGAGCCTGGTTGATCAGGCCCTGATCGACCATGAGGCCTGTTCACAGACCGGGTAGCGGAGGCGTTCACCCCCAGAACTCTCTCCAGGTAAACTCCGGGTAAACTCCAGTAATTGAGGTGTTTTATCTCCGTTATGCGCGCCGTGAAGGTTCTTGTACATTTTTAGGTCAGCAATTTCACCTGTCTTGAAAGGTGCTGTTAGTGTGCAGCAATATTCCAGCCTAGATAGAACAAGCGACCTGAAGAGTGTCATCATGGGCTTGGTATCTCTAGTTTTGAAGGTTCTCATTATCCATCCTGTCATTTTTCTAGCAGATGCGATGATACAATTATGGTCCTGAAGGTGAGATCCTCCGACTGAACACCCCAGGTCTTTACATCAGTTTTTCACATTTGTGGTTTTGAATTTGTCTTATCTCTGATAAGTTTAATTTCTCATGTTTACCATATCGAGTGTTGAGATTTCTCATCATTTTACTTATGTTGTTTTTTTGCAGCCATTTCAGACTTGTTTGATGTCTGTCTGGAGCCTTGGAGTGTCTTCCATGGGGACATGTCATCAAATTGGGTGTACTGCAAAAGGTACATGTACTGTGGTTGAATCCTTGTCTATGCAGGTATGAGGGAGGAAACAGATAGGAGCGAGTACTGTGGCCTTTTGGAACAGAGCTTTTCACAGTAGCTGCCAGGATTTTACTCTGTTTATACTACTCTTTGTGTTCTGTTAAGGAAACTATAGTCCAATTCTTCCAACTTTTCCTGTTATTCCTTATCACGTATTTTGTGCACTTTTACACCGTTGTCACACTTGTCAACGCTTTTGCAAAGTCGTGTTAAATACATCTGCATTTTTTTTGTCTTCAGAGCATCCAGGACCTTGTATAGTGGTCCAGTACTTGGGAAGACATGGCGACCTGTTCTAAACCCATGTTGCTCTGAAGGTGTGAACTGATGGTATCTGATGAATGCCGATTGCTCTTAGGGCCCTTTCAAGTTTTTTATGATATGGGATGTTAGCATATCGGTTTAGTTCTTGCTATGCTTACTGCCCTTTGTTGAGTGTATGATTACTATGTAACTATTTTTTGTATACCTAATAAGCTCTAGATTATTATATCCTAGGCCTCAAATAGCCTGTTCTTGTGTTTAGAGGGACTGAAAGTAGACCAAGGTAGATCCCCCTGACTAATTAGACAGTATTGTTCCTTTTCTTTTTTTTTTTTTAACTATTTCATCACATTTGGTAATAATTTTGATAATCAGGATGCACCTGCAGCAACAGTAGTCTTTTTTCGAATGTTTCACCTAAGCTGTAGGCTTTAATACCCGAGTTGAGCGCTGAGCGGGCTAGTTTATCGTGCAACCGCCCATGTCTCCTGTGACCAGTAGCGCAAACAACAGGATTAGAGAAGTCATTGCTAGCACTTGATCTCTAGCTCACTGGAGGTCATTGCTAGTACTTGATCTCTTGCTCGCTGGAGGTTATTGCTAGCACTTGATCTTTAGCTCGCTGGAGGTTATTGCTAGCACTTGATCTTTAGCTCGCTGGAGGTTATTGCTAGCACTTGATCTCTAGCTCGCTGGAGGTCATTGCTAGCACTTGATCTCTAGCTCGCTGGAGGTCATTGCTAGCACTTGATCTCTAGCTCGCTGGAGGTCATTGCTAGTACTTGATCTCTAGCTCGCTGGAGGTCATTGCTAGTACTTGATCTTTAGCTCGCTGGAGGTCATTGCTAGTACTTGATCTTTAGCTCGCTGGAGGTCATTGCTAGCACTTGATCTCTAGCTCGCTGGAGGTCATTGCTAGTACTTGATCTTTAGCTCGCTGGAGGTCATTGCTAGCACTTGATCTTTAGCTCGCTGGAGGTCATTGCTAGCACTTGATCTTTAGCTCGCTGGAGGTCATTGCTAGCACTTGATCTTTAGCTCGCTAGAGGTCACAGCTAGCACTTGATCTCTAGCTCGCTGGAGGTCATTGCTAGCACTTGATCTTTAGCTCGCTAGAGGTCACAGCTAGCACTTGATCTCTAGCTCGCTGGAGGTCATTGCTAGCACTTGATCTTTAGCTCGCTAGAGGTCACAGCTAGCACTTGATCTCTAGCTCGCTGGAGGTCATTGCTAGCACTTGATCTTTAGCTCGCTAGAGGTCACAGCTAGCACTCGACTGCTAGCGAATTCATGTACTTGTAGTAATAAAGATATTATAACTGGACTGCAATCTTATTATTATCGTGGGGGAACGCTAAACCCGTATGAATTATACAGCTCGTGTTGAGGGGGGGAGATTGGAATGCAGTCAGGCTTGATTCAGGGCACTGATGCACGGATTCAACTCCCTAGATCAAGAGCACCTCACCAGCATCAAGGAACCTCCTTGGAGGGATGCAGTCTCTATAAAAAAAGTTCAGTCATCTAATCGATGCAAAATGTGGATACACCCTCAAGATTTCAGATATTTTATCATTAACAGTAAAATGTTTTGCCATTTCCTGTAAGGTGTAATTACATGAAGGTGTGTGAAAGGTCGGGTGTTTGGAACTTGAGATATAAAGGTCCAGTGTGTGGCCCTGTCTCTGTCCACACGATTTACATTTTGTGCCATTAATAACTTTCTTAAATTTAAAGTATACAACTCTCATTTGATACCAACATCCACTTGTATCACCTATAACCTGTATCAACATTCACTTGTATCACCTATAACCTGTATCAGCATCCACTTGTATCACCTATAACCTGTATCAGCATCCACTTGTATCACCTATAACCTGTATCAACATCCACTTGTATCACCTATAACCTGTATCAGCATCCACTTGTATCACCTATAACCTGTATCAACATCCACTTGTATTACTACCAATTATATTAACATCTCTATACAGACTATACTGTCAAAAATTAAAGCCTAGCTTAGTCTAGCACTAACACCACATTACAATTTAATGACCTTGTTACTTACCCCCACTAGCTCCATTAACAACCCACTCAGCTCGTATATTGAGCATCCATGGGTCTTCTGCCATGGGTGAAATTATTCACATTTTCTTATAACTGCTGTCACTGGCCACTTAGCAGTACGTAGGTACCTGGGTGTTAGTCGACTGTTGTGGGTCGCATCTTGGGGGACAAGTACACCAATGGAAATAAGACAGTCCCAGATGACTCTGAAACATTCTTGACTAACCCTCTTAGAGTTAAAAATCTCAAGAAAATCTTATCTTCACACATATTGACTGAATGGCTATTGTTAGGTAAGACACATATGCAACAGTTAGGTATCTTTATTTCGAAACGTTTCGCCTACACAGTAGGCTTCTTCAGTCGAGTACAGAAAAGTTGATAGAAGCAGAAGATACTTGAAGACGATGTAATCAGTCCATCACCCTTAAAGTTTTGAGGTGGTCAGTCCCTCAGTCTGGAGAAGAGCATTGTTCCATTGTCTGCTTTCTTCAAGCTGGTGTGTTAGTTACTTTCTGACAATGTTTCACTAACTTACGCTTGAAAAACCAAAGTAATCCTCAACATTCTCTTTTTTAATGCATGTTTAGCTAATTCATCAACTTTGTCATACGCCAGGAGGCCTATGTGAAAAAGAATCCACAAAAGCTTAACTGTAATCTCTTTCTAAAAAAGCTGTATATCTGTGCATAACGTCATACACAAGCTTGCTATTTAAAGCAAGTAATGAGTAAAAGCTAGTTACAGTTAAGATTAGATTTTGTTCGGATTTTTAACCCTGGAGGGTTAGCAGCCCAGGATAATCCAAGAAAGTCAGTGCGTCATCAAGGACTGTCTGTCTCATTTCCATTGGGATCCTCAATCTTGTCCCCCAGGATGCGACCCATACCAGTCGACTAACACCCAGGTACCTACTTGCTAGGTGAACAGGACAACAGGTGTAAGGAAACGCGTCTAACGTTTTCACCCCGCCGGGAATCGAACCCGGACCCTCAGGGTACGAAGCGAGAGCTTTGCCAGCCAGGCCAGGGGGAGCCCTAGTTGTGTGTAGTCACAGTTTCCACAAGCTTGAAATTCTCAGGCATTGTTAGTAACTTTCATTGTGCTTAACATTTTATGAATTGTAAATCACACATTATAACCTCTGTAAGTTTATTCAGGTATACACAAATACAGTTACATAGAATTATCATACATAGCAGCGTATGTGTAGAGAACCTGGGATAACCCAGAAAAGTCAGACTTATATGTATGGCAAACAGCTCAGTTTGTAAACTCAGTTTTTAATATTAATACACCTCCAGTATAGTACCACTAGGCTGGTTTACAATAATAATACTTCTCCTCCCACTCTGGGTTAAGGGAGCCATCAGACTTAAAAAAGAAAAAAAAAAACAAAAAAAAAAAAGACGGAATGGGTGAGCTTTGATTTTGGCAAGTTCTAAAATTCACATACCAGTCAGCGTGTGAGTTTAGGACTCACTTGCCATGGGTTCAAACCCCATCCTTGGTTAGTTTGCAATGATGTTATTATGATTTCGTGAATAATGAGTATGATATTAACTAAATTTATTTAGGTACAGGTCCACATAGGTACAATCATCATACATAGTAACTACTTTCAACAAATCAGCAGCATCCCACCGAAGTAGGGTGGCCCAAAAAAGAAAAACGAAAGTTTCTTTTTAACTTTAGTAGTATATACAGAAGGGGTTACTAGCTCCTTGCTCCCTTTACATAAACTTACTCAGTAGGGCTAAATAAGGCATGAGCTTTGGTTGACCTTAACAACCCCAACAACAACTATTACGGTGTAAATTACCAGAGGCCCTATAACCCAACAATAACAAAAACAACCTCTGCTTCCACAAGCCCCTCAAAACCTTCAACAACCACCACCACTACCACCACCACTATCACCACCACCCGTACATCGGGAGTCAGGCTCAATACTACGTAGGCTCTCAGTAGCTCTGATAAACCAAACAAACAAAAATTTCCACTTTGGCTAATACTGATTTGATCACCAGGTCAGAATTCAAGTCTCGAGTTTTGTAGTGAATACAAACAAGCTATCACTACTCTAGCAAGAATAGTTAGTACTTGTGCGGTGAAAATTTGTCTAGACTGCCTCCATGTGAGTTGCTTACCCTAGCCAGCTCTGTTGACATCGAGCTCTGAGGTCGGTACCTCAGTCTCACAAGTGGCTTATAGGACAGATTTCCACAAATGACTGATGTTGCAAGAAATCTCGCCTGCATGCACGTATAAAGGGCTAACTTGTTGTTGGAGAATATATTCTGGTCTTCAACCTCCCTAAGCTTTAGCCCCTCTGGACTTCCCCTCAGAACCACGTGCAACCAAGAGCCTTAATTCCTGCAATATTCAGTCGTTATTAGTGACCTGCCTGCACATCAGAAATCCCTGTTTCCAAGGGTGTGTATCCCCTAGTATAACTAGACAGAAAGTGACACTAGCTTCTACGGCTACACCACGAAGTGACACCGGTACGTACTGATCATTAGGCCGTCCAGCTGCACAAAGACCCACAGTTCAACCCACTCGCGAATTCCCCCCAGAACTGGCCAGAAACTGAGAAGGAAAGGGAGGTCTTATCTTACTGTATGGGCCTGATGGAGGAGGACATCTACGGTACGTCGAGGTGCCTCCACCAGATTTCTCCAGGTCTAGTATGTGAAGACACGTGGGGGGGCCGCCTGCTGATCACGGCACTTGTTGCTTGTTGCTCCGACGGTGTCTGGTCTTAGAAGCACGGCGGTCTCAAAACCCCGTGCCCCACTATTCAAACTTGGATTGCCAGTTCTCCCTGGCTAATATAACCTAGTGTTTGCCTAAATTATCGGCCTGTTACTACCTACGTTAAGGTCTTAGGTCTACATTATCATCTACAGTTGCCTCAATAGTCCTAATATTAGTATATTAACAGTATAAACTACCTACTTCTTCCTCGAAGGGTAAATCTATCAATTAAATGTACCTTCCAACCACCTTCGCCAACCCGGGTGTGTGTGTGTGTTTTGGGTGGGTGTAAGGGTACATAACGAGTACTTAATAACGCAGGGTGTGATGCACTCCAGTACATAATGATGCAGAGTGTGACGCACTCCAGTACATAACGACGCAGGGTGTGACACACTCCAGTACATAATGACGCAGGGTGTGACGCTCTCCAGTACATAATGACGCTGGGTGTGACAATAGTTCATCTGGCAAAGTTTACATTTCGTTTGATTTACATCTGGTGGTGGTAATTTAACCTCCCAAAGATGTCACTGCCTCCGGAGACGAGTGGTAGTGACATCCAAGAGTCTGCTAATTTGGATGCCCCATAGACATGTGGCTCCTCCTGCATGATGGAATGATGATAGATGAACTGACTTGTGTCAGTCTTCGTGAGTCTTAAGTCAAGAAAGTTCAATTGAAGTTCTTTTCGTATTATTGTTCTCAAACTGCTACCTGACAACCCAAGATTGTAATCTACCCCCTCTTTGAAAGCATACAGCTTAGCCAATTTATCAGTTCTATCATGCATCTGAAGACCAATGTAAGATGGAATCCACAGCATGTGCACACTGACTCCACTGTCCACAATCTTACCATACCTGTGTCTGGCTTCTGACACAAGCATGCCACAATTTATACTTAATGAGTTGAGAGCATTTATGGATGACAGAGAATCAGTTACAATTAAAGTGTCAACCTTAGATACATGGACGCATTTGAGTACAAGGAGTATGACAAACAGTTCTGTCTGAAGGGTAGAGGCCCATTTATTGTTGCGTGCTCCAATTTCTTTATGAGAGTCATCACTCGGTATGACAGCAGCAACACTACCAGCTGCACCAGTGTATGACAACAGCAGCACTACCAGCTGCACCCGTGTATGACAACAGCAGCACTACCAGCTGCACCAGTGTATGACAACAGCAGCACTACCAGCTGCACCAGTGTATGACAACAGCAGCACTACCAGCTGCACCAGTGTATGACAACAGCAGCACTACCAGCTGCACCAGTGTATGACAACAGCAGCACTACCAGCTGCACCAGTGTATGACAACAGCAGCACTACCAGCTGCACCAGTGTATGACAACAGCAGCACTACCAGCTGCACCAGTGTATGACAATAGCAGCACTACCAGCTGCACCAGTGTATGACAACAGTAGCACTACCAGCTGCACCAGTGTATGACAACAGCAACACTACCAGCTGCACCAGTGTATGACAACAGTAGCACTACCAGCTGCACCAGTGTATGACAACAGCAGCACTACCAGCTGCACCAGTGTATGACAACAGCAGCACTACCAGCTGCACCAGTGTATGACAACAGCAGCACTACCAGCTGCACCAGTGTATGACAACAGTAGCACTACCAGCTGCACCAGTGTATGACAGCAGCACTACCAGCTGCACCAGTGTATGACAACTGTAGCACTACCAGCTGCACCAGTGTATGACAACAGCAGCACTACCAGCTGCACCAGTGTATGACAACAGCAGCACTACCAGCTGCACCAGTGTATGACAACAGTAGCACTACCAGCTGCACCAGTGTATGACAACAGCAGCACTACCAGCTGCACCAGTGTACGACAACAGCAGCACTACCAGCTGCACCAGTGTATGACAACAGCAGCACTACCAGATGCACCAGTGTATGACAGCAGCAACACTACCAGCTGCACCAGTGTATGACAACAGTAGCACTACCAGCTGCACCAGTGTATGACAACAGCAGCACTACCAGCTGCACCAGTGTATGACAACAGCAGCACTACCAGCTGCACCAGTGTATGACAACAGTAGCACTACCAGCTGCACCAGTGTATGACAACAGCAGCACTACCAGCTGCACCAGTGTACGACAACAGCAGCACTACCAGCTGCACCAGTGTATGACAACAGCAGCACTACCAGCTGCACCAGTGTATGACAGCAGCAGCACTACCAGCTGCACCAGTGTATAACAACAGTAGCACTACCAGCTGCACCAGTGTATGACAACAGTAGCACTACCAGCTGCACCAGTGTATGACAACAGCAGCACTACCAGCTGCACCAGTGTATGACAGCAGCAGCACTACCAGCTGCACCAGTGTATGACAACAGCAGCACTACCGGCTGCACCAGTGTATGACAACAGCAGCACTACCAGCTGCACCAGTGTATGACAACAGTAGCACTACCAGCTGCACCAGTGTATGACAACAGCAGCACTACCAGCTGCACCAGTGTATGACAGCAGCAGCACTACCAGCTGCACCAGTGTATGACAGCAGCACTACCAGCTGCACCAGTGTATGACAACAGTAGCACTACCAGCTGCACCAGTGTATGGCAACAGCACTACCAGTTGCAACAGTGTATGACAGCAGCACTACCAGCTGCACCAGTGTATGACAGCAGCAGCACTACCAGCTGCACCAGTGTATGACAACAGCAGCACTACCAGCTGCACCAGTGTATGACAACAGCAGCACTACCAGCTGCACCAGTGTATGACAACAGCAGCACTACCAGCTGCACCAGTGTATGACAACAGCAGCACTACCAGCTGCACCAGTGTATGACAACAGCAGCACTACCAGCTGCACCAGTGTATGACAACAGCAGCATTACCAGCTGCACCAGTGTATGACAACAGCAGCACTACCAGCTGCACCAGTGTATGACAACAGCAGCACTACCAGCTGCACCAGTGTATGACAACAGCAGCACTACCAGCTGCACCAGTGTATGACAACAGCAGCACTACCAGCTGCACCAGAGTATTACAACAGCAGCACTACCAGCTGCACCAGTGGATTTGTGAACAGAACCATCAACGTAAATAATTTGTGAGAGAGTGTGCTGTGTGACCAAGTTCTCAATACAGCTTAAGGCGTCATGTTTGGCTTCAAGACGAAGCTTTGGTTGTGATTTTAAAAGTATTTGGGGGGAAATGGAGGGATGGTAGTTTGGAATGGGGTAATATCCCATGGAGCGAAGAAGTGCCGCGGTTGCCTAACTTGACATAGATCATGTATCGGGTTCATTCGGAGCTTGGTTTCAATTTTTTCGATCCATCTGGAGAGATGTCCACCAGTGCTGAGGAAAGTTTGGAGGGCTTCTGTGCAGGTGTTTGAATGGGCTTGCCTGAGCATATTAACCCCAATTAGGCTATTTCTTCCATTAACACGAACTCTGATGCTTGGAATATCAAGATCTTTTTGCATATTTATAATTTTGGCAGTACGAGGGCATCCTAGAATGATCCTCATTGCTTCGTTCTGCAGTTTTTCCTGCCGTCCATCAAGCTTCCAGTCAGACACAAGAGCAAGTAGTGGCGCAGCATATTCAACCAATGATCTAATACAAGCAAGATACATCATTTTCACATTTTTAACATTAGCACCATCCTGGGGTGTAAACTTGTCACAACTCAAAGTGCTCACAGCCTTTTTTTATATTGGCTACAAAGTCTCGTTACAACAGGTCCAAGTAGTGGAACCTCAAAGCCTAGATACCTGTATCTGCTTACATATTCTAGAAGAGACCCATCATGCAACTGGATCTGACGAACTGTGCCTCTCTGTCGAGGAGGACGCCTGTTGAGTATCTTTGTTTTATCAGTAGAGATTTTTAACCCCAGGTCCTGACACGAGGCTAGTACGTGATTAAGACTGTTTTGAGTGTTGGAAAATCCGGTGGTGTGAATCATTATATCATCAGCAAAACTAATCATATAATAATGGGGCTGGCTAGGCATATCATTAAGTAAAGCATTAATTAGAATATTGAATAGGGTGGGACTGAGCACACCTCCCTGTGGGATTCCTAATTCAAAGTCTTTAGTTATACTTCTATGTCCCTGGAACAACACAGAAGACTTTCTGTTGGACAGTAGTCTTTAATCCAGCAGAGAAGCCATCCTCCAACATCCATTCTGGCAAGTTCACTAATGATTACATGTCGGTTGGCTACATCAAAAACAGATTTAAGGTCAAGGAAGGTAGTGCAGAGTGAGGAAGGTGGCTATGCAATGGTGCACACTCCTTCCATGCATGAAACCTTGGAACCGGGAATATAAAAATTGTTTGATTCTGTACATGAGACTATTAAGAATCATCCTTTTGAATGTTTTACACAAGCAACTAGTAAGAGATATTGGGCGAAATGCATTTTGTTGATTGGGCTGTTGGTCCAGGATTTAGGGAGCTCCCCAGTTACATAGCTCATGTTATGTAACTGAAGTAAAGGATTACTTGGTACTCGACATAGCACTCTGACTCCATCCTGCATAAAATGGAATTATTCTTCACCTTGAAGCCAGTCACGTATCAGAACAATGAGTCTAATTTCTGAAAGCTCTTCTGCATTGATCCTGTCGCATAGTACCTTCAGTTTGAGGTATAAGGAGACTGAGGTAAACCAGGCTGATAGTAACAGAGGATAAAGAATAGATAAGGTATATAAGGTATATATACCGCCTACGTATACCTATGCTGCTAATTACGGACCAGATCATCACAGATGCTGGATGTTTAACCGTGCTCACGAGACATTCAGGATGTAATTCCTCAGTGACACGTCTTCTTCTTGAGATTTGTCACACATTACTTGAAACACTGATTCATTAATGAAATTAACCTGCAAAGAAAGTAAGACGGAAAAATATTGAAGCCTGACATACAATTTTTGTCGAACAAACTTTGTCTTCCAGATTTCCAGTCATCAGCAGTAAAGGTAGAGTTCTTTTTGGCCAATTTTCAACGCTTTTCAATCGCTGTAGGGATCAGCTTGGGATTTTTACGAGGGCGACAAGTTTTTAGTTCGAAGTCACGTGCTCATATTCTCAGGGTTCTGATTGAAACAGGAACATTCTCTTAATACAAGTGGTAGTCAAGTTGCTTCACTGACTCACGAAATCGTATTGACACGATTGCAAACAACCATACCACGGGTGGGGCTTGAACCAGCGGTCAGAGAGTCTCAAAACTCCAGACCGTCACGTTAGCCACTGGGCCAGCTAGCTTCAATAAGATTCATCCAACTAGGTATATTTCTACACCATAGGAAGGTTAGCATAGGCCACCACTGTGACCACAAATGCAAGCTGGATGAATCTTATTGTAACCAGCTGGCCCAGTGGCTAACGTAACGGTCTGGAGTTTTGAGACTTTGATCGCGGGTTCAAACCCCGCCCTTGGTATGGTTTGCTCCACTGGTAATCTTCTATTGGTGGTAGTTTCTTGTCAGTAAATCGGTCTGCTCTTGGAGTTATCCTTTTTCTACCACTTTTGCCAGCTCGCTTTAAGTGAATTTTTTTTTATAATCAAGGGGAGCGCTAAACCCTTAGGGTTATGCAGCGTCTGTGGATGGGGGGGGGGATGTGGAAGGTATTCAGGCTTAATTCAGGGAGCTGGAGCACAGATCCAATTCCATAGATCAAGAGTCCCTCACCAGCGTCAAGGAACCTCCCTTGAGGGGCTTTGGTGAAGCTGGAATTATTTCCTACATTAATAATTAGTACCATCCTATCAAGAGCACACCTTCAAACTTTCCCATTTTCAACTATTTTTCTATGAGAGAGACCTGTTTCAACAGTAACTTATGAATATGACCCTTTTTCCCGTGATGTCGTTTTGGCCCATTTTTATGAAAAAATTATTTTGTGCGTTTGCTTTAAGAAAACGAATAAACGAATTAAAAAAACTAACAATTGCCGAACAAATTTAAACAAACGTAAACAAATGATTAAAATAGTGGACCCCCGCATAACGATCACCTCCGAATGCGACCAATTATGTAAGTGTATTTATGTAAGTGCGTTTGTACGTGTATGTTTGGGGGTCTGAAATGGACTAATCTACTTCACAATATTCCTTATGGGAATAAATTCGGTCAGTACTGGCACCTGAACATACTTCTGGAGTGAAAAAATATCGTTAACCGGGGGTCCACTGTATATTATTTTAAGGTGTTTAATGTTCATCTCAAAGAGTAAAATCCTGCACGCAATCTTCCACTGTCCCAGGAAAAGACAGAGTTGGACCCAGCAACACTACACCACTTGTAAACCAGTCCCCCATTAACTACCTCAGTGTTACTACGTATTACATGTCTGGAATGCATTGCAGTTAACCATACCAGCTGGTCCGGTGGCTAACGCGACGCTCTGGAGTTTTGTGACTCTGACAGCGGGTTCAAACCCCACCCGTGGTATGGTTTGTTTGAAATCGTGTCATTACCATTTCGTGAGCCACCACCGGGCCACCACCAGGCCACCACCAGGCCACCACCAGGCCACCACCAGGCCACCACCAGGCCACCACCAAGCCACCACCGGGCCACCACCGGGCCACCACCAGGCCATCACCAGGCCACCACCAGGCCACCACCAGGCCACCACCAGGCCACCACCGGGCCCCCATCAGGCCACCACCAGGCCACCACCAAGCCACCACCAAGCCACCACCGGGCCACCACCGGGCCACCACCAGGCCATCACCAGGCCACCACCAGGCCACCACCAGACAACCACCGGGCCCCCATCAGGCCACCACCGGGCCACCACCGGGCCACCACCGGGCCACCACCAGGCCACCACCAAGCCACCACCGGGTCACCACCAGGCCACCACCAGGCCACCACCAGGCCATCACCAGGCCATCACCAGGCCACCACCAGGCCACCACCAGGCCATCACCAGGCCACCACCAGGCCATCACCAGGCCACCAGGCCACCACCAGGCCATCACCAGGCCATCACCAGGCCACCACCAGGCCACAACCTGGCCACCACCAGGCCATCACCAGGCCACCACCAGGCCACCACCGGGCCCCCACCAGGCCACCATCAGGCCACCACCAGGCCACCACCAGGCCACCACCAGGCCACCACCGGGCCACCACCAGGCCACCACCAGGCCATCACCAGGCCATCACCAGGCCACCACCAGGCCACCACCAGGCCACCACCAGGCCATCACCAGGCCACCAGGCCACCACCAGGCCACCAGGCCACCAACAAGCCACCACCAGGCCACCACAAGGCCATCACCAGGCCACCACCAGGCCATCACCAGACCACCAGGCCACCAGGCCACCACCAGGCCACTCATCAGAAGATGAGTTGACCAGATGTAATTTCCAGTACTGAGTATCCACCAAAATTTGTCTAGCGGATCTTAACCCATGAAATATTCAATCTGTTTCTGGTGCTGGATGGACCACTGAAGATTAATGCCGTTCACAATTAAATTTTAATGAGAGGAAATCGCTAAATCCGTAGGGGTGATATGCCGCCAGTGGCATCGGAGGTATTTAAATTCTACCGAAGAAACGGGAAGACAATTTCTGCTCCTTAAATAAACAAACTTTCTCAGCAACAAGATAAAATTCGTAAAATGGTTCGAGATTAAAGGTGGCAAAACAGTATCTGTACATCTTATTAAAATTGCAAAATATCTAAGAAAAAAAAATACAACGGCTGGGTTAGAACCCGCGATCAGAGAGTATCAAAACTCCAGACCGTTTTGAGACTCTGATCGCGGTTTCTAACCCCACCCGTGGTATGGTTTATTTGCAATCGTGTCATTACGATTTCGTGAGTGATGTTATAAAATATCTCAGCAGGATACAAGAGTGTTTAAACTTTGAAGCCAAATACTGGAAATTGTCTATTTCACACACAAACAAAATTTGAGAATATTGTGTGTGTCACTGTGCATACTAATATTCCCAGGAATCCTGCTCAATATACTAAGTTTGAAGCTGATCGAATAAGGCGTTTTTGAGTAATTAATAGAAATTATGTGAAAAAAAGCGAAGAAAATGGTGAAAATGTCTATAAAAGTTGAAGTCTCGTCTTGTTAAATTTAAGAACTTACTCGTTTTTATTCTCAATTTAAAAAAGTATGATATTACACAATTTTATTAATCAACATTTATAACATTTCAAAAAAAAAGGTAAAATAAATATAAAAATACTTCTTTTCAGGTTACACTAAGAATTAATGTTTGAAGTTGACCAGACGAGACATTGTCAAGTTATAACAGAAAATAATGTGCTACATAAATTAACAAATGGAAATTTTCATCACAGAGTAACACGCTGTGTGGCATGCAAAGAGTGCGTAACCTTTATTCAGCGCATGTACACACCCCCAACCAGCGAACCAGGTGCTAAGGGTTGATGATGGGGCCCCGTTGTTCAACTCGTACCCAGGTTCCAGCCAATACAAAGATGGTTTTGGCAATCACAGAGGTTATGTGGGTACCACTCTCCTGTCTGCCCTTGTCATTTCCATTCTAGAGCTGGTTGAAGCACGGTCTGCTGTCTTGTGGCTTCTATTCTGCCTTGCTTACCGTGGAGTGCACTAATACCTATTATTGTACATAGTGTATATAGTTTACATGGTATAAACCGTTGTAATAAATACCGACAAGTTGGTTTAGAAAGACACGTCGGCAAACACTAGGACATATTTATTAGAAAACGTTTCGGTCCTGGGACCTTGATCAAGGTCCCAGGACCGAAACGTTTTCTAATAAATATGTCATAGTGTTTGCTTACGTGTCATATAGTGTACATACTGCTGTTCTAAATTGGTGAAGGATAACATAAGTCAAAACTTTTCTGCTATGTTTATTTTTCTCCCCTTACACCCAGGATAACAGGCCATTTGGACTCCTGGGTTGTAATACCAAGTGTTTAATAAAGGTCTTTAATAAAGGTAATTGAAAAAGACATTTACCAGGAACTGTTTTCAACCATGGAAACCAACTTTTAAAATATCAGTAAAATTTCAAATTTGCACTAACTCACTGGTCCCCTCAATGGAGGTTCCTTGGTGAGGGGCTCTTGATCTAGGGAACTGGATCTGTGCTCCAGTTCCCTGAAATGAGTCTGAATACCTTCCATCCCCCCTATGGGTTTAGGGCTCCCCCATGACAATAATAATAACCAAGTCAGTTTTAGAGACAGCATCGTCAAAAATATACTGAAGCCAACCTGAAAAAAACATTCCTTAATTATTGAATAAAAAATTATGTGACTACAAAACGAAATAGGCAAATTGGTATTAATACCAGTGAGTAACAGCGTGAACCTTGTGCTTTGTTAAGCATACCAGTGATGGAAATTTGAAGTCTATCATGTGAGTCATTCTCCAGTTATGGAACAGATTCCAACGATTTCAAGATTTTTAATTTTTTACTAACCTACCACGTCAGTGGGTATTAACGTGACCCTGAGATCCGTCACTCAATAAATGTTGAACCTTTTCAGAAACTGACTTAATACTACCGAACCTAACTTGATTTAACGGTAATAAAAAACAAATTAATTCACTTTATATGGTCAGATAATAATAATTATAATAATAATAATAATAATAATAATAATAATAATAATAATAATAATAATAATATGTACAAGGTATACAAGTACATGTACTTGTATACCTTGTACATGTACTTGTATACCTTGTACATGTACTTGTATACCTTGTACATGTACTTGTATACCTTGTACATGTACTTGTATACCTTGTACATGTACTTGTATACCTTGTACATGTACTTGTATACTTTGTACATGTACTTGTATACCTTGTACATGTACTAGTATACCTTGTACATGTACTTGTATACCTTGTACATGTACTTGTATACCTTGTACATGTACTTGTATACTTTGTACATGTACTTGTATACCTTGTATATGTACTTGTATACCTTGTACATGTACTTGTATACCTTGTACATGTACTTGTATACCTTGTACATGTACTTGTATACCTTGTACATGTACTTGTATACCTTGTATATGTACTTGTATACCTTGTACATGTACTTGTATACTTTGTACATGTACTTGTATACCTTGTATATGTACTTGTATACCTTGTACATGTACTTGTATACCTTGTACATGTACTTGTATACCTTGTACATGTACTTGTATACCTTGTACATGTACTTGTATACCTTGTACATGTACATGTATACCTTGTACATGTACTTGTATACCTTGTACATGTACTTGTATACCTTGTACATGTACTTGTATGAAGATTGAGACACTTATGCAGCATATGGGAATCTCCATTCAGGAAACGTTTCGCCACACAGTGGCTTCATCAGTCCAATACAAAGAGGAAGACATAAGGAGAGGAGGATTATGAGGTAATCAGTCCCTCAGCCTGGAGTCGATGTGCTCAATCCATTACATTCTACAAGATTGATGGACTGAACACATCGACTCCAGGTTGAGGGACTGATTACCTCACACTCCTCCTCTCCTTACGCCTTTCTACTTTCTATTGGACTGATGAAGCCACTGTGTGGCGAAACGTTTCCTGAATAAAGATTCCCATATGCTGCATAAGTGTCTCAATCTTCAACTTGTCTGTTTTTCAAACCATTCATCACATGTACTTGTATACCTTGTACATGTACATGTACTTGTATACCTTGTACATGTATACCTTGTACATGTACATGTACTTGTATACCTTGTACATGTACATGTACTTGTATACCTTGTACATGTATACCTTGTACATGTATAGCTTGTACATATAGTTGTATACCTTGTACATGTACTTGTATACCTTGTACATGTACTTGTACGAGGTATACAAGTACATGTACAAGGTATACAAGTACATGTACAAGGTATACAAGTACATGTACAAGGTATACAAGTACATGTACAAGGTATACAAGTACATGTACAAAGTATACAAGTACATGTACAAGGTAAACAAGTACATGTACAAGGTATACAAGTACATGTACAAGGTATACAAGTACATGTACAAGGTGTACAAGTACATGTACAAGGTATACAAGTATATGTACAAGGTATACAAGTACATGTACAAGGTATACAAGTACATGTACAAGGTATACAAGTACATGTGCAAGGTATACAAGTACATGTACAAGGTAAACAAGTACATGTACAAGGTATACAAGTACATGTACAAGGCATACAAGTACATGTACAAGGTGTACATATAAAAGGTATACAAGTACATGTACAAGGTATACAAGT
Source organism: Cherax quadricarinatus (assembly GCF_026875155.1). Taxonomy (NCBI): domain Eukaryota; kingdom Metazoa; phylum Arthropoda; class Malacostraca; order Decapoda; family Parastacidae; genus Cherax; species Cherax quadricarinatus. Next base: position 15,291,577 of record NC_069457.1, read on the forward strand.
ACATGTACAAAGTATACAAGTACATGTACAAAGTATACAAGTACATGTACAAGGTATACAAGTACATGTACAAGGTATACAAGTACATGTACTTGTATACCTTGTACATGTACTTGTATACCTTATACATGTACATGTATACCTTGTACATGTATACCTTATACATGTATACCTTGTACATGTACTTGTATACCTTGTACATGTACATGTACTTGTATACCTCGTACAAGTACATGTACGAGGTATATACAAGTACAAGTACATGTACTTGTATACCTTGTACATGTACTTGTATACCTTGTACATGTACATGTATACCTTGTACATGTGTACCTTGTACATGAATACATTGTACATGTATACCTTGTACATGTACTTGTATACCTTGCACATGTACATGTACTTGTATACCTCGTACAAGTACATGTACGAGGTCTACAAGTACATGTACGAGGTCTACAAGTACATGTACGAGGTCTACAAGTACATGTGCAAGGTATACAAGTACATGTACAAGGTAAACAAGTACATGTACAAGGCATACAAGTACATGTACAAGGTGTACATATAAAAGGTATACAAGTACATGTACAAGGTATACAAGTACATGTACAAAGTATACAAGTACATGTACAAAGTATACAAGTACATGTACAAGGTATACAAGTACATGTACAAGGTATACAAGTACATGTACTTGTATACCTTGTACATGTACTTGTATACCTTATACATGTACATGTATACCTTGTACATGTATACCTTATACATGTATACCTTATACATGTATACCTTGTACATGTACTTGTATACCTTGTACATGTACATGTACTTGTATACCTCGTACAAGTACATGTACGAGGTATATAAAGTACAAGTACATGTACTTGTATACCTTGTACATGTACTGGTATACCTTGTACATCGTTTCATTTTAAAA
>NC_069457.1:15293016-15369387 GCF_026875155.1 Cherax quadricarinatus
ATAGTTACCTTGTAAACATAGTTACATTGTGCACATAGTTACCTTGTCCACATAGTTACATTGTGCACATGGTTACATTGATTTCCACAAATTTAATTTGTTCCGACAACTTACAATATTTAAACAGTATTGTACCATGATATATCTTTATTCAATAAAACAGTATTGTACCGGTTTCCCTGAATCCCTTCACTAAATATTATCCTACTCACACTCCAACAGCTCATCAGGCCCCAGAAACTATTTATCTCCATTCATTCTTATCTGAACCATACCACAGGCGGGGTTAGAACCCGCGGTCAGAAAGTCATAAAACTCCAGACCGACGCGTTAGCCACTGGACCAGCTGGCTACAATAAGATTCGTCCAACTATGCAAGTTTTTACAGACGAATCTCCAGCTAGCGTGGCCGTGACGAACTCTAGCTCAAGTCCCCTCAAAGGCGTCAACATGACTCACGAAATCGTAGTGACACGATTGAAAACAATCCTCATGTTGACGGCTCTGAGGGCACTTGAGCTAGAGTTCGACACGGCCTTGCTAGTGGGAGATTCGTCTGTAAAAACTTGCATTTGTGGTCACAGTGGTAGCCTATGCTAACCTTCCTATGGTGTATAAATATACCTAGTTGGACGAATCTTATTGTAGCCAGCTGGTCCAGTGGATAACGCGTCGGTCTGGAGTTTTATGACTCTCTGACCGCGGGTTCTAATCCCATCCCTGGTATGGTATGTTTGCAATCGTGTCATTACGATTTCGTGAGTCACTCTCATCTAACACGCTCACACATGCCTGCTGCATGTCCAAGCCCTTTGCACACAAAACCTCTATTACCCCCATCCTCCATCCTCTCCTAGGACGACCACTATACTCTCTTACATTATATTCTCTGCCTCCATAGATAACGTTTCTTGTCTCCACAGACACCTCAACGCACCACTCACCTTTTTCCCTTCATCAAATCTATAGTCAGCCTCGTTCTTCATTGAAATTTAATCACATAAGCAGCATAATGTGATTCTTTATTGACAACGTTGTCAATAAAATATCACATTATACTGCTTATGTGATTATATACCCATTGTGCCGGTATTTTATACCATTTCTCTCGTCGTTCATAAACTCATCTGCTGTCAAATCTGCTCCTAAATATCTGGAAACATTAAAGTATTCAAGATTCCCTCCCTCACATATGTCCTATTTGTCGTTACCTAACTCGTTTGATACCCTCATCACTAAACCTAGTTATCCAACTCTATATCTAACATTAAGTATAACATATTTTGTTTGCGATATGCCTGAAATTAAATCTAAGATGTCATCTATTGGTGAATCTAAGATGTTATCTAATGGTGAATCTAAGATGTTATCTAATGGTGAATCTAAGATGTCATCTAATGGTAAATCTAAGATGTTATCTAATGGTGAATCTAAGATGTCATCTAATGGTAAATCTAAGATGTTATCTAATGGTGAATCTAAGATGTCATCTAATGGTAAATCTAAGATGTCATCTAATGGTGAATCTAACATCTAATCTCACGTTTAATCTAAGGTTATAACTGTCTTTATATACAACATAATTATCTATATTTCTAACAATATTACATTTATCGTTATTTATAACGTAGTTACATACCAACATACGTAATTTATATTCAATAGATTTTTTGAGTTGGTCATTATATTCGTATAAGAACATTGCCCTTGAGTTTTACATCTCACTCGCCGTGGGTTCGAACCCCACCCATTTCGTGGTTTGTATGCAATCGTGTTATTACGATATCGTGAGTCGGAAACACTAAACTCGTACGGGTCGAACAGCACCTGGGAAATCTGAAACAAACAGGTTTCATCCAGGGTAGAGAAAGGCAGATTTAATTCCTTGGATCAAGAGCCTTTCAGAAGAACGAGACTTGGGACCTCCAGTGTGTTGATACCACTGGTGCCTGTCTTGGTACCACTGGTGCCTGTCTTGGTACCACTGGTGCCTGTCTTGGTACCACTGGTGCCTGTCTTGGTACCACTGGTGCCTGTCTTGGTACCACTGGTGCCTGTCTTGGTACCATTGGTGCCTGTCTTGATACCATTGGTGCCTGTCTTGGTACCACTGGTGCCTGTCTTGGTACCATTGGTGCCTGTCTTGGTACCGCTGGTGCCTGTCTTGGTACCACTGGTGCCTGTCTTGGTACCGCTGGTGCCTGTCTTGGTACCACTGGTGCCTGTCTTGGTACCACTGGTGCCTGTCTTGGTACCGCTGGTGCCTGTCTTGGTACCACTGGTGCCTGTCTTGGTACTACTGGTGCCTGTCTTGGTACCATTGGTTCCTGTCTTGGTACCGCTGTTGCCTGTCTTGGTACCACTATTGCTTGTCTTGGTACCACTGGTGGCTCTTGGTACCATTGGTGACTCTTGGTACCACTGGTGACTCTTGGTACCACTGGTGACTCTTGGTGCCACTGGTGCCTGTCTTTGTACCACTGGTGCCTGTCTTGGTACTATTGGTACCTGTCTTGGTACCAATGGTGCCTGTCTTGGTACCACTGGTGACTGTCTTGCTACCACTGGTGCCTGTCTTGGTACCACTGGTGCCTGTCTTGGTACCACTGATGACTGTCTTGGTATCACTGGTGCCTGTCTTGGTACCATTGGTGCCTGTGTTGGTACCAATGGTGCCTGTATTGGTACCAATGGTGCCTGTGTTGGTACCAATGGTGCCTGTGTTGGTATCATTGGTGCCTGTCTTGGTACCATTGGTGCCTGTCTTGGTACCACTGGTGCCTGTCTTGGTACCACTGGTGCCTGTCTTGGTACCATTGGTGCCTGTTTTGGTACCATTGCTGCCTGTCTTGGTACCATTGGAACCTGTCTTGGTACCATTGGTGCCTGTCTTGGTACCACTGGTGCCTGTCTTAGGGCCACTGGTGTCTGTCTTAGGACCACAGGTGTCTGTCTTAGGACCACTGGTGCCTCTCTTAGGACCACTGGTGTCTGTCTTAGGACAACTGGTGTCTGTCTTAGGACCACTGGTGTCTGTCTTAGGACCACTGGTGTCTGCCTTAGGACCACTGGTGCCTGTCTTGGGACCACTGGTGCCTAATTTGGCAGCACTAGTGCTATCTTGGGACCCCTTGTGCATGTCTTGAGATACTGATGCCTGTCTTGATACCACTGTCTTGGAACAACAGCTGCTTGTCTTGGGACCTCTAGTACCGTGCCTGGGACCACTGTTGTTTCTCAAGGGACCACTGGTGTTTCTCGAGGGACCACTGGTGCCTCATTTGTGACAACTGTTGTCTTTGGGACCACTGGTGTCAATCCCTAGACCACCTCTGCCTATTTTGGGAAAAATGATGTCTGTCCTGGAACCACTGGTGCCTGTCTTGGACCACTGATATGTGTCTTGGGCCCACTGTTATCTATCATAAGGCCATTGGAGCCTGTCTTTTGACCACTGGTACCTGTCTTGGAACACTGATATGTGTCTTGGGACCACTGTTATCTATCATAAGGCCATTGGAGCCTGTCTTTGGACCACTGGTGCCTGTCTTGGAACACTGATATGTGTCTTGGGACCACTGTTATCTATCATAAGACCATTGGAGCCTGTCTTCGACCACCGGTGCCTCTCTTCAGACTACTGACGTCTGGTTTATGTCCAGTGGTGCTGGTCGTTGGAGCCCTGGCGTAGATTTTCAGAAAATTAAACTTCCAATATAGATTAAACTAACTTTAATAAAATCGCAGTGTCCGTGAAACGGTACAAGATTAAGTTTTATTGTGGGTTAAAGAGTACACAATATAATCTAACGGGTGGGTGGCCTCGGTCAGATAACCAAAACTCCAGTTACGGGTCATCATATGACTAAGACCAGAGTCAGGAAATACTCGTCCTGTTTCCTGACAAACCTTATCTAGTACACATTAAATTCCCATTTCGGCTACAGTGGCACTTGATGAAGCCACGAGGGTAAAACAGAACCCGATAAAGCCCCAATGGTGGTGAAAAAAGAACTCGATAGAACTCTACTGTAGGTAAAACAACTTAATAACGTTCCTCTGTTGGAGAATCGGTACTTGACAAGGCCCCTACTTGGAAAAAGAAATAGTTGATAAAACCCACCGTGGGAGAAATGTTTTTTTTTATTATTATTATTATTCGCCGGTATTCTCCCGGTCCGGGTCTTTTCCAAGTAGTGGTGACCCGGCCTTGGCTCCCTATCTGGGGAGTGTCTCGAGACTTAAGTCTCCCATGGGAGGAGGTACAGTACCTCATCTTTGGGACCAAGTGACCCCAGGCCTAGCCACATTCCCAGCCCTCACGGGGCTCGTAGGGAGAAGCTAGGCCTCTGGTCTGCCATCTACCCCGCCTCAAAGGGGCTCGTGGGGATGGCAGTCTTATGAGCTGCAGATGGTAACAAGCTCAGCCCTTTTGGAAAAATGGTGATTGCTTCACATTGCCTCACTGAAAAGCTCCAGCGTGTCAAAAAAAGTACTCAAAACCATACTGTGGGTAATACCTAAACTGATAAAACTCCAGCGTGCCCAAAGCCACGGTTCATGAACCTCCCACTGTGGGTACAATGTCACGATATTTTTAACATATCTACCCGCTTAATTATAATAGATTAAACATCTATATGACTGAATCATAATGACTAAACATCTATATGACCGAATCATAATGACTAAACATCTATATGACCGAATCATAATAAATGACTAAACATCTATATGACTGAATCATAATAAATGACTAAACATCTATATGACCGAATCATAATAAATGACTAAACATCTATATGACCGAATCATAATAAATGACTAAACATCTATATGACCGAATCATAATAAATGACTAAACATCTATATGACCGAATCATAATAAATGACTAAACATCTATATGACCGAATCATAATAAATGACTAAACATCTATATGACTGAATCATAATAAATGACTAAACATCTATATGACTGAATCATAATAAATGACTAAACATCTATATGACTGAATCATAATAAATGACTAAACATCTATATGACTGAATCATAATAAATGACTAAACAACTATATGACATTTAATTTAAGTTGGTAAAGTTAATTTTGAGAAAAATGTATAAACATAATTAATGTCTTGCACTCTTTTGTGTTCTGTTTTCTATTTGTAGGCAAGTTGCCTCTTGTATGCGAGTCGTCATGAGTGACGACCTAGCAGCTGTGGGTGCTCCTTATGATGCTATATTACTAGCTAGACGATGCTGACAATAGGAATCTTGAAAATGGGAATTTTGTGAGCAGGATACAGACAATAAGGCAGTGAGAAAAGAAATGTTGAATATATGCGTGACAACAGGATTTTGATAACGGGAATTATGACAGCAGGAATACGCATGTGACAACAGGATTTTGATAGTGACAATTATGACAGCAGGAATATGCATGACAACAGGAATTTGATAGCGGGAATTATGACAGCAGGAATACGCATGTGACAACAGGATTTTGATAACGGGAATTATGACAGCAGGAATATGCATGACAACAGGAATTTTATAGCGGGAATTATGACAGCAGGAATACGCATGTGAAAACAGGATTTTGATAGTGAGAATTATGACAGCGGGAATACGCATGTGACAACAGGATTTTGATAGTGAGAATTATGACAGCAGGAATACGCATGTAACAACAGGATTTTGATAGTGATAATTATGACAGCAGGAATACGCATGTGACAACAGGATTTTGATAGTGAGAATTATGACAGCAGGAATACGCATGTGACAACAGGATTTTGATAGTGATAATTATGACAGCAGGAATACGCATGTAACAACAGGATTTTGATAGTGAGAATTATGACAGCAGGAATACGCATGTGACAACAGGATTTTGATAGTGAGAATTATGACAGCAGAAATTCAGACAGATCTATTGTGATGGAAGAAAAATTGACAACATAAGCTGACCGCTGGATTTTCACATCAGAATTAGGTGCCACAGAAAAACCAGCCAAATATTTTTCATTAAATATTACGCAATGTACAAACACGGCAGACAGATCATTAGGTGAGATTATAAATTACTAAAGGACGAGTTGTATATACGTACAGTGAATGAAGAGCACTGTACAGATGTACGTGGTCTGCATCTCCGGTCAGATGACTGATGCTGCAGTGATGAGGTTTCACTTGTTAAAGTTTCCTATTTTGGCACTAGGTGGATTATCCTGTTTTAAAGGCGTTTTACTTATTGGTCCATGAAAAATGCGGTAGAGGCACTCTTATTAAAATGTATCACAGAGTATGAAGAGAAGGATCGATCACAGGCAAGGCTCGTGTGTGTGTGTGAGAGAGAGGAGGATGTCTGCGACACGAGTGTACACAACAGCGTCAGCTGGTATACTGAAGCTGTTTCCAGTTCTACGCTTATTACCTAACCTCCCTCCTGTGCGTACCCGCACGCGCGTACGCACTCACGCAAGCAGCACGCACACACCCGTCTACGTACAAAAAGAAAAAAAATTCAATTGGTATTTGACAAATACTAACATACACACACACACACACACACACACACACACACAAGAGAAAGAGAGAGAGAAGAGGACCTCAACAGACTGCAGATGAAGTCAAACAAGTGGCTTCTCGAGTTCAATCGAAATAAACACAAGGTCACGCGTTTAGAAGTGGATGGCGGATCAGACATCGAGCTCAGAAAGGGCAAAGAAAAGACCTGGAGTTTACCTGGAGAGGGTTTCGGGGGTCAACGCCCCCGCGGCCCGGTCTGTGACCAGGCCTCCTTAGGTCAGTGTCCCAGGATGCGACCCACACCAGTCGACTAACACCCAGGTACCCATTTTACTGATGGGGAACATAGACAACAGGTGGAAAGAAACACGTCCAATGTTTCTACTCTGGCTGGGAATCGAACCCAGGCCCTCACCGTGTGAAGCGAGAGCGTTAACCACCAGGCCACCAGATGGGTAGATGGGTCTGTTAAAAACTAGGTGACTCATAGAAGTAATGAGGGAATAAAGATGAGTGGAGCACTGAGGAGTTTGTGGAACAAAACAAAGAGGAGAATGTATGTGAGTATAGTGATAACAACTCTCTCATATGGGTGTGAAGCATGGGTGGTGAATGTTGTAACAAGGAGAAGGCTGGAGGCAGTGGAGATGTGTATGAGGGCAATGTGTAGTGTAAATATAATGCAGAGAATCCGTAGCATGGAAATTAGAAGAAGGTTTCCAAAAGTATTATCCAGAAGGCAGAGGAAGGGTTATTGAGTTGGTTTGGACATTTAGAGAGACTGGAACACAATAGAATGGCTTGGAGGAATGCAAATCTGTAGTTGAAGGAAGGTGGGGTAGGGATCATCCCAAGAAAGGTTGAAAGGAGGGGGTAAATGAGGTTTTGCGATCGAGGGGATTCGACTTCCCGCATGTGAGAGTGTTATATAGGAGTGAGTGGAGATGAATAGTTTTTATGACTTGACATACTGTTGGAGTGTGAGCAAAGTAACATTTATGAAAGGTTTCGGGGAAACCCGTTAGCCGGGTTGAGTCCCGTAGGTGAAAAGTACAGTACCTGCATTCTGAAGGAGGGGTGTTGATATGTTGCAGTTTTTTACCTGTAGTGCAAGCACACACCTGTCAAGACTGATGAAGTGAATGATGATGAAAGTGTTTCTTCTCTCTCTGGTCACCCTGTCTTGGTGGGAACGGTCGATGTGTTAATAAAAAAAATTACATATTAATTATAAATACTTTCTTACAAGGACAGTTGAAGAATAGTTAGTGATACATTTACAGCAAGCTGGATAACAACCCATTTATGAGCACATCAAAGGAATATAGAGTAGTTAGTATTACTGTAGAGGTGTATTTGTTATTGTAATTGATTAAACATCAACCATACCTGATCTATGACGGATCTCTCAGAGACTCCCGGACTCTACTGACTCCTCTTATAACGATATCTGAGGCCGGAAAATAAATGGAAATGCGTAGAATTCATCACTAACACACTCTTTCATCACTCACACCACACACTCACACCACACACTCACACCACACTCTCTCACCACACTCTCACCACACACTCTCTAACCACACTCTCACCACACACACCACACACTCACACACACACATCTCAACCACTCTCTACCACACACTCTCTACCACACTCTCATCACACACACCACACACTCACACCACACACACTTCTCTTCACACACACTCTCTCACACACAACTCTCTAACCACACTCTCACCACACACACCACACACTCACACCACACACTCTCTCACCACACTCTCTCACCACACACTCTCTACCACACTCTCAACCACAACACACACACACTCACACCACACACTCTATCACCACACTCTCTACCACACACTCTCTAACCACACTCATCACACAACACCACACACTAACACCACACACTCTCCACCACACTCTCTCACCACACACTCTCTACCACACTCTCACCACACACACCACACACTCACACCACACACTCTCACCACACTCTTTACCACACACTCTCTACCACACTCTCATCACACACAACCACACACTCACACCACACACTTCTCTCACCACACTCTCTCACCACACACTCTCTACCACACTCTCACCACACACACCAAACACTCACACCAACAACTCTCTCACCACACTCTCTCACCACACCTCTCTAACCACACTCTCATCACACACACACACACACTCACAACACAACACTCTCTCACCACACTCTCTCACCACACATTCTCTACCACACTCTCACCACACACACCACACACTCACACCACACACTCTCTCACCACACTCTCTCACCACACACTCTCTACCACACTCTCACCACACACACCACACACTCACACCACACACTCTCTCACCACACTCTCTAACCACACACTCACACTGGATAATGAGAACCTTCAAAACTAGGGATGCCAAGCCCATGATGACACTCTTCAGGTCACTTGTTCTATCTCGGCTGTAATATTGCTGCACACTAACAGCACCTTTCAAGGCAGGTGAAATTGCTGACCTAGAAAATGTACAGAGAACCTTCACGGCGTGCATAACGGAGATAAAACTCCTCAATTACTGGGAGCGCTTGAGGTTCCTAAACCTGTACTCCCTGGAACGCAGGCGGGAGAGATACATGATTATATACACCTGACTCAAGAAATCGTAATGACATGATTGCAAATAAACCATACGGCAGTGAAGGGACTTGAGCTAGAGTTCGTCACGGCCACGCTAGCTGGAGATTCGTCTGTAAAAACTTGCATTTGTGGTCACAGAGGTGCCTGTGCTAACTTTCCTATGGTGTAGAAATATACCTAGTTGGATGAATCTTATTGTGGCTAGCTGGTCTAGTGGCTAACGCGACGGGCTGGAGTTTTGAGACTCTATGACCGCGGGTTCAATCCCGGCCGGGGGTATGGTTTATATACACCTTAAAAATCCTAGAGGGACTAGTACCGAACTTACACACGAAAATCACTCACTACGAAAACAAAAGACTCGGCAGACGATGCAACATCCCCCCAATGAAAAGCAGGGGTGTCACTAGCACGTTAAGAGACAACACAATAAGTGTCAGGGGCCCGAGACTGTTCAACTGCCTCCCAGCATACATAAAGGGGATTACCAATAGTCTTCTGGCTATCTTCAACCAGGCACTGGACGAGCACCTAAAGTCAGTACCTGACCAGCCGGGCTGTGGCTGGTACGTTGGATTGCGTGCAGCCAGCAGTAACAGCCTGGTTGATCAGGCTCTGATCCACCATGAGGCCTGGTCACAGACCGGGCAGCGGGGGCGTTGACCCCTGGAACTCTATCCAAGTAAACTCCAGGTAAACTCTCTCACCACACACACACATCACACACTCACCACACTCTCTCACCACGCTTTCTCACCACACTCACACCACACACTCACCAAACTCTCACCACACACTCTTTCACCACACACACCACACACTTTCACCACACTCTCTCACCACACTATCTCACCACACTCACCATACTTTCTCACCACACTCACCATACTTTCTCACCACACTCTCTCACCACATACTCTCACTACACACTCTCTTGCCACACATTCTATCACCACACACTCACCAACACACTCTCGCCAAACACTATCACCACACCTCACCACACACTACCACCACACACTCTCACCACACACACTGTCATCACATGCTCTCTCATCACACAGACTCACCAAACACTCACTATCCACTCTCACCCCACCCTCTTTAATCCCACACTCTCTCATCACACTGCCACCACAGACTTAAACAAAAAATGTCACCACATTCACCCCACACGTTTCATAAATTTACCCCACAAAAACACTCAAACAAAACCACCCACTCTCAAAAACCACACTCACAACTTTCTCACGTTCATTTTCCCCTGTAAATGCTTGGTAAACATTTTCTTACAAAATTTACTACACGAATACAGTGGCCCCCGCTTAACGTCCCCCCAAATTTGCGCCCATTTTATGTAATTGTAATTTATAAAGTACGTTTTTTATGTGTTTTTGGGGGGGTCTAAAATTTGAAAAATCTTTTCACAATTTTCCCTTTGGGGAAACAAATTCGGTCAGAAAGGGGGCACCTAAAACCTACTTTTGGAATGAAAAAAATTTTTTAAGGGGGGTCCACTGTATATTATAGCTAAGAGGAGGAAAACCTTATACGAAAAAAAAAATTGTTCTGGCATCACGCCCTCCCCCTTTTTAAATAATCCCATGGAAGAGACTTCCGGGAAACAACGCCCACAACAGGTGGAAAACCTACAGTGTTGTAGGTAAAAATTGATACGTAAATCTACGTCACCACGACAAGCCAGCAACACTATAAAAAAAACACGGGGGGGAACAGATAAAAAAGTGATTGATCTCTTTTCTAAAACGTGTCTTCTATGGTACATTTAGGGCCCAAAATTACCCCAAAATTGCATACAGTGGGGAAAAAAAAAATTTATCCCAAAAAAACCTTTCCCAAAACCATTTTTTTAAAATTACATGTTTTTTTTTACGATCCCAAAACTTAGCTTTAAAATGTAAAAAAACATGAAAAATAAATATGTATACATTTTTTAAATTTAACTTTATACAAAGCTAAACTTTATAGAAATAGTTACGGGTTTAAATTTATAAAAGTTTCCCAGTTTAATTGTTTCAAGATCGGGAAAAACCACCCTTAAACATTTCAGAAACTCAACAAAGGAGTAAATAATAAGGGAAAAACTGGGGGGAAAACCCCCCCTTTAAAAACCTTTGGGTGAATTTTAAAACCCAAAGGGCCCAAGGGGTTTTAAACCCCCGGGCCATTTTGGTTATTAAGTTTAAAGCTGACTATTTTTATTTCTATACAATCTTATTAAAACCCCAGCTGGTTAAGGGTTAACACAGGGCCCACGAGTTTGGCCCCAAAATTCCCAGGGGTTTCCCAAATCCCCCCCCGGTTTTCCCCTTTGATTTGTTTGCAATGTATTTTTTTCGATTCCACGATTTTAAAGAGAGAAACCAAAGCGATTTCCACAAAAAAAGGGTCAGTTTACTACGGGAATCCCGGTAGCTTATCCCAGAATCCCGGTCGCTTACTAAAAATTTCCCGGTCAGTTTTAAAAAAAGGGAATCCCGGCCCATTCTACAATACGGGTCGGTTTACTACAAAAATTCCCGGTAGCTTATACGAATACTGGTAGTTTAAATACAGTCCCGGGTCAGTTTACTACAAAAATAGGTCAGCTTCTACAAAATCCCGGTCAGCTTATACAGAATCGGTCACTATACAAATACCGGTCAGCTTAACAGAATCCCGGCCAGCTTATTTCAAAAATTTCCCGGTCAGCTTATAAAAAAAATCCCTGGCAGTTACCAAAAACCCTTTCAGTTACTACAAAATTTCCGGTCAGCTTTTTACAGAATACTGGTCAGTTTTTACTACGGAAAAAGGGTCAGCTTACTACAAAATATGGTCAGTTTAAACTACAGAAAAACCCGGTTAGCTTACACAGAATCCCCAGCACTTACTACAGTCCCGGCGTTTAAAAAGTAAGTAGCTTATTTTAAGAATTCCCGGTCAGCTTAAAAGGGAATTCCCCGGTTTGCTTCTAAAAATTTCCGATCAGCTTCCCAAAAGAATCCCATTTCAGTTATACAGAAAAAGGCCCAGCGTACTACAAAAATACCGGTGGCTTACTAGAATACCAGTCAGCTTACTACAAATCCCATCAGCTTACAACAGAAAAAACCAGTAGTTAAACCCCCCAAAATTAAGGTCAGCTTTACTAAAAAAACCGGTCAGCTTAACAGTTTTCCCATGGGCTTACTCCCGAATCCCGGCCCAGTTTACTACAGAATCCCTTTCCAGTTTTACTACAAAATACGGGCCCAGCTTACTACAGAATACCAGTAGCTTATAATTGAATTTACTAAATTTCCCAGCATGTTGTCCAATTTATTTTCCCTTTAACACATTTCCTCTCCCCGCACTGTGTGTCCCATTTGTTTTTTAGGCAAAATTAAATTTTGCATTTTAAAAACCCAAAACCCATTGGGTGGGGAAAGAACCCGCGGTCAAAAAGAGTCTCAAAAATCCAGACCGTCACTTTTTAGCCACTGGCCCAGCTAGCCACAATAATATTGTCCAATAGGTATATTTCACCCATAGAAGGTTACATAGGCCCCCCACTGTGCCCAAAAAAAGCAATTTTTGTGGTCCCTATGCTAACCTTTCTATTTGTAGAAATAAAACCTAGTTGGGCAATTTATTGTGGGAAGCTGGTCCAGTGGCTAACACGACGGTCTGGATTTTTTTAGACTTCTGACCCGGGTTCTATTCCCCCCCCCTTTAGTATGGTTTTTGCAAACGTTGGGCAATTTCGATTTCGTGAGTTATACTATTATTAATTTACTTCATTTTTTGTGGGTGTGGAAAAAACTTAGTTTTACCCCCCCCCCCCCCCCCCCCCTTTCCCCCCCCCCCCCCCCCCCCCCCCCCCCCCCCCCCCAACCCCCAAAATTGCGCCCCAAAACAAAAGAACCAATTATTTTATTATTAAAAAAAAGAAAAGTTTTTGGTCTTGGGACCATAATTATTTAAACATAAGAACAATATATAGGTAGAGAGGAGATGTAAAGGGTACAAAGGTGGCCTGAAGAAAGCCATATTGGGGTGAAAAGGAAGTGATGGGGGCCAAAGCGGCCCCCATGTTGGGTTTTTGGTAGGCGGTGTTTTTTTGGTGAGTAAAAATGTGTGCTAACCCTTTTCCCCCTTTTTCCCGTATTATGTTTTTACTTGGGTCGGTGACGGGATTAATTTAGGCTTAAGATATTTGTCGGGCCCTCTAAATCTTGTTTTTGAAAGGGTGAGCGTACCTCCCTTAAAAATTCATCAATGTCCCTTGTAAATTCCCCCGGGAGGGGCGCAGGCGAAATTTTGTCGGGCTCTGTTGCGGGGGTTTCCCCTGTTGTTGGGGGCCCGAAAGATTTCTGCCTCTTTTTTCCCTTTCATATTTCAAGACAGCAAACCAATGAGATGGTTGATCCCCCTGTGGAAACAGAGGTTGGGGGAGGCTGCGCTTCTTGGTGAGATATTTTTAAAGTTTTTTGTTAATGGTGGGAAACCAATTTTTTTTGGGCTTAAAAAAATACTTTTGGGGGGAATTCCCTGGGGAAAGCCCCACATGGGGGCACTAAAGAACTGCCCGAACGGAAATTTTTTTATGGGGGGTTTTATTTGGATTTAAAAAGTTATTATGTCGCAAAAAACCCCGGTTTTTAAGAAAAAAGGAAAATGAGCGGGGCCCAAAGGTTGTTTTTTGTAGGGACATTTTTTCTCCAAGGAAACAAGGGGTGGGAGTGAAAAAACTTGGGAACCAAAAAGCCCCTAAGGATTCCTCTTTTAATATGGGTGCTTGGGGTAAAAGAAGTGATAAGATTCCCTTTTTTGGTAGGGTTTTTTTTACACTTTTAAAAAGAAACACGTCACTGTCGTGAAAACTTGCACAGGGGGAGTGTGTTTGGGTGTTTGTGTGGGTATGTTTCGTTTTGTGTACTCCAAACCCATTTGTGGTTGCAGGGGGCCCACCATAGGCCTTGGCCCCCCCTCCCTTTATGGTTGCTTTCTAGGTCCTCTTCTTTCCCCGCTCCCCTGCGCTTTATCAAACCTCGTCTAAAAACTATGTAAAGGGGTTTCCCCCCTCCACTACGTCACTTTCCCAGGCTCTTCCCCCCGTACAATTTTAAGACTGAAGAAAAAAATTCCCAACAAACCCTTTTGGGTCTCTGGGGCTTAAACTTCAAATTTTTGGGCCCTTTTTGTTTTTTGTTCCCCCCCCCTTGAAATCCGTCTTTTTCCACCCTTTTCTATTCCCCCGCAGTATTTTTTATTTTCGTTATCATGTCTCCCCGAAACCCTCCTGTCCCCCCAGTGTCGTCAGGCCGATTTCCCTTAACCTTTCTTCATAGGACTTTCCCCTTAGTCTGGAAACTAACCTTGTCGCAAACCTTTGCACTTTCTGTAGTTTCTTGACGTGCTTTATCAAGTGCGGGTTCCAAACAGGTGCTGCATACTCCAGTATGGGCCTGACATACACGGTGTACAGTGTCTTGAACGATTCCTTACTAAGGTATCGGAATGCTTTTCTCAGGTTTGCCAGGCGCCCATATGCTGCAGCAGTTATCTGGTTGATGGTGTGCTTCCGGAGACATGGGTCGTTGTTATACTCACCCCAAGATCCCTTTTTCCTTGAGTGAGGTTTGCAGTCTTTGGCCACCTAGCCTATACTCCGTCTGCGGTCTTCTGTGCCCTTCCTCGATCTTCATGACTTTGCATTTGGAGGGGTTAAATTCAAGAAGCCAGTTGCTGGACAGGGGGTCCAGTCTGTCAGGTCTCTTTGAAGTCCTGCCTGATCCTCATCTGATTTAATTCTCCTCATTAACTTCACATCATCTGCGAATAGTGGCACTTCTGAGTCTATCCCTTATGTCATGTCGTTCACATATACCAAAATTAGCACTGATCCTAGGACCGACCCCTGTGGGACCCGCTCAATCACAGGTGCCCACTGTGATACCTCATCACGTACCATGACTCGTTGTTGCCTTACTGTCAGATTTCCTCTGATCCATTGCAGTGCCCTTCCTGTTATACGTGCCTGATCCTCTAGCTTCTGCACTAATCTCTTGTGAGGAACCGTGTCAAAGGCCTTCTTGCAGTCCAAGAAGATGCAATCAACCCACCCCTCTCTCTCGTGTCTTACTTCTGTTACTTTATCATAAAACTCCAGAAGGTTTGTGACACAGGATTTGCCTTCCATGAATCCGTGCTGGTTGTCGTTTATACTCTTGTTCCATTCCAGATGCTCCACCACTCTCCTGATAATCTTCTCCATAACTTTGCATACTATACACGTCAGTGACACAGGTCTATAGTTTAGTGCCTCTTTTCTCTCTTTTCTGTGTGTACTCACCTATTTGTGGTTGCAGGTGTGTGTGTGTGTGTGTGTGTGTGTGTGTGTGTGTGTGTGTGTGTGTGTGTGTGTGTGTGTGTGTGTGTGTGTGTGTGTGTGTGTGTGTAGTGTAAGTAAGTATTAATATTAGTGACGTCAGGTGTCACTAAATCCACCTTCATTGACGTACTGAACAAGAAGCATTTGACGGTTGTTTATCTCGCACTGTAATGTACTGTCTTGTGGAATATTTCGAAACCTTCTTAGCAATAGATTCACTGAATCTTTCTTAATTGATATTCTTGCTTCGATGTCCTTTTTCTGCAACAATTTTACTATCAAGTCTTTCAGTGGGCTGCAGAAAACAATATGAAGTTCAACGATGAGAAATTTCAATTACTCAGATATGGTAAACACGAGGAAATTAAATCTTCATCAGAGTACAAAACAAATTCTGGCCACAAAATAGAACGAAACACCAACGTCAAAGACCTGGGAGTGATCATGTCGGAGGATCTCACCTTCATGGACCATAACATTGTATCAATCGCATCTGCTAGAAAAATGACAGGATGGATAATGAGAACCTTCAAAACTAGGGAGGCCAAGCCCATGATGACACTCTTCAGGTCACTTGTTCTATCTAGGCGGAAATATTGCTGCACACAAACAGCACCTTTCAAGGCAGGTGAAATTGCTGACCTAGAAAATGTACAGAGAACCTTCACGGCGCGCATAACAGAGATAAAACACCTCAATTATGGGAGCGCTTGAGGTTCCTGAAACTGTATTCCCTGGAACGCGGGCGGGAGAGATACATGATTATATACACCTGGAAATCCTAGAGGGACTAGTACCGAACTTGCACACGAAAATCACTCACTACGAAAGCAAAAGACTTGGCAGACGATGCACCATCCCCCCAATGAAAAGCAGGGGTGTCACTAGCACGTTAAGAGATAATACAATAAGTGTCAGGGGCCCGAAACTGTTCAACTGCCTCCCAGCACACATAAGGGGGATTACCAATAGACCCCTGGCAGTCTTCAAGCTGGCACTGGACAAGCACCTAAAGTCGGTACCTGACCAGCCGGGCTGTGGCTCGTACGTTGGTTTGCGTACAACCAGCAGTAACAGCCTGGTTAATCAGGCTCTGATTCACCATGAGGCCTGGTCACAGACCGGGCCGCGGGGGCGTTGACCCCCGGAACTCTCTCCAGGTAAATTCTCATGGTGTGTAGTGGTATTCTATACCACACATTAAACTGTCTCATGGCGCAAAATCCCCCCATGCTAATACCTGTCTCTGGAACATATTCCCATTAACTACTTCCAGTGAAACTGTGACACAACTCGGTATAGCTGTGAAGACATTCCAGGACAGGACAACTGGTATCAATTACTTGCTGGACAAACACTGTAAGGAAAATGCGGTAACATTCATGAACAACTGGCACCTCTGTTATGGCAGAAATGACGTATAAGCCAGGGATAATGTTCACTTATCTAGGTCTGGGGTGGGAGCACTGGCCAAAGTAGTGGAAGGAGCTGTTAGGACTAGTGGGATGGGATTTTGTGGAAGGGCAACGAATTCTCAGAGTAGCAATAGGGAAACTAGTTATAGGAGGAATGAGGTAGAGTCACTGGAGAATATTGGAAAGTCAGTGGCACTAGGTGACAAGGACAGTGATAAGCATAGTGGAGGAACAGAAATAAGAAGGAAGGGAAATAGGATTTCTAAATTTATATTATACAAATAGTCGTAGTGCTAGATACAAGATGGATGAATTGAGATTAGTTGCAAGTGCGGGTAACATTGATATATTTGCCATAACTGAGACGTGGTTTAACATGAAAAATCGGGACATGTCTGCAGAATGTCACATTCAGGTTTTTAAATTATTCCAAGTAGATAGAAATATCGGGAAGGGGGGTGGGGTGGCACTTTATGTCTGAGATCTTTTGAATTGTTGCATAAAAACGGGTATAAAGTCTAAAATAACACATAGAGAGTTTGTCTGAATAGAATTTTCAGGGTGGCAAGAAAATTTGATTTCAGGTGTGATATACCGTCCCCCAAACTTGGATAGTGACTAAGGAAGACTACTATGGGAGGAAACTGTTAGGGCCACAATTCACGATAACGTAGTAATTCCAGGGGACTTTAACTTTAGTCATATTGATTGGAATTCCTTGGCCGGGAATTTAGTTTAACGACTTCTTAGAGGTAGTTCAGGATCGTTTTTAAAGCAGTTTGTGACAGAACCTACAAGAGGAAATAACCTGTTTGACTTGGTTCTGGTAAACAAGGAAACCCTTGTTAATAACTTACAAATTACAGCGAACTTGGCACAAGCGATCACAAATCAATTACCTTTAGCATTGAATGGAAGTATGATAATAGTGATAACTCAGTAACGGTGAGAGATTTTCGCTTAGTAGATTACAATGGACTTAGAGAACACCTGCCATATGTGGACTGGAGTAACGAACAAATAACAAATGCAGATGCCCTCTGCTTAATTTTACATAGACCATTTTTAAAAATTTGATTCCCTGACATAACTTTCGAAAGCCTCATCTTCAAAATTTCAACTTACATTTATTTTAATTTTTAATATGTACCATTTTTCCCCATTTTAAAATGACATAGCACTATTTTTACCTAACTCCATTATTTTATCTCAATGTTTTTAAAAATCTCTTCATCAATAGACTCTGATATATTCCTCCCCACAGCGTCTATATAATGCCTACTGCTGGTAAATAGACTCTGATATATTCCTTCTTTTTTTTTTTCCACAGGCGTCAATATAAGCTACTGCTGGTAAATTGAATTGATATATTCCTTTCCACAGCGTCTATATAACGCCTACTGCTGGTAAATAGAATCTGATATATTCCTCCCCACAGCGTCTATATAACGCCTACCGCTGGTAAATAGAATCTGATATATTCCTCCCCACAGCGTCTATATAACGCCTATGTGGTAATTGAATCTGATATATTCCTTCACAGCGTTATATATGCTACTGCTGGGAAACAGAATTGATATATTCCTCTCCACGCGTCTATATAACGCTTACTGCTGTAAATAGAATTGAGATATTTTCCTCCCATAGCGGTTTATAGCGCCTACTGCTGGTAAATAGAATTCTGATATATTCCTCTCCACAGCGGCTATATAAACGCACTGCTGGTAAATAGAATCTGTATATGCCTTCCTACAGCGTCTATATAACGCTAGTGTAGTATTTTAATCTGATATATTATCCCACTGCGTCTATATAACGCCTTACTGCTGGTAAGAAAATCTGATATATTCCTCTCCACAGCGTCTATATAACGCCTACTGCTGGTAAATAGAATCTGATATATTCCTCTTCACAGCGTCTATATAACGCCTACTGCTGGTAAATAGAATCTGATATATTCCTCCTCCACAGCGTCTATATAACGCCTACTGCTGGTAAATATAATCTGATATATTCCTCTCCACAGCGTCTATATAACGCTACTGCTGGTAAATAGAATCTGATATATTCCTCTCCACAGCGTCTATATAACGCCTACTGCTGGTAAATAGAATCTGATATATTCCTCCCACAGCGTCTATATAACGCCTACTGCTGGTAAATAGAATTTGATATATTCCTCTCCACAGCGTCTATATAACGCCTACTGCTGGTAAATAGAATCTGATATATTCCTCTCCACAGCGTCTATATAACGCCTACTGCTGGTAAATAGAATCTGATATATTCCTCCCACAGCGTCTATAAAAACGCCTACTGCTGGTAAATAGAATCTGATATATTCCTCTCCACAGCGTCTATATAACGCCTACTGCTGGTAAATAGAATCTGATATATTCCTCTCCACAGCGTCTATATAAGGCCTACTGCTGGTAAATAGAATCTGATATATTCCTCTCCACAGCGTCTATATAACGCTTACTGCTGGTAAATAGAATCTGATATATTCCTCTCCACAGCGTCTATATAACGCCTACTGCTGGTAAATAGAATCTGATATATTCCTCTCCACAGCGTCTATATAACGCTAATGCTGGTAAATAGATTTAATAATGTTCCTCTCCACAGCGTCTATATAACGCCTACTGCTGGTAAATAGAATCTGATATATTCCTCTCCACAGCGTCTATATAACGCCTAATGCTGGTAAATGGAATCTGATATATTCCTCTCCACAGCGTCTATATAACGCCTACTGCTGGTAAATAGAATCTGATATATTCCTCTCCACAGCGTTCTTTTATAACGCCTATGCTGGTAAATAGAATCTTATATATTCCTCTCCACAGCGTCTATATAACGCCTACTGCTGGTAAATAGAATCTGATATATTCCTCTCCACAGCGTCTATATAACGCCTACTGTGGTATATAGTATCTGATATATTCTCTCCACAGAGTCTATAGAACGACCCTACTGCTGTAAATAGAATCTGATATATTCCTCTCCACAGAGTCTATATAACGCCTAATGCTGGTAAATAGAATCTGATATATTCCTCTCCACAGCGTCTATATAACGCCTACTGCTGGTAAATAGAATCTGATATATTCCTCTCCACAGCGTCTATATAACGCCTACTGCTGGTAAATGGAATCTGATATATTCCTCTCCACAGCGTCTATATAACGCCTTATGCTGGTAAATAGAATCGGATATATTCCTCTCCACGGCGTCTATATAACGCCTACTGCTGGTAAATAGAATCTGATATATTCCTCTCCACAGCGTCTATATAACGCCTTCTGCTTGTAAATAGAATCTGATATATTCCTCTCCACAGCGTCTATATAACGCCTACTGCTGGTAAATAGAATCTGATATATTCCTCTCCACAGCGTCTATATAACGCCTACTGCTGGAAAATAGAATCTGATATATTCCTCTCCACAACGTCTATATAACGCCTACTGCTGGTAAATAGAATCTGATATATTCCTCTCCACAGCATCTATATAACGCCTACTGCTGGTAAATAGAATCTGATATATTCCTCTCCACAGCGTCTATATAACACCTACTGCTGGTAAATAGAATCTGATATATTCCTCTCCACAGCGTCTATATAACGCTTACTGCTGGTAAATAGAATCTGATATATTCCTGTCCACAGCGTCTATATAACGCCTACTGCTGGTAAATAGAATCTGATATATTCTTTGTTTCTCTGATAATATATATATATATATATATATATATATACTATATATATATATATATATAAAATATATATATATCTGTTTTCCAGAGGGCTGAGGAGGGGTTGTTGAGGTGGTTCGGACATGTGGAGAGAATGGAGCGAAACCGAATAACTTCAAGAGTGTATCAATCTGTAGTGGAAGGAAGGCGGGGTAGGGGTCGGCCTAGGAAAGGTTGGAGGGAGGGGGTAAAGGAGGTTTTGTGTGATAAGATAAGATAAGATTTCGTTCGGATTTTTAACCCCGGAGGGTTAGCCACCCAGGATAACCCAAGAGAGTCAGTGCGTCATCGAGGACTGTCTAACTTATTTCCATTGGGGTCCTTAATCTTGTCCCCCAGGATGCGACCCACACCAGTCGACTAACACCCAGGTACCTATTTGCTGCTAGGTGAACAGGACAACAGGTGTAAGGGAACGTGTCGAAATGTTTCCACCCGCAGGGAATCGAACCCGGGCCCTCCGTGTGTGAAGCGGGAGCTTTAGCCACCAGGCCACCGGGCGCTTGGACTTCCAGCAGGCATGCGTGAGCGTGTTTGATAGGAGTGAATGGAGACAAATGGTTTTTAATACATGACGTGCTGTTGGAGTGTGAGCAAAGTAACATTTATGAAGGGGTTCAGGGAAACCGGCAGGCCGGACTTGAGTCCTGGAGATGGGAAGTACAGTGCCTGCACTCTGAAGGAGGGGTGTTAATGTTGCAGTTTAAAAACTGTAGTGTAAAGCACCCTTCTGGCAAGACAGTGATGGAGTGAATGATGGTGAAAGTTTTTCTTTTTCGGGCCACCCTGCCTTGGTGGCCACCCTGCCTTGATGGCCACCCTGCCTTGGTGGCCACCCTGCCTTGGTGGCCACCCTGCCTTGGTGGGAATCGGCCAGTGTGATAATAAATAATAAATAATATATATATATATATATATATATATATATATATATATATATATATATATATATATATATATATATATATATATATATATATATATATGTTTCAATGTGGGATTTACATATAAATATTATTGCATATTACAAAATATTTATTACTAAGGCCACTAGTAGACCTAGGTAGGCCTAGGCATTTCAGGCAGACTAATACTATTTCTTACTCTATATTGACGCAGGTTATGGATCATACTGGTAATAAAGTGAGGTAACTGTAGTGACTAGATTTATAAAAGTGAGATAGTTCATTATTGAAAGAACATTCTGAACGACATGTTATGAAATGTTATGAAATGGTTGTTCATGAACGATAGACAGTTCCGACAAGTTGAAAAAATAGACACATGTGCAACATCTGGGTATTTTTACTGTAGACGTTTCGCCATCCAGTGACTTTATTAAAACAAATTCAAAGGACATAATTGGTATATAGTTCTTGTCTTTTAATTATGTCCATGAATTTGTATTAATAAAGTCACTGGAGGGCGAAACGTCTACAATAAAGATACCAGATGTTGTACATGTGTCTAATTTCCAACATTTAATGGATTAAATGGTTTTATAGGCATAGCCTGTGCAGGAGTCATTTTGCTGGAATCTATGCAATAACTGGAGAATGACCCATCTGATCGGCTTTAAACTTTTATCACTGTGTTTCCTCATTTTAGGTTGAGTAAGTTTTAATATACCAAGTTCATTAATCAAACTGATATCTGTGGAAAAATAGATAACATCTCTTCTGATCAGAAATAAATCACAGTATTTGATTTTAATGTTTTTTTTGGAAAAAACTACAAGCTGTTAATAACATATATAAACGTTTAATAACTGGCAGGTTATGTTTATCTGGAGTTTACCTGGAGAGAGTTCCGGGGGTCAACGCCCCCGCGGCCCGGTCTGTGACCACAGTCGAAATAAAACTTATCTAATTGTTTGCTTATATATGTGTTTTCTTGATAAGATAAGATTTCGTTCGGATTTTTAACCCCGGAGGGTTAGCCATCCAGGATAACCCAAGAAAGTCAGTGCGTCATCAAGAACTGTCTAACTTATTTCCATTGGGGTCCTTAATCTTGTCCCCCAGGATGCGACCCACACCAGTCGACTAACACCCAGGTACCTATTTGCTGCTAGGTGAACAGGACAACAGGTGTAAGGAAACGTGTCGAAATGTTTCCACCCGCCGGGAATCGAACCCGGGTCCTCCGTGTGTGAAGCGGGAGCTTTACCCACCAGGCCACCGGGCCATCTTAGAAAAAAAAAATTGATTGATTTTGGTTTATGTATCTTCCAGTTTGCCTTTTTTTATGAAAAAAAAGGGAAAATTTAAATATTGTTTCATGGGATAGTTTTTGAGTGGCTCATGTTACTGCTATATCCTTCAATATTGAGTACTTGATATAGCAATTTCTCCCATAAACCATACCCACGGCTGGGATTGAACCCGCGGTCAAAGAGTCTCAAAACTCCAGCCCGTCGCGTTAACCACTAGACCAGCTAGCCACAATAAGATTCATCCAACTAGGTATATTTCTACACCATAGGAAAGTTAGCACAGGCCACCACTGTGACCACAAATGCAAGTTTTTACAGACGAATCTCCAGCTAGCGTGGCTAGCTGGTCTAGTGGCTAACGCGACGGGCTGGAGTTTTGAGACTCTATGACCGCGGGTTCAATCCCGGCCGGGGGTATGGTTTATTTGCAATCGTGTCATTACGATCTCTTAAGTCATAGCAATTTCTAAGCGGGAGGTGTATTACGTTACTGGTCACCCTGAGATAACAAGACAGTAAGTTTGCAGCCGCTCAGAAATTGCTATATCAAGTACTCAATATTGAAGGGTAAAGCAGTAACATAAGCCACTCAAAAACTATCCCATGAAACACAATATTTAAATTTTCCCTTTTTTTCATAAAAAAGGCAAACTGGAAGATTATGTAATCAATCAATCAATCAATCAAGTTTATTCTCTATAAGGATTACAATGCGGGGTTTACAGATTTTGGGTATTGTGTGGATTACATGTTATCAAATACTAATTACAGAGGGGGGCCACTAGGACACCTAGCATGGCTAGGCATTTCGGGCAGACTTAGATTAATTCTTAACTTTAAATTATTACAGATTATGGTATTAGTTCTAGTGTTAAGTATAAAAGACACAAGTGCAACTAGTGCGACATATTATGGCATTAGTTGCACTTGTGTCCTTTTACTTAACATATTGTCGGTAATTCTACCAACACTAATACTATTCTAGGCTCTATGTCTTCATTTACAATTTTTCTTAAAGTAACTGGGATATTAGAATCCAAGTGAATACCTCTTCTGATCCACTTTAAATGTTAAATGTTACTATTTAACTACATGAGAGACTTGAGCCCAGGGCTGGCCGGCTGGACCGATTGCTCCCAGTTGGGCCTCGCACGTCCTAAGGCCGGCTCTGCACTAACGTACTGGAAGCTGGGTTTCAGAGAACTGAGAATCACGCAGTTTACACTGGAGAAGGATTTATTGCAAATCTCACAGTTTTTCTTAAACACTATTAACCCTACCCACCTAGATCTGCTCTCTTTCTTTCATGGATAGATCTGCCTAAATGTCTTGTTTTTTTCATAGCGCATATACAGAAATAATCTCCACGATAGAGATTATTTCTTTTTTTGACAAGACTTAATGTCTGTACGTAATCTTATATCTTTCTTAAACCTCACAAACCCGTCACTATGCCCCATCATTTACTCTAGAAGCTCGGTCTCTTATCCTCTTGCCTTCAGACTGGCCAGAACTCTCACTCCTTTCTGTTTTTTTTTTCTCTCCAGGTACGGCAACTACGGACCTGTAAGATGCAACTCTTTATATTCAGTCTCTTTGTTGATGCTCTTAACGCTCTCAGTTTTCTGAGAGCGATGGCCGATGAAAGGTAACTTCATCTCCCTGTGCTCACTGATATCTTTCTTGACTTTATTCGCATGCGTGAACTTCAGAATTTACCCTGACAGAGAAACAAAGTTATTCTCAAACTTTTGGTGAGGAATTTATTCTATACCTTGCCCATGATAATCGTTATATGGAATATTTTGAAGCAGTTCTTTATAACTGTGAGAAACTACCTTCTCTGATATATAATATTTTTGCTCTTTCGTCACATGACTTCAACCTCTTCCAATCTTTTATCGATGCCCTAAACAATCCTGTTCCTATCAGTGTCGAAACTCATTTGGAATAACTCACTGTATATGGTTTGGCCTTTACTGCATGCATGTAGCATGTGCATTCATTATACTTACCATGATATCGAGAAAAGTGTCAATCAGAGATTATGCAGAATTCACTTCTGTGGCCCGGTGGCCTGGTGGCTAAAACTCCCGCTTCACATACGGAGGGCCCGGGTTCGATTCCCGGCGGGTGGAAATTCCGACACGTTTCCTTACACCTATTGTCCTGTTCACCTAGCAGCAAATAGGTACCTGGGTGTTAGTCGACTGGTGTGGGTCGCATCCTGGGGGACAAGATTAAGGACCCCAGTGGAAATAAGTTAGACAGTCCTCGATGACGCACTGACTTTCTTGGGTTATCCTGGGTGGCTAACCCTCCGGGGTTAAAAATCCGAACGAAATCTTATCTTATCTCTTATCTGCTACGCCCCTTGAAAAAAAATCCCACCTGTAATGCAGACTCTTTGACGTTTTAACGGAAACTAAACTAATTAACCAACTTTATCTTCAATTCCGCATCTAGAGTAGTGAGCAAACTAATTGGGACAGGAGTAAATTTTGTGATTATCTCATAATATGTCTCAGTCTCTGGCTTAATTAATGTAGTTTGAGTTCTTTTCTTTTCAGAAGACTTTGCTACCGACTTCTGGCAACCATTCAGATGTGGTGTTATCCTGTGACTCTCGTCCGTGCTACAGCAGCTGTTGTTCTGTAAAGCTATTCCTGCAAGCATGCTCTGTGAGTGAATATTGTTTAACCAAATTCTCCCCGTCAGTTCATGATTACTACTGAAATTCAGGGTGGAAGTTACACCTAGGATGCAAGAATTATACCATTTAGAAAACATGCTTATCTGAGTATCAGACGGATTGCCGAGAATTTGAACCTAGCAAAGTGAACTGTTGGTCGGATTCTGAAGAGGGTTGACCACATGGTGATTGTGGAACGCTATGTTGAGGAAGATGTGGAAGAAAATGCGAGTTAGGACCTCACGATGACAAAGTTATCCTAAGAAATAGCGTGTAGGATCCTAAGGAAACCTAGCAAAGGTCTACAGAGAGATCTGGCATCACTGGCGTAAATGTTGTTTCTTCAACTCTTCGATAAAGGCTCCTTGAAGTTGGTATAACTGCCAGAAAGCTGGTAAAGAAATAATTCTTAACTGATGCAATGAAGAGAAAAGGGCTGCTGTGGGCACTTGATCACAAAGGATGGACGACAGATGAATAAGTACAGACCAGTGGTAGAGAGACGGAGCAAAGTCGAACCTCTTCGGAATGGACACATGTTTCGGAGTAGCTTTACTGCTAAAGGCCTTTGACGGCTTGTTATTGGTGAGGGGACGCTGAATATATACAAGGCAATCCTGCAACTTATTTGCTTCCAAATGTACATAGAGACTTTCCTGATGGAGAAGTACTCCATGCCACACTTACAGAAAAATACTGACATTTTTCGATGGAAGTGGGATAAGTGTTCTAAACTGGTCTGGGAACTCTCCTGACGTCAACAAAATTGAGAACCTATGGCCAATAACCAACGGCAGGAACGTGAGACTGGACTGTTCAGCTGTGGAAAAGCTAATTGCTGCTGTAATTAGACCATGGTACCACCTACCTGGAGTTGACCTGGAGGTTATTCCGGGGATCAACGCCCCCGTGGCCCGGTCCACGACCAGGCCTCCCGGAGGATCAGGGCCTGATCAACCAGGCTGTTACTGCTGGCCGCACGCAGTCCAACGTACGAACCACAGCCCGGCTGATCCAGCACTGACTTTAGGTATCTGTCCGGCTCTCTCTTGAAGGCAGCCAGGGGTTTATTGGTAATTCTCCTTATGCTTGGTGGGAGGCTGTTGAACAGTCTTGGGCCCCGGACACTTATAGTGTTTTCTCTCAGCGTACCAATGGCGCCCCTACTTTTAATTGGGGGTATTTTGCATCGCCTGCCCAGTCTTTTACTTTCGTAGGGAGTGATTTCTGTGTGCAGATTTGGGACCATTCCTTCCAAGATTTTCCAAGTGTAGATTATGATATATCTCTCCCTCCTGCGTTCCAACGAGTACAAGTCAAGTGCTTCCAAGCGTTCCCAGTAGTTAAGGTGCTTGACAGAACTTATACGTGCAGTAAAGGATCTCTGTACACTCTCTAGATCTGCGATTTCAAGACGAAGAACCTGCCGAAATGTGTTCAACATTGGTAGATTCTACGCCAAAATGTATAGTGATGCTTATAAAAGCAAAGGATAGTCTTATCTCTTATTAAATCAATTATGTGTCATATCATTGCCATCTTTTTATTCAAAGAAACATTAACTTTCCAAATTAATGTCTCATTTTATCAGTGTCCCAATTGTGATAAATGGTTTAAAAAACCGACAAGTTGTAGATTAAGACACTTACGCAGCATATGGAAATCTTTATTGAGGACACGTTTCGCCACACAGTGGCTTCATCAGTCCAATACAAATCAGAAAGGTGTAAGGAGAGGAGGAGTTTGAGATAATCAGTCCCTCAGCATGGAGTCGATGTGTTCAGTCCATCAATCTTGTAGAAAGTACTTTCTACTCAAAGCAAGTAGGTAAATGTATTCAGGTACACACAGATACAGTCACATATATTATCATACATAGCAGCATATGTGTAGAGAACCTGGGATAACCCAAAAAAGTCTGACTTATTTCCATTGGGCACTATATGACCCCATGGGTTTAATGCTTGGTTTGAATAAATAGTGATAACATTCTATCCACAACGAGCAGCCCTCTAGAGTCTAGTTTCACTGTATACTGTGAATGTCGTCCATGTAATCTTAACTAGGCAAAATGTTTGAGTATTCTTTCCCATATCACATTCACAGTTCTATTACAGCGACGTCGAATCCACTACTAACTTCCCTCAAGGAAGGTTCCTTGACGCTGGTGAGGGGCTCTTGATCTAGGGAATTGGATCTGTGCTCCAGTTCCCTGAATCATACCTGAATACCTTCCACATCCCCCCCTACAGGCGCTGTATAATCCTAAGGGTTTAGCGCTTGCCCCTTGATTACAATAACAATAACAATTTACTTCTTAATTTTACAGCCTACTTAATATTCCTATTTTGAATCCACGTGTTGTTAGTGCTCGTGGGTCAGTCTTAAGTTTTCTTTCCTATCTACATAAAATTACTCTACCAGTCGTTTACCTAGAGAGTGAATGTTGTGAATTGTGGGGTAATGTTAGTGCTTATGTAGAGGCAATATCATGATAAGGTTGATAAATTAGACTTGTCTAACCCTTAGGCACGACCTACTCCCACATTGGATAAATGTGACACCACCTACGACTGCTGCACCTCTCCTGCTACAGTATATAAGCCACTCCTTCGCACATATGATGTATTCTTTTCAAGACTGATGGACTGACCACATCGACTCAAGGATGAGGGACTGATTACCTCAAACTCCTCCTGAGGCATGCAAAGAATACGTAACCTTTATTCGGCGCATGTACACACCCTCATTCACAGGCTATCTCCCCCAACCAGCGAACCAGGTACTAAGGGTTGATGATGGGGCCCCGTTGTTCAACTAGTACCCAGGTTCCAGCCAATAAAAAGATGGTTTTGGCAATCGTAGAGGTTATGTGGGTACCACTCTCCTGTCTGCCCTTGTCATTCCCATTCTATAGCTGGTTGAAGCACGGTCTGCTGTCTTGTGGCTTCTATTCTGCCTTGCTTACCGTGGAGTGCACTAATACCTATCACTGTACAGAGTGTATACAGTGCACATACTGCTGTTCTAAATTGGTGAAGGGTAATATAAGTCAAAACTTTTCTGCTGTGTTTATTTTGCACCCTTTACACCCAGGATAACAGGCCGTTTGGACTCCTGGGTTGTAATACCTCCTGTTCTTCACCATTCTCCTTTGTATGGATTGATGAAGCCACTGTGTGGCGAAACGTTTCCTCAATAAAGATACCCAAGAGTTGCACATGTGTCTAATTTATCAACATGTCGGTTCTCTGAACCATTCATCTACGTCGCAAAATTACAGTACCTCAGGAGTGAACATATAAGTGAACCTCTTAATGTAATGAGAAGTTATATGAGCTACTGGAAACTATACACAGGCATTAATAATTTTAAGGGATACTAATGATAATTTACATAGAAAAAGACTAAAGATGATGAACAAGTTAAATACCCATTCACAAATATCCTAAGTTGCAGGACTTAAAATTTCACTTGAAGACCAAAAATGTAACTAATAATATCAATATAGATCAGGTATATGATAGTACAATTACAGACCAACATTGCAGAATAGTAATAAAATCAATATACTAAAAATATAAATTACAGTACAGTTGAAATCCGAAAAGGATTATACGATGTAAAGTTCCAAATTTAAATTAATCCCACAGTGGTCACAGGAAAGGAGGATTTGCATAAAACAGGAGCTAGAGCTGAAGTTAATCCACGGAACTCTAAATTTAATTCTACCAGCAATTAACAGTACACGACGCTGTGCTCTGTGTTGCCAGTAATTAAATATATTCGTACGGTTGATAGAATAGAAGGTATTAACAAATTAAAACATGTACAGGATGCCTGAAAAATAATTCAGTGGAGGATTTGCGAGACTATAACACTTAAGTGTCAGATTTAATGTGTAAAACAAGACAATATGAGTCTTAACATTGGAAATAAGTCACGTTTTTTCTTTCTTATTCGCCGGTATTCTTCGGGTCCGGGTCTTTTCCAAGTAGTGGTGACCCGGCCTTGGCTCCCTATCTGGGGAGTGTCTCGAGACCTAAGTCTCCCATGGGAGGAGGTACAAGTACCCCCTCATCTTTGGGACCAAGTGACCCCAGGCCTAGCCACAGTCCCCGCCCTCACGGGGCTCGTAGGGAGGAGCTAGGCCTCTTTGACTTTTTTGGGTTATCCCAGGTTCTCTACACATACGCTGCTATGTATGATAATCTATGTAACTATATTTATCTATACCTGAAAAGTATGTAAGTAAGTTTAATTTACTTACTTTTACTTAATTTAGTATCTCTTAAGGTTGACCTTTAAGAGGCAGTCTGATTTTTCTCTTCTTGTTCCTCCAGGTTGTTGATATTATGTTACTCAAAAGAAAGTAATTTACTGTAAAGAGGATCTGCACTCCCCTCAGGGAAGGTTCCTTGATGTTGGTGAGGGGCTCTTGATCCATTGCCCCTCAGGGAAGGTTCCTTGATGTTGGTGAGGGGCTCTTGATCCATGGCCCCTCAGGGAAGGTTCCTTGATGTTGGTGAGGGGCTCTTGATCCATGGCCCCTCAGGGAAGGTTCCTTGATGTTGATGAGGGCCTCTTGATCCATGGCCCCTCAGGGAAGGTTCCTTGATGTTGGTGAGGGGCTCTTGATCCATGGCCCCTCAGGGAAGGTTCCTTGATGTTGGTGAGGGGCTCTTGATTTAGGGAATTGGATCTGTGCTCCAGTTCCCCGAATTAAGCCTGAATGCCTTCCACATCCCCCCCCCAGGCGCTGTATAATCCTCCGGGTTTAGCGCTTCCCCCTTGATTATAATAATAATAACGTAAAGACGATCAAATTTTTGGAACAATTATCGTGTTTATGAGGCCTATGATCAAAGTTGTTTATGAGGCCTATGATCAAAGTTGTTTATGAGGCCTATGATCAAAGTTGTTTATGAGGCCTATGATCAAAGTTGTTTATGAGGCCTATGATCAAAGTTGTTTATGAGGCCTATGATCAAAGTTGTTTATGAGGCCTATGATCAAAGTTGTTTATGAGGCCTATGATCAAAGTTGTTTATGAGGCCTATGATCAAAGTTGTTTATGAGGCCTATGATCAAAGTTGTTTATGAGGCCTATGATCAAAGTTATTTAAGTAATTCCCATCTTCCTGGAATGTCTATTATAACTTCTTAAAATTCTCAGTATCAGAGCATCAGACATTTAAAAAAGTTGCCAAAATAAATGGATAATAGCGGAATGAAAAATTTACATTTATTGGTGGCCTGGTGGGTAAGGCTTCAGCTTCACACGGCGAGGGTCTGGGTTCGATTCCCAGCGAGGATAGCAACATTGGGCGTTTTTCTTTACACATGAAGTCTATGTTCACCCATCAGTAAAATGGGTACCTGGGTGTTAGTGGACTGGTGTGGGTCGCATCCTGGGTGTTAGTGGACTGGTGTGGGTCTCATCCTGGGTGTTAGTGGACTGGTGTGGGTCTCATCCTTGGTGTTAGTGGACTGGTGTGGGTCACGTCCTGGGTGTTAGTGGACTGGTGTGGGTCACATCCTGGGTGTTAGTGGACTGGTGTGGGTCACATCCTGGGTGTTAGTGAACTGGTGTGGGTGGCATCCTGGGTGTTAGTGGACTGGTGTGGGTCACATCCTGGGTGTTAGTGGACTAGGTGTGGGTCGCATCCTGGGTGTTAGTGGACTGGTGTGGGTCACATCCTGGGTGTTAGTGGACTGGTGTGGGTCACATCCTGGGTGTTAGTGGACTGGTGTGGGTCACATCCTGGGTGTTAGTGGACTGGTGTGGGTCACATCCTGGGTGTTAGTGGACTGGTGTGGGTCACATCCTGGGTGTTAGGGGACTGGTGTGGGTCACATCCGGGGTTTTAGGGACGGTGGGGTCACACCCTGGGTGTTAGGGGACTGGTGGGGTTCACATCCGGGTTTAGGGGAGGGTGGGGGTCACATTCGGGGGTGTTAGGGACTGGTGGGGCACATCCGGATGTTATGAACTGGGGGGGGTCACATCCGGATGTTAGGGGGACGGGTGTGATCGCATCCTGGAGTTAGTGGACTGGGTGAGTCCATCCGTGGTTAGTGGACTGGGGGGGTCCATCCGGGGGTGTTATGGACTAGTGTGGGCACATTTTGGGGTTTAGTGCGGGTGAGCGCATTCTGGATGTTAGTGACTGGTGTAGTCGCAATCCTGTGTGTATGACTGGGGTGGGTCACATCCTGGTGTATTTGGACTGGTGGGGTCACATCCGGGTGTTAGTGGACTGGTGTGAGTCGCATCCTGATGTTTAGTGGACTAGGTGTGTGGGATCCTGGGTTGTTTTGGGCCCTGGTGTGAGTCGCACCTGGGTTTGTTAGTGGACGTTGAGTCCAATCCTGATGTTAGTGACTTGGTGTGAGTCGCATCCTGTGGGTTAGTGGAATGGTGTGGGTCACATCCAGGTGTTAGTGACTGGTGTGGTCACATCCTGGTGTTAGTAAACTGGTGTAGCCCAAATCCGGATGTTGGGGACTGGTTGAGTGGGCATCCTGGGTGTTAGTGGACTGGTGTGAGTCGCATCCAGGTGTTATGACTGTGTGGGTCACATCCTGTTTAGGGCCTGTTGAGTCCATCTGGAGTATGGACAGGTGTGAGGCTCCTGGTTGTTAGAGGACCTTTTGGGTCCATTGGTTATAGTTGATCAAAGTGTGGGTCCAATCCTGTGTTAGTGGCCTAGTGTCACAGTCCTGGTGTTATGGGACTATGTGTAGGTCATCATCTCTGGATGTTAGTGAGACTGGTTGAATCTCACTATCCTGGGTGTTTTAGTGACTGAGTATGGGTCACATCCTGGGTGTTATGGTGGACTGGTGTGGGTCACTCCTCGTGTTAGGAATGTGTGGTCATCCTGGGTGTTAGTGGAACTGGTTGCGTTTCTACACACTGAGTTAGTTGACCATGAGTGATGGGTCGCATCCTGGGTGTTAGTGGACTGGTGTGGGTCGCATCCTGGGTGTTAGTGGACTGGTGGGGTCACATCCTGGGTGTTAGTGGACTGGTGTGGGTCACATCCTGGTGTTAGTGGACTGTGTGGGTAACATCCTGGGTGTTGTGGACTGGTGTGGGTCACATCCTGGGTGTTAGTGGACTGGTGTGGGTCACATCCTGGGTGTTAGTGGACTGGTGTGGGTCACGTCCTGGGTGTTAGTGGACTGGTGTGGGTCACATCCTGGGTGTTAGTGGACTGGTGTGGGTCGCATGCTGGGTGTTAGTGGACTGGTGTGGGTCACATCCTGGGTGTTAGTGGACTGGTGTGGGTCACATCCTGGGTGTTAGTGGACTGGTGTTGGTCAGATCCTGGGTGTTAGTGGACGTGGTGTGGTCGCATCCTGGGTGTTAGTGGACTGGTGTGGGTCACATCTGGGTGTTAGTGGACTGGTGTGGGTCACATCCTGGGTGTTAGTGGACTGGTGTGGGCGCATACTGGGTGTTAGTGGACTGGGTGTGGTGCGCATCCTGGGGTTAGTGGACTTGTGTGGGCCATTCGGGTGGTTGTGGACTGGTGTGGGTCACATCCTGGGTGTTAGTGACTGGTGTGGGCCGCAACTGGGTGTTAGTGGACTGGTGTGGGTCACATCCTGGTGTTAGTGGACGGGTGTGGGTCGCATCCTGGTGTTAGTGGACTGGTGTGGGTCACATCCGGGGTGTTAGTGGACTGGTGTGGGGTCACATCCTGGGTGTTAGTGGATGGTGGGGGTCCCCATCCGGGGTGTAGTGGACTGGTGTGGGTCACATCCTGGGTGTTAGTGGACTGTGTGGGTCACATCCTGGGTGTTAGTGGACTGGTGTGGGTCACATCCTGGTGTTAGTGGACTGGTGTGGGTCGCATCCTGGTGTTAGTGGACTGGTGTGGGTCACATCCGGGGTGTTAGTGGATTGGTTGTGGTCACATCCTGGGTGTTAGTGGATTGGTGTGGGTCACATCCTGGGTGTTAGTGGACTGGTGTGGGTCACATCCTGGGTGTTAGTGGACTGGTGTGGGTCGCATCCTGGGTGTTAGTGGACTGGTGTGGGTCACATCCTGGGTGTTATGGATTGGTGGGGGTCACATCCTGGGTGTTAGTGGACTGGTGTGGGTCACATCTGGGTGTTAGTGGACTGGGGGGCACTCCTGGGTGTTAGTGGACTGGTGTGGGTCGCATCCTGGGTGTTAGGGGGACTGGTGGGGCCCACATCCTGGTGTTAGGTGGATTGGTGTGGGTCACATCCTCGGTGTTAGTGGACTGGTGTGGGTCGCATCCTGGGTGTTAGTGGACTTGTGGGTCGCATCCTGGGTGTTAGTGGACTGGTGAGGGTCGCATCCTGGGTGTTAGTGGACTGGTGTGGGTCCATCCTGGGTGTAGTGGACGGGTGTGGGTCGAAACCTGGGAGTTAGTGGACTGGTGTGGGTCGCATCCTGGGTGTTAGTGGACGGGGTGTCGGTCACATCCTGGGTGTTAGTGGACTGGTGTGGGTCACAATCCTGGGTGTTAGTGAACTGGTGTGGGTCGCATCCTGGGTGTTAGTGGACTGGTGTGGGTCGCATCCTGGGTATTAGTGGACTGGTGTGGGTCGCATCCTGTGTGTTAGTGGACTGTGGGGGTCACATCTGGTGTTAGTGGACTGTGTGGGTAACATCCTGGGTGTTAGTGGACTGGTGTGGGTCGCATCCTGGGTGTTAGTGGACTGGTGTGGGTCGCATCCTGTGTGTTAGTGGACTGGTGTGGGTCACATCCTGGGTGTTAGTGGACTGGTGTGGGTCACATCCTGGGTGTTAGTAGACTGGTGTGGGTCGCATCCTGTGTGCTAGTTTACTGGTGTGGGTCACATCCTGGGTATTACTGGACTGGTGTGGGTCACATCCTGGGTGTTACTGGACTGGTGTGGGTCACATCCTGGGTGTTAGTGGACTGATGTGGGTCACATCCTGGGACAAAACTGACCTAATTTACCGGAAATGCTCAGCATAACAAGCGGCTTTCTATGTAGTAATATGTCATTGATGTCAGCTATGGTCTGTATACCTTGTACATGTACTTGTATACCTTGTACATGTACTTGTATACCTCGTACATGTACTTGCATACCTTGTACATGTACTTGCATACCTTGTACATGAACTTGTATACCTTATACATGTGTTTGTATACCTTGTACATGTGTTTGTATACCTTGTACATGTACTTGTATACCTTGTACATGTACTTGTATACCTTGTACATGTACTTGTATGCCCTGTACATGTACTTATATACCTTGTACATGTACTTGTATACCTTGTACATGTACTTGTATACTTTGTACATGTACTTGTATACTTTGTACATGTACTTGTATACCTTGTACATGTACTTGTATACCTTGTACATGTACACCTTGTACATGTACTTGTATACCTTGTACTTGTACTTGTAAACCTTGTACATGTACTTGTATACCTTGTACATGTACTTGTATACCTTCTACATGTACTTGTATACCTTGTACATGTACTTGTATACCTCGTACATGTACTTGTATACCTCGTACATGTACTTGTACAAGGTATACAAGTACATGTACAAGGTATACAAGTACATGTACAAGGTATACATGCACAAGGTACGCATGTACAAGGTATACATGTACAAGGTATACATGTACAAGGTATACATGTACATGTACAGGGTATACAAGTACATGTACAAGGTATACAAGTACATGTACTTGTATACCTTTTACAAATACTTGTATACCTTGTACATGTACACCTTGTACATGTACATGTATACCTTGTACATGTACTTGTATACCTTGTACATGTACTTGTATACCTTGAACATGTACTTGTATACCTTGTACATGTTCTTGTATACCTTGTACATGTACTTGTTTACCTTGTGCATGTACTTGTATTCCTCGTACATGTACTTGTATACCTCGTACATGTACTTTTATATCTTGTACATGTACTTGTATACCTTGTACATGTACTTGCATACCTTGTACATGTACTTGTTTACCTTGTACATGTACTTGTATACTTTGTACATGTACTTGTATACCTTGTAAATGTACACCTTGTACATGTACTTGTATACCTTGAACATATACTTGTATACCTTGTACATGTACTTGTATTCCTCATACATGTACTTGTATTCCTCATACATGTACTTGTACGAGGTATACAAGTACATGTACAAGTTATACATGTACAAGGTATACATGTACATGTACAAAGTGTACAAGTACATATACAAGGTATACAAGTACATGAACTTGTACATGTACTTGTATATACTTCGTAATTGTACTTGTATGAGGTATACAAGTACATGTACATGTTCAAGGTATACAAGTACATGTACAAGGTATACATGTACAAGGATTACATGTACATGTACAAGGTATACAAGTACATGGTCAAGGTATACAAGTACATGTACTTGTATACCTTGTACATGTACTTGTATACCTTGTACATGTACTTGTATACTTTGCACATGTACTTGTGTACTTTGTACATGTACTTGTATACCTGTACAGTACTTGATACCTTGTACATGTACTTGTATACCTCGTACATGTACTTGTATACCTTGTACATGTACTTGTATACCTTGTACATAACTTGTATACCTTGTACATGTACTTGTATACCTTGTACATGTGCTTGTAAAACCTTGTACATGTCTGTATCCTTATACATGTACTTGTATGCCTTGTACATTTACTTGTATACC
This sequence comes from Cherax quadricarinatus, assembly GCF_026875155.1. Taxonomy (NCBI): domain Eukaryota; kingdom Metazoa; phylum Arthropoda; class Malacostraca; order Decapoda; family Parastacidae; genus Cherax; species Cherax quadricarinatus. The sequence goes on from NC_069457.1 coordinate 15,329,404, forward strand.
TTGTACATGTACTTGTATACCTTGTACATGTATTTGTATACTTTGTACATGTACTTGTATACTTTGTATTGTACTTGTATACCTTGTACATGTACTTGTATACCTTGTACATGTACACCTTTTACATGTACTTGTATACCTTGTACATGTACTTGTATCCCTTTGTACATGTACTTGTATATCTTGTACATGTACTTGGTATACCTTGTACATGTACTTGTATAGCTTGTACATGTACTTATATACCTTTCTTTACATGTACTTGTACGAGGTAAAACAAGTCCCATTGTACAAGGTATACAAGTACATGTACAAGATACAAAATACATGTACAAGGTATACAAGTACATGTACAAGGTATACATGAACAAGGTATTCATGTACAATGTACACATGTACAATGTATACATGTACATGTACAAGGTATACCAGTACATGTACAAGGTATACAAGTACATGTACTTGTACTTGTATATACCTCGTACATGTACTTGTACGAGGTATACAAGTACATGTACATGTACAAGGTATACAAGTACATTTTACAAGGTATACATGTATAAGGTATAATGTATAAGGTATACATGTACAAGGTATACATGTACATGAATAAGGTATACAAGTACATGTACAAGGTATACAAGTACATGTACTTTTTATACCTTGTACATGTACTTGTATACCTTTGTACATGTACTTGTATACTTTGTACATGTACTTGTATACTTTGTACATGTACTTGTATACCTTTTGTACATGTACTTGTATACCTTTTATATGTACACCTTGTACATTACTTGTATGCCTTGTACATGTACTTGTTTCCTTGTACAGTACTTGTATCCCTTTTGCACATGTACTTGTAGACCTCGTACATGTACTTGTAGACCTCGACTGTACTTGTAGACCTCGTACATGTACTTGTACGAGGTATACAAGTACATGTACATGTGCAAGGTATACAAGTACATGTACAAGGTATACATGTACAATGTATTCATGTACAGGTACACATGTACAAGGTATACATGTACATGTACAAGGTATACAAGTACATGTACAAGGTATACAAGTACATGTATTTTTGTACTTGTATATACCCGTACATGTACTTGTACGGGGTATACAAGTACATTACATGTACAAGGTATACAAGTACATGTACAAGGTATAAAATGATAAGGTATACATGTACAAGGTATACATTACATGTAAAGGTATACAAGTACATGTACAAGGTATACAAGTACATGTACTTGTATACCTTGTACATGTATTTTGTATACCTTGTCATGTACTTGTATACTTTGTACATGTACTTGTATACTTTGTACATGTACTTGTATACCTTGTACATGTACTTGTATCCCTTTTTATATGTACACCTTGTACAGTACTTGTTGCCTTGTACATGTACTTGTATACCTTGTACATGTACTTTTTTACCTTGTACATGTACTTTATACCTTGCACATGTACTTGTATACCTTGTACATGTACTTGTATACCTTGTACATGTACTTGTTATACCTTGTAACATATACTTGTATCCCTTGTACATGTACTTGTACCTTGTACATGTACTTGAAATACCTTGTACATGTACTTGTATACCTTGTACATGTACTTGTTTACCTTGTACATGTACTTGTATACTTTGTACATGTACTTGTAAACCTTGTACAGGTACTTGTATACCTTGTACATGTACTTGTATACCTTGTACATGTACTTGTATACCTTGTACATGTACTTGTATACCTCGTACAAGTACATGTACAAGGAAATACAAGTACATGTACAAGGTATACAACTATATGTACAAGCTATACATGTACAAGGTATACATGTACAAGGTATACAAGTACATGTACATGTACAAGGTATACAAGTACATGTACATGTACAAGGTATACATGTACAAGGTATACAATACATGTACATGTACAAGGTATACAGTACATGTGATGAATGGTTTGAAAAACAACAATGAAGAATTGAGACACTTATGCAGCAATGGGAATCTTTTTTCAGGAAACGTTTCGCCACACAGTGGTTTCTTTCAGTCCAATAGAAAGTAGAAAGGCGTAAGGAGAGGAGGAGTGGTGAGGTAATCAGTCCCTCAACCGGGAGTCGATGTGTTCAGTCCATCAATCTTTAGAATGTAATGGATTTTAGCACATCGACTCCAGGCTGAGGGGCTGATTACCTCATAATCCTCCTCTCCTTATGTCTTCCTCTTTGTATTGGACTGATGAAGCCCCTGTGTGGCGAAACGTTTCCTGAATGGAGATTCCATATGCTGCATAAGTGCTCAATCTTCATACAAGTACAGTACAAGGTATACAAGTACATGTACAAGGTATACAAGTACATGTACAAGGTATACATGTACATGTACAAGGTATACAAGTACAAAGTACAAGGTATACAAGTACATGTACAAGGTATACAAGTACATGTACAAGGTATACAAGTACATGTACAAGGTATACAAGTACATATACAAGGGTATACAAGTACATGTACAAAGTATACAAGTACATGTACAAGGTATACAAGTACATATACAAGGTATACAAGTACATGTACAAGGTATACAAGTACATGTCAAGGTAAAAAAAAAAAAGTTTCATGTACAAGGTATACAAGTACATGTACAAGGTATACAAGTACATATACAAGGTATACAATACAAAGTACAAAGTATACAAGTACATGTACAAGGTATACAAATACATGTACAAGGTATACAAGTACATGTACAAGGTATACTAGTACATGTACAAGGTATACAAGTACATGTACAAGTATACAAGTACATGTACAAGGTATACAAGTACATGTACAAGGGATACAAGTACATGTACAAGGTATACAATTTCAAGTACAAGGTAAAACAAGTACATGTACAAGGTATCAAGTACATGTACAAAGGGATACAAGTACATGTACTTGTATACCTTGTACATATTATTTTTTATTATTATTATTATTATTATTTTATTATTATTATTATTATAAATTATTATTATCTGACCATATAAAGTGAATTAATTTGTTTTTTATTACCGTTAAATCAAGTTAGGTTCGGTAGTATTAAGTCAGTTTCTGAAAAGGTTCACATTTTTGAGTGACGGATCTCAGGGTCACGTTAATACCCACTGACGTGGGGAGGTTAGTAAAAAATTAAAAATCTTGAAATCGTTGGAATCTGTTCCATAACTGGAAGAATGACTCACATGATAACTTCAAATTTCCCCTCACTGTATGCTTAACAAAGCACAAGGGTTCACGTGTTACTCACTGGTATTAATACCAAATTTGCCTATTTCGTTTTGGGATCACATAATTTTTTTATTCAATAATTAAGGAATGTTTTTTTCAGGTTGGCTTCAGTATATTTTTGACGATGCTGTCTCTAAAACTGACTTGGTTATTATTATTGTCATGGGGGCCCTAAACCCATAGGGGGGATGGAAGGTATTCAGACTCATTTCAGGGGAAATGAGCACAGATCCAGTTCCCTAGATCAAGAGCCCCTCACCAAGGAACCTCCATTGAGGACCAGTGAGTTAGTGCAAATTTGAAATTTTACTGATATTTTAAAAGTTGGTTTCCATGGTTGAAACAGTTCCTGGTAAATGTCTTTTTCAATTACCTTTATTAAAGACCTTTATTAAACACTTGGTTTTTACAACCCAGGAGTCCAAATGGCCTGTTATCCCTGGGTGTAAGGGGAGAAAAATAAACATAGCAGAAAAGTTTTGACTTATGTTATCCTTCACAAATTTAGAACAGCAGTATGTAAAACTATATGACACGTAAGCAAACACTATGACATATTTAAATTTGAAAACGTTTCGGTCCTGGGACCTTTTATCAAGGTCCCAGGGCCGAAACGTTTTCTAATAAATAAGTCCTAGTGTTTGCCGACGTGTCTTTCTAAACCAACTTGTCGGTATTTATTACAACGGTTTATACCATGTAAACATATACACTATGTACAATAATAGGTATTAGTGCCCCTCCACGGTAAGCAAGGCGAATAGAAGCCACCCAAAAACAGCAGACCGGCTTCAACCAGCTCTAGAATGGAAATGACAAGGGGAGACAGGGGAGTTTGGGACCCACATAACCCCCTGTGATTGCCAAAACCATCTTTGTATTGGCTGGGAAAAATGGTACAGTTGAACAACGGGGCCCCATCATCAACCCTTAGCACCTGGTTCGCTGGTTGGGGTGTGTACATGCGCTGAATAAAGGTTACGCACTCTTGCATGCCACACAGCGTGTTACTCTGTGATGAAAATTTCCATTTGTTAATTTATGTAGCACATTATTTTTCTGTTATAACATTTACAATGTCTCGTCTGGTCAACTTCAAAAAATTAATTCTTAGTGTAACCTGAAAAGAAGTATTTTTATATTTATTTTACCTTTTTTTTTGAAATGTTATAAATGTTGATTAATAAAATTGTGTAATATCATACTTTTTTAAATTTAGAATAAAAACGAGTAAGTTTCTTAAATTTAACAAAACGAGACTTCAACTTTTATAGACATTTTCACCATTTTCTTCGCTTTTTTTCACATAATTTCTATTAATTACTCAAAAACGCCTTATTCGATCAGCTTCCCAAAATTAGTTATATTGAGCAGGATTCCTGGGAATATTAGTAAGCACAGTGACACACACAATATTCTCAAATTTTGGTTTGTGTGTGAAATAGACAATTTCCATATTTGGCTTCAAAGTTTAAACACTCTTGTATCCTGCTGAGATATTTTATAACATCACTCACGAAATCGTAATGACACGATTGCAAATAAACCATACCAGTGGGGTTAGAAACCGCGATCAGAGTCTCAAAACGGTCTGGGGTTTTGGGTACTCTCTGATCGCGGGTTCTAACCCAGCCGTTGTTATTTTTTTTTCTTAGATATTTTTCAATTTTAATAAGATGTACAGATACTGTTTTGCCACCTTTAAAACTCGAACCATTTTACGAATTTTATCTTGTTGCTGAGAAAGTTTGTTTTTTTTTAAGGAGCAGAAATTGTCTTCCCGTTTCTTCGGTAGAATTTAAATACCTCCGATGCCACTGGCGGCATATCACCCCTACGGAATTTAGCGATTTTCCTCTCATTAAATTTAATTGTGAACGGGAAATTTAAACTTCAGTGGGCCATCCAGCACCAGAAACAGATTTGAATATTTCATGGGTTTAAGATCCGCTAGACAATTTTGGTGGATACTCAGTACTGGAAATTACATCTGGTCAACTCATCTTCTGATGAGTGCCTGGTGGTGGCCTGGTGGCCTGGTGGTCTGGTGATGGCCTGGTGGTGGCCCTGGTGATGGCCTTGTGGTGGCCTGGTGGTGGCTTGTTGGTGGCCTGGTGGCCTGGTGGTGGCCTGGTGGCCCGGTGATGGCCTGGTGGTGGCCTGGTGGTGGCCTGGTGGTGGCCTGGTGATGGCCTGGTGATGGCCTGGTGGTGGCCTGGTGGTGGCCCGGTGGTGGCCTGGTGGTGGCCTGGTGGTGGCCTGGTGGGCCTATGGGGCCTGGTGGGGGCCCGGGGGTGGCCTTTGGTGGCCTGGTGAGGCCTGGGGGTGGCCAGGTGTGGCCTGGTGGTGGCCTGGTGATGGCCTGGTGATGGCCTGGTGGTGGCCTGGGGCCTGGTGATGGCCTGGTGGTGGCCCGGTGATGGCCTGGTGGTGGCCTGGTGGTGGCCTGGTGATGGCCTGGTGATGGCCCGGTGGTGGCCTGGTGGTGGCCTGGTGGTGACCCGGTGGTGGCTTGGTGGGTGCCTTTGGGGGTGGCCCGGTGGTGGCCCGGTTTGGGGGCCCGGGGGTGGCCTGATGGGGGCCCGGGGGGTTTGTCTGGTGGTGGCCTGGTGGTGGCCTGGTGATGGGCCTGGGGGGTGGCCCGGTGGTGGCCCGGTGGTGGCTTGGTGGTGGCTTGGTGGTGGCTGGTGGTTTGGCCCGATGGGGGGCCCCGGGGGTGGGCCCGGTGTGGCCTGGTGGTGGCCTGGTGGTGGCCTGGTGATGGCCCGGTGGTGGCCCGGGGGTGGCCCGGTGGTGGCTTGGTGGTGGCCTGGTGTGGCCTGGGGGGTGGCCTGGTGGTGGCCTGGGGGTGGCCTGGTGGTGGCCCGTGGTGGCTCACGAAATGGTAATGACACATTTCAACAAACCATACCACGGGTGGGGTTTGAACCCGCTGTCAGAGTCACAAAACTCCAGAGCGTCGCGTTAGCCACCGGACCAGCTGGTATGGTTAACTGCAATGCATTCCAGACATGTATTTCTAAATAACACTGAGGTAGTTAATGGGGACTGGTTTACAAGTGGTGTAGTGTTGCTGGGTCCAACTCTGTCTTTCCTGGGACAGTGGAAGATTGCGTGCAGGATTTTACTCTTTGAGATGAACATTTAAAAACCCTTAAAATAATATACAGTGGACCCCCGGTTAACGATATTTTTTCACTCCAGAAGTATGTTCAGGTGCCAGTTTCTGACCGAATTTATTCCCATAAGGAAATTGTGAAGTAGATTAGTCCATTTCAGACCCCCAAACATACACGTACAAACGCACTTACATAAATACAAATTACATAATTGGTCGCATTCGGAGGTGATCGTTATGGCGGGGGTCCACTATTTTAATCATTTTTTTACGTTTGTTTAAATTTGTTCGGCAATTGTTAGTTTTTTTTTAAATTTGTTTATTCGTTTTCTTAAAGCAACGCACAAAATAATTTTTTCATAAAAATGGGCCAAAACGACATCACGGGAAAAAAGGGTCATATTCATAAGTTACTGTTGAAAACAGGTCTCTCTCATAGAAAAAAATTGAAAAAAGGGAAAGTTTGAAGGTGTGCTCTTGATAGGATGGTATAATTATTAATGTAGGAAATAATTCCAGCTTCAACAAAGCCCCTCAAGGGAGGTTCCTTGACGCTGGGGAGGGACTCTTGATCTATGGAATTGGATCTTGCTCCAGCTCCCTGAATTAAGCCTGAATACCTTCCACATCCCCCCCCCATCCCCAGACGCTGCATAACCCTAAGGGTTTAGCGCTCCCCTTGATTATAAAAAAAAAATTTACTTAAAGCGAGCTGGGCAAAAGTGGTAGAAAAAGGGTAACTCCAAGAGCAGACCGATTTACTGACAAGAAACTACCCCCAATAAAGATTACCAGTGGAGCAAACCATACCAAGGGCGGGGTTTGAACCCGCGATCAAAGTCTCAAACTCCAGACCGTTACGTTAGCCACTGGGCCAGCTGGTTACAATAAGATTCATCCAGCTTGCATTTGTGGTCACAGTGGTGGCCTATGCTAACCTTCCTATGGTTTTAAAATATACCTAGTTGGATGAATCTTATTGAAGCTAGCTGGCCCAGTGGCTAACGTGGGCGGTCTGGAGTTTTGAGACTCTCTTTACCGCTGGTTCAAGCCCCACCCGTTTGGGATGGTTGTTTTCAATCGTGTCAATACGATTTCGTGAGTCAGTGAAGCAACTTGAAATACCACTTGTAATTAAGGGGAAAAGTTTTCCCGTTTCAATCAGAACCCTGAGAATATGAGCACGTGACTTCGAACTAAAAACTTGTCGCCCTCGTAAAAAATCCCAACTGATCCCTACAGCGATTGAAAAGCGTTGAAAATTGGCCAAAAAAAACTCTACCTTACTGCTGATGACTGGAAATCTGGAAGACAAAGTTTGTTCGACAAAAATTGTATGTCAGGCTTCAATATTTTTCCGTCTTACTTTCTTTGCAGGTTAATTTCATTAATGAATCAGTGTTTCAAGTAATGTGTGACAAATCTCAAGAAGAAGACGTGTCACTGAGGAATTACATCCTGAATGTCTCGTGAGCACGGTTAAACATCCAGCATCTGTGATGATCTGGTCCGTAATTAGCAGCATAGGTATACGTAGGCGGTATATATACCTTATATACCTTATCTATTCTTTATCCTCTGTTACTATCAGCCTGGTTTACCTCAGTCTCCTTATACCTCAAACTGAAGGTACTATGCGACAGGATCAATGCAGAAGAGCTTTCAGAAATTAGACTCATTGTTCTGATACGTGACTGGCTTCAAGGTGAAGAATAATTCCATTTTATGCAGGATGGAGTCAGAGTGCTATGTCGAGTACCAAGTAATCCTTTACTTCAGTTACATAACATGAGCTATGTAACTGGGGAGCTCCCTAAATCCTGGACCAACAGCCCAATCAACAAAATGCATTTCGCCCAATATCTCTTACTAGTTGCTTGTGTAAAACATTCAAAAGGATGATTCTTAATAGTCTCATGTACAGAATCAAACAATTTTATATTTCCCGTTCCAAGGTTTCATGCATGGAAGGAGTGTGCACCATTGCATAGCCACCTTCCTCACTCTGCACTACCTTCCTTGACCTTAAATCTGTTTTTGATGTAGCCAACCGACATGTAATCATTAGTGAACTTGCCAGAATGGATGTTGGAGGATGGCTTCTCTGCTGGATTAAAGACTACTGTCCAACAGAAAGTCTTCTGTGTTGTTCCAGGGACATAGAAGTATAACTAAAGACTTTGAATTAGGAATCCCACAGGGAGGTGTGCTCAGTCCCACCCTATTCAATATTCTAATTAATGCTTTACTTAATGATATGCCTAGCCAGCCCCATTATTATATGATTAGTTTTGCTGATGATATAATGATTCACACCACCGGATTTTCCAACACTCAAAACAGTCTTAATCACGTACTAGCCTCGTGTCAGGACCTGGGGTTAAAAATCTCTACTGATAAAACAAAGATACTCAACAGGCGTCCTCCTCGACAGAGAGGCACAGTTCGTCAGATCCAGTTGCATGATGGGTCTCTTCTAGAATATGTAAGCAGATACAGGTATCTAGGCTTTGAGGTTCCACTACTTGGACCTGTTGTAACGAGACTTTGTAGCCAATATAAAAAAAGGCTGTGAGCACTTTGAGTTGTGACAAGTTTACACCCAGGATGGTGCTAATGTTAAAAATGTGAAAAGATGTATCTTGCTTGTATTAGATCATTGGTTGAATATGCTGCGCCACTACTTGCTCTTGTGTCTGACTGGAAGCTTGATGGACGGCAGGAAAAACTGCAGAACGAAGCAATGAGGATCATTCTAGGATGCCCTCGTACTGCCAAAATTTATAAATATGCAAAAAGATCTTGATATTCCAAGCATCAGAGTTCGTGTTAATGGAAGAAATAGCCTAATTGGGGTTAATATGCTCAGGCAAGCCCATTCAAACACCTGCACAGAAGCCCTCCAAACTTTCCTCAGCACTGGTGGACATCTCTCCAGATGGATCGAAAAATTGAAACCAAGCTCCGAATGAACCCGATACATGATCTATGTCAAGTTAGGCAACCGCGGCACTTCTTCGCTCCATGGGATATTACCCCATTCCAAACTACCATCCTCCATTTCCCCCAAATACTTTTAAAATCACAACCAAAGCTTCGCCTTGAAGCCAAACATGACGCCTTAAGCTGTATTGAGAACTTGGTCACACAGCACACTCTCTCACAAATTATTTACGTTGATGGTTCTGTTCACAAATCCACTGGTGCAGCTGGTAGTGCTGCTGTTGTAATACTCTGGTGCAGCTGGTAGTGCTGCTGTTGTCATACACTGGTGCAGCTGGTAGTGCTGCTGTTGTCATACACTGGTGCAGCTGGTAGTGCTGCTGTTGTCATACACTGGTGCAGCTGGTAGTGCTGCTGTTGTCATACACTGGTGCAGCTGGTAATGCTGCTGTTGTCATACACTGGTGCAGCTGGTAGTGCTGCTGTTGTCATACACTGGTGCAGCTGGTAGTGCTGCTGTTGTCATACACTGGTGCAGCTGGTAGTGCTGCTGTTGTCATACACTGTGCAGCTGGTAGTGCTGCTGTTGTCATACACTGGTGCAGCTGGTAGTGCTGCTGTTGTCATACACTGGTGCATGGTAGTGCTGCTGCTGTCATACACTGGTGCAGCTGGTAGTGCTGCTGTCATACACTGTTGCAACTGGTAGTGCTGTTGCCATACACTGGTGCAGCTGGTAGTGCTACTGTTGTCATACACTGGTGCAGCTGGTAGTGCTGCTGTCATACACTGGTGCAGCTGGTAGTGCTGCTGCTGTCATACACTGGTGCAGCTGGTAGTGCTGCTGTTGTCATACACTGGTGCAGCTGGTAGTGCTACTGTTGTCATACACTGGTGCAGCTGGTAGTGCTGCTGTTGTCATACACTGGTGCAGCCGGTAGTGCTGCTGTTGTCATACACTGGTGCAGCTGGTAGTGCTGCTGCTGTCATACACTGGTGCAGCTGGTAGTGCTACTGTTGTCATACACTGGTGCAGCTGGTAGTGCTACTGTTGTCATACACTGGTGCAGCTGGTAGTGCTACTGTTGTTATACACTGGTGCAGCTGGTAGTGCTGCTGCTGTCATACACTGGTGCAGCTGGTAGTGCTGCTGTTGTCATACACTGGTGCAGCTGGTAGTGCTGCTGTTGTCGTACACTGGTGCAGCTGGTAGTGCTGCTGTTGTCATACACTGGTGCAGCTGGTAGTGCTACTGTTGTCATACACTGGTGCAGCTGGTAGTGCTGCTGTTGTCATACACTGGTGCAGCTGGTAGTGCTGCTGTTGTCATACACTGGTGCAGCTGGTAGTGCTACTGTTGTCATACACTGGTGCAGCTGGTAGTGTTGCTGCTGTCATACACTGGTGCATCTGGTAGTGCTGCTGTTGTCATACACTGGTGCAGCTGGTAGTGCTGCTGTTGTCGTACACTGGTGCAGCTGGTAGTGCTGCTGTTGTCATACACTGGTGCAGCTGGTAGTGCTACTGTTGTCATACACTGGTGCAGCTGGTAGTGCTGCTGTTGTCATACACTGGTGCAGCTGGTAGTGCTGCTGTTGTCATACACTGGTGCAGCTGGTAGTGCTACAGTTGTCATACACTGGTGCAGCTGGTAGTGCTGCTGTCATACACGGGTGCAGCTGGTAGTGCTACTGTTGTCATACACTGGTGCAGCTGGTAGTGCTGCTGTTGTCATACACTGGTGCAGCTGGTAGTGCTGCTGTTGTCATACACTGGTGCAGCTGGTAGTGCTGCTGTTGTCATACACTGGTGCAGCTGGTAGTGCTACTGTTGTCATACACTGGTGCAGCTGGTAGTGTTGCTGTTGTCATACACTGGTGCAGCTGGTAGTGCTACTGTTGTCATACACTGGTGCAGCTGGTAGTGCTGCTATTGTCATACACTGGTGCAGCTGTAGTGCTGCTGTTGTCATACACTGGTGCAGCGGTAGTGCTGCTGTTGTCATACACTGGTGCAGCTGGTAGTGCTGCTGTTGTCATACACTGGTGCAGCTGGTAGTGCTGCTGTTGTCATACACTGGTGCAGCTGGTAGTGCTGCTGTTGTCATACACTGGTGCAGCTGGTAGTGCTGCTGTTGTCATACACTGGTGCAGCTGGTAGTGCTGCTGTTGTCATACACGGGTGCAGCTGGTAGTGCTGCTGTTGTCATACACTGGTGCAGCTGGTAGTGTTGCTGCTGTCATACCGAGTGATGACTCTCATAAAGAAATTGGAGCACGCAACAATAAATGGGCCTCTACCCTTCAGACAGAACTGTTTGTCATACTCCTTGTACTCAAATGCGTCCATGTATCTAAGGTTGACACTTTAATTGTAACTGATTCTCTGTCATCCATAAATGCTCTCAACTCATTAAGTATAAATTGTGGCATGCTTGTGTCAGAAGCCAGACACAGGTATGGTAAGATTGTGGACAGTGGAGTCAGTGTGCACATGCTGTGGATTCCATCTTACATTGGTCTTCAGATGCATGATAGAACTGATAAATTGGCTAAGCTGTATGCTTTCAAAGAGGGGGTAGATTACAATCTTGGGTTGTCAGGTAGCAGTTTGAGAACAATAATACGAAAGAACTTCAATTGAACTTTCTTGACTTAAGACTCACGAAGACTGACACAAGTCAGTTCATCTATCATCATTCCATCATGCAGGAGGAGCCACATGTCTATGGGGCATCCAAATTAGCAGACTCTTGGATGTCACTACCACTCGTCTCCGGAGGCAGTGACATCTTTGGGAGGTTAAATTACCACCACCAGATGTAAATCAAACGAAATGTAAACTTTGCCAGATGAACTATTGTCACAACCCAGCGTCATTATGTACTGGAGAGCGTCACACCCTGCGTCATTATGTACTGGAGTGTGTCACACCCTGCGTCGTTATGTACTGGAGTGCGTCACACTCTGCATCATTATGTACTGGAGTGCATCACACCCTGCGTTATTAAGTACTCGTTATGTACCCTTACACCCACCCAAAACACACACACACACACCCGGTTGGCGAAGGTGGTTGGAAGGTACATTTAATTGATAGATTTACCCTTCGAGGAAGAAGTAGGTAGTTTATACTGTTAATATACTAATATTAGGACTATTGAGGCAACTGTAGATGATAATGTAGACCTAAGACCTTAACGTAGGTAGTAACAGGCCGATAATTTAGGCAAACACTAGGTTATATTAGCCAGGGAGAACTGGCAATCCAAGTTTGAATAGTGGGGCACGGGGTTTTGAGACCGCCGTGCTTCTAAGACCAGACACCGTCGAGCAACAAGCAACAAGTGCCGTGATCAGCAGGCGGCCCCCCCACGTGTCTTCACATACTAGACCTGGAGAAATCTGGTGGAGGCACCTCGACGTACCGTAGATGTCCTCCTCCATCAGGCCCATACAGTAAGATAAGACCTCCCTTTCCTTCTCAGTTTCTGGCCAGTTCTGGGGGGAATTCGCGAGTGGGTTGAACTGTGGGTCTTTGTGCAGCTGGACGGCCTAATGATCAGTACGTACCGGTGTCACTTCGTGGTGTAGCCGTAGAAGCTAGTGTCACTTTCTGTCTAGTTATACTAGGGGATACACACCCTTGGAAACAGGGATTTCTGATGTGCAGGCAGGTCACTAATAACGACTGAATATTGCAGGAATTAAGGCTCTTGGTTGCACGTGGTTCTGAGGGGAAGTCCAGAGGGGCTAAAGCTTAGGGAGGTTGAAGACCAGAATATATTCTCCAACAACAAGTTAGCCCTTTATACGTGCATGCAGGCGAGATTTCTTGCAACATCAGTCATTTGTGGAAATTCTGTCCTATAAGCCACTTGTGAGACTGAGGTACCGACCTCAGAGCTCGATGTCAACAGAGCTGGCTAGGGTAAGCAACTCACATGGAGGCAGTCTAGACAAATTTTCACCGCACAAGTACTAACTATTCTTGCTAGAGTAGTGATAGCTTGTTTGTATTCACTACAAAACTCGAGACTTGAATTCTGACCTGGTGATCAAATCAGTATTAGCCAAAGTGGAAATTTTTGTTTTGTTTGGTTTATCAGAGCTACTGAGAGCCTACGTAGTATTGAGCCTGACTCCGATGTACGGGTGGTGGTGATAGTGGTGGTGGTAGTGGTGGTGGTTGTTGAAGGTTTTGAGGGGCTTGTGGAAGCAGAGGTTGTTTTTGTTATTGTTGGGTTATAGGGCCTCTGGTAATTTACACCGTAATAGTTGTTGTTGGGGTTGTTAAGGTCAACCAAAGCTCATGCCTTATTTTAGCCCTACTGAGTAAGTTTATGTAAAGGGAGCAAGGAGCTAGTAACCCCTTCTGTATATACTACTAAAGTTAAAAAGAAACTTTCGTTTTTCTTTTTTGGGCCACCCTACTTCGGTGGGATGCTGCTGATTTGTTGAAAGTAGTTACTATGTATGATGATTGTACCTATGTGGACCTGTACCTAAATAAATTTAGTTAATATCATACTCATTATTCACGAAATCATAATAACATCATTGCAAACTAACCAAGGATGGGGTTTGAACCATGGCAAGTGAGTCCTAAAACTCACACGCTGACTGGTATGTGAATTTTAGAACTTGCCAAAATCAAAGCTCACCCATTCCGTCTTTTTTTTTTTTGTTTTTTTTTTTCTTTTTTAAGTCTGATGGCTCCCTTAACCCAGAGTGGGAGGAGAAGTATTATTATTGTAAACCAGCCTAGTGGTACTATACTGGAGGTGTATTAATATTAAAAACTGAGTTTACAAACTGAGCTGTTTGCCATACATATAAGTCTGACTTTTCTGGGTTATCCCAGGTTCTCTACACATACGCTGCTATGTATGATAATTCTATGTAACTGTATTTGTGTATACCTGAATAAACTTACAGAGGTTATAATGTGTGATTTACAATTCATAAAATGTTAAGCACAATGAAAGTTACTAACAATGCCTGAGAATTTCAAGCTTGTGGAAACTGTGACTACACACAACTAGGGCTCCCCCTGGCCTGGCTGGCAAAGCTCTCGCTTCGTACCCTGAGGGTCCGGGTTCGATTCCCGGCGGGGTGAAAACGTTAGACGCGTTTCCTTACACCTGTTGTCCTGTTCACCTAGCAAGTAGGTACCTGGGTGTTAGTCGACTGGTATGGGTCGCATCCTGGGGGGCAAGATTGAGGATCCCAATGGAAATGAGACAGACAGTCCTTGATGACGCACTGACTTTCTTGGATTATCCTGGGCTGCTAACCCTCCAGGGTTTAAAAATCCGAACAAAATCTAATCTTAACTGTAACTAGCTTTTACTCATTACTTGCTTAAATAGCAAGCTTGTGTATGACGTTATGCACAGATATACAGCTTTTTTAGAAAGAGATTACAGTTAAGCTTTTGTGGATTCTTTTTCACATAGGCCTCCTGGCGTATGACAAAGTTGATGAATTAGCTAAACATGCATTAAAAAAGAGAATGTTGAGGATTACTTTGGTTTTTCAAGCGTAAGTTAGTGAAACATTGTCAGAAAGTAACTAACACACCAGCTTGAAGAAAGCAGACAATGGAACAATGCTCTTCTCCAGACTGAGGGACTGACCACCTCAAAACTTTAAGGGTGATGGACTGATTACATCGTCTTCAAGTATCTTCTGCTTCTATCAACTTTTCTGTACTCGACTGAAGAAGCCTACTGTGTAGGCGAAACGTTTCGAAATAAAGATACCTAACTGTTGCATATGTGTCTTACCTAACAATAGCCATTCAGTCAATATGTGTGAAGATAAGATTTTCTTGAGATTTTTAACTCTAAGAGGGTTAGTCAAGAATGTTTCAGAGTCATCTGGGACTGTCTTATTTCCATTGGTGTACTTGTCCCCCAAGATGCGACCCACAACAGTCGACTAACACCCAGGTACCTACGTACTGCTAAGTGGCCAGTGACAGCAGTTATAAGAAAATGTGAATAATTTTCACCCATGGCAGAAGACCCATGGATGCTCAATATACGAGCTGAGTGGGTTGTTAATGGAGCTAGTGGGGGTAAGTAACAAGGTCATTAAATTGTAATGTGGTGTTAGTGCTAGACTAAGCTAGGCTTTAATTTTTGACAGTATAGTCTGTATAGAGATGTTAATATAATTGGTAGTAATACAAGTGGATGTTGATACAGGTTATAGGTGATACAAGTGGATGCTGATACAGGTTATAGGTGATACAAGTGGATGTTGATACAGGTTATAGGTGATACAAGTGGATGCTGATACAGGTTATAGGTGATACAAGTGGATGCTGATACAGGTTATAGGTGATACAAGTGAATGTTGATACAGGTTATAGGTGATACAAGTGGATGTTGGTATCAAATGAGAGTTGTATACTTTAAATTTAAGAAAGTTATTAATGGCACAAAATGTAAATCGTGTGGACAGAGACAGGGCCACACACTGGACCTTTATATCTCAAGTTCCAAACACCCGACCTTTCACACACCTTCATGTAATTACACCTTACAGGAAATGGCAAAACATTTTACTGTTAATGATAAAATATCTGAAATCTTGAGGGTGTATCCACATTTTGCATCGATTAGATGACTGAACTTTTTTTATAGAGACTGCATCCCTCCAAGGAGGTTCCTTGATGCTGGTGAGGTGCTCTTGATCTAGGGAGTTGAATCCGTGCATCAGTGCCCTGAATCAAGCCTGACTGCATTCCAATCTCCCCCCCTCAACACGAGCTGTATAATTCATACGGGTTTAGCGTTCCCCCACGATAATAATAAGATTGCAGTCCAGTTATAATATCTTTATTACTACAAGTACATGAATTCGCTAGCAGTCGAGTGCTAGCTGTGACCTCTAGCGAGCTAAAGATCAAGTGCTAGCAATGACCTCCAGCGAGCTAGAGATCAAGTGCTAGCTTGACCTCTAGCGAGCTAAAGATCAAGTGCTAGCAATGACCTCCAGCGAGCTAGAGATCAAGTGCTAGCTGTGACCTCTAGCGAGCTAAAGATCAAGTGCTAGCAATGACCTCCAGCGAGCTAGAGATCAGTGCTAGCTGTGACCTCTAGCGAGCTAAAGATCAAGTGCTAGCAATGACCTCCAGCGAGCTAAAGATCAAGTGCTAGCAATGACCTCCAGCGAGCTAAAGATCAAGTGCTAGCAATGACCTCCAGCGAGCTAAAGATCAAGTACTAGCAATGACCTCCAGCGAGCTAGAGATCAAGTGCTAGCAATGACCTCCAGCGAGCTAAAGATCAAGTACTAGCAATGACCTCCAGCGAGCTAAAGATCAAGTACTAGCAATGACCTCCAGCGAGCTAGAGATCAAGTACTAGCAATGACCTCCAGCGAGTAGAGATCAAGTGCTAGCAATGACCTCCAGCGAGCTAGAGATCAAGTGCTAGCAATGACCTCCAGCGAGCTAGAGATCAAGTGCTAGCAATAACCTCCAGCGAGCTAAAGATCAAGTGCTAGCAATAACCTCCAGCGAGCTAAAGATCAAGTGCTAGCAATAACCTCCAGCGAGCAAGAGATCAAGTACTAGCAATGACCTCCAGTGAGCTAGAGATCAAGTGCTAGCAATGACTTCTCTAATCCTGTTGTTTTGCGCTACTGGTCACAGGAGGAGCATGGGCGGTGCACGATAAACTAGCCACTCAGGCGGCTCAACTCTGTATTAAAGCCTACAGCTTAGGTGAAACATTTCGATAATAAAGACTACTGTTGCTGCAGGTGCATCCTGATTATCAAAAATATATTACCTATGTAGATGAAATAGTTAAAAAAAAAAAAGAAAAGGGAACAATACGTGTCTAATTAAGTCAGGTGCATCTACCTTGGTACCTACTTTCAGTCCCATCTGAGTCGACAAGAACAGGCTATTTTGAGGCCTAGGATAATAATAATCTAGTAAGCTTATTAGGTTATACAAAAAAATAGTTACATAGATAATCATACACTCAACAAAGGGGTCAGTAAAGCAATAGCAAAGAACTACAGACCGATAATGCTAACATCCCATATCATAAAAATCTTTGAAAGGGTCCTAAGAAGCAAGATCGGCATTCATCTAGATACTCATCAGTTACACACCTCAGAGCAACATGGGTTTAGAACAGGTCGCTCATGTCTGTCCCAAGTACTGGACCACTATGACAAGGTCCTGGATGCTCTAGAAGACAAACAAAATGCAGATGTAGTATACACAGACTTTGCAAAAGCGTTTGACAAGTGTGACAACGGTGTAATAGTGCACAAAATACGTGATAAAGGAATAACAGGAAAAGTTGGTAGATGGATCTTTTTTTTCCCTAAGAACACAAAGAGTAGTAGAAAAACAAGTAAAATCTGAGGCAGCTACTGTGAAAAGCCCCTTTTTCCAAAAGGGCCCCACAGAAACTGCTCCATCCTTTTCCCCATCTCTTTCCCCTGACATAGACAAGGTTTGTAAACCCACAGTACCATGTCCCCTTTTGCAGATGACACCCGAATTTGCATGAAAATGCCCTTTCCATGGAAGACACCCAAGGCTCCAAAACAGACTTTAAAACCCAAGTCTGTAAAGGGGCGGAAAGAAAAAAAAAATAAAATTTCAATGAGGGAAGGAAATCTAAACTACTCCGATAGGTAAACAGGGGGAAATTAAAAACTATATCGGAAAAAAAGGACAAATTCAAACCACACAATAGAGTAAAAAAACTGATGTAAAAGCCCTGGGAGTACATGTCGGAGGATCCCCCTTTCAAGGCCTTAAGTTTGTATCAATCGAAATCTGCTAGAAAAATGACGGGAAATGGAAAAATGAAACCCTTCAAAACTAGAGAAACCAAGCCCTTGATGACCCCCTTTCAGGTGGGCTTGTTTCTATCTAGGGGTGGAATATTTTTCACACTAACAGCACCTTTCAAGACAGGTAAAATTTTGCTGCCCTGGGAAAAATGTACAAAAAATTTCACGGCGCGCTTTAACGGGGGAAAAAACACCTAAAATTACTGGATTTTTTCCCGGGAGTTTCCCCTGGGAGATTTTCGGGGGTAAAAGCCCCGCCCCCGGTCTGTAAAACAGGCCTCATGGTGATCAGGGCCTGATAAACCCGGGCCCTCTTAAACGGGGCCGAAACGCAATCCGGGCGAAACCCGAACTCAGCCCGGGGGGTCAGGTACTGATTTTTATGTGCCATTGCCTGTCCATTGCCGCTTAAAGGGCCACCCAAAGGGTTCTTTTGGGTTTTAATCCCCTTATGTATGTGGGAGGCAGTTTGAACATTTTTGGGCCCCCTGAAAATTATCGTGTTCCCTCTTCCCCCCTGCTTTTCATTGGGAAAATTTGAAATCGCCCTGCCGAGTTTTTTTGTTTTCCCGTAGGAGTGATTTTCGTTTTGCAATTTCCCGGTACAAGTCCCTCTAGGTTTTTCCCCAGGTGAAATATAATCATGTATCTCCCCGCCTGCATTCCAGGGAATACAGGTTCGGGAACCTCAAGCGCTCTCGGTAATTGAGGTGTTTTATCTCCGTTATGCTGCCTTGGGGTTTTCTCGGTACATTTCTAGGTAAAGGAAATTTTTCCCTGCCTTGAAAGGTGCTTTTAGTGGGGGGCAGAAAATATTCCCCCTAGATAAAACCCAAGTGACCTAATTCATCAGGGGCATGGCATCCCTAGTTTTAAAGGGTTTTCCCCATTATCCTTTCCCTGTCTTTTTCCCAGCAGATGCGATTGTTTACAATTTTAGGGGTCCTTGAAGTGAGATCCTCCGCCCTGATCACTCCCGGGTTTCTTTGACGCTGGTTTTTTGTTCTCTTGTGTGACGGGGGTTTGTTTTTATTTCCGTTTAAATTTTAATTTCCCCCTATACTATAGGGGAGAAATTGAAATTTCTCATCGTTGAACTTCATTTTTTTTCTGGTTTTTTTTGGTTGTTGTTGTTGGGTTTTTAATATGTTTATTATCC
This sequence comes from Cherax quadricarinatus, assembly GCF_026875155.1. NCBI lineage: Eukaryota > Metazoa > Arthropoda > Malacostraca > Decapoda > Parastacidae > Cherax > Cherax quadricarinatus. Next base: position 15,348,743 of record NC_069457.1, read on the forward strand.
CACCCCATCCCCATCCTGTGGGCGGTAGTAAAAATTTACAGAGGTACATATTGGGTCCAGGGACTGTACCTCACCAACAGAGGTACACAATGGGTCCCGGGGGACGGGGCCCCCAAAAGTTATTAGCTGAAAAAAGGGGTAAAAAGGTTAATGGTAACAATCATGAACAAAATATAAATAACGAAAAACTACGTCCCCCGGCCACTCTGTAATGGTCATTAGTGCAAATATTAATTGGATCCCCACACAACACACACAAAACACAAAACCCCACACACACACACAACCACACCACACACACACACACACACACACACCACAACCTTTTTGGGTGGTTGAGGGGGGTTTTGGGGGGTAGGCGGGCCCCCTTACAGTCACTGGTAGCTCGCTATCAAAAAACCCTGCTCCAGAGAAATTTATCATACACAAAACCCCCTAGCATAGTAGGAAGAAAAAACTTGTAGGAGAAAGGGAATGGGCCGGGGAGGTTTTCGTGGCAAGGGGACTACAGCCCTGACAACGTTTCGAGAGATAATTTTTTTGGGGAAAACAAAGACGTATAATCTGAGAAAAAAAGAAATTGGGAAACACATGTAGTTTAAAGGGAGGGACATAACTGGGTGAAAGAAAAAACTTTGTTAACACACCTAGAAAAAATAAAATTTTTAGAATTCCCCTCATGTTAAAAGGTATCTTTTTAGTATTACGGATACACAGAGGTGAATTGTATTTCTGGGGGAAAATAAAAAAACTGACGTGCCCCACACACACCCCGCACCACACACACATCGGGGCCAGGACTGAGTTCCCCGACCCCTGAAAAAAAAAAACTAGGTGATACCCACACCCACTCAATTTACAAGCTGATCCTTGGAATTTGACCGCCCTCCCCTCACCCCCCCCACACCTTTCCCCCCCCCCACAGGGCCTTTCCCCTCCCCCCTTTTTTCCTTCACTCCCTCCTATCTTTCCCCCTTTTCCCCCTCCCTCGCGTTTCCCCTCTCTCATTTTCCTTTTTTTCCTCCCCCTTTCCCCCTACCCCTCACCCCTCTTTCTCCCCCCCTCTCTCCCCTCTCTCTCCCTCTCCTCTCTCTCTCTCTCCTCTCTTCCCCCTCCCCTCTTCCCCTCCCCCTCTCTTTTCTCTCTCTCTCTCTCTCCCCAAAAATAGGCTTTCTCTCCTTCTCCCTTTTTTCCATTTTTTCTTTAAACCCCCCCCTCGCAATTTTTCTCTCTCATAGCCTTTTTCCCCCACCCTCCCTTTCTCTGTCTTCTTCTTCTCTTCCCCCTCTCTCCCTCCTTTCTCCCTCTCTCTACCCCCTTTTTCTCCTTCCCCCCCCACATTTTTCTCCCTCTCTCTCTCCCCCTTCTCCCCTCTTCTCTCCCTCTCTCTCTCTCTCTCTCTCCTCTCCCTCTTCCCCTTTCCCCCTCTCTTTTCTCTCTCTCCCCTCCACTCTCTCCCTCTCCTCTCTCTCTTTTCTCTCTCTCCCCTCTTCTCTCTCTCTCTTCCTATAGGCTTTTTCTCTTTTCCCTCTCCCTTTTTCTATATTTTTTTAAAAAACCCCCCCTCGCATTTTTTCCCCTCTCATAGCCTTTTCCCTCCCCCCCTTTCTCTGTCTCTCTCTTTTCTCTTTTCCTCTCTCCCATAGGCTTCTCTCTCCAAACTCCCTTTTTTATATTTTTTTACCCCCCCCTCGCATTTCTCTCTCTCATAGCCTTTTCCCTCCCCCCCCTTTCTCTGTCTCTCTCTCTCTCTCTCTCTCTCTCTCTATCTATCTATCTCCCTCTCTCTCCCCCTTTTTCTCCCCCCCCACATTTTTTCTTTTCTCACCCTTGGTCTTATCCCCCACCCCCATACTCTCTCCTCTCTCTCCCCCCCTTTCTACCCTTTCCCCCTTTCCCCTCTCTCCCTCTTTTTACCCTTTCTCCTCCCCCCTTTCACCCTTTTCCCTCCTCTAGCCCTTTTGTCTGTGGTTAAAAAAAAAAAAAAAAAAAAAAAAAAGGGGGGGGCTCTAGGGACGGAAAAACCCGAGATTGGTAGAAAGAAACCAGGGGGGGAAAAAAAACTGGGAGTTAGGGGCTCCAAAAAAAAAGGGGGGAAGAGTGGGGAAGGAAGATAGTAGAGTTGGGAAGAAAAGGGGGAGTGGATAGCTGAGGAAATGCAGGAAGTGGGAAGTACAGGGCTTTGCAGCAGAAGCTAGGATACCCCCCCTGCCCTTTGAAGAGAAACTGCAAAGCCTTTAAACCCTTTTTAAAAGACAAAAAGACAATTCGGGTGGGGAACATCAGGCCAGACAAGGGGACGGTAAAACAAACCCAAAAAGAGGGCATGCCCTTCGCGAAGGCCTTTTCAGGGCCCACGTGGGGCCAGGGAAAAAACGAAAAGGGGTACACTAAGACAAATGACAGGTTTCCCAAAACAAAGAAGGTATGCTATAAAGCCCGAGATTCTAACAGCCAACTGCAGTAGGGAAGGGACAGGGGGTCATTTAAAGACATTTACTGGGGAAAAAGAAAGTTCCAGATATGACAAGGGGCTGAAGGCAAGAACATGTCAATGGAAGGAAATAAAATGCCCCCAAGGAAGCAAAATGGGGACTCAGTGGGAGGGGGAAAGGGGCGAGGTCAGTTTTTGTGTAGGGCCCAAAACCAAGGGGGGGCAACTTTGAAGAAATAAAAAAGGAGGAGGGAAAAAAAAGATTGAAGGCATCAGAAAACAATAGGTGAAAGGGGGATTTTGGGCCCCGGTGACAAATTTTCAGAGAAATTTGGGTGGTTTTTCGAGTGGAAAGGGTAAAGGCCTGTCGAGTAACTTTCAAGGAAGAATAGTTCGAACCAGGAATTTTGCAAGAGGGAAACAAGGGCTGGGGACAAACAGGGGTACCAAAAGATATACCTCGACTGCGGGGCAGAACACAAGATGAAAGGACTACACTGAAAGAGAGGGTTTCAGAGACGCAAGGAGGAACGGGGGCAATGCCCAAAAATACAGGGCCCCCGACACAGAGGAAAGGGCAAACCCCCCCACAGAATTTTCCCCCCAAAAGGGCTCCAACCAAAGACATTCCCCAAAGCAACTAGCAACCCATCAAAAACCACTCACGTTCCCCCTGCCACCAACCCCCATATCACAAACCTCACCCCCAAAAGCTTTTCCCTTATGGGGGATTTGGGCCCCACCCCCATCACACCCCCCCCCACCTACCCCACACCCCATATAGGCCCCCCCCAAGGGTCTCGCTCCCCCAAAACCCCAATATTCTTGCATGGGCCCAAAAGATAGAAAAGAAACGAAAGTTTGGTAACAAACGCGGAAAAAAAATTGGGAAAAAACGAAAAAAACATGAGGAGTGGAACGAAAAAATCATGAAAAATCCCCAGAATCATACTTTACGAAAAAAAACTCGCTGAGGAAAAAATAACAACAAAATTTCCCAAAGGGAAAATCAGATCCCGAGGAAAGATAGGGAAAGGGGTAGGGGGGAGGAAAAAAGGGGTTTCACTGGGTCATAAAACACCGTTGGGGGGTTTGAGGGAAAGGAAGGGGATGGAAAATGATTGGAGAAAGAGATTTCAAATTTTAGGGACAATTCGTCCAGAGAAAAATAAAGTAGTCATTTTTGGGGATGTAAAAACCCACCACACAAACTGCAAAGGGGGCCAAGAGAAAGGGGTACGAAGACAAAACGGGTGATGGTGGAACACTGGCTTAGGTGGCAAAAAGAGCTCACCGAGCAGAGCAAAGTTACTGGTAATTGGGCGATTTCAACCACAGGGAGATCGGAGGGAACAAAACCCGGAAACCCCATGGGGGGTCCCGAAACATGGAGAGCCAAAGATGGATGTAAGGGTAATTGAAAACCTCATTCATCAAAATGTCAGGGACACAAAACCCGAGGGGAGAGGGGAGGATGACCAGAGCTGGAAACTTTTTGTTCACCCTGAGCAGTTCAGACTTTGGGGGAATACTTACGGGGGCCCCCTTGGAGCTACGATCATGGGGTGCTGAGTTTTGTTTATATAGTAGAGTTACAAGGGGAAAAGGGGTAACGGGAACTGAAGGGTCAGGCCAAACTAAAAAGGGGGGACTACAAGTATAGAAACTTCCTGCAGGAGGTTCAGTGGGACAGAGAAATGGTGGGAAAATCAGTAAACGAGATGATAAAAATTGTGGCAACAAAGTGAAAGGAGGCAGAGAAAGTTTTGTTCCCAAGGAAACAGAAATAATAGGAAGACCAAAACGAGTCTTGGTTTACCCCGAAGGTGTAGGGAGGCAAAAAAACAAAGTGCAACAGAAAAGGGAAAAGGTACGGAGGCATAGGCCCCAGGAAAAAAAGGAGTTAGTAGAAGAGCCAGAAACGAGTAGCACAGATAAGGAGGGAGGCCCACGACATATGAAAACGACAAGCATCGAAAGTCAAATTCCCCAAAAAATGCTGTATAGCCACTTAGGGGGAAAGACAACAGTAAAGGACCAGGTGATAAGGTGGGAAAAAAGGTTGGAAACTACAAAAACGATAAAGGGTAGTGGGGAGTAACACAAATTTTAAAGGGAAGTATTTACAGTAGAGTCAGTAAACTCGGGGGGACAGACCAGAGGGGGGACACCAGAAAGGGAATACCCCAACAAGTGTTGGAGCATACATACAGATGAGGGGAGTAAGAAATGTGCATCAATCCTAAAGGCAAGGGGACCGGGACATCTCCCCGGGGGTCCTTATAGAGGGAGCAGATATTTGTGCGTCCACTTACCAAATCTTCAAACGTCCCAAAACTGGGAAAAAAAAAAAAAACCCTAGGTAGGAAGACGGCAAATGTATTTCCCCTTTTTTAAAAAAAGGGGACAGAAAAAAGGCACTAAAATAGACCTGTTCATTGAGTGTATAGTTTCAAAATTATGGAGAAGATTATAGAGGGGAGTGGTGGGCACCTGGGGAAAGGAACAAAAGATAAAAGCCAACCAGCACGGGTTATGGAAGGCAAATCCTGTGTCACAAACCTTCTGGAGTTTTTTTATAAAAAAACAGAATAAGACACGAGAAGAGAGGGGTGGGTTATTGCATCTTCTTTTACTGCAAAAAAGGCCTTTTACACAGTTCCTCACAAGAGATTAGGCAGAAGCTAGAGCTCAGGCGCATATAACAGGAAAGGGCATCAATGGATCAGAGAATACCTGACAAGGGAACAACAACGAGTCATAGTACGTAATGATGTATCAAGTGGGGGACCTGTGACGAGGGGGGGGTCCCACAGGGGGCAGTCCCAGGACCAGTGCTATTTTTGGGAATGTGAACGACATGATGAAGGGTTAGATCCAGAAGTGTCCCTGTTTTCAGATGATTGAAGTTTTAAAGAGGAGAATTTAAAAACTGATGAGGGGCCAGGCAGGACTTAAAGAGACCCGGACAGACTGGACACTGGGCCAGCAATGGCTTCCGAATTTAAACCCGCCCCAAAAGCAAATCAGAAGATAGGGGAAAGGGACAGAAAACCACAGACCGATATAGGCTAGGTGGGCCAAAAACTGCAAACCCCCCTCAAGAGAAAGATCTTGGGGTGAGTATAACACCGAGCATGTCTCCGGAAGCACACATCAACCAGATAACTGCTGCAGCATATGGGCGCCTGGCAAACCTGAGAACAGCATTCCGATACCTTAGTAAGGAATCGTTCAAGACACTGTACACCGTGTATGTCAGGCCCATACTGGAGTATGCAGCACCTGTTTGGAACCCGCACTTGATAAAGCACGTCAAGAAACTAGAGAAAGTACAAAGGTTTGCGACAAGGTTAGTTCCAGAGATAAGGGGAATGTCCAATGAAGAAAGATTAAGGGAAATCGGCCTGACGACACTGGAGGACAGGAGGGTCAGGGGAGACATGATAACGACATATAAAATACTGCGTGGAATAGACAAGGTGGACAAAGACAGGATGTTCCAGGGAGGGGACACAGAAACAAGAGGCCACAATTGGAAGTTGAAGACACAAATGAGTCAGAGAGATATTAGGAAGTATTTCTTCAGTCATAGAGTTGTAAGGCAGTGGAATAGCCTAGAAAATGACGTAGTGGAGGCAGGAACCATACACAGTTTTAAGACGAGGTTTGATAAAGCTCATGGAGCGGGGAGAGAGAGGGCCCAGTAGCAACCGGTGAAGAGGTGGGGCCAGGAGCTAAGATTCGACCCCTGCAACCACAAATAGGTGAGTACACACACGCACACGCACACACACTGCAATGGATCAGGGAATTCTTGTCAGGAAGACAGCAGCGAGTAATGGTACGTGGTGAGGTGTCAGAATGGACGCTTGTGACCAGCGGGGTCCCACAGGGGTCAGTCCTATGACCAATGCTGTTTCTGGTATTTGTGAACGACATGACGGAAGGGATATACTCCGAAGTGTCCCTGTTTGCAGATGACGTGAAGTTGATGAGAAGAATTCACTCGATCGAAGACCAGGCAGAACTACAAAGGGATCTGGATAGGCTGCAGACCTGGTCCAGCAATTGGCTCCTGGAGTTCAACCCCACCAAGTGCAAAGTCATAAAGATTGGGGAAGGGCAAAGAAGACCGCAAATGGAGTACATTTGGGGGGCCAAGCTACAAACCTACTAAAGAAAAAAGTCTTGGGGTGAGTATAACCCAGGCACTCTCCTAAGCGCCAAAACCAAAAACTGCTGCAGCAATGGGGCCTACAAACCTCAGAACAGCATTCCGACATTTTAAAAGGGAAATCTCAGGACCGTACCCCGTATACTTTTGGCCCATATTGGAGATGCGGCACCATTTAAAACCCAACCGCCAACACGAAAAGAAACTAGAAAAAGTGAAAAGGTTTTGCAACAAGACTAGTTCCAGAGCTAAAGGGATTTCCTACGGGGAGAGGTTGGGGGAAATCAAATGGAGGACGGGTAGCTAGGGCAATGAAACGCATACAAAATAAAAGGGGAAATTGAAAAGGGGAAAAAGGGACAGGATGTTCCACAGATGGGACACAGCAACAAGGGGACACTTTTGGAATTTGAAGAAAACAGATAAAAATTCCCAGGGTTTTTTAAAGTATTTTTCATCACAGGTAATCGGGAAGGGGAATAGTTTGGGAAGCGAAAGTGGGGCAGGATCCAACATGCTTTAAGCAGGGGTTTAGTAAAGCTCACGGTTAGGGAAATGCCCTAGTAGCGCCCAGTGAAGGGGGGGGGGCCAGGAACTGGGACCGACCCCTGCAACCCCTCAACTAGGAGATACAATAGGTGAGTACACGTGTACACACACCAAAAACCACACACCAACACACAAAAATTTAAATATCAAGGGAAAGGGGCATTAGGCCTGCGAATCAGTGACGTCAAAAACTTGTGTGACATTACATATAAAGTGTAACCCGAATGTAAATGTATTCCAATATAAGTGAAGTGTACTCTATCTAAGTGACATGAGGGACGGGATGCCTGACATATAGGTTATAAAAAACACGGGTGAAGAATTTTAAAAATAGTGATAGAAGGTACGTCATCAGCATCGGCAATTGTCATGCATCACTGCCATCTTAAGTATCACTCACCTTTTTGGGGTTTTTTTGGGGGGGTTTGAACCCCCGCCCCTTGCGTCACTTTTAATTTCTGGTCACTCCTCCTGCAAGCTATTACGAATTAGAGCAGGAATGATAGAAAGGTGAAGATAGGTTGATAGCGAGGAGCGCAACGGGGGGAAGCCTATGGGGGTCAACACTCCTAGAAGCTCAACAAATAAATTTTCAACCTAATTACTTGTTTTTATAATAGAAGGAAAAGTGCTAGAATCACTTGGCAGTTTTTAGAATTTACGGGTATCTACCGTATTTTTAGCAGTATAAAATACTTAGAAGGGGGGGCACACACACACACACACACACACACACACACAAAACACACACCACACACACACGCACAGCACAGCACATCAAACAAAAACACATCAATACACACACAAAACACACACACATACACACCATACACACACACATACCACACAATACACACCACACAAAACCACACACACATACACACTACACACACACATACCCACAGGAACAAACCTTGTAAGCTGAGTACACACGAAAACCATACACGGGATTTCACCCGTCCTGAGAACTGACCATCTGAACCTTTCTCCTCCCCCCCCCCCCTTTCTACACTAAGGGGACTTATCTCACCTCCTCACTCATACCTATACTCTCTCTCTCCTACTCCCTCTCTATTCCTCCCCCCATCTTTCCCCTCAAACTCTTCCTCTAACACCTCCCCCCCTCTAACATCTCCCCCCCTCTAACATCTGCCCCTCCCTTATTCCCCCCTCCCCTTTTTTCCTCCTCCCCTTCTCCCCCCACCCTTTCCTCCCCTCTCCTCTTCCTCTCCCCCCTTTTTCCCCCTTCTCCCCTATTTTTGCCTTTCCCCTTTCTCCCTCCCCCCCTCCCTCCCTCCCCCCTCCCCTCTCTCTCTCTCTCCCCCTCTCTCTCTCTCTCTCTCTTTTCTCTCTCTCTCTTTGCCTCCTCCTCTCCCGCTCTCTCTTTTACCCCTCTTCTCTCTTGCTCTCTCTCTTGCTCTCTCTCTCTCTCTGCTCTCTCTCTCTTTTGCTCTCTCTCTCTCTTGCTCTCTCTCTTGCTCTCTCTCTTGCTCTCTCTTTGCTCTCTCTCTCTTGCTCTCTCTCTCTCTTGCCTCTTTTCTCTCTCTTGCTGTCTCTCTCTCTTGCTCTCTCTCCTCTTGCTCTCTCTTTTGCTCTTCTCTCTCTCTTGCTCCTCTCTTGCTCTCTCCCCCCTTGCTCTCTCTCTCTTCTCTCTCTCTCTCTTGCCCTCTCTTTTGCTCTCTCTCTTGCTCTCTCTCTCTCTTGCTCTCTCTCTCTCTTGCTCCTCTCTCTTTGCCCCTTCTCTTTTGCCTCTCTCTCTCTTGCTCCTCTCGCCTCTTGCTCCTCTCCTCTTGCTCTCTTCCTCTTGCCTCTCTCTCTTTTGCTCTCTTCTTCTCTCTCTCTTTGTCCTCTCCTCTTGCTCGCCTTTGCCTCTCTCTCTCTTGCTCTCTCTCCCTCTTGCTCTCTCTCTCTTTTGCTCTCTCTTTTGCTCCCCTCCTTTTGCCTCTCTCCCTTGCCACTCTCTTGCTCTCTTCCCTCTTGCTCTCTCTCCCTCTTGCTCCTCTCTCTTTTGCCCCTTCTCTTGCTCTCTCTCTCTCTCTTCTCTCTCTTGCTCTCTCTCTTTTTTCCCTTTTGTTCTCTCTTTTCTCTCCCTTCCCTTGCTCTCTCTCTTGCCCCTCTCTCCTGCCTCTCTTTTCTTGTCTCTCTCTCTTTGCTCTCTCCTCTCTTGCCTCTCTCGTCCCCTTTTTCCCCTTCTAACTCTCCCCTCCCCTCTTTTAAAAAAAAAAAAAAAAAAAAAAAAAAAAAAAAAAAAAATGGTGGGACTCGCGGGCCCAAGATCGATGAAAATGGTTGGGGTAGGGAGGAGTGGAGGGAGGGCAGGGAAAAGGGGGAACAAAGGGGAGAGAAAATTAGGAGAGCTTTCTGAAAAAATGGGAAAGAGCTCTCTGTGAAAATTTGGGGAAAGGGGTTGGGAGAAGGAGACAAAAAAATTGGGGGGCACAAGCGAAACTGCATAGCCAAAATAAGGTCCTAGAAGTTGAGAAAATAGGCTGGAGCGAGTTACAGGGGCAGTGACCAAGAAGACACAGCATATAAGCTGCGAGGCTGAACAGGAAAAAAGGGAAATTTTAAAAAAGCTAAGCCCCATCAAACTGCCCGGGGGACCAAGGATAAAGGGGGAAATCAACGGGTTTCAGATGGAGGGGTGATAGTCGAATGCTGAGGCACAAAAATAAAGCCACTGGAAAAATCAAGGGAAAACTGACCACAAACAGGGGGATCCAGAGCCCCAGAGGGTGAGGCAAACGAGGAAGAAAGGGCCAAAATCAGTGTTTATTCCATGGGGTTCAGGAGAAGGGGAAAGGGCACCCTGAAAGAAGCGGAAAAAAGGAAGGGGGAAATTGAAAAATCATAACAGAAAAAAGGGAAGGAGGGACGAATTGTAAATTTAGAGAAAAGGGGGGGACTCGAAGGTGAGAAACCGACCAAACAAGTGATTTAGGACGGAAACAGTGCGGAACAGATCCTCCAGAGAACCACGATTGAAAAACCGGAAGAGTACAAAAGGGGGTCCCAGACAGGACAGAACAAAATCGAACGACAGCAAAAGGGGGAGAGGACAAAAAAACGAAAGGGGCTAGGAAAAGAGCAAAAGGGGGGAACCAGCGAGGTCATCAGGCGGGCAGAACAGCAAGGGCAAGCAACACACAACACTCTCAGACCACACAACCTATCACACCCTCCAACCCACCCCACAATCCATACCCACCGCCCTCCACCAACACCAACTATAGAACCCCACATTGCCCCCGGGGCTCCCACCCTCACAGGCCCCCCCAAACCCCCGTGTTGGAAAGGGAAAATGAAGGTATGGTAAAACCCAAAAGCTGAGGGAAAACAAATAAGTGGGGGAGTGCAAGAAAGATCAAAAAAGCATCACCGGACATCATAGCTCCCCACAGAAACCAAGCTTACAGATATATAACAATGCCCCTCTTTCCAACGGGGGCCAAATCCTGAGGGAAAAAAAGGGGAACAGGGGGGGGGGAGGAGGGGCGTTGGATAAAAATCGGGTTTTGATGACGGGGAGAAGAAAGCGGGGGGGAAAAAAAACGGGGGGTTTTTTTTGGGGTCCCTTTTTTTTAACCCCCCAAAACCCCAAAAATCCCCCTTTTTTTTTGCCCTTAATAAAATCATCTAAAATCCCCTGGTGCAAAAAAAGGGTGATTAAATTTGGGCCCACTTGGGGCCAGATACGGAGGGAAAAAGAGGAGGGGAGGAGAAACCAGACCAAACGAAAGGGACACTCAAGGGAAAAGGGGAGGATGAACCAGAGGCTGGGGGCTTTAACCCCAAGTGAGGGGTACGGACCACATTGAAAAACCCCCTTGGGCCAGTGAAATGTTTGGGTTTTAAGCTTTGAAACACTAGGCTACAAGGGAGGGAGAAGAGAAACCAAACAATGAAGCCAATCAAAAAAGGGACTCACAAATGAGGGCTCCTGAAGGGGGTTAATACAGAGAACTGGAGGGAAAAAACCAGAAAGAGATGAGGAATAGTAAATAAAATGCAAGGAGGGCTGAGGAGAGGTTTTTGTACCCCAAGGGTAAAAGGGGTAAAGAAAAAGCCCGGGTGACCCTGGGTTTCCCCCAAAAGGGCAGGAGGCAAAAACCCAAGTGTGCTAGGGAATGGAAAAAAAATATAGAAGGCAAAGGGCCCCGGAGAAAAAGGGGAAAAAGTCGTAGAGCCAGAAATAAAATGCACGATAAGAAGGGAGGCCCAAAGACAAAATAAAATACATAGCAGCGAAAGCCAAATCTGACCCAAACTGTTTTTACAGCCACAACAGGGGGAAAACAAATCAAGGACCAGGGAATCAGGCTAAGGAAGGAAGGAGGAGAGACAACGGAAATGACCCGGGGGTATGTGAAGAACTCAAAAAGAGATTCAAAGAAGTGTTCACAGAGGAGACAGAAGGGACTCCCGAAAAACGAGAGGTGGGGCACCCACCCAAGGGGGTGGCCAGTGCACACAACCGAGGAAGAAATGAAGGGTTCTAGTGAGCAGATACCTCAAAAGGGAATGGGGCCAGAAACATCTCCCCATGGTATTGAGGAGGGGGCAGAGGCGCTATGTGTACCCCTAACAACAATTTCAATACATCTACCCATACAGGGAGATTGCCTGGGCATGGAAGACAGCAAATTACCCCAAACTTTAAAAAAGGAGACAGACATGAAACAAAACTACAGACCCGTGTCACACATGTATAGATAAAATCATGGAAAATTAACGGGAAGAGGGTGGGAAAACCTAGAAAGGAAAGATCTCATCAACACAGCCAGCATGGTTTCAGGGACGGAAATCCTGTGTCACAAACCACTGGAGTTCTATGACATGGTGACACAGTAAGCAAGAGAAGAGGGGGGGGGTGGGTTGATTTTTTGGACTGCAAGAAGGGGTTTTACACAGTTCCACAAAAATTGGGGAAAAATGGAGGGCCAACAGGGAAACGGGGAAGGCACTACATGGATAGGGAATACTTCAGGAAAACAGCCGAGTCATGGGACGTGGGGAGGGGTTCAGGTGGGCACCTGTGACCACGGGGTCCCGCAGGGGGCAGTCCTAGGACCCGGCTGTTTTGGTATTTGTGAACGACTGAGGAAGGGAAAACTCTGAGGGGTCCCCGTTTGCAGATGACGGGTTTGAGAAGAATACACTCGATCGAAAACCAGCGAAACAAGGGGGTCTGGGGCAGGGGAGACTGGTCCACAATTGGGTCCGGAGTTAATCCCCCAAGTGCAAAGTCATGAAGTTTGGGGGAAGGGAAAGAAGGCCGCAGACGGAGTAAGTTAGGGGTCAGAGACTACAAACCTCACTCAAAAAAAAGATTTTGGGGGTGAGTATAACCCCGGCCATCCCCTGAAGCGCACAAAACCAAAATAACTGCGCAGCATATGGGCGCCTAGCAAACCCAGAACAGCATTCCGAATTTAATAAGAATCGTTCAGGACCCCTGACACCGTATACGTTAGGCCCATATTGGGGTATCGGCACAGTTTGGAACCCACACCTAGCCAAACACGTAAAAAACTAGAGAAAGTGCAAAGGTTTGCAACAAAACTAGTCCCAGAGCTAAAGGTATGCCTACAGAGAGGTTAAGGGAAATAAACCCGACGACACTGGAGGACAGGAGAGATAGGGGGGACATGATAACGACAACAAAATACTGAGAGGAATTGACAAGGTGGACAAAACAGGATTTTTCCAGAGATTGGACACAGTAACAAGGGGACACAGTTGGAAGCAAAAAGACACAGATGAATCACAGGGATGTTAGGAAGTATTTCTTCAGCCACAGAGTAGTCAGTAAGTGGAATAGTTTGGGAAGCGATGTAGTGGAGGCAGGATCCATACATAGCTTTAAGCAGAGGTACGATAAAGCTCACGGCTCAGGGAGAGTGACCTAGCAGCGATCAGTGAAGAGGCGGGGCCAGGAGCTCGGACTCGACCCCCGCAACCTCAACTAGGTGAGTACAACTAGGTGAGTACACACACACACACACACACAAACACACACACACACACGCACACACACACACACGAAGAAAGGTTGAGGGAAACTGGACTGACGACATTGGAGGACAGGAGGGTCGGGGGAGACATGATAACGACATACAAAATACTGCGTGGAATAGATAAGGTGGACAGAGACATGTTGTTCCAGAGAGGGGACACAGAAACAAGGGGTTATGATTGGAAGCTGAAGACTCAGAGGAGTCACAGGGATGTTAGGAAGTATTTCTTCAGTAATAGAGTCGTCAGGAAGTGTAATAGCCTAGCAAGTGATGTAGTGGAGGCAGGAACCATGCATAGCTTTAAGACGAGGTATGACAAAGCTCTGAAGCAGAGAGAGGACCTAGTAGCGATCAGTGAAGAGGCGGGGCCAGGAGCCGAGTCTCGACACCTGCAACCACAATTAGGTGAGTGCAATTAGGCGAGTACACATACACATACACACATACATATATACACACACACACACATATGCACACACACATATACACACATATATATATACAATTTATACCACCAACACCACCATGGCTGACCAGCAGGTGTCGTATGTTTCCATCCATACCGGAGATTGAACCACGAACCTCAGTTTGTGAGCTGAGTGAGCTACCAGCACAACTATGGGACAGTGACTGTCTTTCATTATGTTACAGTGGCTTCCCTTCATTGTTATGTTACACTGGCTGCCCTTCATTATGTTGTTAGGTAAGACACATATGCAACAGTTAGTGGGCAAGTTATTACATAAGAACATAGGGACCAGGGGAGACTACTATGGGAGGAAATTGTTAGGGCCACAAGGCACGATAATGTAGTAATTCTAGGAGACTTTAACTTTAGTCATATTGATTGGAATTTCTTGACTGGGAATTTAGAATCATACGATTTCTTATTAGTAGTTCAGGATTGTTTTTTGAAGCAGTTTGTGACAGAACCTACAAGGGGTAATAACCTGCTTGACTTAGTTCTGGCAAAAAATGAATCCCTTGTTAATAATTTAGAAGTTTCAGAGGAACTGGGTGCTAGCGACCACAAATCAATTACATGTAGAATTGAATGGAAGTATGATAGTAGGGATAACTCAGTAAACAGTCCCAGTTTTCGCTTAGCAGATTACGATGGGCTTAGAGAACACTTATCATCTGTTGACTGGGTAACGAAGAGAGCTTTTCAATTGACAGTTTTCAGAACACAATACATGCTGCTCAAAGAACGTTTAATCCCTTATAAGGAAATTAGATCAAATAGAAATGACCCAAAATGGATGAATAATAGGCTGAAATTTTACTGGGGCATAAGAAAGGAATTTATAGGCGTATCAGAAGAGGTGAGGGTCATCTTATGAATCGTATATTGACATTAAGAGGGACAATTAAAAAGGGGATAAAAAGAGCTAAAAGGGACTATGAAATTGAAGTTGCTAGGGATTCTAAAACTAACCCAAAAGTTTTTTCCAGGTCTATAGAAAAAAAGTCAGAGATAAGATAGGTCCCCTTAAAAATAACTATGGGCATCTTACTGACAAAGAGAATGAAATGTGCTCGATTTTAAATAATTATTTTTTCCCCGGTTTTTACACAGGAAGACACTAATAAAATTCCGGTAATTAATTTTTATAGTGGATCAGAAAGGATAAATATGTAACATCACAGTCACTAGTGAAATGGTTGTGAAGCAGATAGACAGACTGAAGCAAAATAAGTCACCGGGTCCTGATGAGGTTTTTTTAAGGGTTCTAAAGGAATGCAAAATGGAAGTCTGTGAACCATTAACTAATATTTTTTAAATTTATCTCTTCAAACAGGTGCAGTGTCTGATATGTGGAAGATGGCTAATGTAATTCCTATTTTTAAAATGGGGACAAGTCGTTACCGTCAAATTACCGCCCAATAAGCCTGACCTCAAATTTTAGGCAATTACTAGAGTCAATTATAGCTGAGATTATAAGAAGCCATCTCGATAAGCATAGCTTGATTAATGATACTCAGCATTGGGTTTACAAGAGGCCGGTCTTGTCTAACTAAATTTTTTTAACTTTCTTCAGTAAAGCTTTTGAGGCTGTTGACCACGATAAAAAATTTGATATTATTTACTTAGATTTTAGTAAGGCATTTGATAGAGTTCCGCACCAAAGACTGTTGAAGAAAGTAGCAGCTCATGGCATTGGGGAAGGGTGCTCTCGTGGATCGAATCATGGCTCACAGACAGGAAGCAAAGAGTGTCCATAAAGGGGGTTTAAAATTTCCGAGTGGGATCAGTAACAAGTGGCGTTCCACAGGGATCAGTCTTGGGCCCGTTGTTTTTTTAAAAATATATATCAATGATCTTGATGAAGGAATTACTAGTGATATGAGCAAATTCGCCGATGACACGAAGATAGGTAGGATAATTGATTCAAACGTAGATGTTAGGGAACTTCAGGAGGATTTAGACAAACTCTACTCTTGGTCAGAAAAGTGGCAGATGCAGTTCAATGTAGATAAATGCAAGGTTCTGAAGCTCGGGAGTGTCCATAACCCTAGCACTTATAAGTTAAATAATGTAGAACTTAACCATACAGATTGCGAAGGGGACTTGGGGGTTGTGGTGGGCGGCAACCTTAAACCAAGACAGCAGTGCCTAAGCGTACGTAATGGGGCAGATAGATTACTGGGATTTGTATCAAGAAGTGTAAGCAGCAGAAGTCCAGAGGTCGTACTGCAGCTTTGTACATCATTAGTGGGGCCTCACCTAGATTGTGCAGCTCAGTTCTGGTCTCCATATTACAGAGTGGACATAAATTCGTTAGAGAACATTCAGCGTAGGATGACTAAATTAATACATAGCATTAGAAATCTTCCTTATGAAGAAAGATTGAAGACTCTTGAGTTACATTCACTTGTTAGACGAGGAATGAGGGGAGACCTGATCGAGGTGTATAAGTGGAGGATAGGTATTGATAGGGGGGATATTAACAAGGTCTTGAGAATCTCTCTCCAGGAGAGAACCCGCAGTAATGGATTTAAATTGGATGGGTTTAGATTTAGAGGGGACATAGGAAAGTATTGGTTTGGAAATAGGGTAGTAGATGAGTGGAACAGTCTACCTAGTTGGGTTATTGAGGCTGGACTTTGGGGTAGTTTCAAATTTAGTTGGATAAATACATGAGGGGGATGGGTTGGTTTTAAGTGGGACTTGCACATCAAGCTTATTTCTTGGTAGCATTGAAAATTGGGTAGGTCAAATGTTTGTTAGTGGGATAAATTGAAAGGACCTGCCTATATGGGGCAACGGGCCTGCTGCAGTGTTCCTCCTTTCTTATGTTCTTATATATATATATATATAAAATATATATATATATATAAATATATATATATATATATATAATAAATATATATATATATATATATATGTAATATATATATATATATATATTATATATATATATATATATATATATATATATTTATAAAAATACACACACACACACATATATACACATAGACAAACCTAACCCAACACATTAGCTCGTAAGTCCCCCACCACACACACACATTTTTACAAAAAGCTGAAGCAGCTAGAACATCCTAACATGATAAAAACAAAATGGGCTCTCAAAAGGGAGGACGTAAAGGCAAGGGAACCGATGATGGCTGGTCAGAAAAGGAAGAATGGGTAGAACGGCTCAAGAACAAATTGGAATGACAATGGGAGAAAAGGTTGAACGAGCTTTGCAATAACATGTTAGAGCAAATATCTGCAGAGAGCAAGAAGTGGGAATCACGAGCTGTAGTAGCTGAGGCAAAGATACAGAGACTGGAAGAAGAAATGGATGCGCTGAAGCAGGATCTAAAGATGACTGAAATGGGAACATCAGCAGGCAGCGAGGGGACTGAAGGAGGGGATGGAGCTAAGCAAGTTTTTGCAGCAGTAATATCAGGCCATCACGGTGTCTGGGAGATGATTGGGGAAACAGCAAAGGAGATGCTTAAATCAGATCCAGAGATACAGAGGGAAAAGAAATGGGAAGAGGAGAGGGAGAGGCCAATAATTATTCATGGGCTTCAGGAGGCTGAAGGGCAGACCTATGATGAAAGAAAGCATTGGGATGAAACAGATTAAGAACATCATTGCAATAACAGGAGAGAGGGACATGTCTCAGGTAGAAAATTTTCACATACTTGGGGGGTATTCGAGGGAAACAAAATCGACCAATTGACATTCAAGACAGATGTGGTACAGAATAGGATACTACAACAGAAACCACTCTTAAAGGACTCTCCAGATTATCAAAAAGTGTGCCATAATCGAGACAGAACACGAAAGGAAAGGAACAACTGAAAGTGATAGCAAGACAAAACCAGTGGAAAGAAAGAGACAGGACAGGCAACGACAGACAGGAATGCCCAGACTTTGGGGGAAAATCAAACACAAATGCTTACAGAAACCTCTCAACCCCTGTCACCACATATCAACCAAACACAGTAAAAAGAAACAAACCTCACTCCATAGCCACCACCCCCCTAAGCACTAATTCCACAATCACAGCAGCCTCCCTTAATATTCTCCCCTGTCTCCCACCCTCCCAGCCTACACCTTCCTCTTCCATCTCCCAAAATACAGTAATGGAAAGGTGTATGGTACACCAATGCAGATGGAATAACAAATAAGAGTGAAGAGTGGCAAGAATGCATCATCGATGCATCACCTGACATCATAGCACTAACAGGGATGATAACAGATGCAATTTTTCCACCTGGATATCAAATTATGAGGAAAGACAGTGAGAACAGAGGAGGGGAGGAGTAGCATTGCTCATAAAAAGCCAATGGAGTTTTGAGGAGATGAGAGGAATGGAAAGAAGGGAAACAGACGACTTCATTGTAGGAACACTTCAGACTGGAGGTCCAAAGGTGATGATAGCAGTGATGTATAACCCACCACTTAACAGCAGGAGAACAAGAGAAGAGTATGATGTGTGCAATAGGGCAATGATGGATACACTAGCTGAAGTGGCCAGGAGAGCTCATATAGGTAGGACAAAATTTCTTATAATGGGGGATTTCAATCATAAAGAGATTGACAGGGAAAACCTAGAGCCACATGGGTGACCAGAAACATGGAGGACTAAGATGTTGGAGACTGTATTGGAGAACTTCATGCACCAACATGTTAAGGATATAACCAGAGAGAGAGGAGAGGATGTTGCAACAAGGCTGGATCTTACATTCACCTTGAATAGTTCAGACATAGGGGATATAACCCACGGAAGACACCTTGGCGCTAGTGATCATGATGTCCTGAGTTTTGAATAGCTTGTAGAGTTAATGGAGAATGCAGCAGCACGAAAACAAAGAGAGAAACCGAACTTCAAAAAAGGGGACTACATAGGAATGAGAAGTTTCCTGCATGAAGTGCAGTGGGAAAGGAACAGATGGAAAGACAGAAAATGAAATGATGGAAAAGTGACCACTAAGTGCAGGGGGGAAAAAGGGAAAGGGTTCTAAAAAAGGGGGCAACAGAAAAAATGGTAAACCAGAGTCCCGGTTTAATGAGGGTGTAAAGAGGCCAAAGTAAAGTTGTGCTAAGCAGGGAAAAGGGGTATAGAAGGCAAAGGACTAAAGGAAAAAAGGGAGCGAGCAGAAAAACCAGAAACAAATATGCAGGAAAGGAGAGAGGCCCAGAGGCAATAGGGAACGAATAGAAAATCAAAACCAAAATCTGAACCAAAGTTTTTTATACATCACATTATGAGAAAAAAAACAGTCAAGGACCGGGAAATCAGATGAGGAAAGAAGGGGGGGAGCTGACAAAGAGGGGGACCAAGAAGTATGGTAAAACTAAACAAAAGATTTAGAGAAGCATTCAAAATAGAGTCGGGAATGCTTCCAGCAACGTGGAAGTATGGTGCCCGCGGGCGTGGATGCAATACACATGACCGGAAACTGAAGAAACTGCTAGACGAACTCGATCCCTTAAAAAAGCGGGGGGTCCAGATAAAATCTCCGGGATACTGAGAGAGGGAGCAGGGGAAACTGGTGGCCATTAGCAACAATCTTCAGAAAATCTATCGAAACTGGGCAGTTGCCTCGGGCGTGGAAGACAGCACATGTAGTTTCCATTTTTAAAAAGGGGACAGCGGGCAGCATTAAACTACAGACCGTGTCATGATTGTTTTAGTATAAAAAGTCATGGAAAAGATTATCAGGAGAAGATGTGGAACGCTTTGAAAAGTTTGGGCTCAACTGCATCAGCACGGTTTCAGAGATGGGAAATCTTGTTTCACAAATCTACTTGAGTTCTACAAAGGTAACAGAGTAAGGCAGGAAGAGAGGGATGAAGATTGCAACTTTTTTGACGCAAAAGGCTTTTACACAGTACCACACAAGAGACTGTGCAAAATTAGAGGAGCAGGCAGGAAAAACGGGGAATGTACTGCAATGGATTTGAAAACCTACAGGAAGAAACAACGAGTGTCGGGAGTAGAAATGCGTTTTTTTGTAAGTGAATGGCATGGTGGAAGGAATAGATTCAGAAGTGTCACATTCGCTGTTGAGTGAAACTGATGAGGGGAATACAAGGAGAGAGGATCAGTTAAGATTACAAGGGGATCTGGACAAAAAAAAGTATGGGCCACAAATGGCCTGGGGTTTTTTAAACCCCCTAAGTGTAAAAGGGCTGAAGATTGGGGAAGGGCACAAATGACCCCAAGGAGTCAGGTTAGGAAACCACAGCTGCAAACGTAATTAAGAAAAGGGCTTTGGGGGAAACATTATAACGAACTGCCCCTGGGCACACATCAATCAAATAACGCTGCAGATATGGGGGGATTGGCAAACCTAGATTGGCTTTTAGACTCTGAGTAGGGGGTCATTCACGAATTTTTGCACTGTGTACGCAGGCCCCATACTGAGTATCAGCGAAAATATGGAACCCTCACTTTGTCAAACACGTCACGAAATTTGGGGAAAGTGCAATAATTGCAAAAATGATTACCCCCGGGAAATGAGGGGTATGTCTTTAAGGGGAAGTTAGAGGGGGGCATGATAAATATAAAATAGAGAGGCCCTTTCAAGGACAAGGATCAAGTTTTTAGGAAGGTTACAGAAACAAGGGGGCACAATTTGGAAGCTGTAAAACCCCGATGAGTCATAGGGGTGTTAGGAAGTATTTTTTTTAGACTTAGAGTTCTCAGGAATTGGGAAAAATCTGGGGTGAATTGGGGAAAAAGTTTTATAAATAGCTTTAAGAAGAGGTATGACAAAAAATCATGACAGGGAGAGAGTGAAACATAGACAGTGAAGAGGCAGGGCCCGGACATTACTCGACCCCCGCAACCACATATAGGGATAACACACACACACACACACACACACGAGCACGCGAGTGCGGCACTACACAGCACGGCAAAACCCCTGCCACAAACCCTTTTGGAGTTTTTTTGATAAAGTAACGAAGCACGAGAGGGGGGGGCTGATTGCACTTTTTGGG
>NC_069457.1:15369887-15394846 GCF_026875155.1 Cherax quadricarinatus
TCCCGGGTTTAGATGTGGGTTTGTGTGGTTGTGTTTAATTTATTGGTGGAGTTGTGCCTCGGATTTTTTTATAAGTTCCAGAAGGCTTTAATGTTTTAATACGCTGTTTGTCTGCTTGTTTTGTACGAGTTGTGACCAGTGATTGTTGTGGTCTTGGTCTAGGCTGTGTAAAAGTGTTGTTTAAGGTTAGTGAGATCTAATCGGACTTGATTAAATCTATGTGTGTTGTAGAGGAAGCGGTTTTTGTGTAGCAGATAATTAGTTTCTTGTTCTGAGTGACGGTTTGAAGGAAATAACGAGTGGTGTGAGTTTTCTTTGGTATTGCGTTGTTGGCTGTTGTGTAATTTGGTGTCCTGGATGAGATCAAGTTGAGTATCGATGTCAGAGATAGGTTTGTTGTTGTAGTCATAGGTGAGGTAATATTGTCTATGTGTTGTTTGAAAGCATCCCAGTCAGCGTTCTTGTAGGAGAAGGAAGGTTGTGGCTGGAATGAGGATAGGGTTGGAGATGTGTAAAATGGCTGGGATTGTGTCAGAGCCTGTAATAGGGCCAGGTGAGATGTAGTGTTGAAATAGAGAGCTGGCTCGGTTTGCCAGAATGATGTCTGGTTTGCCATGGCCCGTGTGGTTGTAGAAGGGTATTGAGTCTGGGCCAAGATGAATTAGGTTGTTTATGGTTTGTGAAGTTGAGTTAATTGGAGACCAAGTTGGTTGTTACTGGTGTGATGAAAGGTGGTGTGTTTGGCATTCAATGTCAGCTAGTAGGTATGTTGGTGTGTTGGTGTAGTGAAGACTAAGGAAAGGTCGTGTATGTTGAGAATGTGTTTGGGCGAGCATAGGTGGTGAAAAGATAAAGGGACCAAGGTGGGTGTGTATTCTGACTGCAAGACTGTGTTGGTGAAAAAAAGGGATTGGGAGAAATTCGTGTTTTATGTTGGAATTGACAAGGATGGCAACCCCATCGTGGGGATCATAGGGGGACTATAGTGCAGTATAACCATAATGGCGGATACGTTGAGGGGCTTTGAGGAAGGTACTGTTTAGCAAAACAATATCTGGCCTCTCTGCTTCAAGGAGCTCGGCCAGTAGGTGTCTAATTGTAAAGTAAGAACGTACGTTGAACTGAATCACCTTAAACGTGATTTAATGGTTTCGTCATAGCAAAGTTATTGTCGGGGGAGGAGTTTGGATTAAAGCCCGTGATAGTGGTGCCATCAGTGGATGTGTTTGTAGGTGCTACGGACCCGTTTCCTGGAGGGGGAGGAAGAGATGGATCTGTTATGTTCTTTGGTCTGTCTGTCAGAAGTTGGGGCAGGTTTAGGTTTGAGTGGATTTTGTCTGGAGGAGGTGGAGTTGGACCTGGATGAAGTTTTGGTTGTGGTGGAGGAGTGGGCAAAGGTGGATGCAGAGGAAGTGGAAGCTTTGGTAGGGGATAAGGAAGTGGAAGCTATGGTAAGGGATGAGGAAGTGGAAGCTATGGTAAGGGATGAGGAAGTGGAAGCTTTGGAAGGGGATGAGAAAGTGGGGGGAGGGGTGGTCGTAGCAGCAGCAGTAGGGGTGTTGGTGGGAGGTGTGGATGTAGTGAAGAGGGGTAGGGAAGGAGGAAAGCTGGTTGGAGTAGGATATTGGGGGTGGGAGAGAGGGAGGAGGGAGAGGTTGTAGTAGGCTTAGAAGAGAAGCAGGAAGGAGGGAAAATTAAAGAGGGAAGATTGTTAGCAGACAAGATTAGGTTAATTAAGGACATGTGAGTAGCATGATTGGTAAGCTTGTGAGATTACCATCGCAGAGTGGGCAGCAGTGGCGAGTTGACAGTTAGTTTTGTAGTCTAGTGTGGGTGTAGGTGTAGAAGGAGAAGTGCTTGTAGTCTGTGTGTTGGTGTTTGATGTGTGTAGAGTAGAAGAGGTAGACCAAGTGCGTGGGGAGGCCCAGGCATTGGGGGTAGGGGAGGGAGGCAATGAAAGGAGAGGGAGGTGCAGGAAAAGGGGTTGGGGAGGGTGGGTGGTTGGCTGGCTCTGAGGGTGGAGAGAATGTCTTTTCTAGTAGGGCAGGAATTTGCAACTGCAGTGTGTGACCCGCCGCAGTTAGAACATTTAAGGGGGAGGTTGCAGGTGTTCCAGAATGGCCATTGCAAAAAATCGGGAGCGGGTTTTGGTGGAAGTCATAAATTTTTGTCGGGGCCGAATTTGAGCATTTCAGACTTTGGAGGGGAAAAAAATTTGGGGTGAAGGGGTTTTGGGGGGGAAAATCGGAGGCTTGGCAAGGTTTCCCTTTGATTAAAGAGTGTGGGGCGTCAAAGGATTTTGAACACGTATTTTGAGGTGGTAATTTTTCGGTCTAAAAATATCGTCAACAGAGACTTTGTTTTATACTAATGTTTTTAATTAAGTCTTCTTTTCTTTTCTAGCAGTCGGAGAGAATATCACGTTTTGGATCATGTGCATTTGGCGCGGTGCTCAGGATCCAAAAATGGAAAAGCATGCGTGAGAAGTTTTTTTGGTCTGGGTTGAGGGACTTTTTGAAAGAATGTCTGTCAAGAAGTAGTTTGAAGCCTGATTTGGTTTTAAAGACTTAGTTGAGGAGCCCAGTGATTGGTACAATAAAAATTTTGGACGTTCGTGGGATGATCAGATTTTAAATATTTGAGGTTAGCGAGAAAACTGGGGCTGGGAAAAGGTAGAGGCAGGGTAGGCCTTAGAGGAGGATAACAGGTGAGGCAGGGGTTGGCGTAGAGGGGAGGGGTAAGGGGGAAAGGAATGGAAGGGTTGAAGGGATCGTAAATTGATGTGGCGGCCAAATCTGTGGAAAAATTGGTTAGGCAAGTATTTAAGTAGACACATTTCTTGCCTGGGTTAACTTTTAAAGTTTTTTTTTTGGGTCCCTCCTGGGGGAAAAAACACTGAGGAGGGAGCTGTGCTTTGATGGGACGTGTGCCCCCAAGGCGAGGGAGGAACACGCGTTGGGTGCAGACACACGTACTGGCGAGGCGGGAGACTTTTGACAGCAACAGGGGTGCAGAGGAGGCTTTCCTGCCCTTTGGGTAGGCAGCCCCCGCGCACCAAACCGATGGGAAACAAGGCCCGTAACCACCCCCGGTGAGGAGAGTAAAATTTACTGTGAGCGATGGGAGACCAAAAACTAGCTTATGGGTGCAGACTTCACTACAGGCTGAGGCGGGGAGTTTTAACAACGGGGAGGAAGGCAACATGGCTGTGGTACTGAATAGCCCAAAAAAAAACATGGCCAGAGGGTAATAAAGTCAGAGTGGGTGCAATACTGTAGGGCCATTTAGATTTCATGTGGGAGGTAGAGTTGTGAAAAAGTGTGTTAAACTACTACTACTACTACTACTACTCTACTATAGTATAGTTTATAGTACTTTTTCATACCTACCCACTAGTAAATCTAAATGGTACCCTCACTGTATTGCACCCCACTCTGAGCCTTTTTTTACCCTCTGTGTCCTGTATTGTTTGTTGGGGTTGACAAAAACCTGGGGAGCGAAAATTGCCACAATAAAAAGTCACATTAGTTGCACTTTTGTCCTTTTACTTTAATATTTTCGGTAATTTACCAACTTTATTACGGGGCATAACTTAAACGGGAAATTTTGTACGAAGATGTGGCGATCGTCTACAAAAAAGATCCCCAGATGTTACACTTGCCCTCATTTCATCTTGTCGGTATTGTATCCATTCTTGACAATTGTCAACACTGCAACATAGAATTTTGTTTTCTGGGGACTGTACATAACCTTCACGCTACACAACTACTACTACAACTAACCCATCTTTTTGGGGGTGGAACCACTTCCCGGGAAACCCGCCTACCGTGACTACCCCTGCTCTACAGTCCCATTTTCCACTATTTTACTACATAAGCTCAGGCCCCTTTGCTCTGTTTTCGAATCCCCACGACATGGGCCTTGCCTTCGTAGGTTGAGGGACTGTTACCTCATCTTCAGAACTGTTCCTGTCCAATTTATGTCATGGAATTTGTATTGAAAACCACGGGAGGGCAAAAACGCTCAAAAAGAACCCAATTTTGCACATGTGTCTTAATTTTCAGATGTAAGATGATGTAACAGCCATACCCTTGAAGTCGTAGATTTGGGGTCAGTCCCCGCGGGAAAATTTCGTCCATAGTCGGGAATATCTGAAGATATTTCCTGACTATGGAACGAACTATCTTCGATATGAACAAGGGGAACTTTATTCGGAAACTTTTCGCCCCAAAGTCATTCCGGATCACCCGGGGTGTGGCTCGTAGTTGGTTTGCGTGCGCCAGCAGCAACACCCTGGTTATAGGCTCTGATCCACCAGAGGCCTGGTCCAGACCGGGGCCGCGGGGGCGTTGACCCCGGAACTCTCCCAGGTAAACCCGGGTAAACAGTGGCTTCATCATCCATTTTAAAAAGAGAAAGGCGTAAGGAGAGGGATTTGAAAAATCATCCCCACCTTGGGCATGTGCATCCACAATCTTGTAAAATTACCAAGGCCGTAACGGGGATATCCGTGTCAGGGAGATAAAGCAGGAGGGATTTGGTCATAGTGAATAAAGCCCCATTGTTCATAATTTCTCAATTTTAAAATTGCCCGGTTTTTCAAACCTTCACACAACTGTCTGCACTGCAGCATCATGGGATTTTTGTTACAAAGAATTTTTCAACATTTGCCAACTTGGCGAAACCACTCGACAGGGAGGTACCACAAGACCCCCCCCTCCTCCTGCTTCACCCACCTCACACATAATAAACCCACGCACCCCCCCATGCGACATTTCAAAAAAAGAGGGACTAACACATCGACCCCGGGCCCCGGGGGAGATTCCCAAAACTTCCCCTTCCTTACCCTTTCTACTTTGTTTTGGGACTGATGAACACTGTGTGGGAAAGTTTCCTAAATAAAGATCCCATATGTGCATAAGGTCTCAATCTTCAATTGTGGGTTTTTTCAAACCATTCACCCCCAATACTTTCGATAGTTCCTATAGGAACTGAATTCTCCAGGCTGGGGGATGAAAACCCAATCCAAATTCAAGGGTGTTTAAAACGATTACTCATCTTCACACCTTACTTTTCCCCCAAAATTTTCTGTTTCGACTGAAAAAGCCACTGCGTAGGCGAACGTTTGGGAATAAAGTTACCAACCTTCTATGGCTTAACCCCCCAAACCATTATACTGTAAATAATTTTTGGACTTCTGTTACTTATACTTCTTGAAATAAACCCCAGAAAACGTTACCCATTCCCCCCCCCACACAATCAACGCTGTTTGGTTTTATTTTCGCTTTCCATACCCCCCAAGCCTTTTTTTCCATTCTGTTGATCAAGGCTACTTCACCTGTTTATAACTTCGGGGTTGGTGGACTGTAGACGTGGATCTTTTCACAATGTCTTAAAATGTATGATTACATTGATAACTCCCAAAAGCAAATGCCTTCAAGGAGGGGTAATTACAACTTTGGGTCACTAGTATTCTGAGGACAACAATAAACGTCGTAGTTTTTCCCTTGATTGAACTGAATAGACCCATCTCCCACATCATGTAAGACACACAAGATTATCCAATAAAACCGGTAAAATTCCGGGATTACTCTCCCAAATTTCGCTCACAAGCACCTCGGGAATTTGCCCCCCCCCCACTGAGTACACACAAAAAAATGAAACTTTGCCAAGGAACTATTGTCACGTGATTGAATCGAGCGTTTCAAGATTTTTTAAAAATGTCAAGGTATTGTTTCACATGGGAAAATTTCCTCATCCTGGAAAAAAACCTGACTTTCTTTTTTTTATTTTTAAAAACCAAAGAAATCGCTTAAATTCCATACTTGAAAAATAATGAGTATTTAAAAAAAAAAGTTGTTTTTTGGGGCTGAACTCTGTCTCCATAAAAAACCATTGTGATTGTTTCCATAAATTGGGGTTTTTTTAAAAATTTGGGACCCGTCCCGGGTTGTTTCACCTCAATAATCTTTTAAATGATGACTACACCATAGGATGAAGTAAAAAAAAGCCTTTAAATAAGTGCTAGCGCACTCAACGCTGGGGTCCGGGGGTTTATCCCCCGGTACGGTTGGAAGATTTGGAGCGTTTCCCTTTACACCTGTGTCCATTTTTCACCCCCCGTATAAGGGCCTGGGGTTAGTCGACTGGGATGTGTCGCACCCCGGGGGAAATTTGACCTAATTTGCCGAAATACTCTGAAAAATCAGTGGTTTCCCCCACAGTAGTATGTCACTATGTCAGCTAGAAATGTTGCCTTTTAAAAGTACTTTTGAAATAAAGAAATTATTATTAAACTAGCCACAGCCAATAAACATGTATTTCACGTAGGGGTTTACTCTTAAAACCTGAAAACCTATATATAACCATCTGTTATCTCAGCTGTTGTAAGGTTGACAAATTCCCGGGAAAACGGAAAATTTTCCCCAATGAAATGTTACATTAGTTTGCAAAAACTGCCTTAAAACAAACAGTTAAGTAATGGGAACCTTTCTAGCTTTTAGCAAATAAAAAAAATTATTTTTTTGTTTGTATAGATTTGCAAGGATGTTCATAGTGTAGACTACAAGGGTCACCTTGGGCCTTTATTCTCCGCAACCTTTGGGCAAATTTCTCATGTCCAACCTTTTCTTTCCCCTTGTTTAAGCTTTTGGTTTAAAGTATGTGTCAACAACAGCCTTTGTTTACTGTAAGCTTTAAAAATTAAGTCATATTTAAGGCTTTCAAGCGTTTATTTTCCCCTTTAAGTACTGGTGAAAGTTTTTTTCTCCCTTTTTTACATCTCAAGGGTTTTTGTAAAAACTTTCCCGCAAAAAATATTTTAATGTCGTACCTTGGGTATATTTTAATCAACCCGAATTTAAATTTAACAGTTGATAAAAATAAAAAAATATGATTTCTTTTACACTTAAATTCAAGTGGCGGCCGGGCAACTGTTCCTCGGTCCCATTACCAATATAAAAAAAAATCTGAAAATAATGAAACTTCACGGTGGAGCATTCCTGTGGACATTACTGCAGTGGAGCCTCACCCACACTGAAGCACCACCCACAAGCTGGTCAGGAACATAACCGGGGAAACTTGAATAACCTTGCTGTAAATCAAAGTTTGGTATCTGGCTGAGATGTTGCTGGCGCCCTTTCCTTCTCCTTCTCTCAGCTTTCAGTTCTTGTGTGTTTTATAGGGAGAGTGCCCTGTGTGGGCGCGTCTCCCTCAGGTGTGTCCCTTGACTCATCACCTGGCAAGAAACTCCCCCCCATTTTACTCCCCCTCCCCCTGGGTATAATTATATTTATACGTACAAATTGATGGGTCTTAAAAGGGGGAGTGTTAAGTTTCTAGTGACGCAGTGACCAAGTATCGTTCGAGTTTGTACACTCAAATTTTCCAGTTATCGCATTGAATTTGGGGAAATTTTGTTTCAGACTGTTGACTACGGTGAGGTCTATTTGGGGGTCAATCTTTTTAAACTAAATGGGGTCATTCAGGCTAGGTCAAGTCTTTAACTACATGGGGTTTATTCAGGCTGGAGGTCAAGCGGTTAAAACAGTGAGGTCTTCAGGTGGGGGTCATGTTCACCCAAGAAATTTTACTCCATAAACATAAAAAGTTAATTACACCGAAAATACTTTTGATATATATTAATTATATAACGGCTTAAATGTGTTTTGGGATTGAAGGGGCCCCATAATTTTGGATATATTAAAACCAGGGGCAGACGTCGTGTTGGGGTAGGAGGGTCACACACCTCCTGAGTCAGTTTGAGGTGGGGGGGTCACACACCTCCTGACGCCCCATTTTTGAGGAGGGGGTACACGCCCCTGCTCAGTGTTGGGTAGGGGCACACAGCTCCTGACCACACACTCAAAACAAAATTTAAATTTAAAAACTGTTATTTTTTTTATACAAAAAGACACGGGAAACTATAAAAATAATTTGCGTCACTGCAAAAAAACTGAGCAAAAAGAGGCCCCAAAAACCCCCCCCCATGGTAAGTAACTATGTGTTTTCTATAATTTATATATATATTATAATATATATATATATATAATTATTAAAAATATATATATATATATTAATTATATATATAAAATTATATATTATAAATATATATAAATAATTAAATAATTTATATAAATATAATTATATATTATAATAAAATTTTTAAATATATATTAATATAATTTTAAAATTTATAAAAATATATATAAAATTTTTTATATTTTTTAAATATATATATATAATATATCTTTGTGTGTGTACTCCCCTAGTTGTGGTTGCGGGGGTCGAGTATAGCTCCGGTCCCGCCCTTCACGGTTTGTTTGTGTTATATTTCCATTATCATAATTATTTAAAAGAAATTTGTATTTATAAAATACTGTTTTGTCCACTTTCCCATTTAACTACTTAAAAGTACATATTTTAAGGGTCACTTATTTCAGTAAAGCAAAAAAAAACATTTAATTTAATGAAAATAAAAAAAAAAAATTTTTTTATTATTCCCAAAGTGCAAACGTCTTCAAAAAAGTTGATGACATCACGACTTTGGAGTAGTCAAGACGAACATACCTGTGGCAAACCTCTTACGTCTTTAGAGTTTTTCTACGTTCTCAACTCTGTTAGACATCGTGGAATGCACTACAGTCAGGGTATTGGTACTACAGGAAAAGGGGAACAAAACCTCAGAGTTTATTAGCAAAACCTCCTCCCGGGGAAATGGTGTGGAAAGGTTAAGATCTTACCACGGATGCTCACCTGTGACACCAAGGGTCCTTTAATGTGTGTCAAGATTACCTCCCGCATCTTTCAACTCTGGGTTTTTGTGCATGGCAGATTTAACTTGGCCATTAAAAATTCAAAGAACACTTTCCTTGAGAGTGTATGTGAACAGACCCTTTTTCGAGAGACTTCATGATTTGTGATTCTCACTAAAAAAAAATAAAACAAACGGAAAAGAAGCAACCCACGTTTGTCGTAGCACGGGATCGTGTTGCCTGGAAGATTAACCACGGGTCGAGCTCTGGGGTCGTGCTGCCTGGAAGAGTGACCACAGGTCTTGCCTGGGATCGTGCTTGCCTGGAAGATTTACCACGGGGGGTAGCTCTGGCACGTGCTTGCCCGGAAAATGTGACCAAGGTCTTTCTCTGGGATCGTGCTTGCCCGGAAAAATTGCCACGGGGCGTAGCTTGGCAGTGCTTGCCCGGAAGATTGACCACGGGGCGGCCTGGATTTGCTTGCCTGAAGAGTGACCACGGGTCGTTTCTCGGGGTCGTGCTTGCCTGGGAAAATGTGACCACAGGGCTAGCTCTGGGATCTCTTGCCTGGAAGTGGACCAGGGGCGTAGCTCTGGCACTTTCTTGCCGGGAAAATGTGACCACGGTCGTAGTTGGGATCGTGCTTTCCTGAAATGTGACCACGGGTCGTTGCTCGGCATCGTGCTTCCTGGAAGATGTGCCCGGGTCGACTCTGGGGGTCGTCTTGCCTGGAAGAGGACCCCAGGTCTAGCCTGGGACGTGCTTCCTGGAAGATGTGACCAGGGTCTAGCTCTGGGATCTTGCTTGTGGGGGATGTGCCACGGGTCGTACTCTGGCATCGTGGTTCCTGGAAGATGGGGGCCCGGGTCGTGCTCTGGCATCGTGCTTTCCCGGAAAATGTGACCACGGTCGTAGCTCGGACGTGCTTGCCTGGGAAAATGTGACCCAAGGTCGACTCGGGTTTGGCTTGCCCAAGATGTGACCACGGGTTTGAGCTCTGGGATCGTGCTTCCTGGGGAAAATGTGACCCGGGTCGTAGCTCTGCATCTTTCTTTCCTGGGAAAATGTACCACGGGGCTACCTGGGATCGTCTTGCCGGAAGGTTGACCCCCGGGGGTAGCCTGGGGTCGTGCTTTTCCTTGGAAGAAAAGTGACCCGGGTCGAAACTCTGGCATCGTGCTTCCGGAAGATGGGACAAAAGGGGCGATCTGGCATGTGCGCCTGGAAATTGGGCCAAGGGGCGTGCCTGGAAACGTGCTTGCCTGGGGGGAAGGGGACCACGGGGTTTTGTAGCTCTGGTATCGTGCTTGCCTGGGAAAAAAATGTACCACGGGCAGCCTGGCATCTTCTTGCCGGGGAAAATGTACCCCGGTCGTAGCTCCATCGTGGGTTTTCTGGAAAATGTGACCCCGGGGGCTACCAGGGATCGTGCTTGCCTGGAAGATGTGACCCGGGTCGTAGCTCGGCATCGTGCTTGCCGGAAGAGTACCACGGGGCGTAGCTCTGGGATGTGCTGCCTGGAAGAGTGACCACAGGGCGTACCTGGCATCGGCTTGCCGGAAAGGATCAGGGTCGTAGCTCTGGGATCGTCTTTCCTGAAGATGTGACCCCGGGTCGTAGCTCTGGGTCGGGGTTCCCTGGAAGATGTGACCACGGTCGTAGCTCGGGATCGTGCTTGCCTGGAAGATGTGACCAAGGTCGTACTCTGGGATCATGCTTGCCTGGAAATGTCCACGGGGCGTAGCCGGCATCGTGCTCCTGGAAGTTGACCACGGGTCTATCGATCGTGCTTGCCTGGGAAGATGTGACCACGGGTCGTAGCCCGGGGGTCGTGCTTACCCGGGAAGATGGACCACGGGCTAGCCTGGTCGTGATTTGGCTTTCCTGGAGATGTGACCACAGGGTTTTCTCTGCATGTGCTCCCTGGAAGATGTGACCACGGGTCGTGTCGGCATGTGCTTGCCGGGAAAGATGTGACCAGGGTCGTCCCCGGCATCGTGCTTGCCTGGAAGATTGCCACGGGTCGTAGCTCTGAATCGTGCAACCTGGAAGAGTACCCCGGGTGTAGCTCGGGGATGTGCTTGCCTGGGAGTGTGCCCACAGGTCGTAGCTCTGGCCGTGCTTCCCCTGGAAATGTGCCCACGGGTGTGCTTGGCTGTGTTCCCTGGAAGTGTGACCACGGGTCGAGTTTGGGCACGTGCTTGCCTGGAAGATGTGACCCAGGTCGTAGCTCTGGCATCGGCTCCCGGGGAAGATGTGCCAGGGTTACTCTGGCATCGTGGTTGCCGGAAGATGTGCCGGGGGTCGTAGCTTGGGATGTGCTTCCCTGGAAATGTGCCACGGGTCGTAGCTCGGGCATCGTGTTCCCTGGAAAGATTGACCAGGGTGTAGCTCTGGCATCTTTTCTTGCCTGGAAGATGTGACCAGGGGTTTAGCTCTGGCACGGTTTCCCGGGAAGTTTTGTGACCACGGGTCGTAGTCGGCATCGTGCTTCTGGAAGATGTGCCCAGGGGTCTACTCGGCATCGTGCTTGCCGGAAGTGTGACCACGGGTCGTAGCTTGGCAAAGTGCTTGCCGGGAGAAGTGATCAGGTCCCAAGCCGAAACGTTTTCTAATAAATATGTCATAGGGTTTGTTACGTGTTTTCTAAACCAACTTTAGTATTTTGGGGAAATTTTTCTTGACTGGGAAATTTTAGAATCATACAATTTTAAAAAGTATTCGGGATTGGTTTTTGAAGCAGTTTTGACAAAACCCAAAAGGGGGAAAATAACCTTTTGACTTTTTTGGGCAAACAATTCCCTTTTAATAATTTAGAAGTTTCAGAGGAACTGGGTGCTAGCGACCAAAAATCAATTACATTTAAAATTGAATGGAAGTATGATAGTAGGATAACTCATAACGTCCCAGATTTGTTTTGAGTTTACGAGGGTTTACGATGGGGTAACAAAGGAGCTTTCAATTGACGTTTTTGAAACAATACATGCTGCTCAAAAAACGTTTATCCCTTCAAAAAAATTAGACAAATAGAAAGACCCAAAATGGATGAATAATAGGCTAAATATCTACTGGGGCATAAGAAAGGGAAATTTATAGGCGATCAAAAGAGGCGGGGGGTCATCTTTGAATCAGAAAATTGACATTAAGAGGGCTTTAAAAAAGGGGATAAGAAAAGCTAAAGGGACTATAAAATTAAAGTTGCTAAGGATTCAAAAAACAAAACCCAAAAAGTTTTTTCCAGGTCTATAGAACAAAAGTCAGAGATAAGTTTTGCCCCTTAAAAATAACTATGGGATCTTCTGACAAAGAGAATGAAATGTGCTCGTTTTTTAAAAAATTTATTTTCTCTGGGTTTTTTCACAGGAAACATAATAATATTCATAATTAAATTTTTTATAGGGATAGAAAAAGTAAATTATAAAACATCACAGTCACTAGTGAAATGGTTGTGAAGCAGATAGACCGACTGAAGCAAAAAAAGTCAGGGTCCTGAGAGGTTTTTTCAAGGGTTTAAAGGAATAAAAAATGGAAGCCCCTTGAACCATTAACTAATATTTTTAATTTATCTCTTAAAAAGGGTTTGGTTTTAAATATGGGGAAGTGGCTAATGTAATTCTATTTATAAAACGGGGGGACAAGTCTTACCGTCAAATTCCCGCCCAATGGGGCCTGCCCTCAATTTAGGAAAATTACTGAGTCAATTATAGTTTCGTTTTAAAGAAGCCATCTCGATAAGCTGTTGTTAATGATGGAAATAAATGGTATAAAATATTCCCATTGATTAATGATACTCACATGGTTTCAAAAGAGGCCGGTCTTGTTCAACTAATTTTTTATTTTCTTCGTAAAGTTTTTGAGGCTTTGACCCGATAAAGAATTTGATATTTTTTTACTTAGTTTTTTTAGAAAGCCTTGAAGAGTTCCGCACCAAAGACGTTAAAAGAAAGTGCGCCATGGCTTTGGGGGAAAAGGGTTGCTCTCGGGGATCGAACATGGTCAAACGGGAAGAAAAAGAGTGCCCAAAAAAGGGGTTAAATCCGAGTGGGGATCAGTAACAAATGGCTTCCCCGGGGTCATCTTGGGGGCCCTTTTTGTTTATAATATTATCAAAGATCTTGATGAAGGAATTACTAGTGATATGAGCAAATTCGCCGATGACACGAAAATAGGAGGTAATTGATTTAACGTAGATGTTTGGGGAAATTTCAGGGGTTAGACAAAATCTACTCTTGGTCAAAAAGTGCCACATGCAGTTCAAAGTAGATAAATGCAAGGTTCTGAATCGGGGTGTCCATAAACCCTAGCACTTAAAAGTTAAAAATTTTTAGAAATTGCCCTCAATTTCGAAAAGGACTTTGGGGGTTATGGTAAGCGCAACCTTAAACAAGCAGCAAAGCCCAAGCTACGTAATAAGGGAAATGTTACTGGGACTTATATCAAGAAGTGTAAAACAACAGAAGTCCAAAGGGATATGCGCTTTATACATATTAGTAAGGCTCACCTAATTATCCGCTCAAATTTGTCTCCATATTACAGAAGGACATAATTCTTGAAAAATTCAGGTAGGATGACTTTAAATTAATACATAGCTTTTTGAAAAACTTCCCTTTTGAAGAAAATTGAAGACTCTTTAAGTTCATTCATTGTTAAAGAAGAATGAGGGGGACCCGATCGAAGGTATAAATGGGAAAATAGGGATTAATATCGGGGTTTAACAAAGGTTTTGGGATATCTCTCCAAAGAGAAAACCCCCAGTTTGGATTTAAATTAGATAAATTTTGATTTACAAGGACTAGGAAAGTATTGTTGGAAAAAGGGTAGTTTTGGGTGAGTGGAACAGTTTACCAGTTGGGTTATTGAGGCTAGGCTTTGGGTAGTTTCAAATTTAGGTTTGGGTAAGTACATGAGTGGGGGGGGTTGGATTTGAGTGGGTTTTTACATCAGAGTTTTTTTCTTGGGGGCATTGGAAAAATTGGGTTGGTCAAACTTTTGTGGGAGAATTGTAAAGGACTGCCTTGTAGGGGCCCCAGGCCCGCTGCAGTGTTCCTCCTTTCTTTTTTTTTATTTCTTATGTGACACAGAATATTCAAAAAGAGAACATAAGTTCTTGAAAGTAGCATACAAATAAAATAATGCAGATGAAAAGGCTCAGGCCCATTGTCTGGGGGTTAATTTTCCCTTTGAGGAAGGCCTTTAACCTAGCAACCTTGGTTTTCCCCCCCATTCCCCAGGCACTTTAGACTCATTGGGCTTTCAGCTTCCCCCCTTATACCGATAATGAGAATTGCCTCCCCCCCCCCCCTCTGTAATGTTATTTCTAACCCAAAGTTTTTATTTGATTTAACCCATGTGGCGATGTCTCCCTGAGTGTGCAAAGGGAATCACACTCCCAAACCTGTTGGTATTAACGTACCTTTCCGTGCAAGGGTATGAATTGTTCCAGATAGCGTATTTGGGGTGAGTTTTGGAAATTTTTTCAGCCCCAGTACTGTAGATTTTTCCTTTCACCCATAACCTTTTAGACTACTAGTGACTTACCAGCCCGCTACTTTCCGACATAAACAGAAAGCAACTTAGCTCGTGATGATAGTTCTTGCAGCCGCGGTTTATGGGTCTCCTTCGTAAGTTTTTCCCCCCCCCTGACTGTACAGTAGTGACAAAAAGGCACAAATACCGTGTGGGAAAGTACAAAATAACCCCACATGAAGAGAGGGCTTACGACGTTGGTCGACTTTGGGCCATTTACAAGTCACTTGTGATGTTAATGGCCAGTAGGCCGAAACGTCGTCGTAAGCTCCTCTCTTCTATTGGGGTTTTTTGTATACAATAATGATAATACAGCATTTTACTACTGAATGTAAGTGAAATGCGCATTGGTACGCATGTTGGCGGATGACCCTTATGTCACGGGATCTATGGTAACTCCAATCAAATCTCACATCTATCTATTAGACTGCAGTTAACACAAGACAATGTGGTATGACTGAACTTACCTGGGTATTGTAACTGACCAATTTCCCCTAGCTTGTAGGGGAAGTTTAATGACCCTGATGTCGTTGTCTGTAGGCTTCTACAGATGCGGAATTATATTGTCCTCACTCGCAACGTATGAGTGCACGCCGTGCAACACTGTGCACGCCGTGCAACACACGTTAACACTGTATCGTGATTTATACCGTAGGTCACTATACTCGTGTTTGTTTTTGGACACTAGTTCCCTCAAGGGAGGTTCCTTGACGCTGCTGAGGGGCTCTTGATCTAGGGAATTGGATCTGTGCTACAGTTCCCTGAATTAAGCCTGAATACCTTCCATCTCCCCTACAGGCGCTGTTTAATCCTATGGGTTTTAACGCTCCCCCATGATTATAATGATAATACTAGTTAAATTTACTAGTGAAGTGATAGTATTTCAGAGTTTACCGCACAAGTTCACTATTATCTTTGTTCTCAAGGGGAGATTTTGTGACGTATGTACTCTGAGTCCTGAAGTCTGACTGGCCGCCCTGTGGGCCGCCCTCCAGTTCCTCGTACCCACAAAGGAAATGCTGAGTTTGGTTTTATATACCTTCCTTGCTACACATTGCAACAAAGATTAACACAAGAGGGCAGTTTCCTTGTCGTTTAGCCAGGGGCTAATAATGCCCCTGACTTGTAGATTAAGTGGGGCGCAGGTTTTCTCTTAATTTTCCTGCTATGGGAAAAGTAATTACTCAAGGTTTAACCCTCATTGTGTAGTTGCTTAGAAATTCTAACAAGGAGAGAGAGACGTTACATGGTGACGTCTGGTAAATACTGCTTCTTTAAAACTGTTGTGGGAGGAAGTGGAAGAATCCACTAGCCCCTTTCCGAGAGGGCTAAGCCCTTCACAGGGCTGAGAGAGACCCCTTTCAAGGAGAATTTTCTCCACACCTAGGTTCGTCTAAATCATACTAGTTTCCAATCTAGTACAGGGTGTTTCAAATGGATGGACCTAATTTCAAAGCAAACTGCTTTGGTACTGAGTCCATCTCTTTGAAACACTTTGAAACACTTTGAAACACTTTGTATAGCAGAAGAGTCTTAGTTTTTTCTTACAGAAAATTGTTTGTTTTATATGAGGGGAAAACTAATGATTTCTGTGACTTCAAGTTAATGAAGCAGAGAGGAGAGAGAGACACACCAGAGAGAGAGAGAGAGAGAGGAGGGAGAGAGAGAAGAGATGAGAGAGAGAGAGAGAAGAGAGAGAGAGAGGGACAGACAGCAAAACTTCAAGCACTGGGAATTGCAGGCTCTACGCTATGTCTCCTCATGATTACCTTCATGGTAGATCTCTAAGTGTAGTCCTCAATGGAACGGAAATCAGCAAGACATCTATTGGGGCAAGCGTTCCACAAGGAAGTGTGCTGGGTCCACTGTTATGGAATGTCTCTTCAACGACCTTCTTATCTCATCCAGAATCACATGCATATGCAGACGACTGTACACTGACATTCACTTATCCAAGAGAAGAAATGCCAGCTGCTCTAAGCTACATCAATCACCAGCTGAGAGTATATCAGCTTGGGGAAATAGATGGCAAGTAACATTTGCACCTGAGGAAAACGCAAATGATGATCGTCTCTAGGCACCATGATGGTAATGCTGGTGCAGTAGTAAGGATGAATGGGAGGATGTTGGCACCTGGAGAGAAGTGATATCCTTGGGGTGTGAAATTTGCTCCAAACTAACCATGAAGACCATGTTGTAATCTTGCAAACAAGGCAGCAGGAAGCTTACAGCACTTCGCCGTATCTCGCATCTGCTGACAGTAAGGGGTTGCAAGATACTGTACGAGGCACAAGTACGCTCACACCTTGAGTATGCTCCACTTTCTTGGTGTGCCTGTCCCCCTCTCATCTGCGACTGCTTGACAGAGTAGAGAACAGAGCAAGACGTCTCATCTTCGCCTGGACCATTGGATGGATCTGTATTTCAGCAGAGCTCAACAGGAGGGATGTGGGTGGCCTTACTGTTATGTACAGGCAATATTGTCAATACCACACTGGATCCCATCTCGATGGACAGCGCGAAACAAGCTTTTATGCCAAAGGAGGGCATGAGAAGGCAAAGCAATTCACTCTGGCATGTACCCTTTCCAGAACATCATCATTTGAGATATACATACCCAGGATGACTCGCGTATTGACACATACGTTCTAGCATAAGATGATACGAGGGACTAACGTCAGTTGATCAAATGAAAATGCTGGCCACAGATGGCTCCAACTTCATCCTGTTCCCTACTTGTATGTCTCATACAATAAAAATGCTTTCAAATGAGCTGATGTAGGTATACAGCTCTTAGCTTGTCAATAAAGTTAGGAATTCCTTAACTGTAAAATAGCTTGTCAATAAAGTAGGGACCCTTAAAACCTTGTAAACCATTGTAAAAAAAAAAAAAAAAAAAAAAAAAAAAAAAAAAAAAAAGAGAGGAAGGAGAGAGGAGAGAGAGAAGAGAGAGAGAGAGAGAGGATAAAAAATAAATAAGTTTTCTTGGATTTTTAACCCCGGGGGGTTAGCC
The DNA here is from genome assembly GCF_026875155.1 of Cherax quadricarinatus. Lineage (NCBI taxonomy): Eukaryota > Metazoa > Arthropoda > Malacostraca > Decapoda > Parastacidae > Cherax > Cherax quadricarinatus. The sequence goes on from NC_069457.1 coordinate 15,387,180, forward strand.
ACCCAGGATCCCAAAAATTTCATGGTCATCGAGGACGCCCTAACTTTTTTCCTTTGGGGGGTCCTTAATTTTCCCCCCCGGTCGCCCCCCCGTCGACTAAACCCAGGACCTTTTTGGAGGGAAACGGGACAAAAGGTGAAGGGGGAAAGTGGGAAGTTTCCAGCCGGGAAAAACAAAAGGGCCCTGGTGGGAAGGGGAGCACCACCACCACCAGAGAGAGAGAGAGAGAGGAGAGAGAGAGGGGAGAGGAGAGAGAGAAGAGAGAGAAGAGACAGGAAGAAGAGAGACAGAAAGAGAGAAGAGAGAGGGGAAAACCAAACAAAAACAGAGAGAGAGGGGGGGGGGAAGTGGAGAGGAGAATGAAAAGAGACGAGAAGAGAGAGAAGAAGGAGAGAGAGAGAGAGAAAAAAGGGAGAGAAAAGAGAGAGGACAGGGAGACGAGGAGGAGACAAGGAGGGAGGGAGAAACCGAGAGAGGAGAGAGAAAAGGGGAAGACAAAGAGAGAGAGAGAGAGGGGAGGAAGGGGAGATGAGAGAGGAGAAGAGAGAGAGAAAAGAGAGAGAGAGAGAGAGAGGAGAGGAGAGGAAAGAGAGAAAGAAAAAAGAGAAAAGAGAAGAGAGAGAGAGAAGAGAGAGAGAGGAGAGAGAGAAGGGGAGAGGGGGGGAGAGGAGGGAGAAGAGAGGAGAGAAGAAAAGAGGGGAGAGAAGGGGAGAGAGAGGAGAGAGAGAGAAAGGGAGAGGGGGAGGGGGAGAGAGACAGACAGAAGAGAGAGAGAGAGGAAGAAAAAGAGAGAGAGAGAGAGAGAAGAAGAAACAGAGAGAGGAGAGAGACGCAGAGAGAGGAGAGAGAGGAGGAGAGAGGAGAGAGAAGAAGAGAGAGAGGAGAGAGAGAAAAAAGGAAGAAGAAGAAGAAGAGAGAGAGACCAGAGAGAGAGAGAGAGAGAGGGGAGGGAAAAGGGAGAGGGGGAGAGGGGGGAGAGAAGAAAGAGGGAGAGAAAAGGGAGAAAGGGACGAGAGAAAAGAGAGAGAGAGAAGAGAGAGAAGAGAAGACAGACAGACAGGAGGAGAGAGAGAGGAGAGAAAAAGGGAGAGAGAGAGAGAGACAGCAGACAGAGAGAAAGAGGGGGAAAGAGGGAGACGGAAGACGCAGAGAAGAGAGGAGAGAGAAGAGAGGGGAGAGAGAGAGAGAGAGAGGAGAAGAGAAGAAGAAAAAAGAGAGAGGGGAGAGGGAAAAGAGAGAGAGAAACAGACAGACAGACAGGAAGAGAAGGGAGAGAGAGAGAGAAACAGACAGACGGGCCCAGACGACAGACAGACAGAGAGAGAGAGAGAGAGAGGACAGGGGGAAGAGAGAGAGAGAACAGAGAGAGAGGGAGAGAGGGGGAGAGAGGGGGGAGGGGGAGAGAGAGAAAAAAAACAGACAGACAGAGAAGAGAGAGAGAGGGGAAAAGAGAGAGAGAGAGGGGGAGAGAGAGAGAGAGAGGGGGAGAGAGGGGGAGGGGGGGAGAGAGAGAGAGGGGGGGGAGAACAGAGAGAGAGGAGAGAAGGGGAGAGAGAGAGTAGGGCAGCTACATATGCTAGTAATATCAAACACTTCAACAAAAACTGTAAAAAAAAAATAATCGTTGTTTTTTTTTTATTCTGTTACAAATAGTGAACGTAATGACATAAAACTTTTGTTATAATACGTGGGGGAGGTAATGTTTCTAGTACGATAAAAAACAGAAAAACCTGAGAATTATCTGATAATAAATTTATCGTGAAAGTTACACTTTTTAAAACTCTGTTTTTTTGAAACGGTGACTTACCAGTGAACGAAAAAGAAAATTAATCCCATTTTCTCTGAGTAAATTTTTGTAACGATATATAGGGGAACAGCTTTAAGGGTTGATTGAGAGGATAGAAAAAATTTGATAATTTATTACGGGGGCCCTAAGGCCTAGGGCCCATAGGGGTCAAAAAGGACGAAATTTCTAAAACTATCAAGGACACTTATCTGCTTGAGATAAGTTTTAACGTACACAAAGTGAACACCCGGGATACACAAGACCCGGGAGTAAAACTGGGGGGTGTTCGGGGGGTTAACCCCCCCGCAGTCCTGTCTATGACCAGGCCTGTGGTGGATCAGGGCTAAACAACCAGGTGTTATTTTGGCTGACGTAAACCGACATAGAACACAACCCGCTGATCTACTGATTTTAGATGCTGGGTCGTCTTGTAGAAGCCAACGTCTATGGAACCCCCTTATGTATGCTGGGAGGCATTGAACATTTTGGGGCCCCTGCACTGTGTTGTCTCTAGCTTTCCATGGCGCTCCTGTTTTTCTCGGAGGGTGTTGCACCCCCTCCCGGGTCTTTTGCTTTCGAGGGAGTGATTTCCGTTTTCAAATTTGGATTTTCCAAGTTATTTTATCATATATCTTTCTCCCCTACGTTCCAAAGAAATAAGGTCAAAAAACTTCAAAGTTAAATAAAATGAAAATAACAGAGCGAGATACCCCAAAAACTCTACTGAATCACGGAAGGGGGGGGTTTGAAACCTTGGGGGGGGGAGTTCTAAAATTTACGGTCGGGGCTCATTTGCCAGGTTTAACCTCAACTGTTCCGTAATTTTTTTGCAGCTGTGTTATTACTGAAAGCAATGTGACGAGTCTATTCACCTCGCCTTTGGGTAAGTCACAACTGGACCAGAAAAAATAGAGAAGGTTCGAAGACGTTTTAGTCTTTTATGTGGTGGAATGGGTTTTAAAAACCGACAAGTTGAAAATTGAGACACTTATGCAGCACAGGGGGAAACTTTATTCAGGAAACGTTTCGCCCAAAGTGGCTTCATCAGTCCAAACAAAGAGGAAGGCTTAAAGGGGAGGAGGAAATGAGGGAATCGTCCTCAAACCGGATCGAGTGTTCGTCCCCATTTTTACATTCTTTTTACATTCTAAGTTGATGGATGAACACATCGACTCCCGTTTTTGGGGATGATTACCTCATTTCCTCCTCCCTTACGCTTTCCCCTTGTATTGGATTAGAAGCCCCTGTGTGGCGAAAAATTTCCCGAATAAAGTTCCCATGTGCTGCATAAGGTCTCAATCTTCAAAATTGTCGGGTTTTTCAAAAACCTTCATACAACTGTCGAAACCCGCGCATCTTGGGGTCTTTTACAAAGAATTCTTCAACACTTGTTCAACCTTTGGACGAAGACCTACTTCGACTAGTGGATGGTACCCCATGACCCCCCCTCCCTCTGCTTCATCACCCCACTAAGTATATAAGCCACGTCACGGCCCTGTGCTTACTTCTACAAAATTGATGGGTGAAAAACATCGACTCCAGGTTGAGGGGTGATTACCTCATTCTCCTCCCCTTTCCCTTTCGCCTTCCCTTTGTATTGGATGATGAAGCCACGTGTGGCGAAACGTTTCCTGAATAAAAATTCCCATGTGCTGCATAAGTTTTCTCAATTTTTTTATTTCTATGGGTTTTTTCCAGCAGTTGTGACCTTGACATTGGGGCCAGGATGAACCAAACGTTTTTCACAAAAATCCTCCTTTAATGTAGTTAAGTATTGGAAAAATTTAGTTCAGGAAAGGTATAGGAAAATATGGTTTTTGGGAATAGAGTTTTGGATGAGGGGAAAAAACCCGAGTACTTTAAGAGGCCAGAAAGTTGGTGCTTTAGAAAAAAGTTGGGTAAATACATGATGATGTGGGTGGGTTTTGAGTTAGACCCGAAGCTTTTGTACAAGGTCGGTTGCCGTTTTTTCCCCCCTTTAAGTCAATGTGACCTGCCTGATAGGTTGGGGCTTGCATAAGCGGAGGAGACTTGGGGCCGCCTCGCTGGGCCAGTAAACCCCTCCGATGTTTCGTTCTTATGTTCTTATTTTTTATGAAAGTTCCCGCACGGTAAGTGACTTTTTTTTCTTAAATGAATCTGCTAATTTGTGCGCGTGTATCATGTAGTGGTTGCGGGGTCGAAAATCAGTACTGGCCCCGCCTCTTACTGATCGCTATTTGGGGACTTGTTTCCGAGCTTTTTCAACCTCGTCTTAAAACTATGTATGGTTTCCGCCTCTACTACATCACTTTCGACTTTCCCGTCAACTCTTGACTGAAGAAATACTCCTAACATCCCTGTGATTCGAGTCTTCACTTCCAGTTGGACCCATGTTTCGGGGGCCCCCTCTCTGGAACATCCGTCTCTGTCCACCTTATCTATTCCCCGCAGTATTTTTCATGTCTTTCAGTCTCCCCCGACCCCCTGTCCCACGAAGAGGACATTTCCCGGGAAGTCCCCCTTGTAAGCATTTCCATGAGCTCCGGAACAAACCCTTTTTTCAAACCTTTTCACTTCTCTAATTTTTTGAGTGGAGTGTAAGGTGTGTGTGTACTCACCTGTTTTTACCACCTAGTTGAGGTTGCGGGGTCGATCCCAGCTTCGGCCCCCCCCCTTTTCACTGTCGCACTAGGCACTTTTCCCCCCGAAAACCCTGAGCTTTATCATACCCTGCTTAAACTATGTATGGATCCTGCCCCCATACATCGGTCCCAAAAATATTCACTTTCTGACTATCTGTGTGTTGGTGTGTGTGTGTTTGTGTGTGTGTGTGTGGTGCCACCTAGTTGAGGGTTTCAGGGGTCGATCCAAGCTCCTGTGTGTGTGTGTGTTTTGTGTGTGTGTGTTTGGGGGGTGTGTGGTTTGGTGTGGTCACTTTCTTTGTCTGGCCTCCCTCGGGGCAAAAATGCCTTAAAGAGTCATCACGTGACTAAAATCCTCAGATATCACCTTTGTTTTGAATCCCCCTTGGCGAGTAAAAAGACAGGTAAATCTTTTTTCTTATATTCATCTTAACGTAGTTTTTTTAACGTCAGAGTGAGTCAGCCCCCTAACCCCGAGTGTTGAGGGACCCCAAAATATGGGAACAAGGGGCCCGCTACCTCTTGTGGGTGTGAATTTCTGAGAGGAGAGGGAAAGGGTGGTTTCAAATTGACTCTGGACCGTGCGAGACCGTGCGGTTTGACAATGAATTAACGTGAAAGTTTTGAATGATAAGGAAATTTTTATTTCCGGGACCCAATACACCCACTTACGTGAATCAGTCGTAGTTTTAGATACTGTAATCAAAATATAATATTGGGCAGTTAGCAAAAACTCGTTAAAAAATTTGTCATTTTTTAAATTTTCCCTTTACGTTTAAAAATTTTTTTTTTCCATTTTAAATTTAAAAAACAATAATTTTGTACCAAAAAAATTTGAAAACTTTCCTAACCCTTATTATAACAAAAACAATTTTAAATTTAACCTAATCCAACTAAATATATTTTTGATAAGTTTGCCTAAATTTTTAATACACCAAAAACCCAACAAACATATTTTTTTCGTTAGGGTTTAAAAAGATTTTTGCGAAATTTTTGCTACCAAATTTTTGCTTGTTTTTCGGGAACAAAAAGTTGTATTAAACTAAAATAGCAAATTTTACCCATTCGGCACGCATATAAATATAAATAATAAATTTTTATAATATATATAATTAGATATTTAAAAAAATTTTAAAATATATATAAATTATATATATATAATATATATATATTATGTCGTGCCGAATAGTAAAATGGTCAATTTCAAAACTCATTTTAAAAATTTAAATCCTTTCTAAAATTGGCTTTATGCGTTTAAAAATTTTTATTTTTTATTTTAAAGTTAATGTAAAAATTTTTCTTTGTTCCCAAAAAAATTTAGAAAACTTACCCAAATTATTATAAGGAACAATTTTTTTAGCCTAACCCAACTAAAAAATTTTTAAAATTTTTTTTTAAAAATTTTAAAATAAACAAACCAGTGAAATAATTTTTTTGTTAGGTTTTAGAATGATTTTGGCGAAATTATTGCAACACAAATTTTCACTTGTCCAATGGAAAAAAACGTTTCTATTTAAGCCAAGATCGCAAGTTTGCCTATTCGGGACGACATATATTTTTAATATATATTTTTATAAAATATTTAAATTATATATATATATATATATATTAAAATTTTATATTATATTTTAAAATATAATCATACCCCCGCTGTTAGGCTGGTTAACGTAAGGCTGGTTAACGTAAGAGCTGGTTAACGTAAGAGCTGGTTTTAAACGACAGGGATGAGCAAGTGTTGGGAGAGAAGATTTGAGAGTGAGAAAATATGAGAAGGTTGGGGGCTGTAACTAGTAACCAGGTTGAAGGACATAAACGTCTGCAGTAAAGTTGTCCGAAGTGGTATAACTTGTGTCCTCTCACCCACAAGTATAACCTCAGCCAGTGTGTGGTAGTGTGGGGTCAGGAAGTACCCACAAGTTATAACCTCAGCGAGAGTGTGGTAGTGTGGGGTCGGAAGTACCCACAAGTATAAACCTCTGCCAGAGTGTGGTAGTGTGGGGTCAGGAAGTACCCAAAGTATAACCTCAGCGAGAGTGTGGTAGTTTTGGGGTCAGGAAGTACCCACAAGTATAACCTCAGCCAGAGTGTGGTTTGTGTGGGGTCAGGAAGTACCCCCAAGTAAAAAACCTCAGCCAAAGGTGTGGTAGTGTGGGGTCAGGAAGTACCCCCAAGTATACCTCAGCTGTTTTGTGGTAGTGTGGGTGTCAGGAAGTACCCACAAGTAAACCTCAGCCAGAGTGTGGTAGTGTGGGGTCAGGAAGTACCCACAAGTATAACCCCAGCCAGGTGTGGTAGTGTGGGGGTCAGGAAGTACCCCCAAAGTTTTAACCTCAGCCAGAGTGTGGTAGTGTGGGGTCAGGAAGTACCCACAATTATAACCTCAGCCAGTGTGTGGTAAGTGTGGGGTCAGGAAGTACCCACAAGTATAACCTCAGCCAGAGTGTGGTAGTGTGGGGTCAGGAAGTACCCCCCAAATATAACCCCTGCCAGTGTGTGGTAGTGTGGGGTCAGGAAGTACCCACAAGTATAACCTCAGCCAGAGTGTGGTAGTGTGGGGTCGGAAGTACCCACAAGTATAACCTCTGCCAGAGTGTGGTAGTGTGGGGTCAGAGTCCACAAGTATAAAATCTGAAAATGTGGTGTGTGGGGGAGGATACCCACAATAAAATCACCCAAATGTGGTAGTGTGGGGTTAGGAAGTACCCACAAGTATAACCCCGCAGAGTGTGAGTGTGGGGTTTAGGGGGTACCCCCAAAATTTTAAACCCCACCAGGTGTGGTAGTGTGGGGTCAGGAATACCCCAAGTATAAACCTCAGCAGTTGTGGTAAATGTGGGGTCAGGAAGTACCACAAGTTAACCTCACCAGAGTGTGGTAGGTGGGGGTCGGAAGTACCCAAAGTATAAACAGCCAAGTGTGGTAGGTGGGGTCAGGGGTACCCCCCAAAATATAACCCCGCCCTGTGGGTAGTGTGGGGTCAGGGAAATACCCCAATATAACCTCAGCCGAGTTTGGGAGTGTGGGGTCGGAAAATACCCCAATATAACCCAAAAGGGGTGTGGGAGTTGGGGGCAGGAAGTACCCACAAGTATAACCCCAGCCGGGGGTTTGGGAGTGTGGGGTCAGTAAGTAACCCCGTATAACCTCGCCGAGTGTGGGAGTGTGGGGTCAGGAAGTACCCCCCAAAATATAACCCCTGCCAGTGTGTGTAGTGTGGGGGCAGGGGGTTTCCCCCAATAAACCTCAGCCCGAGTGTG
>NC_069457.1:15395346-15441431 GCF_026875155.1 Cherax quadricarinatus
AAAAAAATTTTCCCCCCCCTTCCATTTATTGCACTCGATTTCTTTTCCTTTTTAAATAAAGTTTCCCCCCACTGCAAAATTTTCCTCACCAAAACCCCATCCTCCTCAAACATCCTAAAGTCTCTCCTCTACACAATCTAACCCCGCCTTCCAACCCAAAACAAGAACACCCCCCCCGTCCACCCTACGCCCTTATAAAACCCCTTTATTTTCCATGCCCACAAAACTTGTTCGCCCTGGCACACCATCTTTCCCCCATTACAACCTTCCCAATTTTTTTACCAATTTTATTTAAAACACCTTGACAAAAAAATTTAAAAAATCCCCACACATTAATGATAAACCCTCTTAATTAGGATATTATTCGTATTTTCCCCCTTTGGGAACCAAACTACTACCCCTGCCTTTGTTTTAGACTCATCCCTTCCCCTTACCCTTTCATTACATTCACCAACTGCACCAAAAATTTCCCTTCAGACATCCCGTTGCCAAAAAAAATTTCTTTTTGGGTTTCCACTATCCCGGTGCTTTCCCGACACTCATCCTTTTAAACCCGCCCACACTCCCTTCATCTATGGCCCTTCTATCATCGCTCTATCTGCGACTCTAGGTTTTTTTACCCCTTCTCAAAAAATCTTCATATTGCCATCTTCCTGTTTCCCCCTCTCAATATATCTCAAATCACTTACAGCTAACCACTATATTTTTCCGTAGTTACAAACCTCTGTCCCTCGATCCCTCCCACTCCTATGTACGCCCCACTTAAACATAGTCATTGTCCTCTGTCGGTCTTTAATCCCGCAATAAAGGGGATGGCTTATCTCCCCATAAAACATCTTCCAATCCCCCTCCTTTCCTCACCATAAAATCTTGCTTCTGCATTCCATAAATTGCCTTTGATGCCCCAATCTCTTGACTGGAGGGCCCCCACTAAACCTTAAAGCACTTTTAAACTGCCCCTTTCCCAAAATATCTCTGAACCCAAATTTTTTCCATTAAATTACCCCTTTCCTTTCCCTTTAAAAAATTTTTTGTTTCCTGTTTAGCATTTCCCCCCACCATCGTAGTAACACCCCCTTTTTCCCCCCCTGGTCCACTCATTTTCCACCCCCAAACAAAACTATCACCGTCCTCCAGCTCATCTAAAAATTCCACTTAATTTTCCAAAACTCTTTAACGTTTGGGGTAAACCTCCCATCCCACATCCCGACCACTCCCCTAGATCGAAAACCTCTTTTTTGTTTCTGATTAGCAACCTTAACCCGGGGGGAAGCATAAATTCGAATGTCGTGCCGCATACCCCCTCATTAAGTATGCCCCTTCCACCCCCCCCCCCTCACACATCCGCAAAGCCTGCTCCCCTTAAAACATCCGTAGACCCCAAATCACCCTGCAATCCCTCCGGCTCACATCTTTTCTAGTATACCCTATTCCAAAATCCCTCCAAAATAATGAATAAATAGGTAAACCCGCTATGATTAATTAGTGTGTCCCTTACAAATTCCTCTTTAACACGTCTATTTATGAAATCACCTGTTTACGAATATGACGAATATGACGAACACCTGAGGTCAACCCTTAAGAAGGCACTGAACCTGTCACTAGAGGATCAGCCATTGGGATCAGGCAACCTCCCGTTACGACTGGGAGTTATAGGGTGCCGCAAAGCAAACGCCGTTTACTTTTACCTGTTTTCTGTCTTCGTGTTTGGCTTCCAGTGCATTAGTCAAGAAGATTGTTCCCGAACGCTTGAGAGATGTGGTAGGAGCTCAAGACCCCAGGTTTACTGAAGCAGCGATTCGGTGGGACACTCTTACAGATTCCTCCAGTAGACCAGCTCCTCCCAAAGAACACAAACAGTCCCACAGGGACAAACCGATCATGAGAAAAAAATCGCCAAACACAATGCTCTCAAAACGCCTCAGGAAGGGACAAAGCTCGTCTCCTGGCAGTGAAGGCACCACACTCAGGGAGGATTTCCTGTTTGTGTTCCCCAATTCTCTGTGCACTCGACTAGACCCACGGCCATTCGGATGGTGTTGCCTCTTCGGCCTAGCCGCCCCATCCTCACCGAACATAGGTGTATTTGCCGGCAGGGCGACAGCTGATCAATTCGGACTTCATGGTTCTGTGTGTCAACAGCAGAAGGGGAAGTATGCCAGGGCATGAGGAGGTCAATGAAATAAAGAGAAGCTCGCCACAGCTGTTGCCCAGTCAACGGAACCCCAAGTGCAGAGGTCTGACGGAAGTCTAAAGCGTCCTGATGGTGCCACTATGCTTACCTTGGAGGAGGGAAGCAGATTGCCTGGGACTAACATGTGCGCCACATTGTCGACACTACTTGCCATATCCGTAGTGGAAGGGGGTGGAGCTGCAGCCACAGGGGAGACTCAGAAGATCCGCAAATATGATGACTACCCCTTGCTATTACTTCATTCCAATAGGGTCGGAGACCCTTGGAGCATGGGCAAGGTGTGCTCCAACGTTCTCAAGAGCTAGGTGGAAAAGATCTTCATAGAAACCAAGGACACAGGGCGACCAGCTTCCTCTTTCAGAGATCAGTGTTGCGATCAAGGAGGAAATGCCTGCGCATTGGACACGCGGCCCACGCAGGAGCTGGGACGAAGTATCGAGATGTAGCTCTGAGTTACCTATGTTGTTTTTACTTTGTATCAATTTTTGTGAATGTTTTGTCAATGTATTTGTCTTTAAATAACATTTATTATATATATATTTATATATATATATATATATATTATGTATATATATATATATTATATATATATATATATATATATATAATATAGGGGTGGTAGGAGTAAATTCTCAAACAGCTTCGGGAGAATCTTGAGTTTTCCTGAAGCAGTTTAGTCTTTTCTCTGAGGATGAGGGTCCTATAACAGTTCTAGAGGTGATACCTCCGATATAGTATATATATGGTAAGTGTATGGTTGAGTTATAATGAAGAAAATAAGCGTACGACGGAGAATAGGATAGCAGATGAACAAGGAGGCTTTAGGAAAGCAGGGGTGTGTGGACCAGGTGTTTCAGTGAAAACAATAAGTGAACGTATTTAGATAGGCAAAAGAGGCTTTGTGGCATTTATGGATTTGGAAAAGGGTATGACAGGTGGATAGGGGGGCAATGTGGCAGAGTTGCAAGTGTTATGGTGTAGGAGGTAGGTTCTGAAAGCAGTCGAAAGAGTTTTTCCGAGGATAGTGAGGCTCAAGATAGAGTATGTAGGAAAGAGGGAATTTTTTCCAGTAAAAGTAGGCCTTAGACTAAGGATGTGTGATGTCACCGTGGGTGTTAATATATTTATAGATGGGGTGTAAGAGAAGAAAATGAGTGGGTCTTGCATGATGCGTGGAGTTAAAAGATAAAGAATCACACACAAAGTGGGAGTTGTCACAGCTGCTTCTTTGCTGATGACACTGTGCTCTTGGGAGATTCTAAAAGAGAAGTTGCAGAGATTGGTGGTGAATTTGGTAGGGGTGCAAAAGAAGAAATTAAAGGGTTTAAATACGGGAAAAGGGAGTAAGGTTATGAGGAAAAAAAGATTAGGTGATAAAAGATTGGATATCAGATTGGGGAGAGAGTATGGAGGAGGTGAACGTATTCAGATATTTGGGAGTGGACGTGTCAGCGGATGGGTCTATGAAAAATGAGGTGAATATAGAATTGATGAGGGAAAAAAAAAAGTGAGTGGTGCACTTAGGAGTCTGTGGAGACAAAGAACTTTGTCCTTGGAGGCAAAGAGGGGAATGTATGAGAGTATAGTTTTACCCAAAGCTCTTTATATGGGTGTGAAGCGTGGGTTTATGAATGTTGCAGCGAGGAGAAGGCTGGAGGGGAGTGGAGATGTCATGTCTGAGGCAATGTGTGGTTTTGAATATAATGCAGAGAATTCGTAGTTTGGAAGTTAGGAGGAGGTGCGGGATTACCAAACTGATGTCCAGAGGGCTGAGGGAAGGGTTGTTGAGGTGGTTCGGACATGTAGAGAGAATGGAGCGAAACAGAATGACTTCAAGAGTGTATCAGTCTGTAGTGGAAGGAAGGCGGGGTAGGGGTGGCCTAGAAGGTTGGGGGAGGGGGAAAGGGGGGTTTTGTGTGCGGGGGCTTGGACTTCCAGCAGGCAGCATGAGCTTTGTTTGATAGGTGAATGGAGACAAATGGTTTTTAATACTTGGACTGTTGGTTGGAGTGGAGCAAGTAACATTTATGAAGGGATTCGGGGAAAACCGGCGGCCGGACTTGAGCCCTGGAGATGGGAGTACAGTCCCTTTGCACTCTGAAGGAGGGGTGTTAATGTTGCAGTTTAAAAACTGTAGAGTAAAGCACCTTCGGGCAAGCAGTGATGGAATGATGGTGAAGTTTTTTTTTTTGGGCCACCCTGCCTTGGTGGGAATCGGCAGTGTGTAAAAAAAAAAAATATATAATAATAATATATATTTATATATAATATATAAATATATATATATTTATATTATATATATATAATATTTTATATATTTATATAATTATATATAAAATTTTATAATATATATATATTAGTATTTTAGCGTGTGTGTGTGTACTCGCCAAATTTGTGGTTGCAGGGGTCGTACTCAGCTCCTAACCCTCTCTTCCTGATCGCTAGTAGGTCCTCTCTCTGGGTTCCAGGGCTTTCTCATTTCCTCGTCTTAAGCTATGTATGGTTCCTGCCTCCACTAAATCACTTGTTAGGCTATTCCACTTCCTGACAACTCTATGACTGAAGAAATACTTCCTAACATCCCTCTGACTCGTCTGAGTCTTCAGCTTCCAATTGTGACCCCTTGTTTCTGTGTCTCCTCTGTGGAACAGCCTGTCTCGGTCTACATTATCTGTTCCACGCAGTACTTTGTATGTCGTTATCATGTCTCCCCTGACCCTACTGTCCTCCAGTGACGTCAGTCCGATTTCCCTTAACCTTTCATCGTAGGACATACCCCTGAGCTCCGGAACTAGCCTTGTTGCAAACCTTTGCACTTTCTCTAAAATATTGACGTGTTTGACCAGGTGTGGGTTTCAAACTGGTGTTGCATACTCCAGTATGGGCCTGATGTATACAGTGTACAGTGTCTTGAACAATTCCTTACTAAGGTATCCGAACGCTATTCTCAGGTTTGCCAGGCGCCCGTATGCTGCACCAGTTATCTGGTTGATGTGTGCCTCCGGTGACATCCTCGATGTTATGGTCACCCCACTATCTCCTTGAGCGAGGTTTGCAGTCCTTGGCCACCCAGTCTATACTCTGTCTGCGGTCTTCTTTGCCCTTCTTCGATCTTCATGACTTTGCATTTGGCGGGGTTAAATTCGAGAATCCAGTTGCTGGACCACGTGTCCAGCCTGTCCAGGTCTCTTTGAAGTCCTACCTGATCCTCATCTGATTTAATTCTCCTCATTAACTTCACATCATCTGCGAACAGGGACACTTCTGAGTCTATCTCTTCCATCATGTCATTTACATATACCAGATATAGCACTGGTCCCAGGACCGACCCTTGTGGGACCCCGCTCGTCACAGGAGCCCACTGTGATACCTCATCTCGTACCATGACTCGTTGCTGCCTCCCTGTCAGGTATTCTCTGATCTATTGCAGTGCCCTTCCTGTTATACACGCCTGATCCTCTAGTTCCTGCACTAGTCGCTTGTCAGGAACTGTGTCGAAGGCCTTCTTGCGGTCCAAGAAAATGCAATCAACCCATCCCTCTCTCTCGTGTCGCACTTCTGTAACTTGTCATAGAACTCGGAAGGTTTGTGACACAGGATTTGCCTTCCATGAATCCGTGCTGGTTGTCGTTTATAATCTTGTTCCGTTCCTGGTGCTCCATCACTCTCCTCCTGATAATCTTCTCCATGACTTTGCATACTATACACGTCAGTGACACTGGTCTGTAATTTAGTGCCTCTTTTCTGTCTCCTTTTTTAAAAATGGGAACTACATTTGCGGTCTTCCATACCCAGGTAGTTGCCCAGTTTCAATGGATGTGTTGAAGATTGTGATTAATGGCACACACAGTATGTTTGCTCCCTCCCTGAGAACCCACAGGGAGATGTCCGGTCCCATTGCCTTTGAGGTATCATGGTCACTTAGCAGCTTCTTCACCTCCTCAGTTGTGTGTGTGTCATCCAGCACTTGTCTTCCCAGAGTCCTTCCTGTCTCCACTGTGAATACTTCCTTAAATCTCCTGTTGAGCTCCTCGCATACCTCTTGGTCGTTTCTTATGAGTTCCCCACCTTCTTCCCTCAGCCTGATCACCTGGTTTTTGATTGTCGTCTTTCTCCTAATGTGGCTAAACAGCAGTTTCGGGTCAGTCTTGGCTTTCAATGCTATATCATTTTTGTACTGTCGCTGGGCCTCCCTCCTTATCTGTGCATATTCGTTTCTGGCTCTTCGACTGATCTCCTTGTTTTCCTGGGTCCTTTGCCATTCTATACCTCTTCCATTCTCTAAATCATTTAATTTTTGCCTCCCTACACCTTCGGGTAAACCAAGGACTCGCTTTGGTCTTCCCATTGTTTCTGTTGCCCTTGGGAACAAACCTTTCCTCTGCCTCCTTGCATTTTGTTGTTACATACTCCAACATTTTATTTACTGTCTTTCCTACCATTTCTCTGTCCCACTGAACCTCCCGCAGGAAGTTCCTCATACCTGTGTAGTTCCCACTTTTATAGTTTGGCTTTCCCATTCGACTCCTGTTACCCTCTTCACCCGTAACTCTACTATGTAATCAAAACTCAGGACTACGTGGTCACTAGCTCAAAGTGGCCTCTCATATGTGATGTCATCAATGGCTAAGCTACTCGGGGTGAACACAAGGTCCAGCCTTGCTGGTTCATACTCCCCTCGCTCTCTGGTAGTGTCCCTGATGTGTTGATGCATGAGATTTTCCAGTACCACATCCATCATCTTGGCTCTCCATGTTTCGGGACCCCCATGAGGCTCCAGGTTTTCCCAGTCGATCTCCCTGTGGTTGAAATCACCCATAACCAGTAACTTTGCTTTGCACGATTGAGCTCTTCTTGCCACCTCAGCCAGTGTGTCCACCATCACTCTGTTTTTCACATCATATTGCTCTCGTGGCCTCCTGCAGTTCTGTGGTGGGTTATACATCACAGCAATGACTACCTTAGGTGTGTGTGTACTGCCGAATAGGTAAAATTGGTCAATTAGCAAGAACTGTGCCCTCTAGACAGTTGTAAAAAAATTGTGCTATGTACCCAAAGTTTAAGTAAAAATGTACATAATTACATATTCAAACTGTAAATGCTGGTCAGTCTTACATAGAAAAGAGTTGGGTTGTATTTGATCTGTGAACGTCCCAATTTTCCTGGGATACTTTAAATGGAAATTTTCATGCGAAAAACTCAGTACCTGGGCCGATGTATTTTAAGATGCTGGCTTTAAAGCTGGTATTTCTTAGCATAAAGATCGAATTTTGTTAAAATTTGATTATTATCTTTGTAATAACTTGTGAATAACTTTCCGGATTTGCTCTAAATCTTCAGAATTTAAAAACATATGCCGCACTCTACACTATTCCTGTCGCGTGCATTCATGTACAGAGGGCCGGGGTTTTGCTATTCCGGGATACCTGTTTCTGATCACGTAGCTACCAGTATGCATTTAGACATTTTAAACATACACCCCTCAAGGAGGGATGCCTTTTAGGTGACCATGGTCTAGTTATCATAATTGACGTGACATCTAATTTTATGCCTTTTTCTTGGATAAAACCTGTTAATCTACCTTTTGCTAAGCGTTATAAAATAATATTGATATATTTTCACCGTGATTCGTATTTCTATTTGAAATATGTAATTGAACTGAAAACGACTAAAAAATTAAAAATATCTTTAGGGGGGAAAAAAAAGCATTCTGAAGGACATTTAGTTGACTGCCGGGAAGCAAGGGATGGAAAAAGGAGGTAAGGAAAAAGGGAAATTTGGGGAGGGAAAAGGGGGAACAGGAACAAGGAGGGGAGGAAGGGAAAAACAAGTGAAGGGTGGGAGATTACTGTCAATTAATGCAATCATTAACTGGTAATGCTGACGCAACAGCACATGTGCCAACACAACCAAAAGACAGGACCGGTGATGGCAGGATTTAAAGGGTTAGAAAAGTCATGAGGTGAAAAAAGTGGTCAAGCGAGTAATGGCTGGTGCAGGTGCGAGAAAAACCCATTTGAAGACCCCCATGGTAAAATGGAGACATAATAGTGCTAGGGAAATTTGTTAGTAAAAGAAAAATGCAAAAATATTTCCAACGAAACCCTAATCTTATATACCCAAAACCAGCTTATTTTGTGTTGTGTGTGTGTGTGTAGAGTATATATTTATAAATATATTTAAATATATAAAATATATATATAATAATATATATATTAATAACATAGAAAAGAAAAGGTGATGAGGGTACAAAATTTAATAAAGAAAAATTGGATATCAAATTGGGAAGAGGATAGGAAGAAGTGAATTTTTCCAAACTTGGGGTTGACGTGTCGGGATGGATTTATGAAGGATGAGGTTAATCATAGAACTGTGAAGGAAAAAAGGTGGGTGGTGCTTGAGGTATTTGTGGAGTCAAAAAATGTTATTTGGGGAAAAAAGGGAAAAGATAAAATATGTAGTACCAACCTCTTATAGGGGATGTGAAGCTTGGGGGGGAAAATGTACAGCGGGGAGCGGTTGGGGCAGGGGAGAGCCCTGTTAAGGGGGCAATGTGTGGTGTAAATATTATGCAGAAAATTCGGAGTGGGGGAAATTAGGGAAGGTGTGGAGTTAAAAAAAAGCATTATGAGGGCGGGAAGGGGGGTTTGTTGGGGGGGTTTTGGTCTTTTAGGGGAAAATGGACAAAGTAGAATGACATGGAAAAGCATATAAATCTTGGGAGGAAAGAGGGGTGGGGGTCGCCCTCAAAAGGGTTGGAGAGAGGGGGAAAGGGGGGTTTTGTGGGCGGGGGGCTTGGACTTCCAGCAAGGTGCAGAGCGTGTTAGATAGGAGTAATAGACGAATGATACTGGGACCTGACGTTTGTTGGAGTGGACAAAATATTTAGTGAAGGGATTCGGGGAAACCCGGGTTATTTTCATATAGCGGCTTGATCCTGGAAATGGAAGACAATGCCTCACTTTAAAGGAGTGGTTTGGGATTTTGGGCGTTTGGGGGGATATTTGTGTATTTTTATACGTAATGCTTTAAAGTTGTATTTGAGCACCCTGAAAAAAACATGATAATTGTGAGTGGGGTGAAAGGTTGAATGTTTGAAAGTATTTTCTTTTTGGGGTTTTTCTTTTTTTTTGGGTCCCCTGCCCTCGGGGGTCCCCCTCCCTGGGTGGGTCCCCTGCCTCGGGTGAAAATATATATAAATAATATATATATATATAATATATATTATTAATATATATAATAATATTATATATATATAGCTTTAGGAGAGTCGTTTTAAAAGGCTCCCTCGTAGGGGGCCAGTGGGCCTTCTGCAGTTTTCCTACATTTTATGTTCTTTTCTTATATAATAGCAAAAAACCATTCTGAAGAAAGAGAAATTCCAAGCGTTTCGTGATAATACATTATCAAGTTCCCTTTATAATGTCAGTAGTCACGAAAACGCTTTGGGAAATTTTTCTATTTTTTCAGGGGTTGTTTTTGCTTTTTCTGAAATCACCTGTTTTTCTGTGTCTTTTGCTTTATATAATATATATATATATAAATATATATTATTTATATAATATATATAATATATATATATATATATATTATAATATTTATATTATTAAAATTGTATATTATACACAAACACACACTTTGTCGGGGAGGTTCGACACCACTCGGGTGGTTGCAAGGGTTTCCCCAATGACGCTCTGACACTCGGCCACAAATCCCAAAAACGGCCAGTGTTACAAACCCCGGGTTTTTTTTAGCCCGGACACACCAATGGCCCCTGGTTTCAGCCATTTCATTCTCCTCCGTATGTTCTGACCTCCAAGCGAGACCTTTAACGGCTTCAGTAGCACCCAGTAAAAAAAAAAAAACCTAACGAATGAAAGGTTAATCTAGTCGATCATTATACAACACTATTCCCTTTATAAATAAAGGAAAAAAAAAGCAACTTGTTTAGTAAACAAAACGAAAAAGAAGAAATAAAAAAATAGAAGGGAAAGCAAAGAAAACGTTTAAAATTTGTCTTCAATAAATAAAACCCAATGGAAATGTAAAAAATAATAAATTTTAAATTGATAATAACTCTCATAAGGGGGCGAGGGGGGAGGGTTGTCGAAATACAAAACCCCTTAATTTTTTTTAGTTTCTCTCCCCGGCATAAAAATTTTTTATATTTTAGATCTACAAGTCTATTTGAGAAAGCAAATATATATATTATATATATAATAAATATATATATATTATTTTATATATATTAAATATAATATAAAAATAAATATATATAATATATTTATAAAAATTTTAAATAAATATTTTTTTTTGTATGATAACTTTTTTACACCACATGACAGCTTTGGATAAAAATAATAATAAATAAAATTAATATCTTCTACAATCATGTACAAGGAAAACAAATACATTTAAAGGAAACAAGTACATGTACAAGGGGATACAAGTACATGTACAAGGGAACAAGTACATTACAAGATTCCAGTACATGTACAAAGGGAACAAGTACAGACAAGGGAAACAAGTAATGTACAAGGATACCCGTACTGTACAAGGTTCCCGTACTGTACAAGGTATACCAGTACATGTAAAAAGGATTTCAGTCATAGCGACATCAGTGACAACTACTATATAGAAAGCCGCTGTTATGCTGAGCATTTCCCGAAATTAGGGCGTTTTTTCCAGGATTACCCCACCAGTCCCCCAAACCCCGGAGCGACCCACACCATCCCCACCCCCCAGGATGTGACCCACACCATCCCCCTAACACCCAGGATGTGCCCACACCTCCACTAACACCCAGGATGTGACCCACACCAGTCCACTAACACCCAGGATGTGACCCACACCAGTCCACTAACACTCAGGATGTGACCCACACCAGTCAACTTACGCCCAGGTACCCATTTTACTAATGGGTGGACATAGACAACCGGTGTAAGGAAACACGTTCGATGTTTTCCACCCCTTCGGGAATCGAACTCGGACCCTCACCGTGTGAAGCGAGAGCTTTTGCTACCAGGCCACGGGGAATGGTAGTAAACTTATGTAGAGACACACAATACAGAGACCCAATATTATGTTAGCTATGCAATTTAAATTCGTAATGAGCAATTTACAAGAATAACTGAATCTGTCATTGCAGTTACTAAATTATTCATTTCGTGACTTGAACTCCACAAACATTACTCACAATCATATATAGATTATTAATATACTTCACACCTGTCATGTGTCCGGTATATTGATTAGCTTAGCTAGTTATTAAACATATTTCGCGGCTTATTAGACGCTTTGTCCCATGTCTCCAAACCCCACCGTGCGTCCTATAAGCTGAAGGTCAGTGACGGGAACTATAAGTTTGGGTGTGCGGGGGGGAGGGGGTTGTAGGTCTCCCAGTTACGTCCCTTGATGAGCCACTGAAGCTAAAACAAATCTTATAAGCCGCGTCTTATAAGCCGCGAAATTCGGTAATTAAATCATACCCTAGCTGATCATAGTCATACATATTTTATTTGCAGTAATTAATAATTATTTTTTATTTACAACTTATTATTTTCGACAATTAGAGTTTACCTACATCAGTTTTGAAAAGCCCGCATAATGCATGAGTGTAATCATAGATGCGTAGATCATAAAAGGTGGCCCGGTGGCCTGGTGGCTAAAGCTCCCGCTTCACACACGGAGGGCCCAGGTTCGATTCCCGGCGGGTGAAAACATTCGACACGATTCCTTACACCTGTTGTCCTGTTCACCTAGCAGCAAATAGGTACCTGGGTGTTAGTCGACTGGTGTGGGTCGCATCCTGGGGGACAAGATTAAGGACCACAATGGAAATAAGTTAGACAGTCCTTGATGACGCACTGACTTTCTTGGGTTATCCTGGGTGGCTAACCCTCCGGGGTTAAAAATCCGAACGAAATCTTACCTTATCTTATCTTATAGAGTTAAAAACTCTGTTATGTGCGTAGATATACGCATGTGTATACGTGATTGCGTATGTGTATTCTTATTTACCTAATAATCCGAATAATGGTAATTCTCTCCGTTTGAGACAGGCAGATCGCAGACTATGCAACTCCAACCCAGGTGTCTGAAGTTGAGGTCTAGCTCCAGATCCCCCCTTTCATATTGCAATTAACTGGTGTCGGCTTTTGGCCTCTCTTATCCAACATTAGATAGATTTATCACTATATATGAAGCATTTCCAGTGTCAAAAAATTCCAGACTTGCTGGAAAGTTATATCCAGTGCATTCTGGAAGTTATAACATGGAAGTCTTGTAGTTTATAAGGAAAATACATCATATTTTGAAATTATTAAAATGTATAATGCATTGTTTGGCGGTCCTTAAAAATGGTTATAGTTTACCTGGAGTTTACCTGGAGAGAGTTCCGGGGGTCAACGCCCCCGCTGCCCGGTGTGTGACCAGGCCTCCTGGTGGATCAGAGCCTGATCAACCAGGCTGTTGCTGCTGGCTGCACGCAAACCAACGTACGAGCCACAGCCCGGCTGATCAGGAACTGACTTTAGGTGCTTGTCCAGTGCCAGCTTGAAGACTGCCAGGGGTCTGTTGGTAATCCCCCTTATGTGTGCTGGGAGGCAGTTGAACAGTCTCGGGCCCCTGACACTTATTGTATGGTCTCTTAACGTGCTAGTGGGCCACCCCTGCTTTTCATTGGGGGGATGTTGCATCGTCCCGCCAAGTCTTTTGCTTTCGTAGTGAGTGATTTTTCGTGTGCAAGTTCGGTACTAGTCCCTCTAGGATTTTTTAGTGTTTTATAATCATGTATCTCTCCCTCCTGCATTCCAGGAATACAGGTTTTGGAACCTCAAAGCGTCCCAGTAATTGAGGTGTTTTTATTCCGTTATGCGCGCCGTGAAAGTTTTTCTGTACATTTTCTAGGTCGGCAATTTCACTGCCTTGAAAGGTGCTGTTAGTGTGCAGCAATATTCCCGCCTAGATAGGACAAGTGACCTGAAGAGTGTCATCATGGGCTTGGCCTCCCCAGTTTTGAAGGTTCTCATTATCCATCCTGTCGTTTTCTAGCAGATGCGATTGATACAATGTTATGGTCCTTGAAGGTGAGATCCTCCGATATGATCACTTTCCCAGGTCTTTTACGTTGGTGTGTCCTCTATTTTGTGGCCAGAATTTTTTTTGTCTCTGATGAAGATTTAATTTCCTCATGTTTACCATATCTGAGTAATTGAAATTTCTCATCGTTGAACTTTCATATTGTTTTTTTGCAGCCCACTGAAAGATTTGGTTGATGTCCACCTGGAGCCTTGCAGTGTCTGCAATGGAAGACACTCTCATGCAGATTGGGGGTGTAAATTTTAAAAGGAAAAGACAAGGTGCTGGGGTGACTCCCTTGTCTTTGTCGGATATGAGGATGGGGAAAACAAGATGGGAGGAGTACTGGCCTTTGGAACAGAGCTTTTCACCGTAGCTCCCTCAAACTTTACCCCTTTGACGACTCCTCTCTGGGGGGCGGGGGTGGGGAAAATTAAAGACCCAATCGACCGATTTTTCCTTTTATTCCTTTAGCACGCATTTTTGCGCTTTTAAACCCCCAGGGTAAACCACTTGTGGGAAGGCTTTTGAAAGTCTGTATTTTTTAAACATCGCATTTTTTTTTGTTTTTCCCTAGGGGCTTTTGGGGGAAACCTTGTCGTGTGATCCAATAGTTGGGACAGACGGGAGAGGACCTTTTCAAAACCCCCATGATGCCCGGGGTTGTGTAACGAGGGTTTTTCCTAGATGGGGGGGGGTGATCTTGCTTTTTTGGGACCCTTTAAAAGATTTTTTTTGATAGGGGATGTTGTGTATTGGTCTGTAGTTCTTTGCTGTTGTTTACTGCCCCCTAGGGTGGGTGGGGCTATTTTTCTGTTTTTTTTAAAAAAGGGGGGAAACGCCCCCCGTGTCCATGCTCCCTCTCCTAGGATGGAAAAGGTTTGGGGATAGGGGCTTTTTGCATTTCCCCTTGATGAACACAGATTTTCCATAGTCGGCCCGGGGGCAGAGTGCATGGGCATGTCATTTATGCCTGTTCAAAGTTTTTTTGGCTCGGATAACATCGGATGGTTTTGTGTTAAAAAAAATTTTGTGGTCTCTCAAAAAAAATTTCATTTTGTTTTTCGACCCCCTCAGTCTGGTTAGGGGGCTTTGCTAAAACGATTTCATTTTGAGAACTTGATTTAGCTACTCTTTTCCTTGCTGTCTTCTGTTTTGGGCCCCCTCTTTTTAAAATTTGGGGGCCCCCAATACGGGGACGTTTTTCCCTTTTTTTTGTTTTGGCATGGGAGAAGAAAAAATTTTGGGGTTTCCCTTCGATTTCATTTTTTGGTTTTTTGTTCTTCCCGCGTTTCCCCTGACCCCTTTAAAGGATTCTTTTAGCAAAAAGGGGTTCGTTGGTTGCAAATTTCTCTGACCATGTTCCCTAGCATTTCACCTCTTCAAGGGGGGCCCCTTTGGGCGTGGTAAAAGGGGCCTCTTGGTCTGGGGAATTAGCCTTTTGGTTTCTTCCCCCAGACCGAACCAAATTACCCCCCTTTCCTCCCCCCCCCCTACCCATCCTCCCCACCCCCTTTTTTTTCCCTTTTCCCTCCTCCTCCTCCCCACTCCTCCTTTTTTTTTGGCCTTCCTCTTTTTGTCCTTTGGGGATTTCTCCCACGGGCGCGTTTTTTCCTGGGTAGGAAAAAGGGAAAAAGGGGGGTTCCACCCCCATTCCGTGAGGTTCATAGGGGGGTGGCGTGGGTTTCCCCGTGGAATCTGGATCGCCTGGGGTTTGCCCGACCCCCTCTCCGGTATCCCAAAAGTACCCCTTTGGGGGTGCCCCTTTGGGGCGACGGGGTGAAACCCTTTTTAAAAGCCCCCTTTTTGGGGATTCGGGGGTGGTGGCCGAAGGAGGGGTATGTTTTGGTGGCGGATACCCCGGCCGCCCTCTCTTTTGCCCACCCGAGGTAGCTGGGGAAAGGTGGGGGTTGCTATCCCGGATTTTTTTAGAAAAACTAGCATGAGGGGGTAGGGTATGGAGGGGTTTCCCATGCTGCATCTGCGCTTTTGGGCGGTGCGGGAGGTCCTTTTGGGGCGGGGAGGGGATTTCGGGGCCCTTTCATTCCTTAGGCCCCTTTTCCCCCCCCCGGTCCCCCTTTTTTTTTTTTTTTTTTTTTTTATTTTTATTTTTTTTTTCTTCTTTCTTTTTTTTTTTTAAAAAACAAAAAGAAAGAAAAAACCAAAACCAGGGAAACCCCTAGTCCATGAACGGGGAACCCCCCCCCCCCTTTCTTGATCCCGCACTCGTTCTGACCCCCCCCGTCTTGGCCCACTTCTTCGGGACATTCCCTCAGCCCTGTACCTTTTCCCGGGTGCTGTTTCCTCACCCGCTTCAGGTACTAAAGGCCTCGTCGTTCCTTCAATTTATGGGGCCCCTTCGCTCCCCCTCTACTATGTTTTCCCCCCTCTCCCCTAGGTACGGCAATTTTCAAATCGCCAAACCCGTTCCACGGGGACCAACTCGGGGCCCACCCCTTTAAAACCCAAAAACAATTCCTGCTGATGATATTCTCCCCCTTTGTTCTTCCAGAAACGTTTGGGACAAGCCCTTCACTACCTTTCCCGCCCCATTTTTTCAGATGAACAGGGGACTAAATTCTTCACTTTCCCGACCAATTTCCCTCTATTTCCTATCTTTCTGACCATAGTTTTGGGAAAAGGCCTCAAAACGCCATTTTGGGAAAAGATTTTCCCTTTTAAATGCTTTTAAAGTCGGTATGCGAAATTCATTCCCGTACGGGAATGTCCCCAGGCTCTGATTTCTCCGTTTTTCCCCCATATCGAAAAGGGTTCCTGTCACTTTAAAAAAATTCTTTCCCCTCAATTTTTTGTAGTGGTACCGCCCTTTTTTCCCCCATCCCAAAATTTTTCAAAAAAATTTTTCCGGGACTTTGGGGCCCACTGCCCTTTCTAGAACAACGGGGAACCCCAAAGGGATCCCCCAACCCTTTAAAGGTAGTTCTTACGTTTTTCCCCCTGCCCGGGGGGAATTAACGATACCCTAGCAATTTTGGCCCCTTTTTTAAAATTTTTTAAACCCGAAAGAACCCCCACCCTCTTTTATATAGCGGACATCGGTTACAAGTTCGAAAGGTGATCCCTACACCAACAGTGTAGAAATTGCGGGGCGTTTTGGGCCCAACCCCAGCGAAATTTTTAAGACTATCCCCGAATCCCCATCTGTGGTCCCCAAATAAACCATTCTAATACGTTTGCAATCGTTTCCCCCTCTTTTTTAACTGTCATGGGGCCCTCACCCTTTCTACTCTCCCCCGTTGTCAGGGTCTTTTTAAAACGAGCGGGAAATCCGTTACCTCAAAGAGACAAAAAGGTCCCCCCTTATGCCATGGCAGTTTTCATCCCCCGCCCCCCAAGGGGGAACCCCCACGTGTTTCTTTTCCCCGGTTTAAAAAGGGGCCCCCCACTTCTTTTTATCCCATCTTCTACACCCCCCTCGGGGGGTTAAACCTCCCCCAAATCATCCTGTATCTAACCCCTTTTGTGTCCTCGGCTAAAGAGGGCCCCTACTTAAAAAGGGCCTCATTAATCTCGTTTTCTTCGAGTTCTCCCCCACAACCCTCATTTCAATGAGCCCTTTCTACGACCCTCCCCCCAAAATCGCCCCTCTACTTCTCAAAAGTCAAAAAAGGGGCCCGGGTAACACCTCCAACCCTTTTTCCCACCTCCCTTTTTTCCCTCCCTTTCCTGCCCCTAGTTTTTTTCCCCCCCTCCCCGGGCCCCAGTTACAAGTGCGGGGTTTCCACCCTCCTCCTCGTAATTTACCTTCCTCCCCTGTTCCCTCCCAAGTTTTTTTCCCCTCTTCTTCCACCCCCCAGGTTCCTGCCTCTTCTGCCCCCTCCCCAAGCTTCCCCGGGTTCCCCTCCACCCTTTCGCCCCCCCTACCTTGGTACATTTCCAATACAGTTTCCAATTTTTACTCATCCCCCCCCTTACCTTTCCCAATATTGTCTAAACCCGAATCTCTTAATTTCCCGAAACATTTGAAGCAAATCTCGGGAAATTTATTGCAAAAGGCCCCAAACCATCAATGGACACTGATCCCCCTTTCCCGCTCTTTCTCTTCCCTGGCTCCATCTGTGAAAACCCCCTTTTTTCAAAAGCGCCCGGGGTTCCCCTTCGCTGCTTGAACTTTTTTCCACTGCCTCCGCATGGGGATTTTTCAAACCCTTCTAGTCCGAAAGGAACCCTTACCTGCGGAATTTCAAGTATCTTTACATTCCCAATCATGGCCTATTTACAGTGGAAAATACCCCGGGCCCTCAGGGGTATGGGGTGAGCTTAATTTTTAACTCCCCCGTTTCCCCTTTTTGGTGTTTTGCTTACGGGAAAACCAAAATTACATCGGGCGTTTTTTTTCCCCCATTTAGGCTAAAAATTTTATTGTTTTTTCTGACCCTTTTTCCCTAAATGGGACCTTTAATGAAAGTCCCCCTTTCTTTCTCGCACTAAAATTTTCCGTACCTTCAGCTTTTTTGGTCATATCGCTGCATTACACGCAGCCCGAAATCCACTTACATAGGTGGTATACGCTCTGTTCTTTATATCTCTCTCCTTCTGGGGCATTATTATTCCGGTTTTCCTTCCTTTTTTCCCGTCTTTAACCGCCACCGGGATTCTGTTATTTGGGTTTGATTTTGGGTCCCCACCTTTTCCTCTGGGGGGGGGGGTTCACTGTGTTTCCCGAAAAATTTTCATTTTAGGGGCCCTTTTCTTCCCACCCCCCCCCTCCATTTTTTAAATCCAGGTACTCACCCCCATTTTACCCTGGGGACTAAAACTCTCTCTTGTATCGATCTCCTTTTTTGCTCTTCCTCCCCCGCATTAGCTTCACTTGGTCTGTCCTCCCGGATTTTCATGACAGTGACCCTTTTCCCCAAATCATTTTATTTCCCCCTTCGTTTTCCCCAACCCCCTTCGCACCCCACGCGGAAATTTTAAATTCGGGCAAAATTGGGAAACCCTTTACTCAAAACCTAACTTTTTTTTTTAAAGGGTTTTCCCTTTTTCGTCCCCCCATCGATGGGGCCTTTTACACCCTTCTCGCCCCTCCGTTTTAAACCCCGCGCTTCTCTTTCTATCCCCCAAACTTCGGGAAAGGCCCATTCTCAAAAATGCGTCCCTTTGGGTGGTCCCCGCTTGTGCTCGTGCAGTATTTTTGAAACGCCCCGGGAAGGGGGCGGGTCCCGGGTACAATACAACCAAAAGGAGCGATTTCCTTTGTTTTTAAACGAAGGGCCATCCCCTCGCCGGGGCCCTTCCGTGACGCCAAAAACGCATTCCCGGGCGAGATTATGTTTTCCCCCCATCCCCCTCTGCTTCCTCTATGGGGTTCAGTTGGAAAAAAAAGTACGAAAACTGAGGGGTAAATATTTTTCCTGACCAATGCCCCTGTTTTGGGGTTCCCGGTTTGAAATAGAAAACCCACAAATTTTGCCATGAAATTGGCAACCCATCTGGTCTGTTTTTTCCGGGGGCCTCCATCTAGGCCCCTCTTTTTTTCCAAAAAAGTCGGCCAGAGGGGGGGGGTTGGGAAACCCTTGGGACTTTTCTTCTCTCAGAGAAGAACAGTTTAATGGGGGCCTTTTACATTCAAGAACTGGGGGCAACATCTCAGCTTGTCGTTTCATGGGCAGCTGGCCTGAGGGCATTCATATTCGTATGCTACAACTTTACATCATCACCCCTTTGCAGTCCTTTTAACCCCTTTTAAAATCTTTTTTTGGTCACAAGGGTTCTTCCACACCCTGTGGAAATCCCCCATTGTTCCCCTTTTCCCGGGAAAACCCCAGGCACTACGGACATGAAACCTCCCCCCTATCGCCCCATTGTTTTACCAGTGCATTTTGCAAATTTAAAAAAATGCCAAGTAAATAGACTTTTTAGTGGGGTATTTAGAGAGACACAACGTCTCCCCACTCGTCATTTGGCCCTTTCGAAAGGGGACTTTCCCATAGCCCCCCTTACTACGCTTGGAAAACGTATGTTCGAAATTCCCTTTTTGCGAATAACCCACTCAGTTTTTTGAAAAATTTTTTTTGACCTTGGGGAAAGGCATTTGACACAATTTGGGAAAGGTATAATATTTTTACCCCAAACCCCACCCCTTGGGCCCTTCGGGGAAAACTCCACCCTTTCCCTTAAAAAATTTTTTTCGGGACGGGGCTTTTCCCGGGGTTGGGGTTAAATTAATGTGCTCCCCCCGGATTTTATCCAAGCTGAAGGGCCCCCCAAGGGGGGTTTTCTGAGCAAAACCCATTTTTTCCTCCTTGCTTTTAAAATAAATTTGGCCTCTAGTTTTCCCATAAAAATTTTTGGGTTTCCTTCACCCCAAATGTTGATACTTCGCTATTGCCTGGGGCGGGCGCGACTGCCCACCTCCTTACAGTTTCTCTCCAACTGCATTTCGCCCGTGTTTCCAATTGGGCCACCACACGGGGGTTTAAATTTTCCAGCACAAAAAACCCCCCAAATACTTTCACTAGACGCTCTGTCATCTCCGAAATCCTTTGTACCTCTATGGCCCCCCGTATCCCTGAACGTGATTACAGTCAATTTTGGGGGCCTCCTCTTTGTTGGGTTGGATTTCCGGGAAAACCCTCACATTACCTCTCTAAAGGGAAAATTGTCCAGGGGCTGAACCTTTTTAAAAAACCCTTTGTCTTTCTTTCGTGGGGAAGCTGATCGTCAAAAACCCTCCTTCGCCACTTTTCCCCACCCTTATTTTATCGAAATTTGTTTTGGGTGACCAGTTCTATTCGCGGCATCTCCGCTACTCTCTTACCCTTTAAAACCCCATTCTTTCCCCAAAGGGTTTCCCCGGTTTATGCCTTGGTGCTTTCCGCTTTTCCCCCGGGTGAACCCTCTATGCAAAAATGCGAACGTTTCCTTTCCTTTACCCGATCGCCGTGATGCCCATTGCCTCCCCTTTACTTTTGTACCTCTCATGATCCCCGCAATCCTTCCTTTTTATAAAATTGGTCACGATATTATTGACATTTTTTAAATTTTTTTTAGGCCCCCCCCTGTTTACCCCCCGTCCCTTTTTCTCTTCGCCTTCATTCGCTCTTGTTTTCCCTCTTTAAAACTACCACCCTTTCTATGAAACATGTAGCATCTCATTTTTCCCCCCCCCCCCGGGGAATTCCACTGTTCGAGTTTTGTTCTTTCTCCCCCCCTTGCTCAAAAACCCCAATTTGTGGGACGGTCGCTTCCCATCTCTTTTTTTGACCCCCTTTAAAACTCTTTTTCCTTTCCATTGCTGTGTACACAGATGGTCAAAGGGTCTTCTAAAGGGCGTGGAATTCGCAGCAGGGGTTTTAAAACAGCGCCCTAAAGGGCATTTACTATTTTGGGCTAGTTTTTTTTTTCTGCTAAATTTTATATGCCATCCCTTTCAGCACTTATCCGTTTTGAAATTTCCCCTTTTTCCTTCATTTGTGGTTTCTCGCCCCCTTTGTGCTTTACAGGCATAAAAAAAAGTGATAACCTCACCCCTTAGTCCCCCGTATCCATTTTTGGGGCTACCCGAAATCTTTACCAGCATAAAGATATTGTTTTTGTTGGGTCCCTGGTCTTTGGTGATTTTCAGGGCAATGAACAGGCGAAAACCCGCGCGGGGTAGCCATTTACATGACCTCCCAGTTTCTTTATAGGTATTCCATTTACGGACTTTTTTGCTGCAATATCTTTTCCCCCCTTACACCCGTTTTGGGAAAAAAACGTTGGTTTTACTATGTCGGCAACAAACTTCAGTCTATTAAAAACCCAGTAAAAGGGTTTTCTGGGCCCCCTTTTTATCACCATTCGGTTGGGAGGGCTATCTCTCCCGTCTTCCCCATTTTGGGCCCTACTCGTCTTTTCCCCAGGATATTTTCAAGGGAGGCGTCTTGTCCCTCTGTGAGAATTGCCAAACTCCCATTATCAGTCAGCCACATTCCCGTTGGGGGTGCCCCCTTTAAACAACGGGACGCAGAATTTTAAATCTGTCGTCGTCTTCGCTCCGGGTGCTCTCTCTTTACCTTCCCTTCTCGCTGATTGGGGCCCCCCTTTCATCCGGACCCCCCTCATTGACTTTTTGGGCAACGAAATGACTGACTTCCAAATTCCTATCCTTCAGCCCCTTTTTACTTTAATCCCCTTGCTACCCCTTTTACCCCCTAAATAAACCCCCGCCCCCCTGTTTTCTGTAAAACCCGCTGTCACCCCCCCTCCCTTTGGGGATTTCCCAAATTTTCCCTTTCTTTCCCTTCCCCCACCCTGCAGCGCTGTATGCCCCTTTTGGGGTTAGCGCTTTTTTTTGATTATAATAATAATAATAAATTTCGCATTTCAGAAAATTTTTTACCTTTTTAGCCGCCCCTGTTTTTTTTTTCCCGTCGCCAGTGTTTTGTTATTAAAGAATATTTATTAATAGAGTTTCAAAAGTTTTACCTGACTGTTTTTATCTTTTTGTTGTGTTGATTCGTGCTGATCAATGTTGTGTTGGTTTTGTGCTGATCAATGGTTTTGTTGAAAACTCATGCTTATTAATGTTGTGGTGTTTTCTACGATCAATGTTTGTTGATCTCCCTGTGATCAATATTGTGGTGTTGATTCCCTGTTTATCAAAATTGTGGGGTTTATCTCGTGTGATCAATGTTGTCGTGTTTTTCTTTGTGCTGATTTAAAGTTGGGGTTTTATCTCGTGCTGATCAATGTTTTCTGTGTTGATTCGTGCTGATCAATGTTTTTTGTGTTGATTTTCGTGTGACAATGTTGTTTTTGTTGATCTCGTGCCCCGATAATGTTGTGATCTCGTGGGTGATCAATGTTGTGTGGGTCTCGTGTGATCAATGTTAAGAACAAAGAAAAAAGAAAGGGAACACTGGGAGGAAAAGGCCCTTTTCTGGGCCCCTTCTAGGCAGGTTCCCTTTTCAATTCATCCCACTAACAAAACATTTTTACCAACCCAATTTTCTATGGGCCCCCCAAGAAATAAGCTCCCGATGTGAAAGTCCCCCTCAAATCCCAACCCCCTCCCACTCATGACTTTTAACCTAAAATTTGAAACTACCCAAAGTCCTAGCCTCAATTAAACCCCAAATTGGGAACTTTTTTCCCTCATTCAAATACCCCATTTCCAAAACCCTTCTTTCCCATCCCCTTTTTAAAAACTAAATTTTCTAATTTAAATCCATTACTGGGGTTCTCTTTGGGAGACATCCTCAATCCTTTTTAATACCCCTTTTTTTAATACCTATTTTCCACTTATACACTTCGATCAGGTTCCCTATTTTTTCGTCTAACAAATTTAATGTAACTTAAGATCTTTAATCTTTTTTCCCCCAAAAGATTTTTTAATGCTATGTATTAATTTTGTCTTTCCAAAGCTGAAGTTTTTTTAACGAATTTATGTCCATTTTGTAAACGGAACCAGTCTGAGCTGCTTAAAAACCCAGGTTTAGGCCTTACTAATGATGTATAAAAATGCAGTATAACCCCTGGACTTCGTTGGGTTACACTTCTTGAATAAAATTTCCCCGTAATCCCATTTGCCCTTTTTACGTAAAGCTTAGGCCCCTTTCTTTTTCTTTGGGTTTTAAAGGTTTTCTGCCCCCACCATAAACCCCCCAAAACCCTTTTTGCAAACTGTAAAGGCTAAGTTCTAAATTCCCTTTAATTATAAAAATACTAAAGGGTTTTTTTGGGCACTCCCCGACTTTGAACCTTTCTTTATCTTTCATTAACTGCAAACTGAAATTTTTTGACCCAAAAATTTAGTTTTTTTAAATCCTCCTGAGGTTTTCCCTTTAAAACTACGTTTGAATCAATTTTTCCTACCCTATCTTTGGTCATCGGGGAATTTTCTCATATCCAAATAATTTCCCTCATCAAGATTTATTGATATATATTATAAACAACAACTGGCCCCCAAGGGCTGGGGTTTTCCCCGTGGAACGCCACTTGTTACAGATCCCCACTCGGATTTTTAAACCCCCTTTATGGGGCACCCCTCTGCTTTTCCCGTCAGTGAGCTGACTCGTCCCCAAAAGCACTTTTCCCCCCAAAGCCCTGAGCCCGCCACTTTTTTTAACAGTCATGGTGGGGGAACTTATCAAAAAGGGCCCTACCCAAAAACTAAGTAAATAATAAACAAATTTTTTTAAATTTTGGTCAACAGCCTCAAAAGCTTTACTGAAGAAAGGTTTAAAAAATTAGTTAACAAGACTGGCCTCTTGTGAAATTTTGCTGGGGGATCATTAATCAAACATGGGTTATGAGATGGGTTTTTTGTAATCTCAGCTATAAAATTTACTCTAGCAATTTGCCTACAAATAGGTTTAGGCTTATTGGGCGGTAATTTGAAAGGGGAAACGAATTTTTCCCCGTTTTTTAAAATAGGAATTTTCTTTTGCCCTTTCCACATATCAAAACTACACCTGTTTGAAGGATTTAATTTTTAAAAAAAATTTGTTTAAAGGTTCAACCGGTTCCTTTTTCATTCCTTTAAAAACCCTTGAAAAAACCTCAACCGGACCCGGCAAATTTTTTTTGCTTCAGTCTGGCTTTGCTTCCAAAAACCCTCTCACTATGACGTGATGTTACATAATTTACTTTTTCCCAGCCCCCTGAAAAAATTTAATTTCTGGAAAAATTTTAGTGGGCTTCCTGTGTAAAAAATTTAGGGGAAAAAATTTTTTTAAAAAACCAAAACACATTTCCCTTCTCTTTTTCATTTAAAGGTTTTCCCCTAATTTTTTTTAAGGGGGCCCATCTTATCTTAAAATTTTTTTTCTATAGACCCGGGAAAAAAATTTTTGGGGTTTGTTTTAGAATCCCTAGCAACCCTTTTAAATTTTTAGTCCCTTTTTGCTTTTTTATCCCCCTTTTTTTTTTCCCTCTTAATGTCAATATACTGATTCATAAGATGACCCTCACCCTTTTGAATTCCCCCTAAAATTTCCTTTTTTTGCCCTAGTAGATATTTGAGCCTTTTTATTATCCCTTTTGGGTCCCTTTCTATTTGATCTAAATTTCTTAAAATGGGATTTTAAACCCCCTTTGAGGGGGCATGTTTTAGTGTTTTTGGAAAAAAGTCAAATTGATGCTCTCTTCGTTACCCCAGTAAAGATGAAAAGTGTTCCTCTAAGGGGCCCTCGAATCGGGTAAGCGAAAAATTGGGGGTGTTTTCCCGAGTTATCGCTATATGTACTCCATTTAATGCTAAAAAGAATTGATTTTGGGGGGCGCTAGCACCCCGTTCCTTGAAACTTCTAAATTATTTAAAAAGGGGGTTCATTTTTTTTCCTTTAAATAAGTCAAGCCGGTTATTTCCCCTTTTAGTTTTTGTCACAAACTGCTTTTAAAAAAAAATCCTGACCCCCCACTTCTAAGAAATCGTTAAAGATTCTAAATTCCCCGTCAAGAAATTCCAATCAAAATGGGCCCAAAGTTAAAGTCTCCCAGAATTTACTCCCTTTCGTGCCCTTTTTGGCCTTAACAATTTCCTCCCTATTTGTTTCCCTTGGTCCCCAATAAGTTTGGGGGCGGTATATCACCCCCTAAAATAGTTTTTTTCCCCCCTGAAAATTCTTTCCAAACAGACTCTGTATGTGTTACTTCAAATTAATACCCGTTTTTATCAAAAAGTTCAACGATCTCGGACATACAATACCACCCCACCCCCCCCCCCAATACTTCATTTTCTTGGAAAAAATTTTAAAAACCCGAATATACATTTTGCAGGGAGTCCCCCCTTTTTGAATTAAACCACGTCCCCAGTTAAGGCAAATCCCTCAATGTTTTCCTACATAGCAAAATAATTTTCAACTCGCCATCAAATTCCCCAGCACTACCCGGGAATTAGCATTTAAACATTTTTAAAAACTCTCCTTTTTCTTTACCCTTCCTTTCTCATTTCTATTTTTCTACAAACCTATTTCTGTTTCCCTTTTCCCCAAAGGGCCCTGGGTTTTTAATACTATCTGGTTTTTAATTTTTACTAGTTCCCCCAGAATCGTAATATTACTACACTGGGCTTCATGTTTTCCCGCCAAAACCCCTTCCACTAAATATTTTCCCAGTTTTTAAAATCCCAACTGCCCCCTCCACTGAAACCCGTTTCCTTCCCCAAAACCCCCACCTAGTAAGTGAAAACCCCATCCCCCCGGGAAAACATGTCATTTCTGCCATAGAAGAAAGGGCCCCCAGTTGGGAATGAATGTTAAGCATTTTCCCTTTCAGTATTTGTTTTCCCGCCAAACAAAGGGCACCAATGCCCTTTTGGGGGGGGGCAACCATTTATTTTCCCAATCCCCTCCTTTGGGAAAATACCCCATATGAGAGGGTTCCCACCCCCTTTCCTTCTAATTATTTCTATTGCCCAAATGTACCTCTAATCAGGTCCTACTCCCACGTCTGCCAACACTTTGCCCCAGCACGAGACAGATAATAGGGGGTTTCTCCCATTTAAACCCTAAAGATGTCCCCAGACGGTAACAATATCCTCCATCCCCCCCCAGGAAAGCAAACTCTCGTCTCCTTTCTCCCGTTTCCTTTTTAAGCAGAAAAGCCCTATCCATATTTCCTAATTTGGGTATCCCCTTTTTAAAAACAAAATTCGTACCTTCCTTAATGTCTTTCGTCGTGACGGGCCCCCCGGAGTCCCACTCACATTTTGTTTGGGGGCACTGAGGGAAATTTTTTGGATGTTTTTCCCCAACAGTTTCCACGCAGTCTCTTTTTTCTTCATTTGTTTTTTTACCTTTCCATTCGTCTTTTTGGTCATTTAAATTCTTTCCCTGCTGTCCAGCCACTACCATTTCCCCTTTTTTTGACCTGAACTCAAAAAAAGGAGGCCCACTCCGAATTTTTTTTTTTCCTGGGCAGGGCGCCTAATTTCCATATTCGCCAACCTCAATTTTTCCTTAAGCTGTTTTGGTTAAAAGTTTGCTCGATGGAAAGGGGATCCCTTTCTTCAATTCTAGAAGCGCGCCAAACAGGTCTTCACAGAGCCAAAACACGTCAAACACGGGGCAAAAAACCAAATCAATCAGGGGGCTACGCGCAACCGTCCCACGGCCCAATAGCGGGTGTTTATCCCGTGCTGAAACAAATTTTTTGGTGTTTAACTTCACTGATCAATGTTGTTGGTTGATCTCATGCTGATCAATTTTTTGTTGTGTTGATCTCGTGCCCGTCAATGTTGTGGGGTTTTATCTCGTGCTATCAATGTTGTGTTTAACTCATGCTGAAAACCCAAAGTTGTTTTGATCTCATGCTGACAATGTTGTGTTGATCTCCCTGCTGATCAAAGTTGTTGTGTTGTCTCATGTGATCAATGTTGTTTTTGTTTACTCATGCTGACAATGTTGTTGTTTTTGATCTCATGGGTGGCAAAGGGTTTGGGGTTTTGGATTCATGCTGATCAATGTTTGTGGGTGTTGATCTCATGCTGATCAATGTTGTGGTATTGATCTCATGGGGGATCAATGTGTGGAAAAAATCTTTTATGCTGATCCAAAAAGTTGTGGGGTTGATCTCATGCGATCAATGTTTTTTGGGGGTTTATCCAGTGATCAATGTTGTGGTGTTGTTTTCATGCTGATCGATTTTTGTGGGGGTTTATCTCATGCTGACAATGTTGGGGGTTGATTCATGCTGATCGAAGTTGTGGTGTTGATCTCATGCTGATCAATGTTGTGGTGTTGATCTCATGCTGATCAATGTTGTGGTGTTGATCTCATGCTGATCAATGTTGTGGTGTTGATCTCATGCTGATCAATGTTGGGTTGTACATTGCTGCTATCACCGTGGATTCTTTGTCGTTTGTCTTCTGTTACATTCTGCGTGTTTACGCACCTGTATGTGGTTGCAGGGGTTGATTTACAACTCCTGGCCCCGCCTCTTTGCTGGTCGCTACTAAGTCCACTCCTGGTTACAAGTCTTGTGGTACCTCTTCTTAAAGCTATGTATGGATCCCTCCTCTCTTCACTTCAGATTATTCCACTTCCTGAAAGTTCTGTGTGCGCGTGTGCGTGCGTGTGTGTGTACTCACCTATTTGTACTCACCTATTTGTGGTTGCAGGGGTCGAGTCCTAGCTCCTGGCCCCGCCTCTTCACCGGTTGCTACTAGGCCCTCTCTCTCCCCGCTCCATGAGCTTTATCAAACCTCGTCTTAAAACTGTGTATGGTTCCTGCCTCCACTACGTCATTTTCT
Source organism: Cherax quadricarinatus (assembly GCF_026875155.1). NCBI lineage: Eukaryota > Metazoa > Arthropoda > Malacostraca > Decapoda > Parastacidae > Cherax > Cherax quadricarinatus. Next base: position 15,422,820 of record NC_069457.1, read on the forward strand.
AGGCTATTCCACTGCCTTACAACTCTATGACTGAAGAAATACTTCCTACTATCTCTCTGACTCATTTGTGTCTTCAACTTCCAATTGTGGCCTCTTGTTTCTGTGTCCCCTCCCTGGAACATCCTGTCTTTGTCCACCTTGTCTATTCCACGCAGTATTTTATATGTCGTTATCATGTCTCCCCTGACCCTCCTGTCCTCCAGTGTCGTCAGGCCGATTTCCCTTAATCTTTCTTCATAGGACATTCCCCTTAGCTCTGGAACTAACCTTGTCGCAAACCTTTGTACTTTCTCTAGTTTCTTGACGTGCTTTATCAAGTGCGGGTTCCAAACAGGTGCTGCATACTCCAGTATGGGCCTGACATACACGGTGTACAGTGTCTTGAATGATTCCTTACTAAGGTATCGGAATGCTGTTCTCAGGTTTGCCAGGCGCCCATATGCTGCAGCAGTTATCTGATTGATGTGTGCTTCCGGAGACATGCTCGGTGTTATACTCACCCCAAGATCTTTCTCCTTGAGTGAGGTTTGCAGTCTTTGGCCACCTAGCCTATACTCTGTCTGTGGTCTTCTGTCCCTTCCCCTATCTTCATGACTTTGCATTTGGCAGGATTAAATTCGAGAAGCCATTTGCTGGACCAGGTGTCCAGTCTGTCCAGGTCTCTTTGAAGTCCTGCCTGGTCCTCATCAGATTTAATTCTCCTCATTAACTTCACATCATCTGCAAACTGGGACACTTCTGAGTCTAACCCTTCCGTCATGTCGTTCACATATACCAAAAATAGCACTGGTCCTAGGACCGACCCCTGTGGGACCCCGCTCGTCACAGGTGCCCACTGTGATACATCATTACGTACCATGACTCGTTGTTGCCTCCCTGTCAGTATTCTCTGATCCATTGCAGTGCCCTTCCTGTTATATGCGCCTGATGCTCTAGCTTCTGCACTAATCTCTTGTGAGGAACTGTGTCAAAGGCCTTCTTGCAGTCCAAGAAGATGCAATCAACCCACGCCTCTCTCTCTTGTCTTACTTCTGTTATTTTATCATAAAACTCCAGAAGGTTTGTGACCCAGGATTTGCCTTCCGTGAATCCGTGCTGGTTGGCATTTATACTCCTGTTCCGTTCCAGGTGCTCCACCACTCTCCTCCTGATAATCTTCTCCATAATTTTGCATACTATACACGTCAATGACACAGGTCTATAGTTTAGTGCCTCTTTTCTGTCTCCTTTTTTAAAAATGGGAACTACATTTGCCGTCTTCCATACCTCAGGTAGTTGCCCAGTTTCCAGGATGTGTTGAAGATTGTGGTAAGTGGCACGCACAACATATCTGCTCCCTCTCTAAGAGACCCACGGGGAAATGTTGTCCGGTCCCATTGCCTTTGAGGTATCGATGTCCCTTAGCAGTTTCTTCACCTCCTCCTCATCTGTATGTATGTCGTCCAACACTTGTTGGTGTATTCCTTGCTGGTGTCCCCATCTGGTCTGTTCCCCCAGAGTCCTTCCTGTCTCTACTGTAAATACTTCCTTAAATCTTGTGTTGAGCTCCTCGCATACCTCTTGATCGTTTCTTGTGAGTTCTCCACCTTCATTCCTCAGCCTTATCACTGGTCCTTGACTTTTGTCTTCCTCCTAATGTGCTATACAGCAGTTTCGGGTCAGATTTGACTCTCGATGCTATGTCGTTTTCCCATACGGGTCGCTGGCCTCCCTCCTTATCTTGCGTACTCGTTTCGCTCTTCTACTAATCTCCTTTTTTCCTGGGTCCTATGCCTCCTGTACCTTTTCCATTCTCTGTTGCACTTAGTTTTTGCCTCCCTACACCTTCGGGTAAACCAAGGACCCCGTTTTGGTCTTCCTATTATTTCTTTTTCCCCTTTGGGGAAAACAAAACTTTCCTCTGCCTCCTTGCATCTTTGTTGCCACATATTCCATCATCTCGTTTACTGATTTTCCTACCATTTCTCTGTCCCACTGAACCTCCTGCAGGAAGTTTCTCATACCTGTGTAGTCCCCCCCTTTTATAGTTTGGCCTGTCCCCTTTCAGTTCTGTTACCTTCTCCACTTGTAACTCTACTATATAGTCAAAACACAGAACCACATGATCGCTAGCTCCAAGGGGCCCTCTCGTAAGTGATGTCCTAAATGTCTGAACTGCTCAGGTGAACACAAGATCCAGTCTTGCTGGCTCATCCTCCCCTCTCTCTCGGTTGTGTCCCTGACATGTTGATGCATGAGGTTTTCAAGTACCACATTTCCCTCATCTTGGGTCTCCATGTTTCGGGACCCCCATGTGCTCCAGGTTTCCCAGTCGATCTCCCTGTGGTTGAAATCGCCCATTACCAGTAACTTTGCTCTGCTCGAGTGAGCTCTCCTTGCCACCTCAGCCAGTGTGTCCACCATCACCCTGTTGTTTCCTTTGTACTCCTCTCTTGGCCTCCTGCAGTTCTGTGGTGGGTTATACATCACTCCAATGACTACTTTATGTTCTCCGGACTGAATTGTACCTACAATGTAGTCTCTTTCTCCAATCATGTCCATGCCTTCCATTTCCTCAAATCCCCATCGTGTTTTTATGAGCAGTGCTACCCCTCCTCCCCCTCTACTCCTATCTTTCCTCAGGATCTGATATCCTGTTGGGAAGATTGTGTCTGTTATTGTCTCAGCGAGTTTTGTTTCTGTGACTGCTATGATGTCTGGGGATTCTTCACTGATTCTTTCATTCCACTCCTCATGTTTATTCGTTATTCCATCCGCGTTTGTGTACCAAACCTTTAGTTTCTTTTCTATCATTGTGGTCATGCAAGTATATTGGGGTTGGGGAGCGAGAGCCTTTGTGGGGCCTATATGGGGCTGTGGTGTAGGTGGGGTTTGTGTTGATGGGGGGGGGGTCAGAATGCCCATAAGGGACAGCTGTTGGGGTGAGGTTTGGTGGCAGAGGAACAGTGAGTGGTTGTAGTATAGGTTGCTCAGTTGCGTTGGGAGTGTCGCAGGTGGAGTCTTTTGGTGGGAGATTCTGTGGGGTGTGTTTGCCCTTCCTCCTGTGTCTGGGTCCTGCTCATTTTCATTGCTTCTCGTTCCTCCTTGCGTCTCTGTACCCTCTTTCAGTGTAGTCCTTTCTTGTGTTCTGTCGCGGTCGAGGTATACTCTCTGGTACCCCTCTTTGTCCCTCAGTCTTGCTTTCTCTTGCAGAATCCTGATTCGAACTGATTCTTCCTTGAAAGTTACTCTGACAGGCCGTATCCTTCCACTCGCAAACCACCCAATTCTCTGAAAATTTGTCACCTGGGTCATATTGCCCTCCCCTATTGTTTTCATGATGCCTTCAATCATTTTTTTCTCCTCCTGTTTGTGTGTGTGCGTGTGTGTGCGTGTGTGTGTGTGTGTGTGTGTGTGTGTGTGTGTGTGTGTGTGTTGTACTCGTCTAGTTATGGTTGCAGGGGTCGAGTCACAGCTCCTGGCCCTGCCTCTTCACTGGCCGCTACTGGGTCACTCTCCCTGCTCCATGAGCTTTATCATACCTCCTCTTAAAGCTATGTATGGATCCTGCCTCCACTACATCACTTCCCAGACTATTCCACTTTGACAACTCTGTGACTGAAGAAATACTTCCTAACATCCCTGTGGTTCATCTGAGTCTTCAGCTTCCAATTGTGACCCCTTGTTGCTGTGTCCCATCTCTGGAACATCCTGTCTCTGTCCACCTTGTCAATTCCTCTCAGTATTTTATATGTCGTTATCATATCTTCCTCATCTCTCCTGTCCTCCAGTATCGTCATGTAGATTTCCCTTAACTCTCCTCGTAAGGTTAAGGGAAATCGACCTGACGACACTGGAGGACAGGAGAGAAAGGTGGGATATGATAGAGAGATACAATTTCCGTATAATTTCCTTATGTGACCCTTATGGGAGGGTCCAGCTTTATTGTCCTGTACTTCAAGATATTTTTTTAATGCAGTGGTTTTTAATTATAGCCAGTCTTAATTAATTCAGACTTCCTACGGTAAATATATCCAACACTCGCTATAGGCTAAGGATCAATATATATTTAAGGTAAGTAATGTTTGTACTTTGTATTTTTAGACCTAACTATATTGCTCACTTAAAATTTCATGGTGTAAACATGTTTTCAGGTTTTTATATGGTTTTAAAAGTAAAAATAACCTGTTTCACTTTACAGTTATTTTCACTTAAGAGCAATACCCCGGAACCCAGCCTGCTGTATAAGCGGGGCCATCCTGTAACCATAATCAGAATAACTTCATTGTTTTTTTATTCGCCGGTATTCTCCCGGCCCGGGTCTTTTCCAAGTAGTGGTGACCCGTCCTTGGCTCCCTATCTGGAGAGTATCTCGAGACCTAAGTCTCCCATGGGAGGAGGTACAAGTACCCCCTCATCTTTGGGACCAACTGTCCCCAGGCCTGAATATCTTCGTATTTGGATCCTTTTTGTAGAGATCATCCTCGGTATTGAAGCCGATCAGGAGAAACGTTGGTCTCAGATTATAAACTATCACTGTTATCCAATCAAATATGCAAATTGGACTTTATATACCAATAACACAAATCCTGAACTTAGGAACTAGGAACTGTCATTGTAATTATAATGTGAAGACTGTATGTGGAGAAAGACATCACAGTACATCCATTACTGAAAATATTTCTCCTGGAATGACCTGTACATAAGTGTGTGTTGCATGTCTTGCCGGTATCACCATTTTTCAAAGGCTGTAACATGTTTAAAACATGATTTCAAACTTGATGTATTTTGGTCGCTGCTCGATATGAGGAAGGTATCCCCGTATTTAATAACCCCAGTTCTCGTGCCTCAGTGATGTGAGGAAGGTATCCCCGTATACCATAACCCCAGTTCTCGTGCCTCAGTGATGTGAGGAAGGTATCCCCGTATACCATAACCCTAGTTCTTGTGTTTCAGTGATGTGAGGAAGGTATCCCAGTATTTCATAACCCCAGTTCTCGTGCCTCAGTGATGTGAGGAAGGTATCCCAGTATTTCATAACCCCAGTTCTCGTGCCTCAGTGATGTGAGAAAAGTATCCCAGTATTTCATAACTCCAGTTCTCGTGCCTCAGTGATGTGAGAAAGGTATCCCAGTATTTCATAACCCCAGTTCTCGTGCCTCAGTGATGTGAGGAAGGTATCCCAGTATTTCATAACCCCAGTTCTCGTGCCTCAGTGATGTGAGAAAAGTATCCCAGTATTTCATAACCCCAGTTCTCGTGCCTCAGTGATGTGAGAAAGGTATCCCAGTATTTCATAACCCCAGTTCTCGTGCCTCAGCGATGTGAGGAAGGTATCCCAGTATTTCATAACTCCAGTTGTCGTGCCTCAGTGATGTGAGGAAGGTATCCCAGTATTTCATAACTCCAGTTGTCGTGCCTCAGTGATGTGAGGAAGGTATCCCAGTATTTCATAACTCCAGTTGTCGTGCCTCAGTGATGTGAGGAAGGTATCCCAGTATTTCATAACTCCAGTTGTCGTGCCTCAGTGATGTGAGGAAGGTATCCCCTATACCATAACCCTAGTTCTTGTGCTTCAGTGATGTGAGGAAGGTATCCCAGTATTTCATAACCCCAGTTCTCGTGCCTCAGTGATGTGAGGAAGGTATCCCAGTATTTCATAACCTCAGTTCTCGTGCCTCAGTGATGTGAAGAAGGTATCCCAGTATTTCATAACTCCAGTTCTCGTGCCTGAGTGATGTGAGGAAGGTATCCCAGTATTTCATAACTCCAGTTCTCGTGCCCAGTGATGTGAGGAAGGTATCCCAGTATTTCATAACTCCAGTTCTCGTGCCTCAGTGATGTGAGGAAGGTATCCCAGTATTTCATAACTCCAGTTCTCGTGCCTCAGTGATGTGAGGAAGGTATCCCAGTATTTCATAACCCCAGTTCTCGTGCCTCAGTGATGTGTGGAAGGTATCCCAGTATTTCATAACCCCAGTTCTCGTGCCTCAGTGATGTGAGGAAGGTGTTCCCTTATTCCATAATCCCAGTTCTTATTCCTTAATGCACGAGACTGGAATAATACAGTGTGGCATAAGTTGATAATGCAGTTAAATATTAACGTTGACGATTTGAGGGGAATCAGAAAAGGGATTCACAAGTCATCGTGTTTCACATCTTTCAGAGACACCAGAGACCAATACCTTAGAATACACAAATACTGTTGCGCCCTCAGAAAAGGGCGCAATGAACATTGTGTATATTGTTTTTCATATAATTTTATTATACTGAGTTTTTCGTTAATAGCTTAAACGAAAATTTCATGTACGTTCGTAGGTAGGATGTTACACGTACACCTGTGATTGTGCTCGTTGGTGGAGAGTTTTGAGTGGCTGCGTACGCTGCTAACCACAAGTTTGCCTAAGCGTTCCAGGTTCCAGCTGTATCTGCCAGTCCTGCTTCTCTCTCTGTCTCTGTCCTGTCTCTGTCTCTGTCTCTGTCTCTGTCTCTGTCTCTGTCTCTGTCTCTGTCTCTCTCTCTCTCTGTCTCTCTCTGTCTCTCTCTTGCTCTGTCTCTGTCTCTCTCTCTCTCTCTGTCTCTCTCTCTCTGTCTCTGTCTCTCTCTCTCTCTCTCTCTCTCTCTCTCTCTCTCTCTCTCTCTCTCTCTGTGCTCTCTCTCTCCTCTCTCTCTCTCTCTCTCTCTCTCTTCTCTGTCTCTGGTCTCTGTCTCTGTCTCTCTGTCTCTCTGTCTCTCTGTCTCTCTGTCTCTCTGTCTCTCTGTCTCTGTCTCTCTCTCTCTCTCTCTCTCTCTCTCTCTCTCTCTCTCTCTCTGTCTCTCTGTCTCGCTCTGTCTCGCTCTCTCTCTCTCTCTCTCTCTCTCTCTCTCTCTCTCTCTCTCTCTCTCTCTGTCTCGCTCTGTCTCGCTCTCTCTCTCTCTCTCTCTCTCTCTCTCTCTCTCTCTCTCTCTCTCTCTCTCTCTCTCTCTCTCTCTTTACACAGGGTTTGACAAGGTTAGGTTAAGGATCCCTAGCTTTATCGACAAGTCATTTACAGATTAAGGATCCTAGCTTTATTGACAAGCTAAGAGCTGTTACCTACATCAGCTCATTTGAAAGCATTTTTATTGTTATGAGACATACAATTAGGGAACAGGATGAAGTTGGAGTCATCTGTGGGCCAGCATTTTCATTTGATCAACTGACTTTATCTCGTTGACATCATAATGCTGTACGAATGTGTTCCATACTCGAGTCATCCTGGGGATAAATGATCTCAGATGAAATGATGTTCTGGAGAATGGTACAGCCACAGTGAAGTTGCTGCTTTCTGTCCGTCTTGTGGTATAGAAGCTTGTTTCACGCTGTCCTCGAAGTGGATCCAAGTGTGGTACTTTGACAATATTGGCCTTGTACATAACAGTAAGGCCACGCACATCCCTCCTATGTTGAAGGCTCTGCTGAAATGACAGATCTATCCAGGATGGGTCCAGGCGAGAGATGAGACGTCTTACTCTGTTCTCTACTCTATCAAGCAGTCGCAGATGAGAAGGGCAGGCGAACCAAGAAAGTGGAGCATACTCAAGGTGTGAGCGTACTTGTGCCTCGTACAGAATCTTGCAACCCCTGCTGTCAAGCAGATGCAAGATACGGCGAAGTGCTGTAAGCTTCCTGACTGCCTTGTTTGCAAGATTTACAACGTGGTTTTTCATTGTCAATTTGGAGTCAAATTTCACCCCAAGGATATCAACTTCTTACCCAGGTGCCAATACCCTCCCATTCATACATACTACTGCACCGGCATTACCATCATGGTGCCTAGAGATCATCATCATTTGTGCTTTCTCATGTGCAAATGTTACTTGCCATCTATTTCCCCAAGCTGATATAGCTCTTAGCTGGTGATTGATGAAGCTTAGAGCAGCTGGCATTTCTTCTCTTAGATAAATTAATGTCAGTGTACAGTCATCTGCATATTCATGTGATTCTGGGATGAGATGAAGATGGTCATTGAAGTAGACATTCCATAACAATGGTCCCAGCACGCTTCCTTGTGGAACACTTGCACCAATAGGATGTCTTGCTGATTCTGTTTCATTGAGAACTACACTTAGAGATCTACCATGGAGGTCATCACTGAGGAGACAGTGTAGAGCCTGCAGTTCCCAGAGCTTGCAGTTTTGCTAAGAGGCCCTGGTGCAACACCTGGTCGAAAGCACCAGCAATGTCCAGTGCTACCACACAGCTGACTTTGGATTCATCCAGTGCCTGGTGCCACTTAGTGGAGAGGTTTAACAACAGATCAGCAGCAGAGTAACCCTTCCTGAAGCCATATTGACGATCACAAAGTAGTGAGTGGTAGTCAAAAAACTGTTATTTGTCTTGAGATTATTGTCTCAAGGATCTTGCCAGTGATTGACAGCAGTTACACTGGTCTGTAGTTGTTGATTTTTGCTCTGCTCTTCTTTTTGTGAACAGGGACTACATTTGCCTCTTTCCACAGAGAAGACCATTTACTCTCTCTCTCTCTCTCTCTCTCTCTCTCTCTCTCTCTCTCTCTCTCTCTCTCTCTCTCTCTCTCTCTCTCTGCTCCTGGTGATAGAAACACCACCTTTGCTCTATCCGGGAGAATGATGTTCTCCTCAGCTAATATTATTTAGATTATGATTTTTGGTAAAGCATGTCTTCTTTGATGAGCTGGAACAGACATCTCGTATCACTGTGCAACTCTGTTCACAGAACATTATTTACACTTTGTGATATTTAACATTTTTAGAGGTTGTGTCGAGAGACACACTATATCTCTGGTCCCGAATTCACCTCTCGACCTACATTTGTTCTGGCATCTATGTACTGTTGTACTATGTACTATGTACTGTTGTTGCACTCAGTTTCAATATTAAGGGAGTTTTATGACTTTGTGTAGGATCTGCTGAAGGTCCTCAGATAGGATTGTTTTGTTCTCCTTGATTCCTTGTTTGATGCTTTGTTCTCCTTGATTCCTTGTTTGATGCTTTGTTCTCCTTGATTCCTTGTTTGATGCTTTGTTCTCCTTGATTCCTTGCTTGATGCTTTGTTCTCCTTGATTCCTTGCTTGATGCTTTATTCTCCTTGATTCCTTGCTTGATGCTGTGCTATTCACTACATCGAGAGCTTTAGCTGTTTGATGAGTGGGTCATCATACTCTTCAAACAAGCTGATTGTCTCGAAGGTCCAGAACATAGTTTATATAGGGACTTGTTGTTGTCAGTCACATTCTAAGTCTAAATCCATTCCATCTGACCACATACTGAGCACTTGCCCAAACACACACTTACTTACCATTACTATTGTACTTGTGAGAATATCTCTACGCTGCAATGTACCAGACGGCACGTAAGCGTAGCACACTATCTTATCAAATGTGCACATATCACCATAGGATTATATGTACAGAATAACTATGATATGTAAGTATACTAGTTATACTCCAAGAGTTGTGTACATTTCGTCTACTTAATTATTCAGATCATCTTAACTAATTATTACCACCTAAACACTTTCGTTATTAAAAAACTTTCATTTCAATGGTTTATATTCATTGAGTTGCAAGCCAAAAGTGCTATTTAGAGCCACTTAATTTTACTGGATAACCGGACTAGAATACGAGGTACGATGAGGTAAGAGGTATGACCAGAGCTGGTCATACCTCGGGGAAGGAAGAAGGATGGGTGAGGGTGGAAATATGGGAAATGTTTGGGAGGGTGGGGAGGGGGAGGTGGGGTAATAAAGGACAGTGGCCTAACTACTTTGGCACAATTTATACAAATGTGTGTGTGTATCTTGTGTTATTCAGGAATACGTTAAATTCACAAGGTAGGTATACCCCCTGCCCATCAGTTGCACACAGTTATACCAGTTGTATACCAGAATGCCACTGGGTTGGTAGGATGTATGCTATTTGCAATTGCCCTTTTTTTGCGCAAGAGGTCGGCCATAAGGCTGCTGCTGCAAATTCTGGTTGCAGGGTGTTCGGTGGAGATTGGTTGCTGGCCCGGAGTTGGTTGGCTAAGCAGTTTCTGAGGTGATGTCCTGCCGTAGGATGTTTGCAGATGTTACAGGGTTAGTTGTAAGGTGTAGATTGATAGAAGTAAGTCTCCCAAAAATTGGGATGCATTTATCACTGTTGTTGAATGTAGAATGGTTCTGGTGGTATCAGTTCTTGTATTTCTTCGGGAAGGTCACTCAGGATCCTTGGTCGTAGGAAGTTCTCCTTGTGAATGAAGCGTCGAAGTCTGTTGGAGGGTTATTCTGTGGGTTCTGTGGGGAGGTGTGTTGATGATGTAGTCGGTGGTGTTCAGTGGTTGGGGAGGGTTTTCTCAGTCTGGTATATAGAGTTCCTGCATGTCATTAGTTGTCTCTTTTATAGTTTATCTAGCCTGACATTAAATGAAGCGATATCCTGTTGTATGTGCAGGTTTTCCATCCTGATTCTGTCTCTAAATCTGGTGCCAGTGATAAAGCGGAGGGCTCTGTTCTGGACTCTTTGAAGCTGTAGAATGTTGGATTTAGTTGTTAGTGACATGGGTATGCAAGGGTATTCCAGTAAAGGTCTGATCATCATCTTATAAAGATGCTTCTTAATGAGGGAGAGCGCTTCTTTGAATCTGAATAGTTGACTGAGGCGGGCTTCTGTTAGGTTCACTTTTTTGATGCTGTGAGTTGTGGATTGAAGCAATCTGTCGATCTCTAACCCAGGATCTTGTTTGGATTTCTTATGGCGATACGTGAACCTCTGATGGAGATACCCTTTTTGTCTTCTGATGCGAACAGCCGATGGTGTTGATGAGGATTTTATCTGGGTTAGTTGTGATTGTCCATTTTTTCTCCCTGTTAGCTGTTCTTCGTAGTTCCTCGTTCACTTTCTCTATTACTCTTCCTACGCTCTTTTTGCACCTGATATGGGGGTGGATGATACTACATGGATAACATCGTCTGCAAATTGGGTGATGATGGTATCATTGAATTCAGGTTATGGGAAGTCATTTACATATATATTGAAGAGTATGTGGCTGAGGCACGAGCCATGAGGTACTCCAGCTGTCGGTGTGAAGGGTGCTGCTGATTTACCATAGAATAGGAATGATGCTTCTACCTGTTAAGAAGTTGTATATGACTTGAAGACAGTAGAATTATGTACAGAAGATGAGGTAATCAATCCCTCAACCTAGGAGTAGGTGCGAAGAGCACCATAGTCCTGGAGATTCTGAAGCAGAAGAAAGGAGCCTGGCGCTTATATAGTAACGTCAGGTGTAGCAGACGAGGGCATAGTCACTGGTAGGCGGGATACCCCAGTGGAAGTAGGTCCTTCCCAAAGAGATGGGTTAGTTGTAGTAGTAGTTGTCGTAGTCGTGAAGGTTATGTACATGTCCTCAGAATTAAGATTCCATGATGTTGCAGTGTCTGACAAGTTGTGTAAGAATGGTATATAATACCGACAAGATGAAATTAAGACACATGTGCAACATCTGGGTATCTTTATTGTAGACGTTTCGCCATCCAGTGGCTTTTTCGATACAAATTCTAGGACATAACTTGAAGACAGTAGAACTATGTACAGAAGATGAGGTAATCAGTCCCTCAACCTAGGAGTAGGTGCGAACAGCACCATAGTCGTGGAGATTCTGAAGCAGAAGAAAGGATCCTGGCGCTTATATAGTAGCGTCAGGTGTAGCAGACGAGCAGACGTTACTATATAAGCGCCAGGCTCCTTTCTTCTGCTTCAGAATCTCCACGACTATGGTGCTCTTCGCACCTACTGCTAGGTTGAGGGACTGAATACCTCATCTTCTGTACAAGTTGTATATGAGCCTGAGAAAGGTACAGCTTGTGGTCTGGGAGGTCTGCAAGTTTGAATATGAGTCCGTCGTGCCACAGGCTGTCGAAGGCCTTGTGTACGTCCCTAGATGTAATTAAGGCAAGGTTCCCTTGTTTCCTCAGGCTGTCCACTGCATCAAAGATGATATTTGTAGCATCTTGTATTCCTCGGTGGGACTTGAAGCCAAACTACTTTTCGGTGAAGAGGTGGTTGAATTCCATGTAGTAGTTCAGTCTGTTGGAGATGATTTTTTCGACGACTTTGCCCGTGACTTCGAGTAGGTCTGTAGTTTTGTTTCCGGTTGTAATTGTTGGGTTTTGCGATGAAAATCATCCTTGCTGTCTTAAATGCCACTGGGAAGTGTCAAGACGCCAAGATACCATTGAAGACATTCACCAGAGACATCTTGAAGTTACGGGGTTGGTATTTTAATTGATTTGCTGTTATGCCTGAGGGCCAGGGGCCCTATTTCTCATTCGGCCAATGACTTGGGTCATCTCCCTGAGGGTAAGTAGTCTAGTGAGAGGGTGTTTGTTTTCGAGAGAAGATGTATCAGTTAATGGCATTGGTGGAAGTCTTTCCAGTTTTCATCCTGCCATTGGTTGACCCACTGGTAGTGGTTATTGTGATACCTTCTACTGATATTGTGTGAGGATTTTCTTCCACACTTCTCCTATTACTTTAGCTCGGTCTTGTGGGTCCTCGAGCAGGGTAGTCACTTCCTCACTGTCTACGTCTGTGAAGGAGTGTGTAAGGTGTTGTGTGGGTGTGTGTTTAGCCCCCCAGTAGCCTACAGATCTTGCTACAGAACTGTTCTGGTCGGTGCTTATACTGGTTAGCTTGGAGGACAAGATATTTCCATATTTCTCTTTTGTGCTGGGTGATTAGGGAGAGTAGTTCTCTCCTCATCCTTAATAGTACCTCCCGTGTAGGTTGTCCTGTGTGGAAGTGCCTACTACACTCAGTTTGGTAATTATTCATGCTGCTCTTAATTTCCCTGGTTGGTTTGTACTGTTGGTAGATCTTGGAAGTCGTTAGTTCGCACCATGCTTGAGAAATAGTGGGGTCGTTTTGTAGGTAGTCCCTGAAGGGGTCAAAGCCTAGTGTTTTTAGGTTGGATTTGGGGTGGGTGGGTGCGCGGAACGGTGTAGATTAGAGCTTAATTATAACGGGAACGTGGTCTGAACCGACGTTACCGCCTGGGGAGACTCCATAGTGGAACAGGTCACAGTCCCTGTTGGTAAGTACTACGTCGGGTGTTCCTGGGTGGGTTCCCACGAATGATTTAAAGAATGGGCCTTGGAACGTTAAGCTTCTTCCTGTCATTATGTTGATAAGTTGTTTACCCTTGTGGTCCCCTTGTGGTTGGGCGGCGCCACAGTTGAAGAGAGCGGGTTGATGGGCCTTGAAATCCCCTGCTAAGACTGTAGGGACATTTCTACTGAGTAACCGGTGTAAGGGGATGGACTCTATGTACTGTTGTCTGGGAGGAAAATAACCTGTTCCCACTATAAGCCGTCCATATGAGGTAGACTGTTCTATTGCTGAGATATTATCCTCGTCGACATGGATATTGCGGAATTCACGTCCCTGCTTCACTAGGACGGCCACACCACTAACAGCCCTCTGGATTTCTCGAGTGTTGAGTAACCAGGTAGTTTTATATGTTGGTCGGGCCTGGCTGATGTTTCATTTAGAAGGATAATGTCCGGATTGTGGTTGCTTAGTTCTGTTTCAAGGAGGTAGTGGTTGTTGAAGAAGTGATGGCTGTTGATTTGCAAAATTGTGATCCCCATTATTTTACGTGTTTAGCTTTGGTGCTGCGTTCAGAGAGTTGGTGTCTGAGGTAGTAGCCGCCTTGTGTGGACATACTCTCACTGCTGGAATGACTGGGGGAAGGGGGGCTGTAGTCCTGAGTGGTTTCCTGAGAGAAGAATGATTGGTCCTCATCGATACTGCTCGTAACGGTAACGTTGAGTGACGAATCAGATTCGTCTTCTGACACCAGGGACACATCGGATGCCTCGTTCCATAGGCGCACTGGGTCATACACTGTTACAAAACCAGAAACAGGCTAGAGTAGTATCAATAAGTTGACCTTGTATTCTCTGGAGAGATCTTCACTTAATAGATGTCGCATTTTGTAACACACTAAGCTTGTAGCCGCTCACATGTTGCGTTAATCAGCATGGAAGAGTTGAAGCTAATCGTATGTGACACCAAGAAATTATAGCATAAAAAGCAGTATTTAAATTTTCCAGTCTCTTCTAAGAAAAAGCAGATTGGACCCTACACAGGACAAAATCAAATGAATTGCTTTCTAAGTAAGAATTACCAGTTTTTAAGAAAGTAAGTTTTATTTGTGAGTAGTGCAAGAATGGTATATAATACCGACAAGATGAAATTAATTTCATCTTGTCGGTATTGTATACCATTCTTGTACAATTTGTCAGACACTGCAGCATCATAGAATCTTGATTCTGAGGACATGTACATAACCTTCACGACTACGACAACTACTACTACAACTAACCCATCTCTTTGGGAAGGACCTACTTCCACTGGGGAATCCCGCCTACCAGTGACTATGTCCTCGTCTGCTACACCTGACCTGACGTTAGTATATAAGCGCCAGGCTCCTTGCTTCTGCTTCAGAATCTCCACGACTACGGTGCTGTTCGCACCTACTGCTAGGTTGAGGGACTGATTACCTCATCTTCTGTACATAGTTCTACTGTCTTCAAGTTATGTCCAAGAATCTGTATTGATAAAGCCACTGGATGGCGAAACGTCTACAATAAAGATACCCAGATGTTGCACATGTCTTAATTTCATCTATTTGTGAGTAGAAAAATAATTCAGTCAATCTTGTTAAGGTATCCCTTTATGGGTTTTCAATAATATTATAGGCTAGGGAATACCATTATACCTTCACTGGTGAAAACTTATGTAAATCCTAACTTCAGTATCGCAGTTTCCTGCCACTACCAAACTTGCAGAAGTTTCTAAAACTTCTAAGTCAATATCTAGATTGAGACAGCATGAATGTAACGGAAGGAGACACATTATATGTTCCTATTAAAAAAAAAAAAATGACATTCAAGAGCCGCATTAAACTGGACAGGACCTCCGTTGCTGCTGCATAAACTCGCCCTTCAAATCAACAACAGCATCAAGACATCAACAGAGACATCAGCCTCACAACGGGTCTCCTTGTATAAGGAATTTCACATCTACAGTTTACCTTTCCCTGAGCAAAATAGATAACAAAAGGAGGATAGACCGTCTGAGGAAAATGTGTTATCCAAGTGAGGGACTTTCATTGACTCGTCAAGTCTGGCCTCAGCCATGCAGATGCTGAGGAAATAATATATTATCGTGACACAAGCATTATCGTTGATTTTAAGAAATTACATCTTTCCTGTGCCAGATACAACATATATAAATGTAGTTGTGCTTCTAGACGCCTATGGGGGGAATATTGTGACAGTTCTTGGACACAGAATATCGAACCCAGTTATTATTCTGGATATTCAGGTTCCATTATCAGTCAGCCACATTCTGTTGGACTGCCCACTTTATCATGATACGAGCACGCAGAATTTACCTCCGTCGTCGTCTTCGCTCCGCTGCTCTCTCTTTACCTTCCCTTCTCGCTGATGGACCCACCTTTCATCCGGACTCTCTCATTGACTTTTTGACAACTGACTTACTCCACAAACTCTGATACCTTCAGCCCTTTCTACCTCAATCTCAATCCCCTGCCCCGCTGTTTTCTGTAACCTGCTGATCATCCCTCCTCCCTTCTGCCATCCAATACCCTTGCTTCCTTCCCTACCCTGCAGCGCTGTATAGCCCTTGTGGCTTAGCGCTTCTTTTTGATTATAATAATAATAATCTGGATATATTGTAGTGGAAATTTCAGAGGAATTTCCGTTGAATGTTCAGCTTCTGACTGAAAAGGAAAGTAAATGATAGACTGAGTGAGGGACTGTCAACAAATATTGCTGAGAATAAGAACATGTTTTAAGAGACAAATGAACAGGTTAAAAAATCATTGGGAAAAATTTATTTGACAGATTAAAACAGAAAAGGGGAGTTAATAGATGAGGAGTTGGAGGTTTTGGGAAGATGGTGGGAATATTTTGAGGAACTGTTAAATGTATTGGCCAGGAATATATATCATCTTTTATGAGTAAAGAGGAGCCGGATGTGAGTGTGGGGGGGCGGGAGGTGCGTGATGCATTAGGTAGAATGAAAGGGAGTAAAACAGCTGGAACTGATGGGATGATGACAAAAGTGTTAAAAACAGGTGTAGATATAGTTCTGGAGTGGTTGGTACTTTTGTTTAATAAATGTATGAAAGAGGGGAAGGTACCCAGGGACTGTCAGAGAGAGTGCACAGTTCCCTTATATAAAGGGAAGGTACCCAGGGACTGGCAGAGAGTGCACAGTTCCCTTATATAAAGGGAAGGTACCCAGGGACTGGCAGAGAGAGTGCACAGTTCCCTTACATAAAGGGAAGGTACCCAGGGACTGGCAGAGAGTGTGCACAGTTCCCTTACATAAAGGGAAGGTACCCAGGGACTGGCAGAGAGAGTGCACAGTTCCCTTACATAAAGGGAAGGTACCCAGGGACTGGCAGAGAGAGTGCACAGTTCCCTTATATAAAGGGAAGGTACCCAGGGACTGGCAGAGAGAGTGCACAGTTCCCTTACATAAAGGGAAGGTACCCAGGGACTGGCAGAAAGAGTGCACAGTTATATAAAGGGAAGAAGAACAAAGGAGATTGTGATGAATGGTTTGAAAAACCGACAAGTTGAAGATTGAGACACTTATGCATATGCTGCATAAGTGTCTCAATCTTCAAAGGAGAGTGTAAAAATTATAAGGGAATAAGGCTACTGAATATACCAGGTAAAGTGTAGGGTTATTATTGAAAGCATAAGGGATAAGACGTATAAGACGGAGAGCAGGATCGCTGATGAACAATTAAGCTTTAGACTGGGTAAAGGATGTGTAGAGACATTATTTATATTGAAGCATATAACTGAACAACATTTAGATAAAGGTAGGGAAGTTTTCATTGCTTTTATGGATTTAGAAAAGGCACATTATAGGGTGGATAGGCGAGCAACGTGACAGATGTTGCAAGTGTATGGAATAGGTTAGGTTAGGAAAGGTTCGTCAGGAAACAGGGTAAGTGTTTCCTGACGCGAGTCTTAGTCAGATGATGACCTGCCGTTGGAGCTTTCGGTCATTTGACCGAGGCCTTCCTCTGGCTTACCTGTGAACTGTAAATCTGAATCTTCAGTCAACACGATGGATTAAAACTTATAGGAAAGGTAGAGTGTGGTCTATTTCACTCTGTTGTGAACTTAATGGAAGGTACTGGATCACTGAGTTTAGGTAGGAACTCACCAATGTTATGATCTCTAAGTCATAGACAAAGGACATCGTCTACGTATCTGAACCACCAAGCTTTATTTGGGAGAATATCTTGAAGGAGTCTCATAGACTTCCATAAACAGGTTACTTAGAAAGGGGTTGAGGGGATTTCCTATGCCCATGTCTTAATATTAGGCATAATATTTGCCTGCAAACACAAACTTGCAGTTAGTAACACAGTTCAATAATCATATTCGTGGGGTAGGACAAGGAGAAGTTTTGTAGTTCGTCTTCAAGGTACATAAACAAGTTAGGGACCGCGACTCTGATAAACACAATTGTGACATCAAAACTCACAAGGGTAGTGTGAAACATTTAATTTCTGGAGCCTCTCAGTAAGGTCAACATTATTTTTAATATGCACGTCTGAGATCCTCCCGATCTCGGATGCGCGAGTTAGAAGTCTAACAAACCATTTAGTTAAGTTATATACTGTCGAGCCAACTAAAGTTATAATAGGACGAACTGAGTTTCCTGGTTTGAGTCTTGATTAACCCATAACGATACGGTGGAGTTGCTGACCTAGCTGACGAGGTTAAGGTGCCCCGTGGCCTGGTGGCTAAAGCTCTCGCTTCACACGGCGAGTGTCTGGGTTCGATTCCCAGCGAGGGTAGAAACATTGGGCGTGTTTCTTTACACCGGTTGTCTGTGTTCACCCATCAACAAAATGGGTACCTGGGTGTTAGTGGACTGGTGTGGGTCACATCCTGGGTGTTAGTGGACTGGTGTGGGTCACATCCTGGGTGTTAGTGGACTGGTGTGGGTCACATCCTGGGTGTTAGTGGACTGGTGTGGGTCACATCCTGGGACAAAACTGACCTAATTTGCGGGAAATGCTCAGCATAACAAGCGGCTTTCTATATAGTAATGGCGTTATTAACAATGCAAGACAAGCCACGGGGGGTGGAAGTCTTCCCATCTTATCTGGTGGGGAACTGGTAACGTTAAATCACTGTTCTCCGCAACTAACCTCACGTTACGTGACTCAAGAAATCGTAATGACACGGCAGTGAAGGGACTTGAGCTAGAGTTCGTCACGGCCACGCTAGCTGGAGATTCGTCTGTAAAAACTTGCATTTGTGGTCACAGTGGTGCCTGTGCTAACCTTCCTATGGTGTAGAAATATACCTAGTTGGATGAATCTTATTGTGGCTAGCTGGTCTAGTGGCTAACGCGACGGGCTGGAGTTTTGAGACTCTATGACCGCGGGTTCAATCCCGGCCGGGGGTATGGCTCACGTTACGTGTCGTGAACGTCGGTATAATATACAACTCGTTTAGCTGCAGCTGCATAAAAGTGTATATATACAGGTGCATATAGTTAAGTGTCTGCAATTATGATTGAACTGATC
>NC_069457.1:15441931-15612796 GCF_026875155.1 Cherax quadricarinatus
CAGTCTTTTAAACCGAGTATAGGTTACTGGCCGTCTTCTTATCACCAGTGTCGAGGTTGGAGACTACTCTCTCCCGTCTTCGCATTGGCCATACTCTTACTCATGGATATCTCATGGAGAGGTCTTGCTCCTCTCTGTGAGAATTGCCAAGCCCATTATCAGTCAGGCCACATTCTGTTGGACTGCCCACTTTATCAACGACACGCAGAATTTAACCTCTGTCGTCGTCTTCGCTCCGCTGCTCTCTCTTCCCTTCCCTTCTCGCTGATGGACCCACCTTTCATCCGGGACTCTCTCATTGACTTTTTGACAACGACTGACTGATTTTCACAAATTCTGATACCTTCACCCCTTTCTACTTCAATCTCTTGCTACCCCTCTACCCCCGTACTATCCCCTGCCCCGCTGTTTTCTGTAACCTGCGATCATCCCCCTCCCTTCTGCCATCCAATTCCCTTGCTTCCTTCCCTACCCTGCAGCGCTGTATAGCCCTTGTGGCTTAGCGCTTCTTTTTGATTATAATAATAATAATAATACGCATTTCAGATATATTGACCTCTTTTAGCCGCTCTGTTATTCTTTTCCGTCGCCAGTGTTTTGTTATTAAGAGAATATTTATTAATAGAGTTTCAAAAGTTTTACCTGACTGTTGTTATCTTGTTGTTGTGTTGATCTCGTGCTGATCAATGTTGTGTTGATCTCGTGCTGATCAATGTTGTGTTGATCTCATGCTTATTAATGTTGTGGTGTTCTCATACTGATCAATGTTGTGTTGATCTCGTGCTGATCAATATTGTGGTGTTGATCTCGTGCTGATCAATATTGTGGTGTTGATCTCGTGCTGATCAATGTTGTCGTGTTTATCTCGTGCTGATCAATGTTGTGTTGATCTCGTGCTGATCAATGTTGCTGTGTTGATCTCGTGCTGATCAATGTTGTTGTGTTGATCTCGTGCTGATCAATGTTGTTGTGTTGATCTCGTGCTGATCAATGTTGTGATCTCGTGCTGATCAATGTTGTGTAGATCTCGTGCTGATCAATGTTAAGAACATAAGAACATAAGAAAGGAGGAACACTGCAGGAGGCCTGCTGGCCCATACTAGGCAGGTCCTTTACAATTCATCCCACTAACAAAACATTTGACCAACCCAATTTTCTATGCCACCCAAGAAATAAGCTCTGATGTGAAAGTCCCACTCAAATCCAACCCATCCCACTCATGTACTTATCCAACCTAGATTTGAAACTACCCAAAGTCCTAGCCTCAATAACCCAACTAGGTAGACTGTTTCCACTCATCAACTACCCTATTTCCAAACCAATACTTTCCTATGCCCTTTCTAAATCAAATTTATCTAATTTAAATCCATTACTGCGGGTTCTTTTTGGAGAGACATCCTCAAGACCTTATTAATATCCCCTTTATTAATACCTATCTTCCACTTATACACTTCGATCAGGTCTCCCCTCTTCCTTCGTCTAACAAGTGAATGTAACTTAAGATCTTCAATCTTTTCTTCATAAGGAAGATTTCTAATGCTATGTTTTAATTTAGTCACCCTTACGCTGAATGTTTTCTAACGAATTTATGTCCATTTTGTAACACGGAGACCAGAACTGAGCTGCATAATCTAGGTGAGGCCTTACTAATGATGTAAAAGCTGCAGTATGACCTCTGGACTTCTGTTGCTTACACTTCTTGATATAAATCCCAGTAATCTATTTGCCTTATTACTACGCTTAGGCATTGCTGTCTTGGTTTAAGGTTGCTGCCACCATAACCCCCAACCCTTTTTCCCGCAATCTGTATGGCTAAGTTCTACATAAATTTAACTTATAAGTACTAGGGTTAGGGGCACTCCCGAGCTTCAGAACCTTGCATTTATCTACATTGAACGGGCATCTGCCACTTTTCTGACCAAGAATTGAGTTTGTTTAAATCCTCCTGAAGTTCCATAACATCTACGTTTGAATCAATTATCTACCTATCTTTGTGTCATGGGCGAATTTGCTCATATCACTAGTAATTCCCTCATCAAGATCATTGATATATATTATAAACAACAACGGGCCCAAGACTGATCCCTGTGGAACGCCACTTGTTACAGATCCCCACTCGGATTTAACCCCATTTATGGACACCTCTGCTTCCTGTCAGTGAGCCATGACTCGATCCACGAGAGCACTTTTCCCCCAATGCCATGACTGCCACTTTCTTTAACAGTCTATGGTGCGAACTCTATCAAAAGCCTTACTAAAATCTAAGTAAATAATACAAATTCTTTATTGTGGTCAACAGCCTCAAAAGCTTTACTGAAGAAAGTTAATAAATTAGTTAGACAAGAACTGGCCTCTTGTGAATCTAATGCTGATATCATTAATCAAGCTATGCTTATCGAGATGGCTTCTTGTAATCTCAGCTATAATTGACTCTAGCAATTTGCCTACAATTGAGGTCAGGCTTATTGGGCGGAAAATTTGACGGTAACGACTTATCCCCTGTTTTAAAAATAGGAGTTACATTAGCCATCTTCCCACATATCAGACACTACACCTGTTGAAGAGATAAATTAAAAATATTAGTTAATGTTCACAGAGTTCCATTTTGCATTCCTTAAGAACCCTGAAAAAACCTCATCAGGACCCGGCGACTTATTTTTTCTTCAGTCTGTCTTCTGCTTCACAACCATCTCACTAGTGACTGTGATGTTACATAATTTTTTCTTCTTCTAGCCCCTGTAAAAATTTAAATTACTGAATATTTAGTGGGCTTCCTGTGTAAAAACTGAGAGAAAATAATTATTTAAAATCAAGCACATTTCATTCTCTTTGTCAGTAAGGTGCCCATAGTTATTTTTAAGGGGGCCTATCTTATTCTCTAACTTTTTTTCTATAGACCTGGAAAAAACTTTTTTGGGGTTTGTTTAGAATCCCTAGCAACTTTAATTTCATAGTCCCTTTAGCTTTTCTTATCCCCTTTTTAATGTCCCTCTTAATGTCAATATACTGATTCATAAGATGACCCTCACCTCTTTTGATACGCCTATAAATTTCCTTTCTTAGCCCTAGTAGATATTTGAGCCTATTATTCATCATTTTGGGGTCATTTCTATTTGATCTAATTTCTTTATATGGGATAAACGCTCTTGAGCAGCATGTATAGTGTTCAGAAAACTGTCATATTGAAGCTCTCTTCGTTACCCCAGTCAAAAGAGATAATGTTCTCTAAGCCCATCGTAATCTGCTAAGGCGAAAATCTGGGACTGTTACTGATATCGCTACTATCGTACTTCCATTCAATGCTAAATGTAATTGATTTGTGGTCGCTAGCACCCAGTTCCTCTGAAACTTCTAAATTATTAACAAGGGATTCATTGTTTGCCATAACTAAGTCAAGCAGGTTATTTCCCCTTGTAGGGTTTTGTCACAAACTCTTCAAAAAACAATCCTGACCCACTTCTAAGAAATCGTATGATTCTAAATTCCCAGTCAAGAAATTCCAATCAACATGACTAAAGTTAAAGTCTCCTAGAATTACTACATTACTGCCTTGTGGCCTTAACAATTTCCTCCCATAGTAGTTTCCCTTGGGCCCCATCAAGTTTGGGGGACGGTATATCAACTCCTAAAATCAGTTTTTTCCAAAGCCCCTCTGAAAATTCTATCCAAACAGACTCTGTATGTGTTACTTCAGACTTAATACCCGTTTTTATGCAACAGTTCAAGCGATCTCGGACATACAATACCACCCCACCCCCCCTCCCAATACTTCTATCTTCTTGGGAACAATTTAAAACCCTGAATATGACATTCCGCAGGCATGTCCCGACTTTTTGAATTAAACCCACGTCTCAGTTAAGGCAAATACATCAATGTTACCTACACTAAACAACTAATGTCAACTCGTCCACTTATCCTAGCACACGGGGAATTAGCATAATAAACATTGAAAGACTCTCCTTTCTCTTTACCCTTCCTGCTCATTTCTTTTTTTCTACTAAAACCCATTACTGTCCTTAACACCCAAGGTCCCTGGCTTTTCAATATCTATCTCGTTCTTATTATTACTAGTTCCCCTAGAACTCGTAATATTACTACACTGGGACTTCACTGTTTTCCTGCCAAAACCCATACCACTAACTATTCCTAGTTTAAAGTCCTAACTGCTCCCTCCACTGCAGTTGCCAGTGCTCCCCACCCCACACCTAATAAGTGAACCCCATCCCTGGCATACATGTCATTTCTGCCATAAAAGGTCCGAGTTGTCAATGAATGTTACCGCATTTTCTTACATATTTGTCCAGCCAGCAATTGACAAACCAATTGCCCTGGACAACCATTCATTTCCAACTCCCCTCCTTGGCAAAATACCACATATGAGAGGGTTCCCACCCTTACTTCTAATTATTTCTATTGCTGACCTGTACCTGCTAATCAGGTCCTCACTCCTACGTCTGCCAACATCGTTGCCTCCAGCACTGAGACAGATAATAGGATTGCTCCCATTACCTCTCATGATGTCATCCAGACGGCTAACAATATCCTCCATCCCAGCCCCAGGAAAGCAAACTCTCTGTCTCCTACTCCTGTCCTTCAAGCAGAACGCCCTATCCATATACCTAACTTGGCTATCCCCTACAACAACAATATTCGTACCTTCCTTAATGTCTTTCGTCGTGACGTTCCCAGTAGTCGACTCACATTCGTCGGGTAGCACTGAGAATGTATTGGATGTTTCCACAACAGTTTCCACGGCAGTCTCTTTCTTCTTCATCGTTTCTACCTTTCCATTCGTCTTCTTGATCATCAACTTCTTTCCCTGCTGTCCAGCCACTGACCAGTTTCCCTTCTTGACCTGAGGACTCAAAACAGGAGGACTACTCCGAATCTTTTTGTTTTCCTCGGTCAGTCGCCTAATTTCCATATTCGCCAACCTCAATTCTTCCTTAAGCTGTTGGTAAAGTTGCTCGATGGAGGGCATCTTGCTTCAATTCTAGAGAGCGCGCAAACAGGTCTTCACAGAGCCAAGTACACGTCAACACTGCGCAAAAGCCAACTCAATCAGGAGCTACTGCGCAGCACGTCCGCACGGCCCAATAGCGATGCTGATCTCGTGCTGATCAATGTTGTGGTGTTGATCTCGTACTGATCAATGTTGTTGTGTTGATCTCATGCTGATCAATGTTGTTGTGTTGATCTCGTGCTGATCAATGTTGTGGTGTTGATCTCGTGCTGATCAATGTTGTGTTGATCTCATGCTGATCAATGTTGTGTTGATCTCATGCTGATCAATGTTGTGTTGATCTCATGCTGATCAATGTTGTTGTGTTGATCTCATGCTGATCAATGTTGTTGTGTTGATCTCATGCTGATCAATGTTGTTGTGTTGATCTCATGCTGATCAATGTTGTGGTGTTGATCTCATGCTGATCAATGTTGTGGTGTTGATCTCATGCTGATCAATGTTGTGGTATTGATCTCATGCTGATCAATGTTGTGGTATTGATCTCATGCTGATCAATGTTGTGGTGTTGATCTCATGCTGATCAATGTTGTGGTGTTGATCTCATGCTGATCAATGTTGTGGTGTTGATCTCATGCTGATCGATGTTGTGGTATTGATCTCATGCTGATCAATGTTGTGGTGTTGATCTCATGCTGATCGATGTTGTGGTGTTGATCTCATGCTGATCAATGTTGTGGTGTTGATCTCATGCTGATCAATGTTGTGGTGTTGATCTCATGCTGATCAATTTTTGTGGTGTTGATCTCATGCTGATCAATGTTGGGTTGTACATTGCTGCTATCACCGTGGATTCTTTGTCGTTTGTCTTCTGTTACATTCTGCGTGTTTACGCACCTGTATGTGGTTGCAGGGGTTGATTTACAACTCCTGGCCCCGCCTCTTTGCTGGTCGCTACTAAGTCCACTCCTGGTTACAAGTCTTGTGGTACCTCTTTTTAAAAGCTATGTATGGACCCCTCCTCTCTTCACTTCAGATTATTCCACTTCCTGAAAGTTCTGTGTGCGCGTGTGCGTGCGTGTGTGTGTACTCACCTATTTGTACTCACCTATTTGTGGTTGCAGGGTCGAGTCCTAGCTCCTGGCCCCGCCTCTTCACCGGTTGCTACTAGGCCCTCTCTCTCCCCGCTCCATGAGCTTTATCAAACCTCGTCTTAAAACTGTGTATGGTTCCTGCCTCCACTACGTCATTTTCTAGGCTATTCCACTGCCTTACAACTCTATGACTGAAGAAATACTTCCTACTATCTCTCTGACTCATTTGTGTCTTCAACTTCCAATTGTGGCCTCTTGTTTCTGTGTCCCCTCCCTGGAACATCCTGTCTTTGTCCACCCTTTTCTATTCACGCAGTATTTTATATGTCGTTATCATGTCTCCCCTGACCCTCCTGTCCTCCAGTGTCGTCAGGCCGATTTCCCTTAATCTTTCTTCATAGGACATTCCCCTTAGCTCTGGAACTAACCTTGTCGCAAACCTTTGTACTTTCTCTAGTTTCTTGACGTGCTTTATCAAGTGCGGGTCCAAACAGGTGCTGCATACTCCAGTATGGGCCTGACATACACGGTGTACAGTGTCTTGAATGATTCCTTACTAAGGTATCGGAATGCTGTTCTCAGGTTTGCCAGGCGCCCATATGCTGCAGCAGTTATCTGATTGATGTGTGCTTCCGGAGACATGCTCGGTGTTATACTCACCCCAAGATCTTTCTCCTTGAGTGAGGTTTGCAGTCTTTGGCCACCTAGCCTATACTCTGTCTGTGGTCTTCTGTGCCCTTCCCCTATCTTCATGACTTTGCATTTGGCAGGATTAAATTCGAGAAGCCATTTGCTGGACCAGGTGTCCAGTCTGTCCAGGTCTCTTGAAGTCCTGCCTGGTCCTCATCAGATTTAATTCTCCTCATTAACTTCACATCATCTGCAAACTGGGACACTCTGAGTCTAACCCTTCCGTCATGTCGTTCACATACCAAAAATAGCACTGGTCCTAGACCGACCCCTGTGGGACCCCGCTCGTCACAGGTGCCCACTGTATACATCATTACGTACCATGATCGTTGTTGTCCCGTCAGGATTCTCTGACCATGCGTGCCTTCCCTTTTTAGCCGATGATGCTCTAGTTCTGCACTAATCCTTGTGAGGAACTGTTCAAAGGGCCCTTTTTGCAGTAAGAAGAGCAATCAACCCACGCCTCTCTTTGTCTACTTCTGTTATTTCAAAAACCAGAAGGTTTGTGACCCGGGATTTCCTTCCGTGAACCGTCTGGTTGGCTTTAAACTCCTTTTCCTTTCCAGGTGCTCCACCACTCTCCCCGAAAAACTCTCCCTAATTTTGCATACTATACACGCAAGCACAGGTCAAGTTTTAGTCCCTTTTCTGTCCCTTTTAAAAAAGGGAACTACCATTTTCCGCTTCCCCTACCCAGGTATTGCCCATTTCCAGGGATTTTTAAAAATTGTGGAAGTGGACCACAACATATCTGCTTCCCCCTTAAGGGCCCCACGGGGGAAAAGTTTTTTCCGCCCATGCCTTTTAGGGATCATGTCCCTTTTAATTTCTTTTACCTCCCCTCATCTGTATTATTCGTCCAACCCTTGTTGGGTATTCCCTTCTGGTCCCCATCTGGGGCTGTTCCCCCCGGTCCTTCCTGTCTCTACTGTAAATACTTCCTTAAATCTTTTGTTAGCTCCTCGCAAACCCTTTATCGTTTCTTTGATTCTCCACCTTCATTCCTCAGCCTTAAACACCGGTCCCTTGACTGTTTCTTCCCCTAATGTGGGTATACACATTTCGGGTCAGATTTTTTTCCCCTCGATGCATGTCGTTTTCATACTTTTCGCTGGCCTCCCTCCTTTTCTGGCGACTCGTTTCTGGCTCTTCACTAATCTCCCTTTTTTTCCTGGGTCCTAAGCCTCCTGTACCTTTTCCATTCTCTTTCACTAGTTTTTGGCCCCCCCTACACCTTCGGGGGAAACCAAAGGGCTTCCCCTTTTGGTCTTCCCCATTATTTCTGTTTTCCCTTGGGAAAAAACTTTCCTCCCCCTCCTTCACTTTGTTCCACAACCCCTCATCTTTTGTTTACCTGATTTTCTACCATTTTCCTGCCCCCCGAAACCTCCCAGGAAGTTTCTCATACCTGTTATCCCCCCCCTTTTATATTTGGCCTTTTCCCTTCAGTTCCTGTTCCTTCTCCACTTGTAACTCCTTATGCAAAAAACAAACCCATGTCGCTAGCTCCAAGGGGTCTTTCCTAAGTGAGTCCCAAGTCTGAATGCTCAGGGGAAACAAATCCAGTCTTTTCTGGGCCCCCCCCTCCCCTCCTCCTGGGTTTTTTCCCTGACATGTTGAGCATGAGGTTTTTTAAGTACCACATCCATCATCTTGGGTTCCCCCTGTTTTTGGGACCCCCCTGTGGGTCCAGGTTTTCCCCAGTCGATCTCCCCGTGGTTGAAATCGCCCATTACCATAACTTTGCTCTGCTCGAGTGAGCCCCTGCCCCACCTCAGCCAGTGTGTCCACCATCACCCTGTTGTTTTCTTCGTACTCCTCTCTTGGCCTCCTGCAGTTCTGTGGTGGGTTATACATCACTCCAATGACTACTTTATGTTCTCCGGACTGAATTGTACCTACAATGTAGTCTCTTTCTCCAATCATGTCCATGCCTTCCATTTCCTCAAATCCCCATCGGTGTTTTATGAGCAGTGCTACCCCTCCTCCCCCCTCCTACTCCTATCTTTCCTCAGGATCTGATATCCTGTTGGGAAGATTGTGTCTGTTATTGTCTCAGCGAGTTTTGTTTCTGTGACTGCTATGATGTCTGGGGATTCTTCACTGATTCTTTCATTCCACTCCTCATGTTTATTCGTTATTCCATCCGCGTTTGTGTACCAAACCTTTAGTTTCTTTTCTATCATTGTGGTCATGCAAGTATATTGGGGTTGGGGGAGCGAGAGCCTTTGTGGGGGCCTATATGGGGCTGTGGTGTAGGTGGGTTTGTGTTGATGGGGTGGGGTCAGAATGCCCATAAGGGACAGCTGTTGGGGTGAGGTTTGGTGGCAGAGGGAACAGTGAGTGGGTTGTAGTATAGGTTGCTCAGTTGCGTTGGGAGTGTCGCAGGTGGAGTCTTTTGGTGGGAGATTCTGTGGGGTGTGTTTGCCCTTCCTCCTGTGTCTGGGTCCTGCTCATTTTCATTGCTTCTCGTTCCTCCTTGCGTCTCTGTACCCTCTTTCAGTGTAGTCCTTTCTTGTGTTCTGTCGCGGTCGAGGTATACTCTCTGGTACCCCTCTTTGTCCCTCAGTCTTGCTTTCTCTTGCAGAATCCTGATTCGAACTGATTCTTCCTTGAAAGTTACTCTGACAGGCCGTATCCTTCCACTCGCAAACCACCCAATTCTCTGAAAATTTGTCACCTGGGTCATATTGCCCTCCCCTATTGTTTTTCATGATGCCTTCAATCATTTTTTTCTCCTCCTGTTTGTGTGTGTGCGTGTGTGTGTGTGTGTGTGTGTGTGTGTGTGTGTGTGTGTGTGTGTGTGTGTGTTGTACTCGTCTAGTTATGGTTGCAGGGGTCGAGTCACAGCTCCTGGCCCTGCCTCTTCACTGGCCGCTACTGGTCACTCTCCCTGCTCCATGAGCTTTATCATACCTCCTCTTAAAGCTATGTATGGATCCTGCCTCCACTACATCACTTCCCAGACTATTCCACTTTGACAACTCTGTGACTGAAGAAATACTTCCTAACATCCCTGTGGTTCATCTGAGTCTTCAGCTTCCAATTGTGGACCCCTTGTTGCTGTGTCCCATCTCTGGAACATCCTGTCTCTGTCCACCTTGTCAATTCCTCTCAGTATTTTATATGTCGTTATCATATCTTCCTCATCTCTCCTGTCCTCCAGTATCGTCATGTAGATTTCCCTTAACTTCTCCTCGTAGGTTAAGGGAAATCGACCTGACGACACTGGAGGACAGGAGAGAAAGGTGGGATATGATAGAGAGATACAATTTCCGTATAATTTCCTTATGTGACCCTTATGGGAGGGTCCAGCTTTATTGTCCTGTACTTCAAGATATTTTTTTAATGCAGTGGTTTTTAATTATAGCCAGTCTTAATTAATTCAGACTTCCTACGGTAAATATATCCAACACTCGCTATAGCTAAGGATCAATATATATTTAAGGTAAGTAATGTTTGTACTTTGTATTTTTAGACCTAACTATATTGCTCACTTAAAATTTCATGGTGTAAACATGTTTTCAGGTTTTTATATGGTTTTAAAAGTAAAAATAACCTGTTTCACTTTACAGTTATTTTCACTTAAGAGCAATACCCCGGAACCCAGCCTGCTGTATAAGCGGGGCCATCCTGTAACCATAATCAGAATAACTTCATTGTTTTTTTATTCGCCGGTATTCTCCCGGCCCGGGTCTTTTCCAAGTAGTGGTGACCCGTCCTTGGCTCCCTATCTGGAGAGTATCTCGAGACCTAAGTCTCCCATGGAGGAGGTACAAGTACCCCCTCATCTTGGGACCAACTGTCCCCAGGCCTGAATATCTTCGTATTTGGATCCTTTTTGTAGAGATCATCCTCGTATTGAAGCCGATCAGGAGAAACGTTGGTCTCCAGATTATAAACTATCACTGTTATCCAATCAAATATGCAAATTGGACTTTATATACCAATAACACAAATCCTGAACTTAGGAACTAGAACTGTCATTGTAATTATAATGTGAAGACTGTATGTGGAGAAAGACATCACAGTACATCCATACTGAAAATATTTCTCCTGAATGACCTGTACATAAGTGTGTGTTGCATGTCTTGCCGGTATCACCATTTTCAAAGGCTGTAACATGTTTAAAACATGATTTCAAACTTGATGTATTTTGGTCGCTGCTCGATATGAGGAAGGTATCCCCGATTTAATAACCCCAGTTCTCGTGCCTCAGTGATGTGAGGAAGGTATCCCCGTAACCATAACCCCAGTTCTCGTGCCTCAGTGATGTGAGGAAGGTATCCCCGTATACCATAACCCTAGTTCTTGTGTTTCAGTGATGTGAGGAAGGTATCCCAGTATTTCATAACCCCAGTTCTCGTGCCTCAGTGATGTGAGGAAGGTATCCCAGTATTTCATAACCCCAGTTCTCGTGCCTCAGTGATGTGAGAAAAGTATCCCAGTATTTCATAACTCAGTTCTCGTGCCTCAGTGATGTGAGAAAGGTATCCCAGTATTTCATAACCCCAGTTCTCGTGCCTCAGTGATGTGAGGAAGGTATCCCAGTATTTCATAACCCCAGTTCTCGTGCCTCAGTGATGTGAGAAAAGTATCCAGTATTTCATAACCCCAGTTCTCGTGCTCAGTGATGTGAGAAAGGTATCCCAGTATTTCATAACCCCAGTTTCTCGTGCCTCAGCGATGTGAGGAAGGTATCCCAGTATTTCATAACTCCAGTTGTCGTGCCTCAGTGATGTGAGGAAGGTATCCCAGTATTTCATAACTCCAGTTGTCGTGCCTCAGTGAGTGAGGAAGGTATCCCAGTATTTCATAACTCCAGTTGTCGTGCCTCAGTGATGTGAGGAAGGTATCCCAGTATTTCATAACTCCAGTTGTCGTGCCTCAGTGATGTGAGGAAGGTATCCCCGTATACCATAACCCTAGTTCTTGTGCTTCAGTGATGTGAGGAAGGTATCCCAGTATTTCATAACCCCAGTTCTCGTGCCTCAGTGATGTGAGGAAGGTATCCCAGTATTTTTATAACCTCAGTTCTCGTGCCTCAGTGATGTGAAGAAGGTATCCCAGTATTTCATAACTCCAGTTCTCGTGCCTGAGTGATGTGAGGAAGGTATCCCAGTATTTCATAACTCCAGTTCTCGTGCCTCAGTGATGTGAGGAAGGTATCCCAGTATTTCATAACTCCAGTTCTCGTGCCTCAGTGATGTGAGGAAGGTATCCCAGTATTTCATAACTCCAGTTCTCGTGCCTCAGTGATGTGAGGAAGGTATCCCAGTATTTCATAACCCCAGTTCTCGTGCCTCAGTGATGTGTGGAAGGTATCCCAGTATTTCATAACCCCAGTTCTCGTGCCTCAGTGATGTGAGGAAGGTGTTCCCTTATCCATAATCCCAGTTCTTATTCCTTAATGCACGAGACTGGAATAATACAGTGTGGCATAAGTTGATAATGCAGTTAAATATTAACGTTGACGATTTGAGGGGAATCAGAAAAGGGATTCACAAGTCATCGTGTTTTCACATCTTTCAGAGACACCAGAGACCAATACCTTAGAATACACAAATACTGTTGCGCCCTCAGAAAAGGGCGCAATGAACATTGTGTATATTGTTTTTCATATAATTTTATTATACTGAGTTTTTCGTTAATAGCTTAAACGAAAATTTCATGTACGTTCGTAGGTAGGATGTTACACGTACACCTGTGATTGTGCTCGTTGGTGGAGAGTTTTTGAGTGGCTGCGTACGCTGCTAACCACAAGTTTGCCTAAGCGTTCCAGGTTCCAGCTGTATCTGCCAGTCCTGCTTCTGTCTCTGTCTCTGTCTCTGTCTCTGTCTCTGTCTCTGTCTCTGTCTCTGTCTCTGTCTCTGTCTCTGTCTCTCTCTCTCTCTGTCTCTCTCTGTCTCTCTCTCTGCTCTGTCTCTGTCTCTCTCCTCTCTCTGTCTCTCTCTCTCTGTCTCTGTCCCTCTCTCTCTCTCTCTCCTCTCTCTCTCTCTCCTCTCTCTCTCTCTCTGTTCTCTCTCTCTTCCTCTCTCCTCTCTCTCTCTCTCTCTCTCTCTGTCTTCTCTGTCTCTGTCTCTGTCTCTGTCTCTCTGTCTCTCTCTCTCTCTGTCTCTCTCTCTCTCTGCCTCTCTGTCTCTGTCTCTCTCTCTCTCTCTCTCTCTCTCTCTCTCTCTCTCTCTCTCTGTCTCTCTGTCTCGCTCTGTCTCGCTCTCTCTCTCTCTCCTCTCTCTCTCTCCTCTCTCTCTCTCTCTCTCTCTCTCTGTCTCGCTCTGTCTCGCTCTCTCTCTCTCTCTCTCTCTCTCTCTCTCTCTCACTCTCTCTCTCTCTCTCTCTCTCTCTCTCTTTACACAGGGTTTGACAAGGTTAGTTAAGGATCCTAGCTTTATCGACAAGTCATTTACAGATTAAGGATCCTAGCTTTATTGACAAGCTAAGAGCTGTTACCTACATCAGCTCATTTGAAAGCATTTTTATTGTTATGAGACATACAATTAGGGAACAGGATGAAGTTGGAGTCATCTGTGGGCCAGCATTTTCATTTGATCAACTGACTTTATCTCGTTGACATCATAATGCTGTACGAATGTGTTCCATACTCGAGTCATCCTGGGGATAAATGATCTCAGATGAAATGATGTTCTGGAGAATGTACAGCCACAGTGAAGTTGCTGCTTTCTGTCCGTCTTGTGTTTAGAAGCTTTTTTCACGCTGTCCTCGAAGGATCCAATGTGGTATTTGACAATATTGCCTTTAAAAACAGTAAGGCCACGCAAAAATCCCTCCTATGTTGAAGGTCTGCGAAATGCAGATCTAAAATCCAGGATGGGCCGGCGAGAGATGAGACGCTTACTCTGTTCTTACTCTATAAAAGAAACCCCGCAGGGGAAAGGGCAGGCGAACCGGTGGGAGATACTAAGTGGGGTTTTTTCCTGTCAGGATTTGGCAACCCCCCAAGAATAAAATACCAGTCCCTTACTTCCTACGGGCCCGGCAAAATTTTCAAGTGGTTTTTTTTTCTTTTGTCAATTTGGATAAAAATTTCACCCCAAGATATAACCTTACCCGGTTGAATAACCCTCCCTTTTCCTACATATACTGCAGGAAATTACATCATGTGCCTAGAGAAATTCATTGGCTTTCTCATGGCAAAGTACGCCTTTTTTCCCCAAGCATAAGTTTTTACGGGTATTGAGAATTTTAACACTGGATTTCCTTCTCAGAAAATTAAGTCAGTTCAGCTTGCATTTTTCATGTGACGGGGTGAAGAAGAGCATGAAGTGAACACCATAACTGGTTCCCAGCCGTTCCTTGTGGAAATTAAAAAGGGATGCGCGATTCCCTGCATTTGAAAACACACTAAGAATCCCAGGGATCCACACAGGAACTGTAAGCCGCAGTTCCCAGACTTGCAGTTTTGCTAAAGCCCCTGGTCCCCTGGTCAAAACCCCAGCAACCATGCCCCACAACTTTACTTTTTCTCCTCCTTCCCTTAGGGGGGGTTTCCCCCTCCCTTCCTGAAGCCCAATTGCATCCAAGATGAGGGGTTAAAAAAAACTTTTTTTTTCTTGAATTATTTCTAAGGCTGCCTGTTTGACGCAGACACGGTCTGTATTGTTGATTTTTCCTGCTTTCTTTTTGGTGCAGGACACATTTCCTTTTCCCGAAAACCTTTCTCTCTTTTCTCCCTCTTTCTTTTTCATTTTTTTCCTCTTCTTTTTTTTTTTTTGTTTTGGGTGAAAAAAAACCCATTTTGTCTAATGGGGAAAATGGTTCTCCTCCGCTTATTTTTTTTTTGATTTTTTGGTGTGTTTTCTTTTTGTGAGTTTTGGCGACCTCTATCCTGTCCTCTGTTCCAAAACTTTTTACCTTTGTTTTTTTCATTTTTTGAGGTTTTTTTCAAGACCACTTATTCGGGTCCCAAATTCCCTTGCCTACTTTGTTCTGGGCTCTTGTCTGTTTCTTGATTTCTGTTGTTCCCTCTTTCTTTGGGATTTTTGACTTTTGTTCTCTAAAATCCTGGGATTGTTTTGTTCTCCTTGATTCCTTTTGATGCTTGTTCCCTTGATTCCTTTTTGATGCTTTGTTCCCCTTTGATTCCTTGTTTGATGCTTTGTTCCCCTTGATTCCTTGCTTGATGCTTTGTTCTCCTTATTCCTTGCTTGATGCTTTTTCTCCTTGATTCCTTTTTGATGCTGTGCTATTCACTACTTTCGAGCTTTAGCTGTTTGATGAGTGGTCATCAAACCTTCAAAAAAGCTGATTGTCTCGAAGGTCCAGAACTATTTATATAGGGCTTGTTGTTGTCATCACATTCTAATCTAAATCCATTCCATCTGACCACATACTAGCATTGCCCAAACAACACTTACTTACCATTACTATTGTACTTGTGAGAATTCTCTACGCTAAATGTACCAGACGGCACGAAAAGCGTAGCACACTACTTATCAAATGTCACAACACCAAAAGGATTAATTCAAATAACTATATATGTAATATACTAGTTTACCCAAAGATTTGTGTAAATTTCGTCTACAAATTTTCGATCATCTTAAAAAAAATTTCCCACCAAACATTTTCGTTTTTTAAAAAACTTTCATTTCAAGGGTTTATTTTCATTGAGTTGAACCAAAAGTCTATTTAGACCCTTAATTTTATGGATAACCGGACTAAATACGAGGTACGAGAGGTAAGAGGATGACCAGACTGGTCATACCTCGGGGAAGGAAAAAGGGAGGGGTGAGGGTGGAAATATGGGAAATTTTTGGGAGGGGGGGGAGGGGGAGGGGGGGGTAATAAAGGCAGGGGCCTAACTATTTTGGGCCAATTTATACAAATGTGGTGTGTATCTTGTGTTATTCAGGAATATTTTTAAATTCACAAGTAGATACCCCCTCCCACAGTTGCACACATTATACCATTTTAAAACCAAATGCCACGGGGTTGGTAGGATGTATGCATTTGAAATTTCCCTTTTTTTTTTGGCAAGAGGTCGGCCAAAAGGGGCTGCTGCTGAAAATTCTGGTTGCGGGGTGTTCGGTGGAGATTGGTTGCTGGCCCGGATTTGGGTTGGCTAAGCTTTCTGAGGTGAGTCCTGCCGGGGATTTTGCAGATGTTACAGGGTTGTTTAAGGTGTAATTGATAGAAGTAAGTCCCCCAAAAAATTGGGGAGCATTTATCCTTTGTTGAATGTAGAAGGGTTCTGGGGGTATCAGTTCTTGTATTTTTTCGGAAGTCACCAGGACCTTGGTCGTGGGAATTTTCTCTTGTGAATGAAGCGCGAAGTCTGTTGGGGTTTATTCTGGGGGTTCTGTGGGAGGGTGTTAAATGATGTAGCGGGGGTGTTCAGGGGTTGGGGAGGGTTTTCCCCCACCCCGGTATAAAAGTTCCTGCTGTCTTTAGTTGCCTCTTTTATAGTTTATCTACCTGACATTAAATGAAGCGATATCCTTTTTATTTTTCCCCGGTTTTCCCGGGCGGAGGGCTCTGTTCTGGCTCTTTGAAGCTGTAGAATGTTGGATTTAGTTTTTAGTGACATGGGTATGAAAGGTATTCCAGTAAAGGTCTGATCATCATCTTATAAATGCTTCTTAATGAGGGAGCGCTTTTTTTGAATCTGAATGTTATAGGCGGCTTCTGTTAGTTCACTTTTTTGGGTGATGGGGGGGGGGAGGGGGGGAAGAATCTGCGTCCAAACCCCAGGACCTTGTTTGGATTTTTTAGGGCGATACGTAACCTCTGATGGAGATACCCTTTTTGTCTTCTGATGCGAACAGCCGTGGTGTTATGAGGATTTTTAAAATGGGTTTGTTGTGATTGTCCATTTTTTCTCCCTGTTAGCTGTTCTTTGAGTTCCTCGTTTACTTTTCTATTACCTTCCTAGCTCTTTTTGCACCTGAATGGGGGGGATGATACTACATGGATAACATCGTCTGCAAATTGGTGATATGGATCATTGAATTCAGGTTATGGGGAAGTCATTTACAATAATTGAAGAGAAAGGGCTGAGGCAGAGCCATGAGGTACTCCAGCGTCGGGTGAAGGGTCTGCTGATTTTCCATAGAATAGGAATATGCTCTACCTGTTAAAATTTTTATATGACTTGAAACGTAGAATTAGTACAAAGATGAGGAATAAAACCCTCAAACCTAGGGTAGGTGCGAAAAGGGACCATAGTCCTGGAGATTCGACAGAAAAAGGGGCCTGGCCTTATATAGTAACGTCAGGGGTACAGACGAGGGGGATAGTCACGGGGAGGCGGGATACCCCAGGGAAGAGGGCCTTCCCAAAAAGATGGGTTTTGTTTAGTAGTAGTTTTTCTAGTCGTGAAGGTTTTGTACATGTCCTCAGAATTAAGATTCCAGATGTTTCAGGTCTGACAAGTTGTGTAAAATGGATATAATACCGACAAGATGAAATTAAGACACATGTGCAAAATCTGGGATCTTTTTGTGACGTTTCGCCATCCATGGCTTTTCATACAAAATTTTAGACATAACTTGAAGACATAAACTATTACAGAAAGAGGTAATCAGTCCCCCCAAACCCAGGAGTAGGTGCGAAAAGGGACCTAGTCGTGAGATTCGAAGCAGAAGAAGGACCTGGCGCTTATATAGTACTCAGGGGTACAGAAAACAACTTACTATATAAGCGCCCCGGCTTTTTTCTGCTTCAAACTCCACGACCGGGGCTCTTCGCACCTACTGCTAGGGTTTAGGGGCTGAATACCTCATCTTCTGTACAAGTTTTATATGACCTGAGAAAGGTCGTTTGGTCTGGGGGGTCTGCAAGTTTGAATATATCCGTCGTGCCACAGGTGTCGAAGGCCCTTTTGGACGTCCCCAATGAATTAAGGGAAGGTTCCCCTTTTTCCTCGGTGTCCACTGCACAAAGATGATATTTGTACATCTTGTATTCCTCGGGGGGGACTTGAAACCAAACTACTTTTCGTGAAGAGTGGTTGAATTCCATGTAGTAGTTCAGTCTGTTGGAGAGATTTTTTTTGACGACTTTTTCCCGTGACTTTGAGAGGTCTGTAGTTTTGTTTCCGGTTGTAATTTTTGGTTTTTTCATGAAAACATCCTTGCGTCTTAAATGCACTGGGGGTGCAAGACCCAAAATACCCTTGAAGACCCTTCACCAGAGACATCTTAAGTTACGGGGTTGGTATTTTTTAATTGTTTTTTCTGTTATGCCTAGGGGCCCGGGGCCCTATTCTCATTCGGGCCAATGACTTTGGGGGATCTCCCTGAGGGAAGTAGTCTTGAGAGGGTGTTTGTTTTTTGAGAGAAATGTATCATTAATGGCATTGGTTGGGAAATCTTTCCATTTTATTCCGCCCTTGGGTTTTACCCCCGGTATGGGTTTTTGTGATACCTTCTACTATTTGGTGAAGGATTTTCTTCCACACTTCTCCTATTCTTTAGCCGGCTTGTGGGCCCCCGAGCAGGGTAGTCACTTCCCCCCACTGTCTAAATCTGTGAAGGAGTGTGTAAGGGGTTTTGTGGGTGTGTTTTAGCCCCCCAGAAAACCTACGATCTTGCTACAGAACTGTTTGGTCGGGGCTTAACTGGTTAGCTTGGAGGACAAGATTTTTTCCAATTTCTCTTTTTGTGCTGGTGATTAGGGGAGTATTTCTCTCCTCATCCTTAAAGTACCTTTTCCCCTGTAGTTGTCCTTGTGGAAGTGCCTACACCACCCTTTGGTAAATTTTTCATGCTCCTTTTAAATTTTCCCTGGTTGGTTTGTACTGTTGGTAGATCTTGGGAATCGTTAGTTCGCAAACCCTTGAGAAATAGGGGGGCGTTTTGTAGGGAGTCCCCGAAGGGTCAAAACCTAGTTTTTTAGGGGGGAGGGGGGGGGGGGTGGGGGCGCGGAACGGTGTAGTTAGAGTTAATTATAACGGAACGGGTCTGAACCGAGTTACCGCCTGGGGGGACTCCATATGGAACAGGTCACAGTCCCCGTTGGGGAAGACTACTCGGGTTTCCTGGGGGGGTTCCCCCCAATGATTTAAAAAAGGGCCTTGGAACGTTAAGCTTTTTCCTGTCATTATGTTGAAATTTTTTACCCTTGTGGTCCCCCTTTGGGTTGGGGGGCGCCACAGTTGAAGAGAGCGGGGTTTATGGGCTTGAAATCCCCCGCTTTAAGACTGTAGGGGCATTTCTACGATAACCGGTAAGGGATGGACCATGTACTGTTGTCTGGGAGGAAATAACCTGTTTCCCCCTATAAGCCTCCATATGAGGAGACTGTTTTTATTGCTGAATATACCTCGTCGACATGGATTTGCGGAATTCACGTCCCCGCTTCACTAGGACGGCCACACCCCCTAACACCCCCTGGATTTTTTCTCGAGTGTTGATAACCAGGTAGTTTTATATGTTGGTCGGGGCCCGGCTGATGGGTTTTATTTTGAAGGATAATGTCCGGGTTGTGGGTTCTTTTCGTTTTAAAAGGTAGTGGTTGTTGAAAAAGTATGGGTTTGATTTGCAAAATTGTGATCCCCTTATTTTACGGTTTTTGCTTTGGTCTGCGTTCAGAGATTGGTGTCTGAGGTAGAGCCGCCTTTTGTGGCATACTCTCACTCTGGAAAATGCGGGGGAAGGGGGGCTGTAGTCCTGAGTGGTTTCCTGGGAAAAAATGATTGGTCCCCATCGAACTGCTCGTAACGGGAACGTTTAGTGACGAACAGATTCGTCTTCTGACACCAGGGCACTCGGATGCCTCGTTCCATAGCGCACTGGGCCCTACCTGTTACAAAACCAGAAACAGGCTAGAGTATATCAAAAAAGTTTCCTTGTATTCTCTGGGAGATCTTTACTTAATAGATGTCGATTTTGTAACCACTAAGCTTAGCCCTCACATGTTTCTTAATAGCATGGAAAGTTGAACTAATCGTATGTGACCCAAAAATTATAGCATAAAAAGCAGTATTTAAATTTTCCAGTCTCTTCTAAGAAAAAGCAGATTGGACCCTACACAGGACAAAATCAAATGAATTGCTTTCTAAGTAAGAATTACCAGTTTTTAAGAAAGTAAGTTTTATTTGTGAGTAGTGCAAGAATGGTATATAATACCGACAAGATGAAATTAATTTCATCTTGTCGGTATTGTATACCATTCTTGTACATTTGTCAGACACTGCAGCATCATAGATCTTGATTCTGAGGACATGTACATAA
This sequence comes from Cherax quadricarinatus, assembly GCF_026875155.1. Lineage (NCBI taxonomy): Eukaryota > Metazoa > Arthropoda > Malacostraca > Decapoda > Parastacidae > Cherax > Cherax quadricarinatus. The sequence continues at coordinate 15,461,869 of NC_069457.1, forward strand.
CCTTCACGACTACGACAACTACTACTACAACTAATCCATCTCTTTGGGAAGGACCTACTTCCACTGGGGAATCCCGCCTACCAGTGACTATGTCCTCGTCTGCTACACCTGACCTGACGTTAGTATATAAGCGCCAGGCTCCTTGCTTCTGCTTCAGAATCTCCACGACTACGGTGCTGTTCGCACCTACTGCTAGGTTGAGGGACTGATTACCTCATCTTCTGTACATAGTTCTACTGTCTTCAAGTTATGTCCAAGAATCTGTATTGATAAAGCCACTGGATGGCGAAACGTCCTACAATAAAGATACCCATGTTGCACATGTCTTAATTTCATCTATTTGTGAGTAGAAAAATAATTCAAGTCAATCTTGTTAAGGTATCCCTTTATGGGTTTTCAATAATATTATAGGCTAGGGAATACCATTATACCTTCACTGGTGAAAACTTATGTAAATCCTAACTTCATATCGCAGTTTCCTTCCACTACCAAACTTGCAGAAAGTTTCTAAAACTTCTATAAGTCAATATTCTAGATTGCGACAGCATGAATGACGAGGAGACACATTATATGTTCCTATGTAAAAAAAGAAAGAAATGACATTCAAGGCCGCATTAAACTGACAGGATCCTCCGTTGCTGCTGTATAGAACTCGCCCTTCAAATCAACAACACATCAGAACATCAACAGAGACATCATCCTCACAACGGTCTCCATTATAAGGAATTCACATCTACATTTTACCTTTCCCTGAGCAAAATAGATCAAAAGGAATATACCGTCTGAGAAATGTGTGTTTTATCCTAAGTGAGGGACTTTTCCATAGACTCGTTAAGTCTGCTTCAGCCATGACAGATGCCAGAGAAATATGTCATCGTGACCAAGTCATTCGTTGATTTTAAAATACATCTTTCCTGTGCCAGATACAACATATATAAACATAGTTGTGCTTCTAGACGCCTATGGGGGGAATATTGTGACAGTTCTTAAACACAGAAAACTGAACCCAGTTATTATTCTGGATATATTGCAGTGGAAATTTCAGAGGAATTTCCGTTGAAGAATGTTCAGCTTCTGACTGAAAAGGAAAGTAAATGATAGACTGAGTGAGGGACTGTCAACAAATATTGCTGAGAATAAGAACATGTTTTAAGAGACAAATGAACAAGTTAAGAAATCATTGGGAAAGATTTATTTGACAGATTAAAACAGAAAAGTGGAGTAAATAGATGAGGAGTTGGAGGTTTTGGGAAGATGGTGGGAATATTTTGAGGAACTGTTAAATGTATTGGCCAGGAATATATATCATCTTTTATGAGTAAAGAGGAGCCGGTTGTGAGTGTGGGGGGGGGGGGAGGTGCATGAGGCATTAGGTAGAATGAAAGGGAGTAAAACAGCTGGAACTGATGGGATGATGACAAAAGTGTTAAAAACAGGTGGAGATATAGTTCTGGAGTGGTTGGTACTTTTGTTTAATAAACGTATGAAAGAGGGGAAGGTACCCAGGGACTGGCAGAGAGAGTGCACAGTTCCCTTATATAAAGGGAAGGTACCCAGGGACTGGCAAGAGAGTGCACAGTTCCCTTAATAAAGGAAGGTACCCAGGGACTGGCAGAGAGTGTGCACAGCTCCCTTACATAAAGGGAAGGTACCCAGGGACTGGCAGAGAGAGTGCACAGTTCCCTTACATAAAGGGAAGGTACCCAGGGACTGGCAGAGAGAGTGCACAGTTCCCTTACATAAAGGGAAGGTACCCAGGGACTGGCAGAGAGAGTGCACGTTCCCTTACATAAAGGGAAGGTACCCAGGGACTGGCAGAGAGAGTGCACAGTTCCCTTACATAAAGGGAAGGTACCCAGGGACTGGCAGAAAGAGTGCACAGTTATATAAAGGAAGAAGAACAAAAGGAGAGTGTAAAAATTTATAAGTGGAAAAAAAAGAAGCTACTGAATATACCAGGTAAAGTGTAGGTTATTATTGAAAGTATAAGGATAAGACGTATAAGACGGAGAGCAGGATCGCTGATGAACAATTAAGCTTTAGACTGGTAAAGGATGTGTAGAGACATTATTTATATTGAAGCATATAACTGAACAACATTTAGATAAAGGTAGGGAAGTTTTCATTGCTTTTATGGATTTAGAAAAGGCATATTACAGGGTGGATAGGCGAGCAACGTGACAGATGTTGCAAGTGTATGGAATAGGTTAGGTTAGGAAAGGTTCGTCAGGAAACAGGGTAAGTGTTTCCTGACGCGGGTCTTAGTCAGATGATGACCTGCCGTTGGAGCTTTTGGTCATTTGACTGAAGCCTTCCTCTGGCTTACCTGTAAACTGTAAATCTGAATCTTCAGTCAACACGATAGATTAAAACTTATAGGAAAGGTAGAGTGTGGTCTATTTCACGCTGTGTTGTGAACTTAATGGAAGGTACTGGACCACTGAGTTTAGGTAGGAACTCACCAATGTTATAATCTCTAAGTCATAGACAAAGGACATCGCCTACGTATCTGAACCACCAAGCTTTATTTGGGAGAATATCTTGAAGGAGTCTCATAGACTTCCATAAACAGGTTGCTTAGAAAGGGGTTGAGGGGATTTCCTATGCCCATGTCTTAATAGTAAGCGTAGTATTTGCCTGCAAACACAAACTTGCAGTTAGTAACACAGTTCAATAATCATATTCGTGGGGTAGGACAAGAAGTTTTGTAGTTCGTCTTCAAGGTACATAAACAAGTCAGGGACCGCGACTCTGATAAACACAATTGTGACATCAAAACTCACAAGGGTAGTGTGAAACATTTAATTTCTGGAGCCTCTCAGTAAGGTCAACATTATTTTTAATATGCACGTCTGAGATCCTCCCGATCTCGGATGCGCGAGTTAGAAGTTTAACCAACCATTTAGTTAGGTTATATACTGTCGAGCCAACTAAAGTTATAATAGGACGAACTGAGTTTCCTGGTTTGAGTCTTGATTAACCCATAACGATACGGTGGAGTTGCTGACCTAGCTGACGAGGTTAAGGTGCCCCGTGGCCTGGTGGCTAAAGCTCTCGCTTCACACGGCGAGGGTCTGGGTTCGATTCCCAGCGAGGGTAGAAACATTGGGCGTGTTTCTTTACACCGGTTGTCTGTGTTCACGACCATCAACAAAATGGGTACCTGGGTGTTAGTGACTGTGTGGGTCACATCCTGGGTGTTAGTGGACTGGTGTGGGTCACATCCTGGGTGTTAGTGGACTGGTGTGGGTCACATCCCGGGACAAAACTGACCTAATTTGCGGGAAATGCTCAGCATAACAAGCGGCTTTCTATATAGTAATGGCGTTATTAACAATGCAAGACAAGCCACGGGGGGTGGAAGTCTTCCCATCTTATCTGGTGGGGAACTGATAACGTTAAATCACTGTTCTCCACAACTAACCTCACGTTACGTCTGTCGTGAACGTCGGTATAATATACAACTCGTTTAGCTGCAGCTGCATAAAAGTGTATATATACAGGTGCATATAGTTAAGTGTCTGCAATTAGTGATTGCAACATGATCGATATAAAACAACGATAAATAGTAAACCCATGTAGGTACAGCTGTATAAAGGTACACATGGTAGTTGCAACATGGTTGCAACAAGCTTAGTGGATTACAATGTTAGGCTGTTAGTGTGATAGTGTTAAAGAATATTCGGAAAATTCCTGAACTGTCTAGTTATTATGTCTTAAAGAATAATCGGAATACTACGCAAGATTCATTATTAATACAGGCTTGATAAGTGATACACAAATAACCCGCACATAAAAGAGAGAAGCTTACGACGACGTTTCGGTCCGACTTGGACCATTGACAAAGTCAGTGTGACTTTGAAAGTTAAGACACATGTGCAACATCTGGATATCTTTATTGTAGACGTTTCGCCATCCAGTGGCTTTATCAATACAGATTCTAGGACATAATAATTCTAGGACATGATAAAGCCACTGGATGGCGAAACGTCTACAATAAAGATATCCAGATGTTGCACATGTGTCTTAACTTTCATATTGTCGGTATTTTATACCTTTCTTGCACAGTGTGACTTTGTCAATGGTCCAAGTCGGACCGAAACGTCGTCGTAAGCTTCTCTCTTTTATGTGCGGGTTATTTGTGTATCGTTCCAGTCACGGTATTGTGACTTTTTGTTACTTATGATAATTGATACTGAGGATATTGATAGGTAGTATTTAGGAATCTATGATGAGATTTGCCTAGTATTTCCTAGAACATTTTAGAACTTTCCCTGACGTACGGTATTTCAAGCTGGCAAATGAGCGATTTTTTTATTTAATACAGCGATGTATAGCCCTTGTGGTTTAGCGTTTCTTTTTGATTATAATAATAATAATAATAATAATAATAATCATTTAATAATTGTAGTGTCCAGACAAAAGTAGCATCATTTGTAAGTGTATTATCCACTAAATACGATAAACGTAATCTCATTACGTCACATGACTGTGAAGGTATTAAAACGGAATCCAGAAGCTAGAGCGGAGGTCTCACAATGGAAATAAAATGGTATAAAATACCGACACAATGGAAATATAAACACATATGCAGTATAATCTGTTTGTGACTTGAAAAAGCCCACTGTGTGGGCGAAACGTGCTCAGTAAAGGATCACATTATACTGCATGTGTGTTTATATTTTCCCATCCTAGTATCACATTATACCTTTTTCCCGTTTTCTGTGACTAGGAGACCCTTGTATTTCCTACCCCAAATTCGTAGTTGGATGGGATTATGTTATTATAATAATGGGTAAGCGCTAAACGCGTAGGATTATACAGCACCTGTGTGGGGATGGGGTGGAAGGTATTCAGGTGTATTTCAGTTAACTGGAGCATAGATCCAATACTCCTAGATCACTGAGCCTCACCAACATCAAGGTACGCTCCCTTGAGGAGGGAAATGAGGTCCGTTCCAGACTATGTGGTCGCAGTTGGCCTGGAACCAAATGCGGATTAGCACACTCATCAAAAGCCTAGATATTGTGGAGACAGATTGCTGCTTGCTTCTTTGACGTCCCCCCCCCCACATAAGACGTCGACATGTATGAGCGACCATGGCCGCCCAGCTTAGGTCCCGTACGGATTGTTTAGTAACCATGACTTCCAAGCTTTATACGTCGCTTGTGAGCAACCATTGACCCCTAACCTAGCCGTCTGAGGTGTTGAGCACCTTACAACTGGCCCAAGCTTAGTAATCGGCATGTTGAGCCCCATGACCCCAAGCTTTGGTTGTCGAGTTGTTGAGTACCATGACCCCACTATGTCGTCGGCGTTGTGGAGCACCATGACCCCAAGCTTATGTCGTTTCGAGGCGTGTGGAAGAGCACCATGACTCCAAGTTGTGGTTGTCGACGGTTGAGCACCCATAGACCCCAAGCTTGGTCGTCGACGAGTTGATCCACCAGACCCCCCAAGCTTGGTCGTCGACGGTTGAGGCACCATGATCCCCCCCCAATTCTTTGTCATCGACGTGTCTTGAGCACCATGACCCCCACTTTGTCCAACGACGTGTTGACACCATGACCCAAGCTTAGTCGTTCGCTTGTTTGTGTGCCCATGACCCCAAGCTTGGTTTTGTCGAGGTGTTGAGTACCATGACCCTAAGCTAAGTCGTGTCGGCGTGTGGAGCACACCATGAACCCAAGCTGTAGTACGTCGGCTTTTGATCCCATGACCGCCAAAGCTTGTTGTCGAGGTGATGAGTACCATGACCCTAAGCTTAGTCGTCGGCGTGGAGGAGCCCATGAACCCGCAAGCTTAGTCGTCGACGGGGTAGAGCACCATGAACCCCAAGCTAGTCGTCGGCTTGTTGAGCACCATGACCATCAAAGTTAGTCTTTTAGAGGCCTAGGAACTAGGCCTCTAAAAGGTTAACAACAGCAGTCCATCTTGATTTATATGTTCGGTTTTTCAATTAGGGTCATTAAAATATCAATTATTTGTGGAAAAAATGTGGAAGTTGATGAGCATTTCCCGCAAATTACGGTGATTTTGTCCCCAGGATGTGACCCACACCAGCCCACTAACACCCAGGAGTGACGCCACACCAGTCCAGCTAACACACGCAGGATGTGACCCACACCAGTCCACTAACACCCAGGATGTGACCCACACCAGTCCACTAACACCCAGGATGTGACCCACACCAGTCCACTAACACCCAGGATGTGACCCTCACCAGTCCCTACTAACACCCAGGATGAGTGACCCACACCATTCCACTACCACCAGGATGGGACCCGCCACCGAGTCCACAAGCACCCAGGATGTGACCCACGACCAGTCACTAAACACCCATAGATGTGACCCATCTACCAGTCCACAAACACCCCAGGTTGTGACCCACACCAGTCCCACAAACACCCAGGATGTGACCCACAACCAGTCCACTAACCCCCAGGATGGACCCACACCAGTCCACTAACACCTCAGGATGTGACCTACTGCCACAGCAGTCCACTAACACCAGGATGAGACCCACACCAGTCCACTAAACCCAGGATGTGGACCTCACACCATTGCCACTAACACCCAGGATGTGACTTCCACACCAGTCCACCTAACACCATGATGTGACCCACACCATCCCTAACACCCAGGATGTGACCCACGACCAGTCCAACTAACTACCGGCAGGGATGTGACCACCAAGCCATCACACTAACACCCAGTGAATGTGACACAAACCAGTCCACTACAAACCCAGAATGTGACTCAGCACCAGATCCACTAACACCCAGTGAGGTGGATGAATGGTTCACAGAACGCTCACGTTGATAAATTAGCACATGTGCAACTCTTGGGTACTTTATTAAGGAAAACGTTTCGCCACACAGGTGTCTTCATCATTCCATACACAGGAGAAGCTTGTAGAATATGAGGAGAACGAGGCAATCCAGTCCGCTCAACCTTGAGGTCGATGTGGTCAAGTCCATCAATCTTGAATAGAATACGGCATATGAGCGGAGAAGCAGCTTATAAACCTAATGGCAGGAAAAGGTTCAGAGCAGTCGGTAGTGTGTCTATTAATCTTCAGAAAAGAGAATGAAGAGTTTCACACTAAAAAAAAAAACATGAAATATCTCATCTAACATCCTGAATTTCTCTCTCTACCTCGTGAATTTGGTTCACGGTGGAAACGTTAGGTTATTTTTGCACAAGAAACCTTACCCTGCTTCCACTCTAGCAGTAAGTAGGTAACTAAGTTTTAAGCCAACTGGTTGTTTTGGCGGTTCAACATCCTTGGGGTGTTAGTGGACTGGTGTGATTCGCATCCGTGGGTTAGTGGACTGGTGTGGGTTCGCATCCTGGGTGTTAGTGGACCTGGAGTGTGGGTCGCATTCCTGGAAGTTAGTGTACTGGTGTGGTCGCATCCTTGGATGTTAGTGGACTGGTGTGGTCGCATCACACATGGTGTTAGTGACTGGTGTGGGTCGCATCCTGGTTGTTAGATGACAGGTGTGGGTCCCACATCCTGGGTGTTTTTAGTGGACTTGGTGTGGGTCGACATGTCCTGGAGTTTAGTGGACTGGTGTGGGTCACATCCTGGGTGTTAGTGGACTGGTGTGGGTCACATCCTGGGACAAAACTGACCTAATTTGCGGGAAATGCTCAGCATAACAAGCGGCTTTCTATATAGTAGTATGTCATTGATGTCAGCTATGGTCTGTATACCTTGTACATGTTTACCTGGAGTTTACCTGGAGAGAGTTTCGGGGGTCAACGCCCCCGCGGCCCGGTCTGTGATCAGGCCTCCTTGTTAATCAGCCCCTGATCAACCAGGCTGTTGCTGCTGGCTGCACGCAAACCAACGTACGAGCCACAGCCCGGCTGATCAGGAACTGACTTTAGGTGCTTGTCCAGTGCCAGCTTGAAGACTGCCAGGGGTCTGTTTTTAATCCCCCTTATGTGTGCTGGGAGGCAGTTGAACAGTCTCGGGCCCCTGACACTTATTGTATGGTCTCTTAACGTGCTAGTGACACCCCTGCTTTTCATTGGGGGGATGGTGCATCGTCTGCCAAGTCTTTTGCTTTCGTAGTGAGTGATTTTCGTGTGCAAGTTCGGTACTAGTCCCTCTAGGATTTTCCAGGTGTATATAATCATGTATCTCTCCCTCCTGCGTTCCAGGGAATACAGGTTTAGAAACCTCAAGCGCTCCCAGTAATTGAGGTGTTTTATCTCCGTTATGCGCGCCGTGAAAGTTCTCTGTACATTTTCTAGGTCGGCAATTTCACCTGCCTTGAAAGGTGCTGTTAGAGTGCAGCAATATTCCAGCCTAGATAGAACAAGTGACCTGAAGAGTGTCATCATGGGCTTGGCCTCCCTAGTTTTGAAGGTTCTCATTATCCATCCTGTCATTTTTCTAGCAGATGCGATTGATACAATGTTATGGTCGTTGAAGGTGAGATCCTCCGACATAATTACTCCCAGGTCTTTGACTTGTACTTGTATACCTTGTACATGTACTTGTATATCTTGTACATGTACTTGTATACCTTGTACATGTACTTGTATACCTTGTACATGTACTTGTATACCTTGTACATGTACTTGTATACCTTGTACATGTACTTGTATACCTTGTACATGTACTGGTATACCTTGTACATGTACTTGTATACCTTGTTCATGTACTTGTATACCTTGTACATGTACTGGTAGAAGATTGAGACACTTATGCAGCATATGGGAATCTTTATTCAGGAAACGTTTCGCCACACAGTGGCTTCATCAGTCCAATACAAAGAGGAAGGCGTAAGGAGAGGAGGAGTATGAGGTAATCAGTCCCTCAGCCTGGAGTCGATGTGTTCAGTCCATCAATCTTGTAGAATGTACAGCATAGGGCCGTAGACGTGGCTTATATACTGTAGTGAGGTGACGTGAAGCAGGTGGAGGCGGGGTCATAGTGGTACCATCCACTTACAAAGAATTCTTCAATGCTTGTTCAACCTTTGGACAAAGACCTACTTCGACTAGTGGATGGTACCACTATGACCCCGCCTCCATCTGCTTCACGTCACCTCACTACAGTATATAAGCCACGTCTACGGCCCTATGCTGTACATTCTACAAGATTGATGGACTGAACACATCGACTCCAGGTTGAGGGACTGATTACCTCATACTCCTCCTCTTTTTACGCCTTCCTCTTTGTATTGGACTGATGAAGCCACTGTGTGGCGAAACGTTTCCTGAATAAAGATTCCCATATGCTGCATAAGTGTCTCAATCTTCAACTTGTCGGTTTTTCAAACCATTCATCACACATGTACTGGTAGTAAATAAAAATAAAGGTATTATTATTATTATTATTATCTATTTTGAACTTCTAACACTACATCGCCGAGAGATATCCAAGTTATCCTAGCTATCCCAGGATGCTGGGAATGGGTTCATACTTCCCATCCTAATTGTTCCAAGAACATTGTTTTGATTATCGTCAATATTCCTTGAAATTTCGAAAACGTTCGGATGAGACTTCCTTGTGTTCCGAACGAAAGTTGAACGAAAAATTGGAAGAAGAAAAAGGGGAAAAAAAAATTGTTTTTCCATGAAATTTCCCCCCTTCAGGATATTTTTAATGAGCTTTCCGGCGCCAATCGCTGGGAGCGCCTTCTCCACATAATTTTTCCCCAAATTTTCGAGGGGGGGTGGGGGTATTTTGCAGTCTTGACTGTAGTAACGTCGCCGCTGGGCAAGCAGGATGGAGTGAATGATGGTGAAAGACTTCCTCTTTTTGGGGCGCCCACCCCGGGGGAGACGGTGGAGTATTTAAAAATTATTTTTTCTCTTCTTGTATTTTCCTTTAAAAAGATTTGGGCTCTGCAAGTGTTTTATCAGTCGTTAAATACTTTCTCTCCCTTTTTTATAATAATATTAAACCCAAATACTCTATACACAAATAACCCGCCCCTAGAAGAGGACTAACGACACGTTTCGGTCAGACTTGGGCCAGTCGGACCCAAGCGTCGTCGTAAGCTCATCTTTTTTATGTACGGGTTATTTGTGTATCGTTCCGTCGCAGTATTTTGCCGTTTTTTGAAAAATCAAATACGTTTTTTCCCAAAATCTTTACATCCCCGCCTCCCTTTCAGCATCTAAATTTTAAATCCCTTTCTATCCCAGCTGCTTACTTCCATCCATCCACCCAGTTTCACTCCCTAAAGCTACTCTCTTCCGGGGTTCTTCCATCCACCCAATCCACCACTCCTCAAGCTACTCTCATCTCTGGGTTTTTCCCCACCACCCATCCAGCTCCCCTGCTCAAGCTACTCTCATCCGGGGTTCTTCCATCCCCCACCCACCAAACTGCCTCAAGCAAACTTCATCTTTTTGGTTCTTCCATCCCCCCATCCACTCACTGCTAAAGCTACTCTCACCCTTTTGGGTTTTCTTCCATCCACCCATCCACCCCAATGCCTCAAGCTACTTCATCTTGGGGTTTTCCATCCTTTCCATCCACTCCTGCCTAAACAAACTCTCATCTCTGGTTCTTCCATCCTCCATCCAGCCCCAAGCCTAAAGTTTACCCATCTCTGGTTTTTTCCATCCATCCATCCAGCTCACTGCCTAAAGCTACTCTCATCCCCGGGGTTTTTTCCAAATCCCCACCCACCACTCACCTGCCTAAAACTACTCTCATCTTTTGGGTTTTTTCCTTCCCCATCCATCCATCTAGCCCCCACTGCCTCAACTACTCTCATTTTGGGTTTTTCCCCATCCATCCATCCACCACTCCCTCAAGCACTCCATCTCGGGGTTTTTCCCAAATTCCATCCATCCGGGCTCACTGCCTCAAACTACTTATCTCTGGGTTCTTCCATCCATCCATCCAGCTCACTGCCTCAAGCAAACCCTCTCATTTTTGGGTTTTTCCCATCCCCCATCCATTCCCCTCCCCTCAAGCTACTCTCATCTCTGGGTTCTTCCATCCATCCATCCAGCTCACTGCCTCAAGCTACTCTCATCTCTGGGTTCTTCCATCCATCCATCCAGCTCACTGCCTCAAGCTACTCTCATCTCTGGGTTCTTCCATCCATCCATCCAGCTCACTGCCTCAAGCTACTCTCATCTCTGGGTTCTTCCCACCCATCGCTCACTCCCTTTCAAGCTACTCTCATCTCGGGGTTTTTCCCAATCCATCCACCCACTCACTCCCCTCAAGCTACCCTCATCTCTGGGTTCCTTCCATCCACCCAAATCCACTCACTGCCTCAAGCTACTCTCTTTCTCTGGGTTTTTCCCCATCCATCCATCCACTCACGGGCCTAAAGCTACTCCCCCCACCCTTGGGTTCTCTAAATTCCTTCCATCCCCAAAGCTCACTGCCAAGTTTATTTCCCCATCTCGGGGTTTCTTAACCCATCCACCCAGCTAAACGGCCTAAAACCCAAACTCTCATCTCGGGGTTCTTCCATCCATCCATCCGCTCACTGCCTAAAGCTACTTTTCTCTCGGGGTTTCTTCCCCATCCACCCCAGCTCACTGCCTAAGCTACTCTCATCTCGGGGTTTCTTCCACCCAAACCATCCAGCTCATTCCTCAAGAATCTCATCTCGGGGGTTTCTTTTTTTCCCCACCCCATCCACTAAATCCCTCAAGCTACTCTCATCTCGGGGTTCTTCCATCCACCCAAACCAGCTCACTGCCTCAAGCTACTTTTATTTTCTGGGTTTTTCCACCCAAACCCCCAAAGCTCCTCCCTTCAAGCACTTCATTCGGGGTTCTTCCATCCACCACCCACCCTCACGGGCCTCAAGCAACTCTCATCCCCCCCCGGGGTTTTTCCCCATCCATCCTTTCCAGCTCACCCCTCAAGCTAATCTCACTCTGGGTTTTTTCCCCCCTCCATCCAGTCATTTGCCTCAAGCTTTTCTCATCCGGGGTTCTTCCCCCCATCCACCCAAACCCTCACGGGCCTAAACACTCTCATCTCGGGGTTTTCCCCTCCACCCATCCCCCTCACTCCCAAAAAGCTACTTCATCCCCGGGGTTTTCCCCCTTCCACCCACCCCAGCCTCCCCTGCCTAAGCAAACCTTCCCCCATTTTTTCCGGGGTTTTTTATTTTAATGTTAATCCCCCCCCTTTTTCCCCACCCATCCACCCAGTCACTGCCTCAAGCACTCTCATCTCGGGGTTTTTCCCATCCTCCTTTCCAGCTCACCCCTAAAGCAATTTCTCATCCGGGGTTCTTCCATCCTTTCCACCCAAACCAGGGCCTCAAGTTTACTCTCATCTCGGGGTTCCCTTCCTTTCCCCCCATCCACTCATGCCTCAAGCTACCTCTTCTCTGGGTTTTTCCCAAACCCATCCACCCAAAGCTCACTGCCTAAAGTACTTTTAAACTCTGGTTCTTCCATCCATCCATCCAGCCCACTGCCTAAAGTACTCCCCATCTTGGGTTTTTTCCCCTCCATCCATCCAGCCACTCCCTAAAGCTACTCTCATCCCCCCGGGGGGGTTCTTCCCCCCAAACCATCCACTCACTCCCTTTAAGAAACCTAAACTCTGGGTTCTTCCCCCCATCCACCCAAGCTCCCTCCCCTTCAAAGCTACTTTTCATCTTGGGTTCCCTTCCACCCATCCATCCCAATCACTGCCTCAGCAAACTCTCATCTCTGGTTTTTCCATCCATCCCCAGCTCACTGCCTCAAGCTACTCTAAAATCTCTGGGTTTTTTCCCATCCACCCAACCAGTCACTGCCTCAAACCCCTCTCCCATCCGGGGTTTCTTCCCCCCCCTCCATCCAGCTCACGCCTCAACTACCTCTTTTTGGGGTTTTCCATCCATCCATCCAGCTCACGGGCCTCAAGCTCCCTCTCATCTCTGGGTTCTTCATCCATCCCACCCAGCTAAATCCCCTCAAGCTACTCTCATCTCGGGTTTCCCATCCCTCCATCCAGCTAAACTGCCCAAGTTTCCCTCATCCGGGGTTTTTCCCATCCCATCCATCCACTCATGCCTCAAGCAAACTCTCATCTCGGGGGTTCTTCCAAAAAATCCATCCATCATTTGCCCCCAAGCAACTCTCATCTCGGGGTTTCTTCCCCCCCTTCCATCCAGGCTCACCCCTCAAGTTTCTTCATTTTGGGGTTTCTTCCACCCAAATCCATCCAGTTTCACTGCCTCAACTACTCTCATTTTGGGGTTTTCTTCCATCCACCCATCCACCCCCCCACTGCCCAAGCTACTCTCTTCTCGGGGTTCTTCATTCCAACCACCCAGTCACGGGCCTCAAGCTACTCTCATCTCGGGTTCCCATCCATCCAGCTCACTGCCCAAGCTACTCTCATTCGGGGTTTTTTCCCCCAAAATTCCACCCCAGCTCACTGCCTCAACCCTACTCTAATCTCGGGGTTTTTTCCATCCCCCCTCCAGCTCACGGCCTCAAGCTACTCCCCATCTCTGGGTTCCCCCCTCCATCCCCCAGCTCCTCCTAAAATTTTCTTCATACGGGGGTTCTTCCACCCAAATCCATCCAGCTAAACGGGCCTCAACTACTCTCATCTCGGGGTTTTCCCTCCACCCATCCAGCCCAATCCCTCAAGCTACCTCATCTCGGGGTTTTCTTCCCCCCACCCAATCCAGTTTCATTTGCCTCAAGCTACTCCATCTCGGGGTTTTTTCCCTCCACCCATCCCTCACTGCCTAAAAGCTATTCCCATCTCTGGATTTTTTCCCTCCATCCATCCAGCTCATCCCCCCGCACCCCCATTTTCTGGGTTCTTCCATCCATCCACCAGCTCACTGCCTAAGCTACTCTCACCCTTTTGGGTTTTTTCCCTCCATCCATCCAGCTCACTGCCTAAAGCTACTTTTCATCTCTGGGTTCTTCCACCCACCCCCTCCAGTCCTGTCTCAACCCACTCTAATCTCTGGGTTTTTCCACCCAATCCACCCAGCTCCCCTGCCTCAAGCTACCCCTCATCTCTGGGTTCCTTCCCTCCATCCATCCGCTCACCCCTCAAGCTACTCTCATCTCGGGGTTCTTCCCTCCACCCACCCCGTCACTGCCTAAAGCTACCTAAATCTCGGGGTTCTTCCATCCATCCCATCCAGTAAACAACCCTCAAGCTACTCTCATCCTGGGTTTTTTCCATCCATCCATCCAGCTAAACTCCCTAAAGTACCCCTCATCCCCGGGGTTTTTCCCATCCTCCATCCAGCTCACTACCTAAAGTCCCTCATCTCTGGGTTTTTCCCACCCATCACCCAGCTCATCCCTCAAGTACTCTCATTTTCTGGGTTTCTTCCATCCACCCCACCCACTCACTGCCTTAAAGCTACTCTCATCTCGGGGTTTTCTCTCCCCTTTTTTTCCAAAAAAAAATTATAGCCTCACCCTCTTAGGGGAGTGAAAAAAATATTTGCCCCTTTCTTTTTTCTTGACAACGAGTAATTATAGCAAAATTTACGGGAAAAAAATCGCCCAAATTTTTTATTATCGAACGGGGGGTTGAGCCTTCACCTTTCAAAATTTCTGACTGATCCATACCAGCTTAGCTCTTTTGAATCGAATACAACTCCCTTGAAAACCTTCCTTGCATTGGGTCCGGGAAGTAGAAATCATTACATCTTGACCCATTTGGAGTATTTGTAAACACGATAATTCTCATTCTCCTTCCCCAAACTGTCCCGCATTAAATTTTAATAACGTCCAAATAAGCTATTTTTAATTTCCCCATATTAATGGCCCCACTGGCGCCAGAGATCCCCATAAACCTTTAAGTTTGACAAGGGCTTTTTAGGGAAAACCTTGAATAACACCGGGTTTTATTACATTTAAATGTAAATCTTTTGAAACACTGCACGTATTCCAAGCTCCCCTTAAATGTTTTGATGCCCCCCGTGATGGGCCTTGACCAAATTAAATTTAGCTACCCTTCTCCTTCCCGGCCAATCTAATTATATTTTATTTTCCCAAAACTTTATAAAACCCCTAGGGGTTTTTCTTTTACTACAGAAAAAAATAAATTGAGGGTCAAATTTCTTTGGGCTTTTGGGCATTTAATGTTATGTTTGGGAAAATTTTTTTAAAGGGCTGTCTTATTCCACAAAATACAAAAAAACCAGACCCAAAAAATCCAAAAGACCCTTTTAAAGGGGCCCCATTTATTTCCCCAATAATAGCAAACAAGACCCAAAAAGTCCAAAAGAAAACCCAGAAATAGCAGGTACATTTTCTGATGTACCCGATATTCTAAACAGAGTATATTGTGATATCTTGTATAACCGGCTGTTTTCCCACACACTAGGACATCGAAGGGGCCCCCAAGTCTTAATGTAAAATCCCCCCACCAGTTTTAAGATCCCCCACCAATATCAAAAGCCTTACACCCGTATCAAGAACCCCCACAACAGTATCAAGATCCCACACCAATTAAATCCCCAACACAGCATTAAAAGCCCTACAAAAAATTTTCCCAAAAATTTCCCACATCGTAAACAAAAGCCCTACATAATTTTCAAGGTTTTTTAAAAACCAGTATCAAGAACCCAAAATCAATATGGAAAGGGGGGGGGGGGGGGGGGGGGGGCCCATACAGTATAAAAACCCTACACCCGATCAAGAGCTATACTAGATCAAGAGCCCTCTACCCCGGGATTTAAAATCATTGGGACCCTTATCAAAATCCAAATCAGTTTTCAAGAACCCTAAATCCCTATCAAGTCCCTACATTTAGATCAAGATCCCTACATCAGTATCAAGAAACCCCCCAAAATCAGTATCAAATCCCTTTCATCAGTATAATCCCTCCCCAAACATATCAAGAACCCTAATCAGTATTTAAGAGCCCCACATGAGTATCCCAAAAGCTCTACATCAGATCAAAAAGCCCCCCACATAGGGATCAAAATCCCCCCTTTTATTTTCAAGAGCCCCCACACCGTATCTCAGGTACCTAGTGGGAAAGGGGCACTCCTTTTACTCTTCTTTCGTAGTTTAGTAGTGGATATATGAGCTAATTTAGTGGCCCCCTTTCCTTTTCTGTAGACTTAAACATTCCCAACAAAACCCGGGGGGTCAGAACATCTATGAACAAAGTTTGTGTTCGCTTTGTTTTCCACGGAAAAACCAATACACGAACAAGGGGGGTTAAATTTTTGGGACAGATGTGTCAAATCCTTTTCATTCGGCCAAATTTACAAAAATGTCATCCAAAATACCTGCACCAATTTGTTTCTCGGGGGGAGGTTACGTCCAACGCTTAATCTAAAAAAAAATAAAAATATAGATTGCTAAAAAGGGGGGGACTATGGATTTTCCCCTAGTCATTCCCCGGAGACTATGGAATTTTCCCTTATTTTATTCCCCGGGGGGGGGGGGGAAATATGGGTTTTCCCCTAGTTCATTCCCTGGAGACTATGGATTTTCCCCTAGTCATTCCCCGAGGGCTATGGGTTTCCCATATCATTCCCTGGGGACCAAAGGATTTTTCCCCTAGTTTATTTTCCCCGGGTTTTGGGTTTCCCCCCTAGTTTATTCCCTGGAGACCCATGGATTTCCCAAAAGTCCCTTCCCTGCCTTTGGACAACATGACTCACGAATCGTAAAAGACAGGGTGGACCCAAAACCCTTTGCTGGGCCCTGGGTAACCAAAGGTGTGGGAAATTTTTAGGGGCTCTGCCGGGGGGTTTTTTCCCCCCCCGTGGGATGGTTTTAGCGCAATATATGGGTTTTTCCCAAAATGAAAATTTTAGAATCAGCTTTCACACAACTTAGTTAACTTAGAATGGTGTTCTTTGGAAAAGTCAAGGGAAAATTGAATAATTATCATTTCCAAAAAGGAAAAACAGAAACTTGAGCAGAAAAACGGTTTTAAAAAACATTACAACAAAACTTCATGTAAACCATACCAAGGGTGGGGATAGGAACCCGCGATCATAGTCTCCCAAAAATCCAGACCGTCGCGTTTGCCAATGGGGCCAGCTAGCCCCAATAAAATTCGTCCAACTTCGGAAAATTTCTACAACCCCTAGGAAGGTTAGCATAGGCCCCCCACTGTAACCCCAAATTTCAATTTTTACAGACGAATCTCCACAAAAGGGGGCCCTTAAAAAAAATCTCTCAAGTCCCCCCACTAGTGTAATATCATTGAAACATTTTCAATTACTGCAAATTTTCCAACGAGGTAAATAAATTTTTTTTTTAACCCTGGGGGTTTCAGAGGTGTTGCCAAACACAGGAGTTTTAAAACTTTTAAACCAAAAACCCTTTGGGCAAATTAAAAAAGTCGCTTATTTTCCCCCGATTTAAAAGATAGATCTCGCTGGAAATCCCGGGTTTTGAGTTTTTTATCAATACTATATTGGGGGCTGTAAACCCTTGTGCTTTAGCGCTTCTTTTTGTTTTTAATAATTTAAAAATAATGGGGAAGTGCGGGAAAAGCAGCTGACAAATTAAATTTTAAACAATTCCTTTTAAAAACCCTTTTAAATTCTAAGTTGTTTTTTTTAAATTTTTTATTTAAACCCGGTCCCAAAAGGGGTTTTTAAATTTAAAAACACTGGTTTTCCTTTTTTACCTGGAGTTTTTCCGGAAGAGTTTTCCCGGGGGGCAACCCCCCCGGCCCCCCCCCCCTGTGACCAGTCTATAAAAGGGTTTATTTTTTCCCCTATAATCTACCTTGGCTTTCGAAAGTGAAGTCCAAAAAATCTTTTCCCTTTAATTTCCCGGGATTTCTTTAAAAAATCTTAGAGGACAATTCGCTCCCCCGGTTTTGAGCAAAGGCCCCTATTGAAAAGTTTGAACTTTCCGGGGTAGGGTTAAACCAGATTTATGAAATCGTAAGAAAGATTCAAACAAACCGTTTCCCCAGGGGGGGTTTGAACCCCCCCCCCCCCTCCCCCCCCAAATCATAATTTCTCCAGACCGAAGCGTTAAAAAATTGGGGCCCGCTACTCATTTGGGTAACGCGTCAGTCTGGAGTTTCATGACCATTTTAAAAGGGGTTCCCATCGCCCATGGGATGGTTTTATAGGTCACCTTTTTCTCAAAGGGAGTAAAAACCCCTTGGGTAGGTCAACAAAAATAGGCCACCACTAGAGGCACCCAAAAATTAAAACCCCCATCCTAGCACCCGGGCCTTTTTGGGTTTCCCTTTAAACTCGACATGTTAAAAAAACGATACACAAAAAACCCGACATAAAAAAGAAAAGCTTACGACGAAAGTTTCGGTCCGACTTGGACCCCTTGACCCAAAATCACACTAACCGAAGTGGGGCAGGGCGGCAAAATTTTTACCCAAAAGAGGTGGTGGTAGTAAGTAGTAGTACAAAAATTTGTATATATTACCGACAAAATGAAATTAAGAAAACCCTGCCAAACCGGGGATCCCTATGGGAAAAAGTTTTGCCAACCAGCCAGCCCCTGGATGGCGGGAAAAATCCCAACAAAAACAAATTAACCCAAAACTGTAAGTCCTCCTTCCCCTGCGGGTTTTTTTGTGTATCGTTCCAGTCACGGTTTTTTGCCTATTTTCGTTTTTTAGTTAAAGACAAAATTGGGGTTGAATTTTTTCCCCCCATGAAACCCCTTAGTTTTCCCAAACTCCTTTTTTTCAATCCTATTTTTGGCCCCCCGGGTTTAAAGTTTTTTTTTAAAATTTCCCGAAGTTTGTTCAGGGGCCGTACTACCGAATTTGTTCCCCCCAAAAAGAAATTTTGGGAAATAATTAGTCCATTTTTAGACCCCCAAAAAAATACACGCAAACGCACTCACCCTAAATAAAACTTACATAATTTGGGCGCATTCGGGGGTAAACGTTATGGGGGGGCCAAATAATATGTAATAAAAATAAAAATAAAATTAATTTTGACATGATACAGGGTTTTACAAGTGAATATAATAGTTTTGGGCTGCGTTCAAAAAACCCCCTTTTTATGCAGAAAAATACAAAAAAAACAGTTTATATGGTCATTAGATGTAAATTTTAAAAAATAATCTTGCCATTAATATTTTAGTTATCAATAATATTATTAAAAACTTTAAAACCCGTGAAGCGGTTTAAAGGGGGAAGGAAAAAAATAAAATCAAACCCAAAAAACAAAGGGACAAACCCTCCCGGAACGATAAAAAAAATAAAACCGCCCCATAAGGAAAAGGAGCTTACGGGCGGACTTTTTTGTCCGACTTGGGCCATTTTAAAAAAGTCACATTACTTTGTAATGGTTCAAGTCGGACCGAAAAAGTCGTTGTAAGCTCCCCCTCTTTTTTTGCGAGTTATTTTGTGTTTAAAAAATTTGACCCGTTTTGAGGACTCAATTTCGTTAAAAATGTTCACTTTAGGCACTTTATTAACCCCCCTAAAATTTTTAACCCAAAAATTTTTAACCTTTTTTTTGGGGTGGGAGGGAATCTTCCGGGGGGGGGGGCCCGGTTTTTTATTAGGGGGTTTTAAAAAACAAACTTAGAATTTTAAATGAGAAAAAAAAAAGAATTGATTACAATTAACCCGCTTAGATTTATCGACACGGTTGATAAAAACTCATAAGCCGGGTTTTCCAGCGAGACTAATTATTAACTCTATGGGACTAGGTGAGTACAAATAGGAAGCGCGTCTGTCTGGCGCTCAGCAGACGGAGGATCAAGCCTCCACGTCATGCGCTGAGTGATCCCCTTGGATTTAACGCTTAACATAAATTAAAAAAAAAAAAATATGGGTCTGGCGACATAATTGGCCCAAATAGTTGGTATAATTTTTAACTCCAATGTTGGGTAATATCTCTGTAGCCCAACTTAAAGTAACAATGTTGACTTTATTGGCAAATTTCAGAATTTGAACATGATTTTGAATTAGTAAGTTTTGATGTCACTGCGTTGTTAAACCAGGTTCCTGTTCCGGATCTGTTATTCTGTTTGGAGGAAGAATTAGGTTAAGTTTTTCCTGCCGTTCCATAAGAACAACATTGAGTTGATTAAGTTGTGTCTAGTTGATTCTAAGTTTGAGTTTGAAGAGAAATATTATGCTCAAAGACAGGGACCCCTCAAGGAAGGTTCCTTGATGTTGGTGAGGGGCTCTTGATTTAGGAAATTGGATCTGTGCTCCAGTTCCCCGAATTAAGCCTGAATGCCTTCCATATCCCCCCCCCAGGCGCTGTATAATCCTCCGGGTTTAGCGCTTCCCCTTGATTATAATAATAATAATCAAAGACAGGGAATGAATATAGGAAATCCATTGTCTCTCCAGTTAAGCAATCTGAATATGGAGATTTTTAGATTTAGCTGTTGGAAAATATCCTGCCTCGAGAAACTAAGTGGTGCAGATATGTGGAAATTATTGCTTTCCTTATTCGGCAAGAAGAGCGTTGCTGTTAAGCAAGGCCTAACTAACTAATATATATATATATATATATTATATATATATATATATATATATATATATATATATATATATTATATATATATATATAATGTTGTGCCGAATAGGCAGAACTTGCGATCTTGGCTTAAATAGCAACGCTCATCTTGCCATATAACACACGCGAAAATTTGTGTATGCAATAATTTCGCCAAAATCATTCTGAACCTAACGAAAAATATATACTTCACTGTGTTTGTTTAGTATTAAATTACTGTAAACAAATCTAAAATATATATGGCTGGGTTAGGCTAAAATAAATTGCACTTGTTATAATAAGGTTAGGTAAGTTTTCTAAGATTCTTTTGGTGCAAAATTAAAAATTTTTACATTAACATTAATGAAAAAATATATCTTTAAACGTATAAGAGAAAATTTTAGAAAGGACTTAATTTTAAATGAGTTCTTGCTAATTGACCAGTTTTACATATTCGGCACGACATTTATATATATATATATATTGCCGAATAGGTAAAATTGGTCAATTAGCAAGAACTGATTTAAAATTAAATCATTCCTAAAATTTTCTCTTATACGCAAAATGATATACATTTTTTCAACTAGGTTATGCAAAAATTAATAATTTTGTACCAAAAGAACCTTAGAAAACTTACCTGACCTTATTATAAGAACCGCAATTTAATTTAGCCTAATCCAACTAAATATGTATTTAGATAAGTTTACAATTAAATAATAAAAAAAAAACAGTGAATATATTTTTTCTTTACGTTGAGAATGATTTTTGCGAAATTACTGCATCCACAAATTTTCGCTTGCCTTATTCGGCAAGAAGAGCGTTGCTATTTAAGCCAAAATCGCAAGTGTGTGTGTGTGTGTGTGTGTCTGTGTCTGTGTGTGTGTGTGTGTGTGTGTGTGTGTGTGTGTGTGTGTGTGTGTGTGTGTGCGTGTGCGCGTGCGTGCGTGCGCGCGCGTGCGTGTGTTCGCGTGTGTGTGCGCGCGTGTGTGTGCGTGCGTGCGTGCATCTACGCAGTTTCCTTGATAAACTTTGGGTCGTAGGCTCCTGCAACACCTCATAAGCATTCTGGGACAATCTTAACTAGTTCACTGGATGCAATGCACGAAGACAGAAACGCAGTTAATACTACCCGCGTTGCCTTGGGCATCCCTGTACCTCCCAGTCTTACTGGGAATGTTACATGATCCCACTGGTGATCTTCCAGTGACAGGTTCAGTACCTTCCGGAACACAGATCTCAGGAGTGGGTCATATTTACTAAGTACTGGTTTGAATGAGACATTTGTTCAACATTACGGTATCTTTATTGTGGAAACCTTTCTCCAGCCAGTGGCTTCATCAGTCCAATATAGAGAATGGTTGAAGATCACTAGTAGTTCGAGGTAATCAGTTCCTAAGCCTGGAGGCGATGTAATCAGTTTATCAAGTTCGATGGACAAATGGCAATATAAACACAAATGCAGTATAATGTGATCCTTTATTGACTACGTTTCGCCCACACAGTGGGCTTTTTCAAGTCACAAACAGAACTAGTTCTGTTTGTGACTTGAAAAAGCCCACTGTGTGGGCGAAACATAGTCAATAAAGGATCACATTATACTGCATTTGTGTTTATATTGCCATTGTGTCGGTATTTTATACCATTTATTTCCATCGATGGACAAATCACATCGACTCCACGCTAATAAACTGATTACGCAAACTCCTGATCTTCGAACTTCCTTCTCTATTTTGGACTGAGGAAGCCACTGAAAGGTGAAACTTTTCCTCAATAAGGGTACACAACTGCTGCACAAGTGTCTCATTCATTTACTTGTAGGTTTTCTGAACCAATTATCTGCTAAGTGTTGGGCTGTCACTTATTGCTAAGATACAGGGTATCATCATGGGCATTCATTGGCTAATTCTCTCCTCCATTCTCTTCAGGTTGTTGTCCTTGAGGACTGTGCTGATAGCCTGACGACCTAGTGGTGCTCCCAGTAGGATGATTTCAGAAGGGATGGTATTTAAGCGTCTGGTAAGATTTCACACTTCGAAGGGCTGAAGACGAGTTCGAAAGCTTCTCCCATTGACTTCACCAGTCGAAGGTTCTCAGCCAGACACTCCTCTGTAGCTGCCAGAGTGTCATCATCCAGGTACCAGATATTAAGTTTATTGTGCTAGTTAGCTTTGAGTTCTCTTATCGCTATGTACACAAATTGAAATCAAAGACCCCAATGGAAATAAGTCACTCTGATTTTTTTGAGGTTATCGTATGTTCTCTACACATAAGCTGCTAAGTATGATATTCTATGTAACTGTATTTGTGTATACTTGAATAAACTTACTTATGTAGAACACGGATGTAGTGAGTGGGTCACCCTGATGAACACTCTGATAAGGTAATTTTATGCTCGCCAAATAAGAGAATTTACCTTTTGCTGTAATCATCAGAAATAAAGGTTTAAAACAATACCATGGGTGGGGATAGAAACCGCGGTCGGAGAGTCATAAAGCTCCAGACAGACGTGTTAGCCACTGGGCCAGCTGGTTTGTTTGCGATCTTGTCATTACGATTTCGTAAGTCATGATGGCGGCTGTGAGGAGACTAAGCTAGAGATCGTCACGGCAAAGCTGGCCGTGCGATTTTTGCAGCATCCCATTGAATGTTGTGATTTTGTGTTTTAATTTGTTCAGAAATTGCCAAATTCATTATGTTCCTAACTGGTCTTTTATGTTCACTGATTCTAGATTTTTTTGTATGAATGGTTGACTTACGTACAAGTGACAACAATTCTTGATTTTTTTTTTATTCACCATTGGTGTGTTCTGTGGTTTGTCTCTTGTGATCTCTGAATTCACACTTTTCAAGTTTGTTGGAATAATAAGGTATATTTTGGTGACATTTTGGTTGCATGTGAAATCGTGAATGGAGTTCATTTTATCGTATTATTGATAATAGCCGCATTAGCTATAATGAGCATCAATTGTATAATCGACTGGAGTAACTTTAATGAGCTGGCTGCTAGTCAATTCATTTTTGGTCAAGGTGTTACAGACTATATTCTGAGTGCCCTCGAGACTTGACGTTTTAAGGTTTGTATTTGGGAGGTGGCTGAGGGACTGACAACCTCAAATCTACGACTTCAAGGGTGATGGACTGATTACATCGTCTTCGCATCTCCACTTTTCCTCTCTACTTTCTGTACTCGACTGAAGAAGCCTATTGTGTAGGTGATACGTTTCGAAATAAAGTTGCCTAACTGTTGCCTATGTGTCTTACATAGTCGTTTGTGCTGGTTTTCTGTTGACGCTGAATTACTGTAACATCTGATAACCAGTACGTTCAAGAAAGGAAGGTATTTTCTCTGAATATTTTAAATGATGTTACTGATACTAAAATATTAATTTAAATAAAAAAATTGTCAGAATTAATCTGTTATTTATGGACAGAGAATATGTGTTTAACAGCATCACATGTCAGGAGTTTTGTTAGAGAGATAAGATTTCGTTCGGATTTTTAACCCCGGAGGGTTAGCCACCCAGGATAACCCAAGAAAGTCAGTGCGTCATCGAGGACTGTCTAACTTATTTCCATTGTGGTCCTTAATCTTGTCCCCCAGGATGCCACCCACACCAGTCGACTAACACCCAGGTACCTATTTGCTGCTAGGTGAACAGGACAACAGGTGTAAGGAAACGTGTCGAAATGTTTCCACCTGCCGGGAATCGAACCCGGGCCCTCCGTGTGTGAAGCGGGAGCTTTACCCACCAGGCCACCGGGCCACCTCAATAATGTCGTTTTCAGTATTCCACTAGTTTGTTGTATTTACTGTGCAACTAACATGTGCAACTAACGTTAGTTGCTTATTAATTAAGGAAACGTTTTCTCCGCCAGGGGCTTTATTAATCCAAAGACACTGGCGAGCGAAACGTTTTCATAATAAAGCTATGTAACGCTATACAGATATCTCTTATACAAATATTATAGTTGGTAGACAGCAACCACCCAGGGAAGTACTACCGTCCTGCCAAATGACTGTGAAACAAAAACCTGTAACTGTTTTGCATGATGGTAGGATTGCTGGTTTCTTTTTCTGTCTCATAAACACGCTAGATAACAGGGATATCTTGCTACTCCTACTTACACTTTGGTCACACTTCACAGACACGCACATGCATATATATATATACATACATCTAGGTTTTTCTCCTTATTCTAAATAGCTCTTGTTCTTTTTTATTTCTTCTATTGTCCATGGGGAAGTGGAAAAGAATCTTTCCTCCGTAAGCCATGCGTGTCGTATGAGGCGACTAAAATGCCGGGAGCAATGGGCTAGTAACCCCTTCTCCTGTATACATTTACTAAAAAAGAGAAGAACAGAAACTTTATAAAACTGGGATGCTTAAATGTGCGTGGATGTAGTGCGGATGACAAGAAACAGATGATTGCTGATGTTATGAATGAAAAGAAGTTGGATGTCCTGGCTCTAAGCGAAACAAAGCTGAAGGGGGTAGGAGAGTTTCAGTGGGGGGAAATAAATGGGATTAAATCTGGAGTATCTGAGAGAGTTAGAGCAAAGGAAGGGGTAGCAGTAATGTTAAATGATCAGTTATGGAAGGAGAAAAGAGAATATGAATGTGTAAATTCAAGAATTATGTGGATTAAAGTAAAGGTTGGATGCGAGAAGTGGTCATAATAAGCGTGTATGCACCTGGAGAAGAGAGGAATGCAGAGGAGAGAGGAGAGATTTTGGAGATGTTTAAGTGAATGTATAGGAGCCTTTGAACCAAGTGAGAGAGTAATTGTGGTAGGGACCTGAATGCTAAAGTAGGAGAAACTTTTAGAGAGGGTGTGGTAGGTAAGTTTGGGGTGCCAGGTGTAAATGATAATGGGGGCCCTTTGATTGAACTTTGTATAGAAAGGGGTTTAGTTAATAGGTAATACATATTTTAAGAAAGAGGATAAATAAGTATACACGATATGATGTAGGGCGAAATGACAGTAGTTTGTTGGATTATGTATTGGTAGATAAAAGACTGTTGAGTAGACTTCAGGATGTACATGTTTATAGAGGGGCCACAGATATATCAGATCACTTTCTAGTTGTAGCTACACTGAGAGTAAAAGGTAGATGGGATACAAGAGAATAGTAGCATTAGGGAAGAGAGGGGTGAAGGTTTATAAACTAAAAGAGGAGGCAGTTAGGTAAGATATAAACAGCTATTGGAGGATAGATGGGCTAATGAGAGCATAGGCAATGGGGTCGAAGAGGTATGGGGTGGGTTTTAAAAATGTAGTGTTAGAGTGTTCAGCAGAAGTTTGTGTTACAGGAAAGTGGGTGCAGGGGGGAAGAGGAGCGATTGGTGGAATGATGATGTAAAGAGAGTAGTAAGGGAGAAAAAGTTAGCATATGAGAAGTTTTTACAAAGTAAAGTGATGCAAGGAGGGAAGAGTATATGAGAAAAAGAGAGAGGTTAAGAGAGTGGTGAAGCAATGTAAAAAGAGAGCAAATGAAGAGTGGGTGAGATGTTATCAACAAATTTTGTTGAAAATAAGAAAAAGTTTTGGAGTGAGATTAACAAGTTAAGAAAGCCTAGAGAACAAATGGATTTGTCAGTTAAAAATAGGAGAGGAGAGTTATTAAATGGAGAGTTAGAGGTATTGGAAGATGGAGGGAATATTTTGAGGAATTGTTAAATGTTGATGAAGATAGGGAAGCTGTGATTTGTGTATAGGGCAAGGAGGAATAACATCTTGCAGGAGTGAGGAAGAGCCAGTTGTGAGTGTGGGGGAAGTTCGTGAGGCAGTAGGTAAAATGAAAGGGGGTAAGGCAGCCGGGATTGATGGATAAAGATAGAAATGTTAAAAGCAGGTGGGGATATATTTTTGGAGTGGTTGGTGCAATTATTTAATAAATGTATGGAAGAGGGTAAGGTACCTAGGGATTGGCAGAGAGCATGTATAGTTCCTTTGTATAAAGGCAAAGGGGATAAAAGAGAGTGCAAAAATTATAGGGGGATAAGTCTGTTGAGTGTACCTGGTAAAGTGTATGTAGAGTTATAAATTGAAAGAATTAAGAGAAAAGACGGAGAATAGGATAGCAGATGAACAAGGAGGCTTTAGGAAAGGTAGGGTGTGTGGACCAGGTGTTTACAGTGAAACATATAAGTGAACAGTATTTAGATAAGGCTAAAGGGGTCTTTGTGGCATTTATGGATTTGGAAAAGGCGTATGACAGGGTGGATAGGGGCAATGTGGCGATGTTGCAAGTGTATGGTGTAGGAGGTAGGTTACTGAAAGCAGTTGAAGAGTTTTTTACGAGGATAGTGAGGCTCAAGTTAGAGTATGTAGGAAAGAGGGAAATTTTTTCCCAGTAAAAGTAGGCCTTAGACAAGGATGTGATGTCCCACCGTGTTGTTTAATATATTTATAGATGGGGTTGTAAGAGAAGTAAATGCGAGGGTCTTGGCAAGAGGCGTGGAGTTAAAAGATAAAGAATCACACACAAAGTGGAGTTGTCACAGCTGCTCTTTGCTGATGACACTGTGCTCTTGGGAGATTCTGAAGAGAAGCTGCACAGATTGGTGGATGAATTTGGTAGGTGTGCAAAAGAAGAAAATTAAAGGTGAATACAGGAAAGAGGGAAGGTTATGAGGATAACAAAAAGATTAGGTGATGAAAGATTGAATATTAGATTGGAGGGAGAGAGTATGGAGGAGGTGAACGTATTCAGATATTTGGGAGTGGACGTGTCACGGATGGGTCTATGAAAGATGAGGTGAATCATAGAATTGATGAGGGAAAAGGTGAGTGGTGCACTTAGGAGTCTGTGGAGACAAAGAACTTTGTCCTTGGAGGGAAAGAGGGGAATGTAAAGAGAGTATAGTTTTACCAACGCTCTTATATGGGTGTGAAGCGTGGGTGATGAATGTTGCAGCGAGGAGAAGGCTGGAGGCAGTGGAGATGTCATGTCTGAGGGCAATGTGTGGTGTGAATATAATGCAGAGAATTCGTAGTTTGGAAGTTAGGAGGAGGTGCGGGATTACCAAAACTGTTGTCCAGAGGGCTGAGGAAGGGTTGTTGAGGTGGTTCGGACATGTAGAGAGAATGGAGCGAAACAGAATGACTTCAAGAGTGTATCAGTCTGTAGTGGAAGGAAGGCGGGGTAGGGGTCGGCCTAGGAAGGGTTGGAGGGAGGGGGTAAAGGAGGTTTTGTGTGCGAGGGGCTTGGACTTCCAGCAGGCATGCGTGAGCGTGTTTGATAGGAGTGAATGGAGACAAATGGTTTTTAATACTTGACGTGCTGTTGGAGTGTGAGCAAAGTAACATGAAGGGATTCAGGGAAACCGGCAGGCCGGACTTGAGTCCTGGAGATGGGAAGTACAGTGCCTGCACTCTGAAGGAGGGGTGTTAATGTTGCAGTTTAAAAACTGTAGTGTAAAGCACCCTTCTGGCAAGACAGTGATGGAGTGAATGATGGTGAAAGTTTTTCTTTTTCGGGCCACCCTGCCTTGGTGGGAATCGGCCAGTGTGATAATAATAAAATAAAAATTCGAATAACAAATAAAATAGTACACTCCAATATATATATACTTGTGCGGATAATAAACGAGTGTCATAAGAAATCGTACCAATAATTCCTGCTCTCACGAGCTCTGTCAAGCCGTTATTTCCTGAAGTAAACATGAAAGTTAAGACACATGTGCAACATCTGGATATCTTTATTGTAGACGTTTCGCCATCCAGTGGCTTTATCAATACAGATTCCAGGACATAATAGGAAGACAGTAGAACTATAACAAAAGATGAGGTAATCAGTCCCTCAGCCTTGGAGTTAGTGTTCACAGCATCGTGGTGGAGGAGAATCTGGAGCAAAGGCAAGAAGACTGGCGGTTTATATAGGCGTCAGTGGATAGGGACGGGTAGCAGACGAGGGCAGTCACTGGTCGGCGGGATTTCCCAGTGGAAGTAGGTCCTTCCCAAAGAGATGGGTTAGTTGCAGCAGCCGTGAAGAAGGTCTTGTAGATGTCCTCTGAACCAAGTAAACACATCTGTCAAGCCGTTATTTCCTGAAGTAAACACATTTGTCAAGCCGTTATTTCCTGAAGTAAACACATTTGTCAAGCCGTTATTTCCTGAAGTAAACACATCTGTCAAGCCGTTATTTCCTGAAGTAAACACATCTGTCAAGCCGTTATTTCCTGAAGTAAACACATCTGTCAAGCCGTTAATTTCCTGAAGTAAACACATCTGTCAAGCCGTTATTTCCTGAAGTAAACAACATCTGTCAAGCCGTTATTTCCTGAAGTAAACACATCTGTCAAGCCGTTATTTCCTGAAGTAAACACATCTGTCAAGCCGTTATTTCCTGAAGTAAACACATCTGTCAAGCCGTTATTTCCTGAAGTAAACACATCTGTCAAGCCGTTATTTCCTGAAGTAAACATTTGTCAAGCCGTTATTTCCTGAAGTAAACATTTGTCAAGCCGTTATTTCCTGAAGTAAACACATTTGTCAAGCCGTTATTTCCTGAAGGAAACACATTTGTCAAGCCGTTATTTCCTGAAGTAAACACATTTGTCAAGCCGTTATTTCCTGAAGGAAACACATTTGTCAAGCCGTTATTTCCTGAAGTAAACATTTGTCAAGCCGTTATTGATTGAAATCAAATTTGTAAGTGCAATGATTTGGTTTGTGTAATGAATCATCCCGGATACTGGATCACTTTGATGATGAAGATGGGGAGAATTTGAGTGGTTTGTCATAGGGAAAGGGCTACTTTTTTTGAGAAGGGCATTTATGCCCTTTTGGCAAAAATTACGAAAACTATATATTGATCTTTATGGCCAATTGTACTTTAGATAGTTACCATGGAAAGTAAACAATAGATTTTTCGGCAACAGTTAGGCAACTTTATTCCGAAACGTTTCGCCTACTGTGTAGGCGAAACGTTTCGGAATAAAGTTGCCTAACTGTTGCTTATGTGTCTTACCTACCAACCTGTCGGTATTGTATACCATTTTGATGTTCAATAGATTTTTCATTGATTTACTTGCTTGGTGAATATGGTCAGCATAGTAGAAAAAATATTACCTGGAGTTTACCTGGAGAGGGTTTCGGGGGTCAACGCCCCCGCGGCCCGGTCTGAGACCAGGCCTCAAATTTTTTATATTAATTTTTAATCTTTCATTATTAATTTTTTTTTTATATTAAGAATGGAATATGGTTAAAAAGCTGAATTATAATAAGTCTAATGTTTTCAAAATGAAATACTATTGAAGCCTGGTTATTATTATTATTATAATCAAGGGCACTAAACCCGTAGGATTATATAGCGCCTATGGGGGGATGGAAGGCATTCAGGCTTAATTCAGGGAACTGGAGCACAGATCCAACTGGAGCACAGATCCAATTCCCTAGATCAAGAGCCCCTCACCAGCGTCAAGGAGCCTTCCTTGAGGGGATTGATGCCTGGTGAGTACTTAACACCAACCTGGTAGACTCAGAGAGTTTGTGTAACAAGGAGAGCCTCTCGAGGAATTGACCTGTCACAGGTAACGTTGATTTACTAGTACAGTGGACCCCCGCATAACGATCACCTCCGAATGCGACCAATTATGTAAGTGTATTTATGTAAGTGTGTTTGTACGTGTATGTTTGGGGGTCTGAAATGGACTAATCTACTTCACAATATTCCTTATGGGAACAAATTCGGTCAGTACTGGCACCTGAACATACTTCTGGATTGAAAAAATATCGTTAACCGGGGGTCCACTGAATTTGATAGCTCGTTGATGTAGGTCTGGAAGGATGATTTTGAGTTTCTTGGGTTTCTTGTTGTCTTGTTTGTTGATGTCAGTCTGACGTCTTTATTGAGGCTGACACTGATGTAGTGTACTAAGTTTTATGAAGATTAAGACACTTATGCAGCATATGGGAATCTTTATTCAGGAAATGTTGAAAAGATTGATGGACTGAACACATCGACTCCAGGCTGAGGGACTGATTACCTCACACTCCTCCTCTCCTTACACCTTCCTCTTTGTATTGGACTGATGAAGCCACTATGTGGCGAAACGTTTCCTGAATAAAGATTCCCATATGCTGCATAAGTGTCTTAATCTTCAACTTGTCGGTTTTTCAAACCATTCATCACACTAAGTTTTATGTTAAGTGTTCCACTGGAAACTTTATAAGCTGTCCGTAAGTAGGATTGGGAAAATCCTAGAGGGACTAGTTCCAAATCTGCGCACGAAAATCACTCCCTACCAATAGCACTAACATCCCATATCATAAAAATCTTTGAAAGGGTCCTAAGAAGCAAGATCACCACCCATCTAGAAACCCATCAAAGGCGATTTTCTCCGCCTTTATCAGAACTGATTCTAACATGTATAAAATTCGTTCTTAAGATGGAGATTGGTATCCTATATCAAATGGAAAAATTTATTGTTTATGATGCAGATTATATATCTTTGATACCGAGAATTTTTAGATTGTAATTATGTCTGGACAAAACGAAATTTAATTCCCCAATTTAATATTTACTAATCCTAAACTCACCACTGGACTGTGAAGGTTATAATAGGATTCTTAGCTTATCGTAGTCAATATTAGCTGTATACCTGGAATATGATGATAAATTAGACACATGTACAACTCTTGGGTATCTTTATTGAGAAAACGTTTCGCCACACAGTGGCTTCATCAGTCCATACAAAGGAGAATCTTGAAGAACAGGAGGAGAATGAGGTAATCAGTCCCTCAACCTTGAGTCGATGTGGTCAGTCCATCATCTACAATACCTGGAGTATACCTGGAGAGGTATCCTCCAGGTATACTCCCGGTCCGTGACCAGGCCTCATTTTCCTGTTGCATCACTTGCTGGCTGTTTTAATAGTGAATCTATAAATAACAGACTGTTTGATCAAAATTACCTCTTATCCCTCTAAGGTTCGTCAGTGCTTTGGAAAACTGATACAAAATAACATTAATATTCATTTACTGAGTGTGATTCTGTACGAAAATATGTACAAATGTTTCTCTCTGATTTATTCCAGATAAACCAGAAACTCAATTATCGTTTAATAACAAATAACAGTGAATGTATTTTTAACTGGTTAATTTTTCTTATTATAAACAATTGGTTCAAAAATATACACGTATAAATACAAATACATGCACACACACACACACACACACACACACACACTTACGTTGAAGGGAAGATGTGTGATTAGCTGGTCTGCTACTCAAGCTATGCCAACTAAAGGTCAAGGTTCGTTTTAATGTCTCTTGACTAGACGTTAACAGATTGTGAGTATATATAAGTCACCAGTCGAGGGACAATGTGCACTTCCTGTCTCTGTAATGGTGAGACTGCCAAGGGTTTTCCTATCTCCTTCGACGCAGTTACTGTACGGTGTATATGATATCGTGTACCATCCACCAACAATCAATAAGGATTGTGTAGTGTTTTCTGTAACTTAGAACTCATCAGGATGATGAAATACATTCTTGTCATCCTTGTTACAGCCACTAACGATATGTGAGGCCTGTGTCATTCATTTTATGTAGATGAAGTGAGGATGGTCATGTGACACTGGTTAGAATGACTATGGGTAATTATCATTCGCTGTCCCAGCAGAATGAAGTATGTTAACATTATGCTGACGAAGAGTGTCTGGAAATCTTTGAGTTAAGCGGAATCTCCGATGACTGTAGGCCGTTTGTGATATGTAATACATTATTGCGTTCTCGGAGCCTCTAAATGCAAACAGAACCATCTCTAAGAATGGATGTACTGGAGTGCAACTGCCTCTAAGAATGGCTGACCTGGAACGCAACTGCTGCTGAGAATGGGTGATCTAGAACACAGCCATCTCCAGAAGTGTCTGACCTATATTCAAGTCACTGTAACTCCTTATTTAAACACTTCATGTTCGCGAAAGTGTGAAATCTGTGCCTATGATCTCTGGGTATGTCTAAGTGGCCGACTCCATGAAATGCCTTAGCGGCCGATTCCAGTAATGTCTCAACGGCCGGACTTGAGGGATGTCTAAGCGGTCGTCTCCAAGATTGTCTCAGTAGCCAACACCAGTTATGAAGTTGGGGAACACAGGGTAGGCCCTAGAGTACTCCGGCCTGACGAAGGCGTAAGGGTCAGGGTACTCGCGGGTGCCGACACCAAAGCTTCGAAAACGCGAGCGACCCCTCAAAGATACAGTAGCGCTGGAGACATCCCAGGAGACCAACACCGCCAACACCACTACAACACCACTCAGGAACCTCATCTTCCCTTATGTCCGGATTCTGTCAACAAGAGAAAAGTATAAGTCAGTCATTACGATACATAACACCATATAATTTTCCTTTCAACTTATTTTGCATTACTAGTGCTAAAAGATGCTATAACTAACACCGACTTTTGTTGACAATTGTTTCACCATTAAATATTTTAATTAAAAGAATAGAAAATCATCATAACATGATAGCAAGGAAAATGGCGGCCATTAGTTATGAAGACTGAAAACCTTAAAATTGACTCCCTTAGATAATGGGGACAGAGATAACAAGATAACCGCATGATAAATTATGAATGGAAACAGAAAATATAGATAAAGATGTCATAACCCAAAAACAGTAACAAAATGTACAGTTATAAACACAGAAAAAATCTGTGTCGAAATAAGAAAAATATTTGTTCACAGAGAAGTGGATCAGAAAAATGGAATACAGTAGAAGTTACTTAAAACACAACTGAGTTAAACAGAGGCTACAATATCGACAAATGTCTAAAGAATAGGCACCTGAAACGTTAGCTTATTAAGGAAACGTTTCCTCCACCAGGGGCTATATTAATCCAAAGACACTGGTGAGCGAAACGTTTTCATAAAGCAATGTAACGCCATACAGATCTCTCATACAAATATTATACCGTAAAAAATTATACATTTATTCGAATAACAAATAAAATAGAACATTCCAGTATATATTTACTTGTATGGATAATAAATGAGTAACAAATAAATAATCGTACCAATAATGGCTGCTCCCACAAGTATATAAATACTAAACCATACCCCGGCCGGGATTAAACCCGCGGTCATAGTCTAAAAATTCAGCCTCGCGTAGCCGGGGGTATGATTTTTTTGCAATCGTGTCATTACGATTTCTTAAGTCATGTTGACGGCAGTGAAGGGACTTGAGCTAGAGTTCGTCACGGCCACCCTAGCTGGAGATTCGTCTGTAAAAACTTGCATTTGTGGTCACAGAGGTGCCTGTGCTAACCTTCCTATGGTGTGAAATATACCTAGTTGATGAATCTTATTGTGGCTAGTGGTCTAGTGGCAAACGCGCCCGGTTGGAGTTTTTGGCTCTATGACCGGGGTTCTATCCCGGCCGGGGGGTATGGTTTGTTTGCAATCGTGTCATTACGATTTCTTAAGTCTATAAATACTAACAATAAAGTATCTTACTTCCCTAAGAATGCTTAAATATTTTCATATTGGACTTGTTTCTTAAGAACCTGTTGTCAACTGTTCACCTAGCAGTAATAGGTACCTGGTGGAGTGGACTGAGGTGGGGCACCACCTGGGTGTTAGTGGAGGGTTTGTGGGTCACATCCTGGGTGTTAGTGGATGGTGTGGGTACATCTGGGTTGGTTAGTGGACTGGTGTGGGGTCCCCCTGGGTGTTGTGGACGGTGGGGGCGGTACCATCCTGGTGTTAGTGACTGGTTGTGTTGTCACCTTCCTGGTGTTAGGGGGCTGGTGTGGGTACATCTGGGTGTTAGGGGACTGGTGTGGGTAATCCTGGGTGTTAGTGGACGGGTGGGTCAACGGGGTGTTAGTGGATGGTTGGGTCACATCCGGGGTGTTAGTGGACTGGTGTGGGTCACATCTGGTGTTTAGGGGAAACTGGTGTGGTCAAATTGGTTTAGTGGACTGGTGTGGGTCAACCCTGAGTGTTGTCGACTGGTGTGGGTCACACTAGGTGTTAGTGGACTGGTGTGGGTCACATCCTGGGTGTTAGTGGACTGGTGTGGGTCACATCCTGGGTGTTAGTGGACTGGTGTGGGTCACATCCTGAGTGTTAGTCGACTGGTGTGGGTCACATCCTGGGTGTTAGTCGACTGGTGTGGGTCACATCCTGGGTGTTAGTGGACTGGTGTGGGTCCATCCTGGGTGTTAGTGGAAAGGTGTGGGTCACATCCTGTGTGTTAGTGGACTGGTGTGGGTCACATCCTGGGTGTTTGTCGACTGGTGTGGGTCGCATCCTGGGGTCAAAATTAAGTTGGCCGAAATGCTCTGCATAACCAGGGACTTTCTATATATTATGTCACTATGGTCTGTATAAGTTGTATCATGTACTTGTAGAAATAGAGGTTATTATTATTATTTATTATTATTATTATTATTATTATTATTATTATTATTGAATATGCCACTAGTATCGAAACGTTTCCTCTAATAAATGTCCTGAAATAAACCAAAGTGCCTTTTTTACATATCTTGTCGGTATCACTGACCATTTTTTAGTTGTCTTAATGAGTTGTTCAAAGATAAACGCTGAATGTTACCCTCCAGCCGGAGGCCCCAAGAAAAAAGACACAATGTTAAATTAGAGACATGTGCAACTCTTGGGTATCTTTATTGAGGAAACGTTTCGCCACACAGTGGCGTCATCAGTCCATACAAAGGATAAACTTGAAGAACAGGAGGAGAATGAGGTAATCAGTCCATCAATCTTGATGGACTGACCACATAGACTCAAGGTTGAGGGACTGATTACCTCATTCTCCTCCTGTTCTTCAAGTTTATCCTTTGTATAGACTGATGAAGCCACTGTGTGGCGAAACGTTTCCTCAATAAAGATACCCAAGAGTTGCACATGTGTCTAATTTAACAACGTGTCGGTTCTCTGAACCATTCATCTACAAAGAAGACAGAATACAGAAAAAAGCGAACGACACCCCCAACCCGGGAGGCCACCGCCGGGTCGCCATCTGGAGAAGACCCGGACCGGAAGTACCGGCAAATCCCTAATGAGTGAATGATAAACGCTGAAGCAATTTGTTTAAGTTACAGTAGGGGTGTCACTAGCACGTTAAGAGACCATACAATAAGTGTCAGGGGCCCGAGACTGTTCAACTGCCTCCCAGCACACATAAGGGGGATTACCAACAGACCCCTGGCAGTCTTCAAGCTGGCACTGGACAAGCACCTAAAGTCAGTTCCTGATCAGCCGGGCTGTGGCTCGTACGTTGGTTTGCGTGCAGCCAGCAGCAACAACCTGGTTGATCAGGCGCTGATCCACCAGGAGGCCTGGTCACAGACCGGGCCGCGGGGGTATTGACCCCCGAAACTCTCTCCAGGTAAACTCCAGGTAACTAACCTTATCACAAGTTTCAAATATTTGTAAAAAGAGTGTTGCCAGCCTGTCTATTCTGCATCATGGGACTGACTCTAAAATATAGTTAAACCTGGATTATCATGTTTGTTTTAGTTTATTCTTGGTAGACCTCTTCTGAGGTTTAACCCAGCTAAGCCTATCACCTCCAGTTTAACCTAGCTAGGACTGTCTCCCGTTTAATCCAGGTAGGCCAGTTTAATCTAACGAAGCCTGTCCCCAATTTAACATAGGCAGGGTAGACCTGTCTCTCAAGGGTGGTTATTTCTAGATCAAATAGGTGTATAGAAATCTAGTCATCTGCAATACCTGGAGGGGATTTACTTGGAGGGGATTTACTTGGAGGGAATTTACCTGGAGGGGATTTACCTAGAGGGATTTACCTGGAAGGGATTTACCTGGAAGGGATTTATCTGGAGATTTATCTGGTGGGGATAAACCTGGAGGGGATTTACCTGGAGGGGATTTACCTGGGGGGATTTACCTGGAAGGGATTTATCTGGATGAGATTTATCTGGTGGGGATTAACCTGGAGGGGATTTACCTGGAGGGGATTTACCTGGAAGGGATTTACCTGGAGGAGATTTACCTTGAAGGGATTTACCTGGAGGGGGTTACCTGGAAGGGGTTACCTGGAGGGGATTTACCTGGAGGGGATTTACCTGGAGGGGGCTACCTGGAGGGGATTTACCTGGAGGAGATTTACCTGGAGAGGATTTACCTGGAGAGGATTTACCTGGAGGGGATTTACCTAGAGAGGATTTACCTGGAGAGGATTTACCTGGAGGGGATTTACCTGGAAGGGATTTACCTGGAGGGGATTTCGGGAATCAACAACCCCCCCCCCCCCCGCGGCCCGTGACCAGACCTCTCAATATTTATCTTAGAAAATCCTAAGCATAACTCCACAAATATTTCCTATAAGTTAATGATAAATAAATTTAACGAAGTTGATCTCGGTTATATCAGCCTAATGACGTTTCGCCCACACAGTGGGCTTTATCACGTCACAGATCAGTTTGTGGCTCGATAAAGTCCACTGTGCGGGCGAAACGTCGTCAATGAAGGACGCGGTATACTTCCATATCAGCTTATTTCAATTACCGACACATGTGCAGCTAATGTGACATTTTATTGTAGCAACGTTTCGCTCTCCAGGATCCTTGTCGCGGCTCGACGAAGCTCCTGGAGATCGAAACGTTGTCACAATAAAGCAGTCTTCTATCTAACGTAATCAAAGGTGGAAGCTCGATCCTCCGTCCGCTGCTGATCTGAAGGTAAAGCACATGAACAGAACAAGCTTTATTGATTAAAGCTTTCCCTCAGAGTCGAGCTTTATCACGAAATTCGCTTTATCAAGCTTTACACAGTTTAGTAACCTCCAAACGTTATGGTAGATTTCTACGAGCATTATACAATAAAAGCTCAAAAACTGTCGTGATAAGCTTTACCCCGAGCATTATACTTAAAGCTCTAAACTGTCGTGATAAAGCTTTACCCGAGCATTATACATAAAGCTCTAAACTGTCGTGATAAAGCTTTACCCGAGCATTATACATAAAGCTCTAAACTGTCGTGATAAAGCTTTACCCGATAATGATAAACGTCTACACAGGCATGATAAAGCTTTACCCGAGCATTATACATAAAGCTCTAAACTGTCGTGATAAAGCTTTACCCGATATGGATAAACGACAACACAGGCAAGATAAAGCTTTACAGGGCAGTGATTAAGCTTTACACGGCTATGATAAGCTTTACATAGAAATGATAAAGCTTTACACTCGAGATAAATCACTTCACTCTTAAAATAAAGCTCTCAAAAAGTCTCTATAAAGCTTTAAAGAATTTAAGCTTTTTTGCCCTTTGCTTTTTTCTTTATTCAAATTTATCTCAACTTTGACTTTACGAATTAATTTTCCATTATTTTATTAGTCATTATTTTTGTTCAGTGATTGTGAGTCTTGATGGTGATGATTGTGAGTCTTGATGGTGATGATTGTGAGTCTTGATGGTGATGATTGTGAGCATGATGGTTTATTGTGGTCTTGGTGATGATTGGAGTCTTGATTTTGGTGATTTATTGTGAGTTGATGGTGATGATTGTGAGTCTTGATGGTGATGATTGTGAGTCATGATGGTGATGATTGTGAGTCATGATGGTGATGATTGTGAGTCATGATGGTGATGATTGTGAGTCATGATGGTGATGATTGTAAGTCAATGAAAAGGTGGGTGATTGTGAGTCATGATGGTGAAACTGTGAGTCATGATGGTGATGATTGTGAGTCATGGGTTTGGGGACAATGTAAGTCATGATGGTGATGATTGTGAGTCATGATGGTGACAACTGTGAGTCATGATGGTGATGATTGTGAGTCATGATTGTGACAACTGTGAGTCATGATGGTGATGATTGTGAGTCATGGTGATTGTGAGTCATGATGGTGACAACTGTGAGTCATGATGGTGATGATTGTGAGTCATGATGGTGACAACTGTGAGTCATGATGGTGATGATTGTGAGTCATGATGGTGATTGTGAGTCATGATGGTGATTGTGAGTCATGATAGTGACAACTGTGAGTCATGATGGTGATGAGTGTGAGTCATGATGGTGACAGCTGTGAGTCATGATGGTGATGATTGTGAGTCATGATGGTGACAACTGTGAGTCATGATGGTGACAACTGTGAGTCATGATGGTGATGATTGTGAGTCATGATGGTGATTGTGAGTCATGATGGTGATTGTGAGTCATGATGGTGATTGTGAGTCATGATGGTGATGATCGTGAGTCATGATGGTGACAACTGTGAGTCATGATGATTGTGAGTCATGATGGTGATGATTGTGAGTCACGATGGTGATGATTGTGAGTCATGATTGTGAGCCACGATGGTGATTGTGAGTAACGATGGTGATGATTGTGAGTCATGATAGTGATTGCGAGTCATGATGATTTTGAGTCATGATGGTGATGATTGTGAGTCATGATGGTGATGATTGTGAGTCATGATGGTGATGATTGTGAGTCATGATGGTGATGATTGTGAGTCACGATGGTGATGATTGTGAGTCATGATTGTGAGTCACGATGGTGATTGTGAGTAACGATGGTGATGATTGTGAGTCATGATAGTGATTGCGAGTCATGATTGTGAGTCATGATGGTGATGATTGTGAGTCATGATTGTGAGTCACGATGGTGATTGTGAGTCACGATGGTGATTGTGAGTCATGATGGTGATGATTGTGAGTCATGATGGTGATTGCGAGTCATGATGGTGATTGTGAGTCATGATGGTGATGATTGTGTCATGATGGTGATTGTGAGTCATGGTGATTGTGAGTCATGATGGTGATTGTGAGTCATGATAGTGATTGTGAGTCATGATGGTGATTGTAAGTCATGATGGTGATTGTGAGTCACGATGATTGTGAGTCACGGCGATGATTGTGAGTCATGATGGTGATTGTGAGTCATGATGGTGATTGTGAGTCATGATGGTGATTGTGAGTCATGGTGATGATTGCGAGTCACGATGGTGATTGTGAGTCATGAGGATTGTGAGTCATGATGATGATTGTGAGTATATGATGTGAGTCATGATTGGGGAGTTGATTGTGAGTCATGATTGTGAGTCATGATTTTGAGCATGAATGGTGATTGGTGAGTCATGATGGTGAATTGTGAGTCAGATGGGGATTGGGTTGTGAGCCCATGATGGTGATGGTGAGTCATGATGTGATTGTGAGTCATGATGGTGATTGAGTATGATTGTGATTGTGAGTCAGGATGGTGATTGTGGGTCATATTGTGAGTCATGATGGTGATTGATCATGATGGTGATTGTAGTCACGAGGTGATTGTGAGTCATGTTGGTGACAACTGTGAGTCATGATGGTGATTGTGATCATGATGGTGACCCAAAATGTGAGTCTTTATGATGTGAGTCATGGCCCATGGATTGTGAATCCCTGAGGTGATTGTTTAGTCATGATGGTGACAACTTGGTCATGATGGTGATTGTGAGTATGTTTGTGAGCATGATGGGATTGTGAGTCATGGATGGTGATGATTTTGGTCTGAGGTGACTTGTGAGTCTATGATGGTGACGACTGTGAGTAAAGATGGTGATGACTGTGGGGTATGATGGTGATTGATGTGAGTTTTGATGGTGACGACTTGTGAGTCAAGATGGTGAGACTGTGGAGTCAAGATGTTTATGATTGTTAGCCATTTATGGTTGATGATTGTGAGTCATGATGGTATTTTTGAGTCATGATTGTTTAGCATGATGGTGACGACTGGAGTCATGGTGAAGACTGTGAGTCATGGTGATGAAATGTGGAATCATGATGACTGTGCATCATGATGGTGATGACGTGGTCATGATGGTGAACATGTAATCTGATGGTGATGACTGTGAGTCATGTGGTGAACATGTGAGTCATGATGGTGAACACTGTGAGTCTTTATGTGAACACCTGTGTCATGATGGTGATGACTGTGAGTCATGATGGTGAACACTGTGAGTCATGATGGTGAACACTGTGAGTCATGATGGTGAACACTGTGAGTCATGATGGTGAACACTGTGAGTCATGATGGTGATGACTGTGAGTCATGATGGTGATGACTGTGAGTCATGATGGTGATGATTGTGAGTCATGATGGTGATGATTTTGAGTCATGATGGTGACGACTGTGAGTCATGAGGGAAAGATTGTGAGTCATGATGGGGATGATTGTGAGTCTGATGGGACGACTGTGAGCTGGGATTTACTGTGAGTCATGTGGGGATGACTGTTAATCCATTTATGACTGTGAATCATGTGGTGATGACTGTGAGTCATGAGGTGAACACTGGAGTCATGATGGTGAACATGTGAGTCAATGAAGGTGATGATGTGAACATGGGTGGTGATGACTGTGAGTCATGATGGTGATGATTTGTGGAGTCATGATTTGGGGATTGTGAGTCTGATGGTGATTGAGTTATGATGTTTGATTGTGAGTCATGATGGTGATTGTGATTCATGATGGTGATTGTGATCATGATGGTGATTGTGATCCTGATGGTATATTGTGATCATGATGGTGATGGAGATGATGTGAGTAGGGTGAGTCGGTTTTTATTTAACACTGTTTCATGATGGTGATAACACTGCTTCATGATGGTGATAACACTGCTTCATGATGGTGATAACACTGCTTCATGATGGTGATAACACTGCTTCATGATGGTGATAACACTGCTTCTGGTGTAACACTGCTTCATGATGTGAAACACTGTTTCAGATTTGATAACACTGCTTCATGATGGTGAAACACTGCTTCATGTGGTGATAACACTGCTTCTGATGGTGATAACACGTCATGATGGTGAACACTGCTTCAAGATGGTGTAACATGCCCTTTATGATGTTTGATAACCCTGTCTTGATGGTGATAACACGCTTCGTGATGGTGATACCCCTGCTTCGTGATGGTGATAACATGCTTCGTATGGTTTAAACACTGCTTCGTGTGGTGATACACTGCTTCGTGATGGTGATAACCAACTGGGTTCATGATGGTGATAACACTTGCTTTATGATGGTGATAACACTGCTTCATGATTGGTGATAACACTGCTCATGATAATGATAACACTGCTTCATGTGGGGATAACAGCTTAATTTTAAGATAACACTGCCATAACACTGCGTCATGATGATATCATGTTCATGATAGGAAAGCCTGCGTCATGGTGATAGACTGAAACATGTGGTGACGTTTTCTCATGATGGTGAATGAAGTAGGGGTAAGACAGGAGAGATAAGGGGGACACGAGGATAGGGGGGACATTTTAAAAGACATATAAAAAACTGGGGGAAATTTACAAAGGGGAACAGGACAGAATGTTCCCGAGATTGGACACAGCAAAAAGGGGACAGAGTTTTAAAATTTAAGATTCAATAAAACCAGGATGTTAGGAAGTATTTCTTCATCCCAAAATAGTCAGGGAAATGGAATAGTTTGGGAAGCGAGTATGGTGGGAGAATCAATTCGTGCTTTAAGTAGAGGTATGATAAAGCTCATGGTTTAGGGGGATTGACCCCCGCGGACCCTAAGAGGCGGGGTCAGGGGCTTGGTCTCGACCCCCCAACCCCACTAGATGAGACTAGGTGAGTAGAGGCACCAGGTCAGAGGCCAGATCACCTTTTTAAAACTTTAACAACAATCTCGTTATCCCCGATTGTTGTGAGTTGTGTGTAAAACCCAACACTGCCTTCTGCCCCCGCCCCCCCCTTGTTTTATCCCAAGTTTCACCCGGAAACCTTGAGATCCCCCCATTTTCACTGTGTCACACGCTGATGTTAAAATTGGGAAACGAAAGCGCAGGAAACCCGGATGGTACTCCGGATTCCCCGATCCAGTTGTTTGTATTTAAAGACTGCACTGGTCATAGTCAGGGGTTAGTATGTTAGCAGTCATTCAGGTGTGTTCTGACCTTAACCTTAAAGATATAAAGAACGTAGCCAACCAACTCTTTTTTAGTCACGAATCTTGAACGGGGCCATGAAAGATTGATGCTGATATTCTGACATTGCGTTTAATTTAGTGATATACGACATCCGCTTGATGAAACTCGTGGATCAGCTTTTCTTCAAAGAAGGTAATTAGTTTTGCACGATTGGCTTCGTGCACTTTGCTTGCTTTATATTTCGTAGCAAAAATTTTAAAATTTGTTGCATTTTCCTCTTTTCACTTTTCCCCTTTTTTGTTCCTCTCTTTGTCCCTCCCCGTTCCCCTCTCCTGGCTTTTTCACCCTGTTTTGTTGTGTGATTGTAAAAAGGTCCAAGTCGGACCCCAAAAATTGTCATAAGTTGTCTCTTCTACAGCGTGTTTTTGTGTATCAGTCAAATTTAGGTTGATATTTTTCATCCCCTTTTTGTGGCCCTGCGAAGCGTTTCACGAAATTTCGAGCATTCATTTCCACACGCAGGGTTTTAAAAATTTAGCCGGAAGGCTTGTGACGGGGTGTGTGGGGGGAAATTCACTTCTTCTCACTGGCCGTCACCGGTTTTTGTTATGACTGGGTGAGCCTGACTTCCCGTTTGGTGGACACAAAGCGATCAAAAAGCGTGGCGTGTGTCGACCCGAGAGGAAATTAGAGGGGCAGTTGAGATGGGCAACCCCAAAATATTAATGATCGGGTAAAATTTTTTTCAAGCAGCAGCAACAGCTAAAGTGATCATACTCATCAGGAACGGCTGATAGACTTGTAAAATTATTTATGGGAAACATTTTTGACCATCGTCTAGCGACTCCCCGAGTCTATCGACTTTCCTGATGTGTATGAGACA
Source organism: Cherax quadricarinatus (assembly GCF_026875155.1). Taxonomy (NCBI): domain Eukaryota; kingdom Metazoa; phylum Arthropoda; class Malacostraca; order Decapoda; family Parastacidae; genus Cherax; species Cherax quadricarinatus. Next base: position 15,505,001 of record NC_069457.1, read on the forward strand.
ACTTTACCTGCAGTTGCTGCTTATAAAAAATTACACCTGCATTAAATTTTCTCTGTTTTTTCCTCGAAAAATTATTGCTTTATAATTTTATTGATTTAGAAGATAAATAGGTATCGGGGGTTAGTCGCTGATATTTTTTTTTTTTTTCACACTGGCGATTCCCCCCAAGCAGGGTGGCCCCAAAAAGAAAAACTTTCACCATCATTCACTATCACTGTTTTTCCCCGAAGGGTGCTTTACCTACAGTTTTTAAAATGAACATTAACACCCCCTCCTTTAAGGGGCAGGCACTGTACTTCCTCTCCAGGACTCAAGTCCCCCCTGCCGGTGTCCCTGAACCCCCTTTAAATGTTACTTTGCTCACACCCAAAGCACGAAGTATTAAAAACCATTTTTCTCCCTTCACCCTATCAAAAACGCCCGATACCCTGGAAATCCCAAGCCCCCCCGCAACAAAACCTCCCTTACCCCCTCTTCCAAACCTTTTTCCTAGGGCCCAACCTACCCCGCTTCCCTTTCCCCTACAGACTATAAACTCTTGAAGTCTTTTGTTTCGCTCCATTCTCTCTACATGTCCGAACCACCTCAACAACCCTTCCTCAGCCCTCTGGACAACAGTTTTGGTAATCCCGCACCTCCTCCTAACTTCCAAACTACGAATTCTCTGCATTATATTCACACCACACATTGCCCTCAGACATGACATCTCCACTGCCTCCAGCCTTCTCCTCGCTGCAACATTCATCACCCACGCTTCACACCCATATAAGAGCGTTGGTAAAACTATACTCTCATACATTCCCCTCTTTGCCTCCAAGGACAAAGTTCTTTGTCTCCACAGACTCCTAAGTGCACCACTCACCCTTTTCCCCTCATCAATTCTATGATTCACCTCATCTTTCATAGACCCATCCGCTGACACGTCCACTCCCAAATATCTGAATACATTCACCTCCTCCATACTCTCTCCCTCCAATCTGATATTCAATCTTTCATCACCTAATCTGTTTGTTATCCTCATAAACTTACTCTTTCCTGTATTCACCTTTAATTTTCTTCTTTTGCACACCCTACCAAATTCATCCACCAATCTCTGCAACTTCTCTTCAGAATCTCCCAAGAGCACAGTGTCATCAGCAAAGAGCAGCTGTGACAACTCCCACTTTGTGTGTGATTCTTTATCTTTGAACTCCACGCCTCTTGCCAAGACCCTCGCATTTACTTCTCTTACAACCCCATCTATAAATATATTAAACAACCACGGTGACATCACACATCCTTGTCTAAGGCCTACTTTTACTGGGAAAAAATTTCCCTCTTTCCTACATACTCTAACTTGAGCCTCACTATCCTCGTAAAAACTCTTCACTGCTTTCAGTAACCTACCTCCTACACCATACACTTGCAACATCTGCACATTGCCCCCCTATCCACCCTGTCATACGCCTTTTCCAAATCCATAAATGCCACAAAGACCTCTTTAGCCTTATCTAAATACTGTTCACATGTATGTTGCACTGTAAACACCTGGTCCACACACCCCCTACCTTTCCTAAAGCCTCCTTGTTCATCTGCTATCCTATTCTCCGTCTTACTCTTAATTCTTTCAATAATAACTCTACCATACACTTTACCAGGTATACTCAACAGACTTATCCCCCTATAATTTTTGCACTCTCTTTTATCCTCTTTGCCTTTATACAAAGGAACTATGCATGCTCTCTGCCAATCCCTAGGTACCTTACCCTCTTCCATACATTTATTAAATAATTGCACCAACCACTCTAAAACTATATCCCCACCTGCTTTTAACATTTCTATCTTTATCCCATCAATCCCGGCTGCCTTACCCCCTTTCATTTTACCTACTGCCTCACGAACTTCCCCCACACTCAACTGGCTCTTCCTCACTCCTACAAGATGTTATTCCTCCTTGTCCTATACACGAAATCACAGCTTCCCTATCTTCATCAACATTTAACAATTCCTCAAAATATTCCCTCCATCTTCCCAATACCTCTAACTCTCCATTTAATAACTCTCCTCTCCTATTTTTAACTGACAAATCCATTTGTTCTCTAGGCTTTCTTAACTTGTTAATCTCACTCCAAATTTTTTTCTTATTTTCAACAAAATTTGTTGATAACATCTCACCCACTCTCTCATTTGCTCTCTTTTTATATTGCTTCACCACTCTCTTAACCTCTCTCTTTTTTCTCCATATACTCTTCCCTCCTTGCATCACTTCTACTTTGTAAAAACTTCTCATATGCTAACTTTTTCTCCCTTACTGCTCTCTTTACATCATCATTCCACCAATCGCTCCTCTTCCCTCCCGCACCCACTTTCTTGTAACCACAAACTTCTGCTGAACACTCTAACACTACATTTTTAAACCTACCCCGTACCTCTTCGACCCCATTGCCTATGCTCTCATTAGCCCATCTATCCTTCAATAGCTGTTTATATCTTACCCTAACTGCCTCCTCTTTTAGTTTATAAACCTTCACCTCTCTCTTCCCTGATACTTCTATTCTTCTTGTATCCCATCTACCTTTTACTCTCAGTGTAGCTACAACTAGAAAGTGATCTGATATATCTGTGGCCCCTCTATAAACATGTACATCCTGAAGTCTACTCAACAGTCTTTTATCAACCAATACATAATCCAACAAACTACTGTCATTTCGCCCTACATCATATCTTGTATACTTATTTATCCTCTTTTTCTTAAAATATGTATTACCTATAACTAAACCCCTTTCTATACAAAGTTCAATCAAAGGGCTCCCATTATCATTTACACCTGGCACCCCAAACTTACCTACCACACCCTCTCTAAAAGTTTCTCCTACTTTAGCATTCAGGTCCCTACCACAATTACTCTCTCACTTGGTTCAAAGGCTCCTATACATTCACTTAACATCTCCCAAAATCTCTCTCTCTCCTCTGCATTCCTCTCTTCTCCAGGTGCATACACGCTTATTATGACCCACTTCTCGCATCCAACCTTTACTTTAATCCACATAATCCTTGAATTTACACATTCATATTCTCTTTTCTCCTTCCATAACTGATCATTCAACATTACTGCTACCCCTTCCTTTGCTCTAACTCTCTCAGATACTCCAGATTTAATCCCATTTATTTCCCCCCACTGAAACTCCCCTACCCCCTTCAGCTTTGTTTCGCTTAGGGCCAGGACATCCAACTTCTTTTCATTCATAACATCAGCAATCGTCTGTTTCTTGTCATCCGCACTACATCCACGCACATTCAAGCATCCCAGTTTTATAAAGTTTTTATTCTTCTCTTTTTTAGTAAATGTCTACAGGAGAAGGGGTTACCAGCCCATTGCTCCCGGCATATATGAGTGACGGAAAAACTTAGTAGGCCTACTGGCCTATGCTAGGCAGGCCTTGCTCATGCCAACCACAGGTCAAATACTCGTCCCACTTGTACTTAAAATTACCCAAAGTTCTTTACCCAAAGACACCACTTGGGACTTTGTTCCACTCATCTGCAATAACCAAACCATTGTTGCAAGTCATGTCTTAGATACTTTCAACAAATTATTCATACCACTTTCATTTATTTTTGTTTTCCATCTGTTCACTTCAATCCTAATATACTCCTAACTTTCCCTTTCCAAAGAGAGAAAATTTAGTGCTTGTAAGCTAATTTACTGGAAAGGTTTCCCATACATTGACTCAACTTTATCATCCGACACTGAGTATTTTAAGCTCATTCATGTCCATCCTGTAATATGTTGACCAAAACTTAACAGCGTAATCTAAAGCCTTACCAAACATATGTTGTGTTCCCTTTGAACTCCCCTCAAGGAAGGTTCCTTGATGTTGGTGAGGGGCTCTTGATCCATGGCCCCTCAAGGAAGGTTCCTTGATGTTGGTGAGGGGCTCTTGATCTATGGCCCCTCAAGGAAGGTTCCTTGATGTTGGTGAGGGGCTCTTGATCCATGGCCCCTCAAGGAAGGTTCCTTGATGTTGGTGAGGGGCTCTTGATCTATGGCCCCTCAAGGAAGGTTCCTTGATGTTGGTGAGGGGCTCTTGATTTAGGGAATTGGATCTGTGCTCCAGTTCCCCGAATTAAGCCTGAATGCCTTCCACATCCCCCCCCAGGCGCTGTATAATCCTCCGGGTTTAGCGCTTCCCCCTTGATTATAATAATAATACCTTTGAATTATTGTTACGTATCCTTCACGAAGCCTGGAATTGTATACGCTTTATTTGCTTATGCGCTGTTGTTTTGTCTTGGTGCTAACCACAACTTCTACACAAATAACCCGCACATAAAAGAGAGAAGCTTACGACGACGTTTCGGTCCGACTTGGACCGAAACGTCCAAGTCTGGCCGAAACGTCGTCGTAAGCTTCTGTCTTTTATGTGCAGGTTATTTGTGTATCGTTCCAGTCACGGTATTGTGATTTTTTTGTTATTTATTCACAACTTCTAAATTTCTTTTGTTTTCAGTTAGATCAAACCTCTCCATTATTTACAAATTTTTTTTCTTATTTTCAGTTAGATCAAACCTCTCCATTATTTAAAAAAAAATTTTTCTTAGGATTATTACCTCATATTTGTGAGCATTGTCAATTGTTCCTGTACAGTAGCTCGGTGTTTTATAGTGTACATAGACGGGTGCACGTTCTTACACACACACACACACACACACACTGGAGGACAGGAGGGTCAGGGGAGACATGATAACGACATATAAAATACTGCATGGAATAGATAAGGTTGACAGAGACAGTATGTTCCGGAGAGAGGACACAGGAACAAGGGGTCGCAATTAGAAGTTGAAGACTCAGACGAGTAACAGGAATGTTAGGAAGTATTTCTTCAGTCACACAGTCGTCAGGAAGTGGAATAGCCTAGTAAATGATGTAGTGGAGGCAGGAACCATACATAGCTTTTAAAACGAGGTATGACAAAACTCAGGAAGCAGAGAGAGAGAGAGAGAGAGGACCTAGTAGCAATCAGTGAAATGGCGGGGCCAGGAGCTGAGTCTCGACCCCTTCAACCACAATTAGGTGAGCACACACACACACACACACACACACACACACACACACACACATTACATACGAAAAGCCCCTTGGAGCTAGTGATCCCGTGGTTCTGATCTTCGAATACATACTAGAGTTACAGGTGGAGAGGGAGGCAGGTAAGGTAGGACGAACGAAGCGAAACTACAGAAGAGGTGAGTCCACAGGCATGAGGAACTTCCTGCACGAGGTTCAGTCGGAAAGAGAATTGGCAGGAAAATCAGTAAATTATACGATGGAGTGTGTGACAACAAAATGCAAGGAAGCGGAGAAGAGGTTTGTATCCAAATGGTAACAGAAACATTGAGAAGGCCAAGACGAGCAAAGAAGATCGGGGACAGAGTACAGTTTAAGGGGCCAAAGACCGCAAACCTCACTCAAGTAATAGGATCTGGGGGTGAGTATTATACCAAACACATCTCCTGAAATGCATATCAACCAAATAACTGCTGCAGCATTTGGGCGACTAGCAAACCTAAGAGTAGAGTTACTGCACCTCAGTAAGGAATCATTCAGGACTCTGTGCACAGTGTATGACAGGCCCATACTTGAGTACGCAGCACCAGTCTGGAACACACACCTAGTCAAGCACCTCAGGAAATTAGAGAAAGTGCAGAGGTTTGCAACGCGACTAGTCCCGGAGCTAAGGTCCATGTCCTACCAGGACAGGTTAAGAGAAATCGACCTGACGACACTGGAGGACAAGAGAGAGAGGGGGAGACATGATAACATATAAAATACTGAGAGGAATTGACAAGGTGGACAGAGACAGGATGTTCCAAAAATGGGACACAGTAACAAGGGGTCACAATTGGAAGTTGAAGATTCAGACGAGTCACAGGGATGTTAGGAAGTATATCTTCAGCCATAGACTTGACAGGAAGTGGAATAGCCAGGAGAGAGATGCAATGGAGGTAGGATCCATACATGGCATTAAGAAGAGGTACGACAAACTCACTCAGCAGGGAGAGAGTGGACCTAGTAGCGACTAGCGAAAAGGTGGGGCCAGGAGCTGTGAATCGACTCGTGCAAGTGCAAATAGGTCAGTACAAATAGGTGAGTACACACACACACACACACACACACACACACACACACACACACACACACACACACACACACAGGTTTGGTACACAAATGCAGATGGATTAACGAATAAACATGAGGAATGGCAAGAAAGAATCAATGAGAAGTCCCCAGACATCATAGCAGTTACAGAAACAAAACTCATGGAGACAATAACAGATGCAATCTTCCCACCAGGATACCAGATCATGAGGAAAGATAGAAGGGGCAGGGGGGGAGGTGGGGTTGCTCTGCTCGTGAAAAACAGATGGAAATTCGAGAAAATGGAAGGAATAGATGAGACGGGAGAAAGAGACTATATAGCAGGTACACTTCAGTCGGGGGAACACAAAGTGGTCATTGCAGTGATGTATAATCCACCACAGAACTGCAGGAGGCCAAGAGAGGAATATGAAGAGAGCAACAGAGCAATGGTGGACACACTTGCTGAGGTGGCAAGAAGAGCTCACTCCAGCAGAGCAAATTTTCTGGTTATGGGGGATTTCAACCACCGGGAGATTGACTGGGAAAACCTGGAGCCACAGGGGTCCCGAAACATGGAGAGCCAGGATGTTGGACGTGGTGCTGGAAAACCTCATGCACCAACATGTTAAAGGGCACTACCCGAGTGAGAGGGGGGGATGAACCAGCAAGATTGGCCCTTGTGTTCACCCTGGGCAGCTCAGACATTGAGACATCAAGTATGAGAGTCCCCTAGGAGCTAGCGACCACGTGGTTCTGTGCTTTGAATACATTTGTAGAGCTGCAAGTGGAGAGAAATTTAAAAGGAGTAGAATGGGGAAAAACCCTGACTATAAAAGAGGGGACTACATAGGGTTGAAGAACTTTTCCCGCGGGGGGTCCAGTGGGACAGAGAACTGGCAGGAAAACAGTAAATGAAATGATGGAATATGTACAAAAAAATGCAAGGAGGCAGTGGAAAGGTTCTTTCCAAAAGGGCAACAGTAACAAGGGGAAGCCCAAAACAACCCCCCGGGTTCACCCAGGGTGTAAGAGGAAAAAAAACAAAGTGCAATAGAAAAGGGGGAAAAAAGTACGAAGGCAGAGAACACAGAAAATAGGGAGCGTCGCAGAGCCGGGATGAGTACGCACGGAAAAGGAGGGGGGGCCCAGCGACAGTATGAAAATGCATGCATCGGATCAAGACTGACCCGAAACTTTTGTATAGCCACATCAGGGGAAACAACATCAAAGACCAGGTGATAAATTTAAGGGGCAAAGGGTGGAGAACTAAAGAAATGATCAGGGGTATGTGAGGACTGAACGGAGTTTTAAAGGGAAGTTTTTAATAGAGACGGGAAAGGGGGCTGGGGGAAACAGAACAAAGGGAACATCAAGAGGGATATACCAACAAGTTTTGGGGTGACTACAAACAACAGGAGGAGGTGAAGAACCTTTTAAAGGACCTTACACCCAAAGGCGGGGCCGGAAACATCTCCCCATGGCCTTAGAGAAGGAGCAGAGATCTGTGTGTGCTCAACCACAACTTCAACACATCCCTTGAAATGGGGCAACTACCTGAAAATGAAGACAGCTAATGTGCCCCCATTTTTTAAAAGAAAGGAAACAGAACGGGCACAAAACTACAGCCTTGGCTCTGACTGTATCGTGTGCAAATCATGGAGAAGATTATCGGGGGAGAGGGTCGAACACCGGGAAAAGGAACAAGATTAAAAAAAAAACCAGCGGGGTTCAGGGAAGGCAATCTTGTATCACAAACCCCGGGAGTTTTATGACAAGGTAACAGAATAAGACAAGAGAGAGGGTTGGGTGTTTGCTTTTTCCCTAGACTGCGGGAAAGGCCTTTGACACAGTTCCCCACAAGAGATTAGTGCAGAAGCGGGGATCGGGCACCGTAAAAAAAGGGCACTGCAATGGATAAGGGAATCCCTGACAGGGGGGCAGAAACGAGTCTGGTACGTAAAGAGGTACACAGTGGGCGCCTGTTACGAGCGGGGTCCCCAGGGGTCGTTCTAGGCCCGTGCTATTTTTGAATAGTAAACGACAGATGAAGGAATAACTCTGAAGTGCCCCGTTCGCAGAGACGTAAATTTGAGGGAAAAATTAATCGGCGAGGATGAGCAGGACGAAAAGAGACCTGGCGGGCTGACATTGCCCATAAGGGCTTTCGAATTAAATCCACCCAAAAAAAGTCATAAAGTTTGGGAGGGGCAAAGAAGCTCAGACAGAGTATGGCTAGGGGGCAAAGTACAGACCCACTCAGGAAAAAACCCTTTGGGGGGTGACCATAACACCCGAGCACATCCCGGAGGCACACAAAACCAAATAACCGCTCAGCTACGGGGGCCGGCAAACCCGAGAATAGCGTTCCGATACCTTAAAAGGAATCTTTTTAAGACACTGTACCTGTGTATGTTAGGCCCTACTGGGGGTTTTGGCAGCACCAGCTGGAACCCACACCCGGTCAAGCACGTCAAGAATTAAGAAAGTAAAAGGTTTGCAACAAGGGTACCCAGAGCTCAGGGGAAGTCGTACGAGGAAAGGTTAAGGGAAAAGGAAAATGACGACACTGAGGGGGCAGAAGGGTCAGGGGGGAAATAAACGAATAAAATACTGCGGGGGAAAGACAGGGGGACAGAGATAGGGGTGTTTCCAAAAAGGGGACACAGGGGCAAGGGGGGCACAACTGGAAGCTGAAGCCAACGATCACGGGACGTTTTGGAAGTATTTCTTCATCATGAGTTGTCCAAATGGAATAGCCAGCAAATGAAGTAGTGGAGGAGGGGAAACCCTATAGTTTTAAGAAAGGGGGACAAAGTCAGAAGCAGAGAAGAGAGGGATCCAGTACGTCAGGAAAAGGGGGGGGCCCGGCTGGTCTCGACCCCCAACCACAATTTGGGGAGTACACACACACACACACACACACCACACCACAACACAAACCACAACACCACACACACCACACAAACCACACACAATCAATAGCAGGAATCAACTTGGTTGAATTCGAGAACAGAACAAATAGAACCAAGATTTTAAGCAGTTTTGAAATATATTTTTTTGAACGAACGATTAGTTCAGAAAAAAAAAGCCATTGTTATCTCGTAAAAGAAAATCCCCTTTTTTCTCATCCTGAAAAACATATATTTTTTAAATCGATAACTCTTCTATGCATTATTGCAGTCTTAAACAAGCGCTAAACAGGTAGGGGTCACATAGCAAATGGGAAATGGGAGGTAATCAAAACACACGAAATCGTAATAACAAGATTTGGAGGTAATCAAGATTGGTGAGAGGAAAGTAGGGCAGCACCAGCTTCCCTGAACAAGATTTCGTCACCATGATGGCACTCTTCCCCCTTCTATATAACTTTACTTTAGATAAAATATTGTGTGTCGTCGTGAATAAATGGCTTAGGAAACCGACAGGTTGATAAATAAGACACTAGGACAACATTTCGGGATTTTTATTCCGGAAACGTTTCTCCAACCAGTAGTTTCTTCAGTCTAATGCAGAGAAAGGTGGAAGATGAGGAGGAGTTTTATGTAATGAGTCCCTCAGGCTGGAGTCGATGTGTTCAGTCCATCAGTCTTGATAAAAGTGCATCATAGCCACGGAGACGAGACTTATATACTGCTGCTAGATGAGGTGTAGCAGTGGTAGGCGGAGTCACCAGTGGAGAAATCCACTTGTGGAAGTCATTATGTCTCAGTTAAATACTAAAGCAGTTTGTTTGTCATGATGATAATGATAAACAATTCTCACTGCTTTCACTGCGACAAGGATTCACTCAAAGTAGAGCTTTTTCAAGTCATGAGAAGCTCGATTAAACTCAATTCTGTGCAACATATCCCTGCATCCAGGCACACGTGAAGCCATGATAAAATATCTCTAAAGGAAATAGTTGAAAGCAAACCTCGGAAATCTCTACATCAATAATAAAAAAAGGCACAATACCGTGACTGGAACGATACACAAATAACCCGCACATAAAAGAGAGGTGCTCACGACGACTTTTCGGCCCGACTTGGACTATTTACAAAGTCACACTAACCAGAAATGGAGCAGGACGGCTATATATAGGCAGGAAGAGGTAGTGGTGGTGGTGGTGGTAGTAGTAGTAGTAGTGGTGGTAGTAGTGGGGAATAAGGAGGAGCCTATTTATTCCCCACTACTACCACTACTGCTACTACTTCTACTACTACCACTACTACAACCACTACTACTACTATTACTACTACTACTATTACTACTACTATTACTACTATTACTACTACTATTACTATTATTACTACTACTACTACTACTATTACTACTACTACTACTATTACTACTACTACTATTACTACTACTATTACTACTATTACTACTACTATTACTACTACTACTATTACTACTATTACTATTATTACTACTACTACTATTACTACTACTACTATTACTACTATTACTACTACTACTATTACTATTACTACTATTACTACTACTACCACCTCTTCTTGCCTATATATAGCAGTCCTGCTCCGCTTCTGGTTAGTGTGACTTTGTAAATGGTCCAAGTCGGACCGAAACGTCGTCGTAAGCTTCTCTCTTCTATGTGCGGGTTATTTGTGTATCTCTACATCAAACTGAAAACTCAAAAGGTCCCACATCTAAATTACGATGCATAAACACTTCATGTGACTGACGACAATCCTAAGCTGACTTCAGGTTCTCAGTCAAATTATCACGTTCCTTATCTTATTAATGTTTGGTCAACTGTCCTTACAACACTAAGTGTCCGGAGCCCAAGACTGTTCAACTGCCTCCCAGCATAAGGGGGATTACCAATAGACCCCTGGTTGTCTTTAAGAAGGCACTGGACAGGCACCAAAAGTCTGTACCTGACCAACCGGGCTTTGGCTCATACGCCAGATTGCTTGCGGCCAGCAGTAACAGCCTGGTTGATCAGACCCTGATCCACCATGAGGCCTGGTCTCAGACCGGGCAGCGGGGGCGTTGACCCCCGAAACCCTATCCAGGTAAACTCCAGGTAAACAAACTGCTTTTCACCACACATGAAAGAATATTGCTTATAAATACTTATAAATACTTATAAATACTTATAAATACTTATAAATACTTATAAATACTTATAAATACTTATAAATACTTTATTGATAAGTAACAATCTATATTTTTACAGTGGAATGTCAAAATTCCATTGTAATTTTAAAAAACTGAATATCACTATATTCCATACCAAGTTTTTACAGTGGAATATCGGGGACAGGTGCACGTTTCTTTTTTCTAGTTTTCCTTATAAATAATTTTTTGTTTATTGATCTAAGGTATATAATGAAAATAAATTTCCTATCCCTAGGTAGGTTAATTTATAATCATTAGACCATCGTTGCACACTTCTAGTGTGCAACGATGTCTCATCCTGTAATTTCTGGTCCTGATCCACGCCGCTGTATCCCCACATTGTTTGGACAAATGATGATAAATTAGACACATGTGCAACTCTTGGGTATCTTTATTGAGGAAACGTTTCGCCACACAGTGGCTTCATCAGTCCATACAAAGGAGAATCTTGAAGAACAGGAGGAGAATGAGGTAATCAGTCCCTCAACCTTGAGTCGATGTGGTCAGTCCATCAATCTTGAATAGAATACGGCATACGTGCTGAGAAGCAGCTTATAAACCGTATGGCAGGAGAGGTGCAGCAGTCATAGGTCGTGTAACATTTGTTCAATGTTGAAGTAGGTCGTGCCCAAGAATTAGGCAAGCGAAGAATTCCCAAGTATTAAGATCCCAAGAAGTTGCAGTGTCTGACAGGTTTGTAGGTGAATTGTTCAGAGAACCGACATGTTGATAAATTAGACACATGTGCAACTCTTGGGTGTCTTTATTGAGAGTTTATAAGCTCCTTCTCAGCACGTATGCCGTATTCTATTCAAGATTGATGGACTGACCACATCGACTCAAAGGTTGAGGGACTGATTACCTCATTCTCCTCCTGTTCTTCAAGATTCTCCTTTGTAAAGGACTGATGAAGCCCCTGTGTGGCGAAACGTTTCTTATATATATATATAAAATATAAATTTATATAAAAATATAATAATATTATATATATAATATATATATATATATAATAATGTCCGTGCCGAATAGGCAAGAACTTGCGCTCTTTGGCTTAAATAGCAACGATTCATCTTGCCATATAGACAAGCGAAAATTTTGTGTATGCAATAAATACGCAAAAATTCATTCTAAACCTAACGAAAAAATTATATTTAATTGTGTGCCTGGTGGTATTAACGCTCTCGCTTCATCACGTGTGAGGGTCCTGGGTCGATTCCCAGCCAGATAAGAAACATTGGACGTGTTTTCTTTCCACCTGTTGCAATGTATCCCCATCAGTTAAAATGGGTACCTGGTGTTGAGTCGACTGTGTGGGTCGCATCCTGGACACTGACCTTAAGAGTGCCTGGTCACAGACGGGCCGCGGGGGCGTTTGACCCCCGGAACTCTCTCCAGGTAACTCCATTTAGTATTAAATAAAATGTAAACGGGTCAGTTAAAATACCCAGGTAAGTCCACCCTGCCCACAACTATTATGTTGTAGCTGCAGCTGATAGGACAGGGGTGAGATTTGACTGGAATTGCTAATAGACCCCAGACATGTGTAGAATTTTCATACCAAACCAAGTGAAGGAACTACTAAGCATTTCAGATCAGGAATAAAATGCTGAAATGTAAGTTTCCTTTGGGACAAATTGAATATTGGAATACATTGATACAATATTATAATATTAGAAATACGCTAAAACCATGCAGGAGCCGTAAAAACACCTTGGACAATTAAGGAAATTTGATGTTAGGCACGATAAGGCAGCTTGCCAACTCTCCTGGTTTCACAGGTATTCGCCAGGCCTCTAAGGCGCCTCTCTTTAAAGGTATAACTTTCATTTACGGGCAAACACAGGAAAATGATTACTGGTTACTCAGCTGCATCATTAATTTCTGACTGGATGGGACGTGTAAGCCAGTGAAGGTCTCCGTTCATATGACCAATACAGCAGATATGCGGGTTAATCATATTAAGAACCCGGGGATTGGGACGGTTAGAGTCCTGTTTATATGACAAGACACTAGTTAGCGGATCATCGTGACTTCAGAAGACCTTATCAGAAAATCATGTTCATCTGACCGAAACTGGAGGTTTAGCGGGCCATATTTGAACAAATACCAGCGGCATAAAGCCATCATTTTTCATATGATTAAAATCTCCAGTTTAGCAGTCCAGTCAGACCCGAGTCAGGAAATATTTTGTCATATTCATCAGGCATATGATTAAAAACTCCCAGTATAGCAGTCCCCTGTCCAAGGCCCGTGTCCAGAAATAATTTTGTCCTATTCATCAGTCTATATTAAAACTCCAGTTAGCAGTCAGTCAAGACCCATGTCAGGATCTATTTGTCAAAGTCATCATTATAGTGATATAAAATCTCCAGTTAGCAGTCTGTCAAGGCCCGGTCAGGAAATATTTGGTCAATATTCAATCATCCATATATTAAAAATCTCCATTAGCAGTCCTGTCAAGACCCGTGGTCAGGAAATCTTTGTCATATTCATCATTCCATATGATTAAAATCTCCATAAGCAGTCTGTCAAGACCCGTGGTCAGGAAAAATTAGTCATTCATCAGTCCATATGGAATTAAAATCTCCAGTTAGCAGTCAGTTCAAAGGACCCGTGTCAGGAAATATTTGGTCACTTCATCATCCTTTATGATACAATCACCATTAATCATACTGCAAAAAACCCGAGTCAGGGAAATAATTGAACTTATTCCTATCGAATAAATTAGCTTCCGAGAGACTAGCAAATGAAAAATCGACGCCCAGGGCTGCTGAGTAAGGCTGGCACGCTCTCTTTCTTCCGGAAGCAGTGGACGTTATTCCGTCAGGGAGAATAACGGAGCCTTAAGCTACTCAGGACTCTTAATTCCAAGGATCTGAAGGTGTCCTATTCCTAGGATCAAATATAGGCTCTCCTCATGTCCCCAAGAGCAGTATAAACAAAGTTTAAAAAGTAAAAGGACACAAGTGCAACAAATTTGACATTCAATGTGGCAAAACGTTTCCGCTCTCCCGCCTATTTGATCCAAGCCATTACAAACATGCAGGACATCATAGGGAAAATAAAGGCTCAGAGTGAGGTGAGAATACTAGTTGAGGATCCCATTCCGAAAAGTTCACTAGTGTAGTAGTATAAGTATAGTAGTGGTAGAGACCAAAGCCATTAAATTCCCGTACTATGATAAAAGGATAATAAAAAGCATTACTTGGTTAACATAAAATAGGGTTGGACAAAATAAACAGGAATGAGGCAGGTTTTGTTTCAGTGTTTCACCCTGTGCTATGTGTAGTATCACAGAGAGATATGTGATGGCAGGGGTTTACGATTACAGGAGATTCTTGCAAGACTTCCGGAAGATGGTGAAGCTGCCGTTGTTTTGGTTTAATTGTATTCGAAAACAGCGATCAGTGCTGATTCAAGGGCACTTTGCCGTGGAGCGGAAATAATTTCTTTTATCACTAATTGGGCGTTCCTTCTGAATTTCAAAAGATGATTGTGGATTATCGGTGTTGAACACAGCCGTTGGTTTAATTTGCGTTACCCTACCTTGCTGTATATGTGGTTCATTGAGGCGGAGTCCCGAGGTTCTTGCTTGTTTCAACCTACGTAGATCATGTCACAGCCTCCACATGATATAGAGTAAAACTCCTGCAATGACTGGTTCGTGTGCTTGTGTTTATGTCCTGGATAGATCCTTTAATGCCGTAGGTAGAAGCGCTGGCGACTCTGTTGGTTATGCTTGTGCAAGTCTAAAAGTATCCGATATAAGACCACCTGGCAGAAGGGAAGAATAATACCAATTGAATTTTCGCGGAGATGATGCGTTGCGCCATTAGCTTATCAGAGCAGAGCACAATTATCTTGCAGTCATTGATGACCCCCGAAGGCACATGAACCTCCGTGAATGAATTTAGAATGAACGACATTCCTCGTCCAAAGAACCACAGGACACCACATTCGGTAAGCACATAGGACCACCCCGATAGCATGATGCCTCTATATGGTCCTGGAATCTATGACTGTACTAGAAGATGAGTGAGATCATTTTTATAGGAGGGATTTTTTACCGATAAACATGAAATTCTTAGGTTTGTAGTCTACTTAGTGAATGAGGACGTACCCGAGGAATGTAGCTATGTCCAATGGACCTCTTCTAACTAGAGAAAAACTGAAATCGCTGGTTCAACCGTATGAGCCTAGCCAGAAGATTCCCGTACCTCAAACGTTTTGGAGTAATTACGAGGACCTCGTCCCACGGTATCGTAACCAAGTGCCACTTGAAGGGATGATGTTGGGCGAAGTGTTTCGGACTCTAGGAGGTAACCATGTATAAGATGGCTAGATGCACTTCTTGGGGACCCCATTCCCAAGCCCGTCGGTTTTTATAGAGCTTGTTAATTATGAAGGAAAAACAGTTAAGATACCACAGATTCAATCAAGTCAACAAAAACTCCGGGGGTAAGAAGATTAAGTCCTTTTGACTTTACGTCGTAGAAACCTCCGATTGCTTTTTTTTGGTAGAAATGCAGCCAAAATAAAATGTCCCTTCACATATTACCTAGCATATTACTAACTACCTTCTTGCGCTTTGCCCATCTGACTACTGGCCAACCAGCCAAGGTGCGGGGAGATGTAAAACTTTGGCTCAGATCCTTCACACGTCTGCGTGCGTCACCAGGATCTATGCAATGTTGCAAGAGATACAGTACGTAATTTGAAGGGAATATCTCAAAGAAGGTAGCGTGCTGACGCAAGTCATGCACTTCAGAAATTCTGTTACTACTCTTGCAAAACATTGCATACCTCCTGATGCCGCACGGAGACCTGTGAAAGAGCATGAGCAGAAGATTTCCACTCCCCGATGGTTCGTCTTGCCATTGAAAAGATGAAGTCTTCCAGCGACTATTTTAACTAATACCCTATTTATTATATCCTTATTAGGCCTTAAGAAGTCACACGTGAAAGAAACACTCCTTCGTGAAGTCCTTTTCAAACATCTTGTCGATATCACCATTAATAACAGTTTAAATTTACAGAAACATTACCAAAAGGCTCCAGTGTGCAGTCCACTCCAATAGACTAAGACCCGTCTCAGGAAACACTTGTGTCCTGTTTACTGTCTAATCCTTGCCCGACCTAACCACACCATACAGTTTTTTATGGTCAGTACTGAAACCTGGAGACCTTACGGGACGCGACATAATATCGGTTATTACAAAACAATTTATCACATAGTCTATAATGAAGTATTCACATGGCCCTGACCACCAGGCCACTCTCACCTCCGCTAATTAAATATATAAAAATGTTTGGCTCTTTTCCTCTCCCCCTTGACCTCCACTCTACCTGTGACCTCTCCATTAACCAAACCCTCTCTGTGTTTTAGTTTCCTTATGAGCAAGTGAATCTGGGCCTCGATAAAGATAGGGCTGGTCGAGATAGTCGGGAGTGGACGAGGAGGTAAGCGTGGGGGCGCGGACGTGTCGGGGATTGAGTTTGGGAGGTCTGTTTACCTGGAGGATCTCGTCAGGTGGAGCATGGGCTCGCGAGCGATGTTAGAGTCGCGACGGGGTGACGATCTGGACCTCACAAAAATCTCCATCTACCAGGTAAACTCCAGTAATAATGGTAGGATTACCGACAATATGTTAGACAAAAGTAACATACAACTAATGAACATTTAATGCAGTAACGTTTCGCACTCCAGGAACTTGTTAAGCCAGTATATACAAATACTAGCACCCAGATGTATAGATAGGTAACAACGTGAGGTAGAAGCTACCTACAACATGGCCTCACTGGCCCATTTTGTAGGAATCGCAGAAGTAGTAGTAAGTGGCAGTGGTAGTTAATAGCGGTATAAGAAGTAATCAGTAGCAGTGAAAGTAGGAGTAATTGTAGTAGTAAAGTAGTAATAGTAGTAAAGTACTAGTTAATAATAGTAGTAGAAATAGTAATAAGAGTAGTAGTAACTAGTGGAGATAGTAGGTATTAGTAGCAATACTAGTAGTAATAGTAGTAATAGTAGTAACTAGTAATATAGTAGTAACTACGTATAAGTAGGAAGTAACTAGTTATTTAGTAGTATTACTATAATTAGAAGTAGTAACTAGTACTAGAGTAGTACCTAGTATTAGTGTAGTTAACTAGTATAGTAGTAGTAACTAGTAGTAGTATAGTAACAAGTAGTAAGTAAATAGTAACTAGTAAGTAACAGTAGTTAGTAGGAGCAATACATTGCACATGTATCCTTTTACCTAAACACAGTGTGTTTATTGACTACACAGTTGTGTTATTAACTACCAGTGTGTTTATTGACTACACAGTGTTTTTTGTACGTGACTACACAGTGTGTTATTGACTACTGCGAGTGTGTTATTGACTACACAGTGGTGTTGACACACAGTGTGGGTTATTGACTACACCGTGGTGTTATTGACTACACAGTGTGTTTATTGACTACACAGTGAGTTTTGACTACACAGTGTTTAGTGACTACACAGTGTTGTTAGTGAATACACAGTGTGTTTTATTGACTACACAGTGTGTTTGACTACACAGTGTGTTATTGACTACACAGTGTGTTGACGAAAACAACAGTGTGTTATGACTACACATGTGCTAGTGATTACCTCAGTGTGGTATGACTACACAGTTGTTAATGACACACATAGTGTGTTTTTGACTACACAGTGGTTGTTTCACTACATCAGTGTGTATGGACTACACAGTGTGTTATTGAACTACACAGTGTGTTGACTACACAGTGTTGTTATTGACTACAACAGTGGTGCTAGTGACCTACACCAGTGTGTTATTGAACTACACAGTGTGTTCTTGACTACACAGTGTGTTTATTGACTACACAGTGTGTTAAATGCCTACAGTGTGTATTGACTACACAAGTGTGTTATTGACTACACATTGTTGACTACACAGTGTGTTTATTGAACTACACAGTGGGCCCTAGTGACCTACACAGGGTGTTATTGACTAACACAGTGTGTTTAATTGACTACACAGTGTGTTATTGACGACACAGTGTGTTATTGACTACACAGAGTGTTATTGACTACACAGTGTGTTTATTGACTACACAGTTTGATTTTTAGTGAATACACATGTGTTATAGACACACAGTGTGTTAGTGACTACACATGGTGTTAGTGACTACTACAGTGTGGGTTATTGACTACACAGTGGTGCTAGTGACTACCACAGTGGCTATGACTACACAGGTGTGTGTTTATGACTACACAGTAGGGGGTGTTAGTGACTACACAGTGGGGTGGTTAGTGACTACACAGTGTGTTATTGACTACACAGTGTGTTTCACTACACAAGTTGTTTATTGACTACACAGTGTGTTATTGTACTAAACAGTGTGTTGACTACACGTGTGGTATTGACTACACAGTGTGCTAGTGACTACACCAGTGTGTTATTGACACACAGTTGTTATTGACTACACAGAGTGTTATTGACTACACAGTGTGATTAATGACTACAGTGGTGTTATTGGACTACAGTGGTATGACTACACAGAGGTGTTATTGACTACACAGAGTGTTTTGACTACACAGTGTTTGACTACACATGTGTTATTGAACAACGACAGTGTGCTAGTGACTACACAGTGTGTTTATTGACTACACAGTGTGGGGTTATTGACTACACAGCATGTGTTTAATGACTACTCAGTGTGTTAATTGACTACCAGTGTTTGTATTGCCCTACACAGTGTGTTATTGACTTCACAGTGTTTTATTGACTACACAGTGTGTTAGTGACTACACAGTGTGTTAGTGACTACACCAGTTGGTGTTAGTGACTACAAGTGGTGCTATGACTACACAGTGTGCTAGTGACTCACCGTGTGTTATTGACTACACAGTGTGTTATTGACTACACAGTGTGTTTATGACTACACAGTGTTTTATGACCTACACAGGGTTATTGAACTGTCTCCGTGTTTTATTGACTACACAGTGTGTTTTTGACTACACAGTGTGTAATTGACCTACACCGTGTGTTATTGACTACACAGTGTGTTATTGACTACACAGTGTGTTATTTGACTACACAGTGTGTTTATGACAACACAGTGTGTTATTTTGACTACACAGTGTGTTATTGACTACAGCAGTGTGTTATGGACTACACATGTTATGTGACTACACAGTGTGTTAGGTGACTACACAGTGGTGTTAGTGAACTACACATGTTTAAGTGACTAAACAGTGGTTTTTGACACCACAGTGTGTTAGTGACTACCCAGCGTGTAGTGACTACAACAGCGTGCAGTGACTACACAGCGAGCTAGTGACTACACAGTGTGGTTAGTGCCTACACAGTGTGTATTAGTGACTACAACAGTGTTGTTAGTGACTACACAGTGTGTTAAGTGACAACACACGGCGTTTAGTGAACTACACAGCGTGCTAGTGACTACACAGCGTGCTAGTGACAACACATGGTGTTTTAGTGACTACACGTGTGGTTATGACTACACAAGTGGTTGTTAGTGACTACCCAGTTGTGTTTAGTGACTACACAGTGTGTTAGTGACCTACACAGTTGTTAGTGACTACACAGTGTGTTAGTGACTACACAGTGTGCCTAGTGACTACACAGTGGTGCTAGTGACTACACCAGTGGTGATAGTGACTAACACAGTGTTTAGTGACGTACACCAGTGTGTTAAGTGACTCACAGTGGTGTTAGTGACTACACATTGTGTTAGTGACTACACATGTGTTTAGTGACTAACACAGTGTGTCTAGTGACCTACACAGTGAGCCTAGTGACTACACAGTTGTGCTTAGAGACTACACAGTGGGTTAGTGACCTACACATTGTTAGTGACGTACACTGTGTGCTAGTACGACACAGTGTGCAAGTGACTACAGTGGTGCTAGAGACTACACATGTGATTAGTGACAACACACAAGGTGTTAGTGGACTACACAGTGTGTTATTGACTACACAGTGTGTAGTGACTACACAACAGTGTTAGTGGACTACACAGTGTGTTAGTTTACTACACAGTGTGTAGTGACCTCACCCACACAGTGTTAGTGACCACCCACACAGTGTGTTAGTGAACTCACCGAACACACAGTGTCAGTTACTCACCCACACAGTGCGTTAGTGACTCACTCCACACAGTGTGTTACCACCCACACGGTGTCAGTTACACTCACCCACACAGTGGTGTTGGACTCACCCACACAGTGTGTTAGTGACTCACCCACACAGTGTGTTAGTGACTCACCCATACAGTGGTGTTAGTGACTCACCCACACCGTGTGTTTAGGACTCACCCACACAGTGTGGCTTACTCACCCACAACAGTGTGTTTACCACCCCACACAGTTGTCAGTTACCCACGCAGTGTGTTTAGTGACTCACCCACGCAGTGTGTTAGTGACTCACCCCACACAGTGTGTTAGTGACTCACCCACACAGTTTTTAGTGACTCCCCACATAGTGTGTAGTGACTCAACCCACAAGTTGTGTTAGTGACTCCAACCCATCACGATGGTGTTAGTGACTCCCACCACACAGTGTGTTAGTGACTCACCCACACAGTGTGTTACCCACACAGTGGTGTCAGTGACTCACGACACACATGTGTTTAGTGACTCACCACACAGTGTGTTAGTGACTCAACCCACAACAGTTGAGTTTAGTGACTCACCCACACAGTGGGTGTTAGTGACTCACCCACACAGGGTGTTAGTGACTCAACCCCACAGGTGTTAGTGACTCACCCACACAGTGTGTGACTCGCCCACACCGTGTGGTTTAGTGATCGCCCACCACCGTGTGCTAAGTGACTCACCCACACCGTGTGTTAGTGACTCACCCACACCGTGTGTTAGTGACTCACCACACAGTGTGGTTAGTGACTCACCACAACGGTGTGGGTTGAGGTCATCTCGCCCACACCGTGGGGTTAGTACTCACCCACACAGGTGTTTGTGACTCACCCCCACAGTGTGTTAGTGACCTCCACCCACCACACTGGTTAGTGACTCACCCACACAGTGTTTAGAGGACTCACCCACACAGTGTGTTATGGACTCACCCACACACTGTGGGTTTAGTGACTCACCCCACACACTGTGTTTAGTGACTTCACCCACACATGTGTTAGTGACTCACCCACACTGTGTGTTAGGACTCACACCACTGTGGATATTGACTCACTCCACACAGTGTGTTAAGGACACACCCACACAGTGTGTTAGTGGACTCCCCAGCCACACAATGGTTTAGGTGACTCACCCCACATGGTTTTATTGACTCCACCCACGCCGTGTGTTAGTGACACACACCGTTTGTTAGTGACTCACCCCACACCGTGTGTTAGTGACTCACCACACCGTGTGTCATGACTCTCCCCACAGTGTGTTTAGTGACTCACCCACATAGTGGTGTTTATTACCCACACTGTGATACCCCCAGTGTCAGTGACGGTCACCCACACATTGTTAGAGACTCCACCCAGTGCGTAAGTGATTCACCCACATAGTGGTGTTACCCCACACAGTGTCAGTGACTCACCCCACACAGTGTGGTTACTCCACCCACACACTGTGTTACCCCACACCGTGTTAATGACTCACCCCACACAGGTGTTTACCCACACCGTGATTAGTGAACTCACCCACAAGTGTGTTTACCCACCCCGTTTTAGTGAGTCACCCACACAGTTGTGTTTACCCACACCGTGTTAATGAAACACCCACACAGCCGTGTTATACCCACACCGGGTTAGTGACTCCACCCACCACAGTGTGATACCCACACCGTGTGTTAGTGGATGGTACCCACATGTTTCACTCTCACATATTATTACGTACTATGTTACACAATTTCCTCCCTGCGTCTTATATGCTCGAATACAAAATTATTACTACTGTTACTACTGCTTGTAACTGCTTGCTGCTGCTGCTGCTGCTGCTACTAGTACCTGTAATAACTACTACTATTACTACTGCTACTACTACTACGACAATTGCCACTATTACAATCACTACTAGTCCTGATGCTAGTATTAATATTGCCTACTAATACTGCCTCTATAACTATGCAACTCTACTGTTTACAACTAGCAATTGTTGGGTACACTACTATTGCAAAGTACTACCACTGCTGCCGCTACAACTAACTGGAGGGTAGTAGCAGCTTTTTGAATTTCCCAAACCGTATTAAATTCCCCTCGGTGGGCGGGGGGTGAAGCAGGTACGCAGCAGGCACACCCGGTCCACATTTATTTTCACTCTTAATTTGTAAGACTAATGTGGAATGACATCTCCAATAGATATGTCATTATTAACACTACTATTATATATTGTGACCACGAACGAGTGGTAATGAATCAATAACAACACTGCACTACCTAGTGGGACTTCGAACCAATGCTGCTTTGGCCTGCCTCATGTGGGCGAAAAAACCATGACGCCCTTAATCCACTAGTTAAGGCCGTAATGGTCCTGTGATAAGGGCGGTCAAGTGTTTTTTCGCCCCACCATGAGGCAGGGCAAAGCAGCATGGGTTTTCGAGTCCTTGGATAGTGTTTCTAATTAACACTACTACTTACAAAATTTAAGCCTAATGTTAGATTAAACACATTAACGTACCTATATTACTACATCATCAGTCCCTACCAACTGTAGCATGGCACACACCTGCAAGCTAATGAGTACCCTCGCTGGAAGCCAACCGCTTCCTGCCTACCCAAGACCGATCACACAAAACTATTGGCAGGTGAAACAAGTGAGGTGAACGATACTGCCCGTGAACAGTACCGATTATTAACAGAATAGTACATTAGGAAGATCTTATCCTACAACAGGCCTTGTGCCAGATGCAATACTTTAACAATTCAGAAACACATTACAACACAAGTTAACAACACATACATACAAAGCGATTACACTTGACACATAATATAAGTCAAAACAATCTCAGGTGTCCCACAGGTATACAGCTGCTCCCCACACTCCACAAGTACCTAGAGTATCTCTGAATTGCGCGTTCCTTTGTACTTCTGGGGCTGAGTGTCAAGGGTCTTGCCCACATTCCTCCCAGCTCACCAGAGATTAACACATCTGCAGATTGGCCCCACCACAACAACCCCATTGTTTAAACTAGAGTTAAGATTCAGGAGGTTAAAATGGTTTCCAATATCTGGCTGAATTCCAAAATGACTGATCGTAATCACCAATTCGAATCAGTCCATAACCCAATAATAATAATACAATTATTAATTATTATTTCATGGGGAGGCCACTAACCATTCAGGTTCAATAGGATAGAGGAATAAGAGGCAACAAGTATGATCAAGTGGAAAAGAGGGTAACACTAAATCCTTAGCTCGAAAGCCCCTCTCCTGCATCAAGCAAGCTTCCTAGCGTCCCCTCTGGTCCAGGCGCAGCGCATCAAGGCCGGGGACACGCTACGTAGAACAACTGTTTTTATTGTCCTTTGATGAATCAGCTTGATGGTTTTTCCTGTTCTTGTGTTCCTTGCTTGATTAATGAGGACGTTTGTTGTTGTCACCTTCGTTGTTAGTGTTCGTTGTTCTCATTGTTTATTTCAACATCGTTGTTAGTGGTTGTCCATTGTAGTTAGTTTGTCCACAGTTGTTATGTTGTCAGTTGTTTAGTGTTTGTCCACAGTTGCTAGTGTTTGTCACAGTTTGTTAGAGTTCTTACAGTTGTTAGTGTTTTGCTACAGTTGTTAAGTTGTTTTGTCACAGTTTGTTAGTGTTTGTCACAGTTGTTTTTAGTGTCTCCCATAGTAATGTCGTCGCCGTATGGTCGTTTTAATATACAATGTCCTTAAACATTCACCATGTAAATTTCAAACTATTTTGTAATTCTCTTAAGATAATACTACGATTGAGTGTTAGTTCGTATCTCTCCTCCTGCTATACATGCCCCTGGTAAGCTACTCCTGTTTCCTTGCTAATCTCGTTCTCTTCAATACTTAGGAGAAACTGGGCCGCCTCCTTTCTGACAACTCCAAAGAACACAATAAATTGTTGGTTTGCCTACACCAAAAATGGTCATTAGTCATTGTCAGAGATCACAGTCATCCTATTGACTGGTCCGCGCTAAAAACTGGTTACCCAGCTTTCTAGCCTTCTCATCGCCGTCTTAGTGAGGCATCCCTTATACACAATTTCCTAATATGAATCTTAGTTGTTTTTGTCTCTGAAGATGTTCTCCCTTCT
This sequence comes from Cherax quadricarinatus, assembly GCF_026875155.1. Classification (NCBI taxonomy): domain Eukaryota; kingdom Metazoa; phylum Arthropoda; class Malacostraca; order Decapoda; family Parastacidae; genus Cherax; species Cherax quadricarinatus. The sequence continues at coordinate 15,529,489 of NC_069457.1, forward strand.
CATTACTTGTACAAAGACCAAACTTCAGAACACTTGTGACTTAACCTATCAATTCCTTCTCCTTTCCCTACATCTTCTCCCTTTTCCTATTTTTCATTTTTTCGTTTTTCTCTGTTTTTCCTTTCCTTCTGCCTAAGTGGGTTCTGCCCTTCAGTTTATCTCCTTGTGTGTCAATAATTCTCGTGTATATGCTCTTCTTATCTTATCCCCTAGGACTAACCTCTTTCTGTTACTACTACTACGACAACCACTCCACTACTAAAGCTGGTAGAATTAACCGACAATATGTAAAGTAAAAAAGGACACAAGATGCAACTAATTGACATTTTAATTGTGGCAAACTTTCGCGTCTCCAGGAGCTTTGTAACAGCATGACAAAGTCCCGTGAAGCGAAACGTTTGCCACAATAAACAAATCACATTAGTTGCAACTCGTGTCCTTTTACTTTTACACACCATTACAGCCAATACCACTTCCACACTATTGCCCTCGCCTTCACTACCTCATCTTCCAGCGATCTTCTCGTGTATGAAATGGTTTGAAAAACCGCCAAGTTTGAAGATGAGACACTTATGCCAGCATATGGGAAACTCTAATCAGGAAACGTTTTCGCCACACTGGTGGCCTCACAGCCAATACAAAGTAGAAAGGCTAAGGAGAGGAGAGTATGAGATAATCATCCCTCAGCCTTGAAGTCCGGAATGTGTTCAGTCCATCAATCTTGTGGAATGTCTGACTGTTGAAGACACTGGCTGCCAAAACGTTTGTAGAAAAAAATATTCCCAAATGTTGTACGTGTGATTGTTAATGATTATGTTTCTCGCTGTTAATGTTGTTTATTGGTTTTGCAGATGTTGCAATCCTTTTAAACTTCTGATGATTATGAGGGGAATTACGATTATTTTATTATTATACACTATTATATTTATTATTATATTATTTTTATAGTTATTATTATTATTATTATTATTTAATATTATAATTATTATTATTATATTATTACAGTAGTAGTAGTAGTATTTAATAGTCTTTGGATTAACAATAAATAATATATTTTTTGGTTAATTAATTATTTGTTAATGTTGTTTCATAAAAATATTATTAATTAGTATTATTATTATTATTAGCATATTGACAACGAAATCTGAAAAAGACACAAGTAAAATGTGGACTATTGACAAATAATATTTAATACCATAATCTATCTACACAACGACTTACCACTATAGATAATCCACAAACTTTCCAGGACTAATGTAATAAAACATACTAAGACAACTATTGCTCAGACCGACAATGTTGGTGAAGACAAACTCTGTCGTACAAAAAATTTTGTCTTACCAGTGATCAGGCCGCTGATCCTTCGGGAGGCCTGTACATGGACCCGGCCGAGGGGGCGTTGATCCCGGAATAAACTCCAGTACCACCGTCGCCCTTTAGCAAAGATTACTTAGGTTACATAAAAACACAAAAAATAGAATTTCCAGTAGGTCAACTCGCCCCAATGCTAAGCAGGTGGAAATTAAACCAACCTACTCTCACTCACACGACCACAAGACAGGTCTAAAACTTGCAGCTGGCCAGATACCCCTTTGTCAAGCAAGGTCCAAATTCTCACCTGTCCATCCTAGTATTAAAGTCATCACAGGGTTCTAGCTTTCAGCAACTCTAGTTTCGAAATTTGTTTCCACAAATTTACAACTCTCTTGCTAAACCATTAACTTTTTATAAACCATATAAATCTAAATTTCTCCAGCTTGAATCCCTCGCCCGAGTTCGAGTTTCTCCTCTTGTTGGATATTTTACTTTATAACCTCTTTCTACCAATTAATCAAAATGGTTTATTTATTAAGCCGAGCACTGAAATTAATGTAAAGTCTGGAATCAATAAATATGTTAAAATTTATCTGAATATATATATATATATAATATATATATATATATATATATATAAATATATATATGAATGGAGTGAATGAGACAAATGGTTTTTAATACTTTGACGTCTGTGGAGTGTGAGCAAAGTAACATTATGTAAGTGAGATTTCAGGACACAACCGGCAGCCGGACTTGAGTCCCCTGGATGGAAGTACAGTGTTCTGGCATCTGTAGGCGGGGTGTTAATGTTCAGTTTAAAAAACTGTAGTTAAACACCCTTCTGGAAGACAGTGATGGAGTTTAATGATGGAGAAAGTCTTTCTTTTTCGGGCCACCCTGCTTGGGTGGGAATCGCCGTGTGATATAAAAAAATAATAATATATATATATATATAATATATATATAAATATATATATAAATATATTATATAGTTATCAAATAACAAGTAATAACGTGACACAGCAAATGTGGGGGGAAAACAGCCAGATCTCGGACATTAGAATTAATGACACAAAACATTTATATCCAATGAATGACCGTAAATACGAGTGGTTGTTCATTATAGGGGCCATGTTGGATTCCTCATGAAATTCCAGTTCCGAGGCTAAACTGGTCCATTAAGGAAGACGATTTTTAAGACAGATAAATGTGATTGAAGCTGTTCCTAATTGCAGGGACACTAACACAAAATCTGGAAGTTACACTATTACCAAATTGCCTAATCAACAGGGTATTAAGGATATTACCTATTCTGAAGAATAATTGGTAACAAGAAATTGGGACACGTCCATTCTTAGAGCCAACAAGTCTCACCACAATAACTACCACCATTACTACTACTGGAAATATAAAACACAAATGCAGTATAATGTGATTCCTTTAAAGGATTCACATTAATACTGCATTTGTTTTATATTTCCATTGACGGTTATAATAAAACCATTTATATCCATTTACTACTACTACTATAACCACTTCAACTACTACTAACACAGTTTACAGACACTACAACTAACTACTACTTACACCACCATTACCAATTCTAGTGGTACCCAGGCGCCCTTTCCACCCTGACGCCAACCACTATAATACATCGAGTCTAGTTTTCACTGTATAGATCCATCGAAGGCACACTCCGTAGCGAAACGTTTCCTTTAATAAAATCTCCTGAATTATACTGAGTGCCTTTTTTTCCACATGGAGTAGGAAACTTCCGACTTTCATTCCTTCCCTCTTCCCAAAATAAAGATGGCCTAATCAAGGACTTAGATCATTAAAGGTGCGTGTCACCTGTTTGCTACGAGGTAAGAACATCAAATTAGAGGGAAGAACATTCTCATTACTTAAGACATGGATCCAAAACGAATTCCTAATCGTACAGTATAATAATGAATACACACAGATACGACGGATGTCCACCCACACAACAGCAGATACTGACTGATGCCACCCACACAACACAGATACTGAGAAGCCCCCCACACAAAACAGATACTGACGGATGACACCCCCACTACCATAAGTGACGAACTCCCCCTTATTTTCTCCTGTTGCGTCCCTTTGCAAACATTGACAATAAATACACGCGTACCTTCCCCCCCAAGGTAGATCTGTTTGTGACCTTGAAAAAGCCCACTGTGTGGGCGAAACGTAAGTCAATAAGGTCCACATAATACTGAGCCTATGTGTTAAATATTTCCATTTGCATAGTCCTTGATGACGCACTGAAAAGCGTGGAAAGTACCTGAGCTTAGGGATTCCATCTCCTATGGTTTTTAATTTTCCATTGATAAGATCATCTGTATGCGATTGTCAGTGTATATAAAATAAATAATATATATATATATAAATAAATCTATAAATATATAATATATATATATATATAAAATAAAGTAGATATATATATATAAGCATCATTCTGGCACGCGCCCCACCGCCGGAGCTGACTAAAGTATTCGAGCTGAAGCTCGATTTTACCTATGTTCTTTTACTTTCTATCGTATTTTTGTTAATGTTTTGTCAATGATAGTTTGTCTTTAAATAAAATATATATAAAATATAGGGGTGGGAGTAGGAGAAAATTCTTCAAACAGCTTTTCAACGAGAACCTGAGTTTTTCCCCATAAGCAAGTTTATCTTATCTCTGAGGATAGGGGTCCACCAGGACAATCTAGAGGTGGAACCTCGCCTAAGTATTATATATATATATAAAATATAAATTTATATAAAAATATAATAATATTATATATATAATATATATATATATATAATAATGTCCGTGCCGAATAGGCAAGAACTTGCGCTCTTTGGCTTAAATAGCAACGATTCATCTTGCCATATAGACAAGCGAAAATTTTGTGTATGCAATAAATACGCAAAAATTCATTCTAAACCTAACGAAAAAATTATATTTAATTGTGTGCCTGGTGGTATTAACGCTCTCGCTTCATCACGTGTGAGGGTCCTGGGTCGATTCCCAGCCAGATAAGAAACATTGGACGTGTTTTCTTTCCACCTGTTGCAATGTATCCCCATCAGTTAAAATGGGTACCTGGTGTTGAGTCGACTGTGTGGGTCGCATCCTGGACACTGACCTTAAGAGTGCCTGGTCACAGACGGGCCGCGGGGGCGTTTGACCCCCGGAACTCTCTCCAGGTAACTCCATTTAGTATTAAATAAAATGTAAACGGGTCAGTTAAAATACCCAGGTAAGTCCACCCTGCCCACAACTATTATGTTGTAGCTGCAGCTGATAGGACAGGGGTGAGATTTGACTGGAATTGCTAATAGACCCCAGACATGTGTAGAATTTTCATACCAAACCAAGTGAAGGAACTACTAAGCATTTCAGATCAGGAATAAAATGCTGAAATGTAAGTTTCCTTTGGGACAAATTGAATATTGGAATACATTGATACAATATTATAATATTAGAAATACGCTAAAACCATGCAGGAGCCGTAAAAACACCTTGGACAATTAAGGAAATTTGATGTTAGGCACGATAAGGCAGCTTGCCAACTCTCCTGGTTTCACAGGTATTCGCCAGGCCTCTAAGGCGCCTCTCTTTAAAGGTATAACTTTCATTTACGGGCAAACACAGGAAAATGATTACTGGTTACTCAGCTGCATCATTAATTTCTGACTGGATGGGACGTGTAAGCCAGTGAAGGTCTCCGTTCATATGACCAATACAGCAGATATGCGGGTTAATCATATTAAGAACCCGGGGATTGGGACGGTTAGAGTCCTGTTTATATGACAAGACACTAGTTAGCGGATCATCGTGACTTCAGAAGACCTTATCAGAAAATCATGTTCATCTGACCGAAACTGGAGGTTTAGCGGGCCATATTTGAACAAATACCAGCGGCATAAAGCCATCATTTTTCATATGATTAAAATCTCCAGTTTAGCAGTCCAGTCAGACCCGAGTCAGGAAATATTTTGTCATATTCATCAGGCATATGATTAAAAACTCCCAGTATAGCAGTCCCCTGTCCAAGGCCCGTGTCCAGAAATAATTTTGTCCTATTCATCAGTCTATATTAAAACTCCAGTTAGCAGTCAGTCAAGACCCATGTCAGGATCTATTTGTCAAAGTCATCATTATAGTGATATAAAATCTCCAGTTAGCAGTCTGTCAAGGCCCGGTCAGGAAATATTTGGTCAATATTCAATCATCCATATATTAAAAATCTCCATTAGCAGTCCTGTCAAGACCCGTGGTCAGGAAATCTTTGTCATATTCATCATTCCATATGATTAAAATCTCCATAAGCAGTCTGTCAAGACCCGTGGTCAGGAAAAATTAGTCATTCATCAGTCCATATGGAATTAAAATCTCCAGTTAGCAGTCAGTTCAAAGGACCCGTGTCAGGAAATATTTGGTCACTTCATCATCCTTTATGATACAATCACCATTAATCATACTGCAAAAAACCCGAGTCAGGGAAATAATTGAACTTATTCCTATCGAATAAATTAGCTTCCGAGAGACTAGCAAATGAAAAATCGACGCCCAGGGCTGCTGAGTAAGGCTGGCACGCTCTCTTTCTTCCGGAAGCAGTGGACGTTATTCCGTCAGGGAGAATAACGGAGCCTTAAGCTACTCAGGACTCTTAATTCCAAGGATCTGAAGGTGTCCTATTCCTAGGATCAAATATAGGCTCTCCTCATGTCCCCAAGAGCAGTATAAACAAAGTTTAAAAAGTAAAAGGACACAAGTGCAACAAATTTGACATTCAATGTGGCAAAACGTTTCCGCTCTCCCGCCTATTTGATCCAAGCCATTACAAACATGCAGGACATCATAGGGAAAATAAAGGCTCAGAGTGAGGTGAGAATACTAGTTGAGGATCCCATTCCGAAAAGTTCACTAGTGTAGTAGTATAAGTATAGTAGTGGTAGAGACCAAAGCCATTAAATTCCCGTACTATGATAAAAGGATAATAAAAAGCATTACTTGGTTAACATAAAATAGGGTTGGACAAAATAAACAGGAATGAGGCAGGTTTTGTTTCAGTGTTTCACCCTGTGCTATGTGTAGTATCACAGAGAGATATGTGATGGCAGGGGTTTACGATTACAGGAGATTCTTGCAAGACTTCCGGAAGATGGTGAAGCTGCCGTTGTTTTGGTTTAATTGTATTCGAAAACAGCGATCAGTGCTGATTCAAGGGCACTTTGCCGTGGAGCGGAAATAATTTCTTTTATCACTAATTGGGCGTTCCTTCTGAATTTCAAAAGATGATTGTGGATTATCGGTGTTGAACACAGCCGTTGGTTTAATTTGCGTTACCCTACCTTGCTGTATATGTGGTTCATTGAGGCGGAGTCCCGAGGTTCTTGTTTGTTTCACCCTACGTAGATCTTGTCACAGCCTCCACAGTATAGGTAAACTCCTGCATTGACTGGTTCGTGGTGCTTGGGTTTTGTCCTGGTTAGATCCTTTATGAAGTGGTAAAGCGTGGCGACTCGGGTGTTAGCTTGTGAAAGTACTTTAGACGTTTAGTGCAACCTGGCTGTTGGGAAGAATTATAACTTTGTTGGAGCGGGTTGATGCGTGGGAATTGATGATCTAAAGAGCTCTTTTCTTGCAGTCTTTGATGAAAAAAGAAGGAAATTGTAACTCAGTGAATGTTTGGTGAATGTAAGTACATTCCTCGTCAAGAAACTCAGGACTACAAATTCGGTATGCTCTTAGGAAAAACCCGATGATGATGCCTCTTTTGGTCTTGGTATCTTGACTGAATAGAAGTGTGTGAGATCATTTTTATTGGTGGGTTTCCGATAAACTTGAAATCTTAGGTTGTTGTCTACTTTGTGAATGAGGACGTCGAGGAAGTAGCTTGTCATTGGACTCTTCTTCTAGGTAAACTGAATCGCTGGTTCAACTGCGTTGAGCCTTGCCTGAAGATCCCGTACATCAAAACGTTTTGGAGTATTACGAGGACATCGTCCACGTAACGTAACCAAGTGACACTTGAAGGGATGATGTTGGCGAAGTGTTCGGACTCTAGGTGTTCCATGTATAAGTTGGCTAGGACGGCACTTATTGGGGACCCCATTCCCATGCCGTAGGTTTTGTTTGTAGAGCTTGTTATTGAAGGAAAAACAGTTGAAGTTAACACAGAGTTCAATCAAGTCAACAAAATCTCCGGGAGGTAAAGGAAGATTAAGGTCCTGGTTGACTTTACGTCGTAGAACCTCGATGGCTTTTTTTGGTAGGTACTTTTGTGAAGAGGGAAGTCACATCCAAACTGCTTAGTTTCTTGTTACGGATGGAGAGGTTACGGATGCGGTTGAGAAGGTCGCCTGAGTGTTTAAGATGAGCGGGGCTGATGGTCCCCAGAAGGCAGGAAAGATGTTTGGCAAGAACTCCGGCTAGTTTGTGTGGAGCACTGCCTATTCCTGACGTGATTGGTCTGAGAGGAATATTGTGTTTATGGGTCTTGGGTAAACCATACATGTGTGCTGGTTTAGGGTTGCTTGGTAACAAGTACAGAAGTTTCTTCCTTATATACCCTTATATACCCTCTTATATACCCTCTGTGTCCATGCATTGTTTGTAATGGCTTGAAAAAGCTCCTGGAGAGCGAAACGTTGCCACAATAAATGTCACATTAGTTGCACTTGTGTCCTTTTACTTTACATATTGTCGGTAATTCTACCAACTTTATTATAATCAATGTTGTTGGCCTAAATAACACAATTTCGTAGCTGGCCTTTTAGAGAGTTGTGTGGTAGGCCAACATGACACAGTTGTGTGGTAGGCCAACATGACACAGTTGTGTGGTAGGCCAACATGACACAGTTGTGTGGTAGGCCAACATGACACAGTTGTGTGGTAGGCCAACATGACACAGTTGTGTGGTAGGCCAACATGACACAGCTGTGTGGTAGGCCAACATGACACAGCTGTGTGGTAGGCCAACATGACACAGCTGTGTGGTAGGCCAACATGACACAGTTGTGTGGTAGGCCAACATGACACAGTTTTTGTGGAGGCCAACAGACACAGCTGTGTGGTAGGCCAGCATGACAGTGTGTGGTAGGCAAGCATGACAGTTGTGTGTAGGCCAACATGACACAGTTGTGGTAGGCCAACATACACAGTGTGTGGTAGGCCAACATGACAAAATTTGTGGTAGGCACACACATGACTACAGTTGTTGGTATGCCAACATACACAGTTGTGTGTAGGCCAACATGACACAGTCTGTGATGAATGGCCAGCATGACACAGTTCTGGTAAGGCCAGCATGGACAAGTTTGTGTGGTAGAGCCAACATGAAACATTTGGTGAGTAGTGCCAACATGACACGGTTGTTTGGTAGCCATACATGCACAAGTTGTGTATGCCAACGATTGACACGTTGTGTGGTAGCCAACATGACACAAGTTTGTTGTAGGCCAACATGACAAAAGTTGTGTGGTAGCCAACATGACAAACAGTTGTGTGGTATGCCAACATGACATTAAATGTGGAGCCAAATGACCAGCTGAGTGATAGCAACAGCAGGTGTGAGGATAGGCAACACATGACACAGTTTGCGGTAGGCAATGACGTGTATCGTAGGCCAACATGACCAGCTGTGTGGTAGGCCAACATACACAGTGTGTGGTGGCCACATGACACATTGGGTGCGTAGGCCAACATGACACAGTTGTGTGGTCGCCAACATAGACACAGTTGTGTAGTGCCTAACATGACCAGTTAGTGTGGTAGGCCAACATGACACAGTTTGGTGGTAGGCAACATGACACAGTTGTGTGGAGGCCAACATGACACAGTTGTGTTGGTAGGCCAACATGACACAGTTGTGTGGTAGGCCAACATGACACAGTTTGTGTGGTAGGCCAACATGACACAGTTTGTGTGTAGGCCAACATGACACAGCTGTGTGGTAGGCCAGCATGACAGTTGTGTGGTAGGCCAGCATGACACAGTTGTGTGTAGGCCCAGCATGACAACAGTTGTGGGTAGGCCAGCATGACACAGCTGTGTGGTAGCCAGCATGACACAGCTTGTGGTAGGCCAGCATGACACGTTGGTGGTAGGGCCAACATGACACAGTTGTGTAGTAGGCCAACATGACACAGTTTGTGTAGGCCACATGACACAGTTTGTGGTAGCCAACATGACACCAGTTGTGTGGTAGGCCAACATGGACACAGCTGTGTGGTAGGCCTACATGACACAGTTGTGTGGTAGGCCAGCATGAACAGTTGTGTGGTAGGCCACATGACAGTTGTGGAGGCCAACTGCACAGTCGTGGAGGCCTACAGTAACAGGTTGTGGTAGGCCTACAATACACAGTTGTGTGGTAGGCCCTCATTACACAATTAACATAACAGAAGAAAGGAGGAACACTGCAGTTGGCCTATGGCCCATAGTGGGTCAGTTCCTTCACAAATTCAACCCACTAACAGAATATTTGCCCAATCCACTTTAGTTTCTTCCTAAACAATAAGCTCTGATAAATCCACTAACTCATGTGCAATATCCCACTCAAATCCAACCCCTCTCACTCATGTATTTATCAAACCTAAATTTGAAACTACCCAAAGTTTAGCTTCATAACCCAGATTGAGACACTTATGCAGCAATGGGAATCTTTATTCAGGAAACGTTTCGCCACACAGTGGCTTCATCAGTCCAATACAAAGAGAAGGCGTAAGGAGAGGAGGAGAATGATGTAATCAGTCCCTCAACCTGGAGTCGATGTGTTCAGTCCATCATCTTGTAGAATGTACCAGCATAGGGCCGTAGACGTGGCTTATTACCTCATTCTCCTCCTCTCCTTAAGCCTTCCTCTTTGTATTGGACTGATGAAGCCACTGTGTGGCGAAACGTTTCCTGAATAAAGATTCCCATATGCTGCATAAGTGTCTCAATCTTCAACTTGTCGGTTTTTCAAACCATTTATCACACACATTCAATAACCCAACTAGGTAGACTGTTCCACTCGTCAACTACCCTATTTCAAAACAAACACTTTGCTATATCCTTTCTAAATCTAAACTTATCTAATTTGAATCCATTATTGCTGTAGGTCTACATGACAAAGATGTGCGGTAGGCCTACCTGACATTTCTTGCCCTGGCAGAAGCAAATGACTAAATATTGAAGATAAGATGATTCATACAACCTTTCTCGAAACTTGAGGAGACTACCGTAACGGTACTGAGGTACAAGTACTGAGGTACAGCTACCGAGGTACAGCTACCGAGGTACAAGTACTGAGGTACAGCTACCGAGGTACAAGTACTGAGGTACAGCTACCGAGGTACAAGTACTGAGGTACAGCTACCGAGGTACAATTACTGAGGTACAGCTACCGAGGTACAGGTACTGAGGTACAAGTACCGAGGTACAAGTACCGAGGTACAAGTACCGAGGTACAAGTACCGAGGTACAAGTACTGAGGTACAGGTACTGAGGTACAAGTACTGAGGTACAAGTACCGAGGTACAAGTACCGAGGTACACCTACTGAGGTACAAGTACCGAGGTACAGGTACTGAGGTACAGGTACTGAGGTACAGGTACTGAGGTACAAGTACTGAGGTACAGGTACTGAGGTACAGGTACTGAGGTACAAGTACTGAGGTACAAGTACTGAGGTACAGGTACTGAGGTACAAGTACTGAGGTACAAGTACTGAGGTACAAGTACTGAGGTACAAGTACTGAGGTACAGCTACCGAGGTACAAGTACTGAGGTACAGCTACCGAGGTACAGGTACTGAGGTACAAGTACCGAGGTACAGGTACTGAGGTACAAGTACTGAGGTACAAGTACTGAGGTACAAGTACTGAGGTACAAGTACTGAGGTACAAGTACTGAGGTACAGCTACCGAGGTACAAGTACTGAGGTACAGCTACCGAGGTACAGGTACTGAGGTACAAGTACCGAGGTACAGGTACTGAGGTACAGCTACCGAGGTACAAGTACTGAGGTACAGCTACCGAGGTACAAGTACTGAGGTACAGCTACCGAGGTACAGGTACTGAGGTACAGGTACCGAGGTACAGGTACTGAGGTACAAGTACTGAGGTACAAGTACTGAGGTACAAGTACTGAGGTACAAGTACTGAGGTACAAGTACTGAGGTACAAGTACCGAGGTACAGGTACTGAGGTACAAGTACTGAGGTACAAGTACTGAGGTACAGCTACCGAGGTACAATTACTGAGGTACAGCTACAGAAGTACAAGTACTGAGGTACAAGTACCGAGGTACAGGTACTGAGGTACAAGTACTGAGGTACAAGTACTGAGGTACAAGTACTGAGGTACAGCTACCGAGGTGCAAGTAGTGAGGTACAGGTACTGACCTACAGCTACAGAGGTTGTTAGGTAAGACACATATGCAACAGTTAGGTACCTTTATTTCGAAACGTTTCGCCTACACAGTAGGCTTCTTCAGTCGAGTACAGAAAAGTTGATAGAAGCAGAAGATACTTGAAGACGATGTAATCAGTCCATCACCCTTAAAGTTTTGAGGTGGTCAGTCCCTCAGTCTGGAGAAAAGCATTGTCGGTATTTTATACCATTTTAATGTTCAATCTGTCAGACACTGCAACACAAGGGTATCTTGGTACAGACCTACAATCAACTTCGACAACCTCCACTATTGAGAACGGCTGGATTTCAGAGGGACCTGACCTCCCAACATCTGAGTTCTTACCTCTTCTAGTGACCTACGTCTCACCTCTTGGCGCTATATAAGGCTCCATCCTGTCACTTCATCTCCATATTGTTTCAGACTACGGAACAATACTCTTCTCCAGACTGAGGGACTGACCACCTCAAAACTTTAAGGGTGATGGACTGATTACATCGTCTTCAAGTATCTTCTGCTTCTATCAACTTTTCTGTACTCGACTGAAGAAGCCTACTGTGTAGGCGAAACGTTTCGAAATAAAGATACCTAACTGTTGCATATGTGTCTTACCTAACAACCTGTCGGTATTTTATACCATTTTAATGTTCAGGTACTGAGGTACAGAATCCGAGGTTAAGGTACTGAGGTACAAGTACTGAGGTACAGGTTCTGAGGTACAAGTACTGAGGTACAAGTACTGAGGTACAAGTACTGAGGTACAGGTACTGAGGTACAAGCACTGAGGTACAAGTACTGAGGTTCAGGTACTGAGGTACAAGTACTGAGGTACAAGTACTGAGGTACAAGTACTGAGGTACAGGTACTGAGGCACAAATACCGAGTTACAGGTACTGAGGTACACCTACTGAGGTACAGGTACTGAGGTACACCTACTGAGGTACAAGCACTGAGGTACAAGTACTGAGGTTCAGGTACTGAGGTACAAGTACTGAGGTACAAGTACTGAGGTACAAGTACTGAGGTACAAGTACTGAGGTACAAGTACTGAGGTTCAGGTACTGAGGTACAAGTACTGAGGTACAAGTACTGAGGTACAGGTACTGAGGTACACCTACTGAGGTACAAGCACTGAGGTACACCTACTGAGGTACAAGCACTGAGGTACAAGTACTGAGGTTCAGGTACTAAAGGTACAAGTACTGAGGTACAAGTACTGAGGTACAAGTACTGAGGTACAAGTACTGAGGTACAGGTACTGAGGGACAGGTACTGAGGTACAAGTACTGAGGTTCAGGTACTGAGGTACAAGTACTGAGGTACAAGTACTGAGGTACAAGTACTGAGGTACACCTACTGAGGTACACCTACTGAGGTACAAGCACTGAGGTACAAGTACTGAGGTACAAGCACTGAGGTACAAGTACTGAGGTTCAGGTACTGAGGTACAAGTACTGAGGTACAAGCACTGAGGTACAGGTACTGAGGGACAGGTACTGAGGGACAGGTCTTGTGGAGCAGGTTTGAAGTCCAGGTCTTGACATACATAACGAGCTAAGTCTCTGTAACAGCTAAGGGTCTATTACCCTTAAATTTTTAATAATATGAGCGACCTGTAAATGTTACTACTGTTTTGAGAAAACGAATTATCCGATACCATTTAAGCAAGATTTGTTATACACTAGGTTAGGTTAGGTAAGGTTCGTCAGGAAACAGGACAAGTGTTTCCTGACGCGGGTCTTAGATGACCCGCCTTTGGAACTTTTGGTCATCTGACCGAGGCCTTCCGCTGGCTTACCGGTTCACCTCTTTAAAAATTCCGGTCATTTATAACCATGTACGTTGTGGTGTTATACACTTTAAACAAATCTTTTATTAACTGTTATTTATGAAAAACTCTGTATAACTCGTCTGGTATCATACAGAGTAAGTTGTGGACTCTGTATCCTCTGTATAGAAGCGAGAGAGCGGCAGTAGGTTAGGGGGAAAGTCAAGGACACCAGTGTGGATGGAGCCGGGGCAGCTAAGGACAAAAACACGTACACCGGACATGTTTGTAGATGGAGCTTTCTATATGTTGTTATGAGTACTTTATTCCAGTGAGAGACTCTTGATGCAAGATAATTTTCTCTCTATTTTCTATGAATCGTACCTAATTACCTCCCATTCCTTAGGTGCTACTTGCCTGACAGATTAAGTAACACACTGAAAATAAAATTAGGTATAATAATTTCCTGAGTACCCTCTTTTACGTGTTTCGCAAAAAGCGCAAGTATACTTTGAGTATTCTCAGAATTATATACAAAATACTTACGTTAATTTCCCTAAGTCTTAATTAGGTATCGCTGTATCCTTGACTGGTGGTGTACTGGTGAAAAGTAACACTAATAATCCTGTGTAGTCGATAAGTCAAGACAAAGAGAGCAAGTCTGATGGCTCTCAGACCAGACGTAGGCAAATCACCGCTAAACTAAATAAAGTAGATCTTAATAAATACTAATTGCGAAAAAGGGTTTAAGGGGTTCTGTTAGCAGTAATCTAAAACCAAGACAACAGTGCAAATTTGTGTTCACAATTAAGCTAACAGAATCTTTTTGGCTTCATATCTAAAGTATAAATAATAGATGTCCTCAGGTTGTTCTTCAACTCTATATATCCTTGGTTAGGCCTCATTTAGAATATGATGCACAGTTCTGGTCACCGTATTACAGAATGGATATAAATGCTCTGGAAAACGTACAGAGGAGGATGACAAAGAGGATCCCATGTATCAGAAATCTTGTTAGGTAAGACACATATGCAACAGTTAGGTATCTTTATTTCGAAACGTTTCGCCTACACAGTAGGCTTCTTCAGTCGAGTACAGAAAAGTTGATAGAAGCAGAAGATACTTGAAGACGATGTAATCAGTCCATCACCCTTAAAGTTTTGAGGTGGTCAGTCCCTCAGTCTGGAGAAGAGCATTGTTCCGTTGTCTGAAACAATATGAAGTTGAAGTGACAGGATGGAGCCTTTTATAGGCCAGGAGGTGAGACGTAGGGTTTCGTTGGGAGGGGAGGTCCCTCTCAAACCCAGCCGTTCTCACTAGTAAGATTGTCGAAGTTGATGGTCTGTACCAAGATACCCTTGTGTTGCAGTGTCCCGACAGAATGAACATTAAAATGGGAAAAATACCGACAGATTTTTAGGTGAGGACACATATGCAACAGTTAGGTATCTTTATTTCGAAACGTTTCGCCTACACAGTAGGCCCTTTTTCAGTCGAGTACAGAAAAGTTTTATAGAAGCAGAAGATACTTGAAGACGATGTAATCAGTCCATCCCCCTTAAAGTTTTTAGGTGGTCAGTCCCTCATCTGGAGAAGAGCATTGTTCCGTTGTCTGAAACAATAGAAGTTGAAGTGACAGGATGGAGCCTTTTATATGCCAGGAGGTGAGACGTAGTTGCGTTGGGAGGGCAGGTCCCTCTCAAACCCAGCCGTTTTCACTAGAGAGATTGTCGAAGTTGATGGTCTGTACCAAGATACCCTGTGTTGCAGTGTCTGACAGAATGAACATTAAAATGGTATAAAATACCGACAGATTGTTAGGTGAGACACATATGCAACAGTTAGGTATCTTTATTTCGAAACGTTTCGCCTACACAGTAGGCTTCTTCAGTCGAGTACAGAAAAGTTGATAGAAGCAGAAGATACTTGAAGACGATGTAATCAGTCCATCACCCTTAAAGTTTTGAGGTGGTCAGTCCCTCAGTCTGGAGAAGAGCATTGTTCCGTTGTCTGAAACAATATGAAGTTGAAGTTTCATACTATGGAACAATGCTCTTCTCCAGACTGAGGGACTGACCACCTCAAAACTTTAAGGGTGATGGACTGATTACATCGTCTTCAAGTATCTTCTGCTTCTATCAACTTTTCTGTACTTGACTGAAGAAGCCTACTGTGTAGGCGAAACGTTTCATAATAAAGATACCTAACTGTTGCATATGTGTCTTACCTAACAGACTGACCACCTCAAAACTTTAAGGGTGATGGACTGATTACATCGTCTAAAAGTATCTTCTGCTTCTATCAACTTTTCTGTACTCGACTGAAGAAGCCTACTGTGTAGGCGAAACGTTTCGAAATAAAGATACCTAACTGTTGCATATGTGTCTCACCTAACAATCTGTCGGTATTTTATACCATTTTAATGTTCATTCTGTCAGACACTGCAACACAAGGGTATCTTGGTACAGACCATCAACTTCGACAATCTCTACTAGTGAGAACGGCTGGGTTTGAGAGGGACCTGCCCTCCCAACGCAACCTACGTCTCACCTCCTGGCACTATAAAAGGCTCCATCCTGTCACTTCAACTTCATATTGTTTCAGACAACGGAACAATGCTCTTCTCCAGACTGAGGGACTGACCACCTCAAAACTTTAAGGGTGATTGACTGATTACATCGTCTTCAAGTATCTTCTGCTTCTATCAACTTTTCTGTACTCGACTGAAGAAGCCTACTGTGTAGGCGAAACGTTTCGAAATAAAGATACCTAACTGTTGCATATGTGTCTCACCTAACAATCTGTAAGTATTTTATACCATTTTAATGTTCACCTCTCTAAACTCTTGGGCACTATCAGTCCAGCACATCTCAAACACTCGGGTGATCTTCTCAATCGCATTCGCAACATCAACATCAGGAACAAGAAACTTTCCAGCCTTGACGTGACTTCCCTATTCACCAAAGTACCTACTACACAAGCCATCGATCTCTTGCGCAGGAAAATTGACGATTCACTTGATCTTCCCATTCCAGCCAGCGATTTCATCGACCTTGTTGAACTATGTGTTGGCTTTACGTGTTTCTCCTTCGAAAATCACCTCTTTCAGCAGACTTTTGGACTACCCATGGGTTCGCCACTCAGTGCAGTCCTGGCGAACTTATACATGGAACATCTAGAAGCCGAACGTTTCTCCACCATTATTCCTTCGTCTGTCACCTGGCTCCGTTATGTTGACGACATTCTCCTCATAACTCCTAAACGCTTCAACATTCAAGCTCTCCAAGACAAGCTCAACCAGGTCGAGCCTTCAATCCAGTTCACACTTGAAGAAGAAGTCGACAACACTCTTCCTTTCCTTGATGTTCTGCTCTGCAAAGCTGACCACGAACTTCGTTTTAAAGTCTATCGAAAACCCACCAACCAAAACGATCTTCTCCACTTCTACTCTCACCACGACACCAAAAACCAAACGTGGTGTGATTATAGGCTTCTTCCTACGTGCACTCAGAATCTGCAGCAATGAGTTTCCTTGAGGAAGAATGCACTATAATTGAACAAGTATTTTCCAAACTCCACTATCCTAGTCACTTCATCAGAGACTGCAGACGGCGGGCATTAAACATCTACAAACACACCCAGAGAAGACACTGCCGAGAAGAGATACATAGTCCTCCCCAACAACTCCATTGCCAAACATGTTTCCAACATCTTTGCCAAAACATCATTCCAAGTATCTACCTCCACAACCACGACCATCAAGGACATCACCAGTAGTAGACAGGACAAGCCTCCATCCTCTGCAGGGGTATACATAATCCCTTATAATGACTGCAACAAATTATATGTGGGCGAAACATCAAGAGACCTCCAAACACGCATTTCAGAACACCAAAAAGCAAGCAGGACTGACGATACAAGAATGCCTGTGTACAGCATCGCAATTCACACAACCATTTAATTAACTACAGAAACTAAAGACTTATAGCCACAGAAGACAACACTCAATACAGAAGAATCCTGGAATCATCGCTTATCTCTACAACCAACAATTTCAACCAGAACAATGGCTTCTATAACATAGCTGAAGCACTCGCCAAGAAACTCCTTCATCGCTATCCCACATAAGAACATAGAACACTGCAGAAGGTCTACAACTTGTCCAATACCCCTGCCAAGCTACCCAAGACTCTATAACCCCACCCGGTGGATCATCAGATGCAGCATTCTTCACCTGACCTCAACATTCTGACTATAAATACTCTCGTACCTTCCAACCCCAGGTAGATCCGTGTGTGACTTGAGAAAGCCCACTGTGTGGGTGAAACGTTGTCAATAAAGGATCACATTATACTGCATTTGTGTTTATATTTCCAGGAAGATTTCTAATGCTATGTATTAATTTAGTCATCCTACGCTGAATGTTTTCTAACGAATTTATGTCCATTCTGTAATATGGAGACCAGAATTGAACTGCCTTACTAATGATGTATAAAGCTGCAGTATGACCTCTGGACTTCTGTTGCTTACACTTCTTGATATAAATCCCAGTAATCTATTTGCCTTATTACGTACGCTTAGGCATTGCTGTCTTGGTTTAAGGTTGCTGCTTACCATAACCCCCAAGTCCTTTTCGCACTCTGTATGGTTAAGTTCTACATTATTTAACTTATAAGTGCTAGGGTTATGGACACTCCCGAGCTTCAGAACCTTGCATTTATCTACATTGAACTGCATCTGCCATTTTTCTGACCAAGAGTAGAGTTTGTCTAAATCCTCCTGAAGTTCCCTAACATCTACGTTTGAATAAATTATCCTACCTATCTTCATGTCATCGGCGAATTTGCTCATATCACTAGTAATTCCTTCATCAAGATCATTGATATATATTAAAAACAACAACGGGCCCAAGACTGACCCCTGGGGAACGCCACTTGTTACTGATCCCCACTCGGATTTAACCCCATTTATGGACACTCTTTGCTTCCTGTCTGTGAGCCATGATTTATCCACGAGAGCACCCTTCCCCCAATGCCATAAGCTGCTACTTCTTCAACAGTCTTTGGTGTGGAACCTATCAAATGCCTTCTAAATCTAAGTAATAATATCAAATTCTTTATCGTGGTCAACAGCCTCAAAAGCTTTACTGAAGAAAGTTAATAAATTAGTTAGACAAACCGGCCTCTTGTGAATCCATGCTGATATCATTAATCAAGCATGCTTATCGAGATGGCGTCTTATAATCTCAGCTATAATTGACTCTATAATTTGCCTACAATTGAGGTCAGCTATTGGGCGGTAATTTGACGGTAACGACTTGCCCCCTGTTTTAAAAATAGGAATTACATTAGCCATCTCCACATATAAAGACACTGCACCTGTTGAAGAGATAAATTAAAAATATTAGTTAATGGTTCACAGACTTCCATTTTGCATTCCTTTAGAACCCTTGAAAAAAACCCATCAGGACCCGGTGACTTATTTTGCTTCAGTCTGTCTATCTGCTTCACAACCATTTCACTAGTGACTGTGATTTTACATAATTTATCTTCTTCTGATCCACTATAAAAATTAATTACCGGAATATTATTAGTGTCTTCCTGTGTAAAAACCGAGAGAAAATAATTATTAAAATCGAGCACATTTCTTTCCCTCTTTGTCATAAGATCCCCATAGTTATTTTTAAGGGGACCTATCTTATCTCTGACTTTTGTTCTATAGACCTGGAAAAAACTTTTTGGGTTAGTTTTAGAATCCCTAGCAACTTTAATTTCATAGTCCCTTTTAGCTTTTCTTATCCCCTTTTTAATGTCCTCTTAATGTCAATATACGATTCATAAGAGACCCTCGCCTCTTTTGATACGCCTAAAAATTTCCCTTTTCTTATGCCCTAGTAGATATTTCAGCCTATTATTCACCATTTGGGTCATTTCTATTTGATCAAATTTCCTTATAAGGGATAAAACGTTCTTGAGCAGCATGTATTGTGTTCAGAAAACTGTCATATTGATAGCTCTCTTCGTTACCCCCAGTCAACAATGATAAGTGTTCTCTAAGCCCATCGTAATCTGCTAAGCGAAAATCTGGGACTGTTACTGAGTTATCCTCCCAATCATACTTCCATTCAATTCTACATGTAATTGATTTGTGGTCGCTGGCACCCAGTTCCTCTGAAACTTCTAAATTATTAACAAGGGATTCATTGTTTGCCAGAACTAAGTCAAGCAGGTTATTACCCCTTGTAGGTTCTGTCACAAACTGCTTCAAAAAACAATCCCTGAACTACTTCTAAGAAATCGTATGATTCTAAATTCCCATTAAGAAATTCCAATCAATATGACTAAAGTTAAAGTCTCCTAGAATTACTACATTATCGTGTCTCAAAACTCCAGCCCGTCGCGCTAGCCACTAGACCAGCTAGCCACAATAAGATTCATCCAACTAGGTATATTTCTACACCAAGGAAATATACCTAGTTGGATGAATCTTATTGTGGCAGCTGGTCTAGTGGCTAGCGCGACGGGCTGGAGTTTTGAGACTCTATGACCGCGGGTTCAATCCCGGCCGGGGGTATGGTACATTATCGTGCCATGTGGCCCTAACAATTTCCTCCCATAGTAGTCTCCCCCGGGTCCCTATCTAAATTTGGGGGACGGTATATCACACCTAAACTTAATTTTTCATGCCTCTCTGAAAATTCTATCCAAACAGACTCTGTATGTGTTACTTCAGACTTAATACCTGTTTTTTATGCAACAGTTCAAGCGATCTCGGACATACAATGCCCCCCACCCCCCTTCCCGATACTTCTATCTACTTGGAACAATTTAAAACCTGAATGTGACATTCTGCGGGCATGTCCCGATTTTTTGAATTAAACCACGTCTCAGTAATGGCAAATACATCTATGTTACCTGCACTAGCAACTAGTCTAAAACTCGTCCATCTTATTCCTAGCACTGCGACTATTTGTGTAATAAATATTTAATGACCCTCCTATCTCTTTACCCTTCTGCCCCTTTTCTGTTATTCCACTAAACCTATTACTGTCATTGTCAATTAGTGCCACTGGCTTCCAATATCCTCCTCATTTTGCCTATTACAGTTCTCCTAGTACTCATGTTACTACCCTGCGACTTCACAGTTTTTCCCGCCAAAACCCATACCACTAACTATTCCTAGTTTAAAGACCTAACAGCTCCCTCCACTGCGTTGGCCAGTGCTCCCCCCACACCTAGACAATGTGACCCCATCCTGGCATACATGTCATTTCTGCCATAGAAGAGGTCCCAGTTGTCAATGAATGTTCCGCATTTTCCTTACAGTATTTGTCCAGCCAGCAATTGACACCAATTGCTCTGGACAACCATTTATTTCCAACTCCTCCCTTGGCAAAATGCCACATATGACAGGTTTGCCACCCTTCTTCCTAATTATCTCTATTGCTGACCTATACCTGCTAATCAGCCTCACTCCTACGTCCTGCCAACATCGTTGCCTCCAGCACTGAGACAGATAATAGGATTTTCCCCCCATTACCTCTTTATGATGTCAAACCAGACGGCTAACAATATCCTTCATCCCAGCCCCAGGAAAACATACTCTCTGCCTCCTACCCTATCCTTCAAACAGAATGCCCTATCCATTACCTAATCTGGGTATCCCCAACAACAACAATGTTTTACCTTCCTTGGCGTCGTCCGTAGTGATGCCCGAGTAGTCGACTCACATTCGCCCAGGTAGCATTACACCACTTGTAGAATTCGTCATGACGTTCTCGATGGTCTTCGTTGGGGTTTCTAGGGATGTCTCACTCACGTCTGCCAATGCCTTCCTTGGTGCTCGTTGTGGCATTCCCAGTAGAACACACACATTTGTCGGTAAACACCGAGAATGATGGGAAGTTTCCAACGGCAGCTTCTGGTTTCTCGTTGTTTCTGCTCTCCAACCGTTTTCTTAATCTTCAGCTTGTTCCATGTGCCCGAAAACCACTGACCAAGCTCCCCCTTCCCTTTAACCCGGGGAAATCATCAACAGGGGGATTACTACGAATCCTCTTGTCTCCTCCGTTAATCCCCCCGTAAACTCCATTAGCAACTCTGAGTTCTTCTCCCCAGCTGCTGGAAAGTGCTCAAGAGAGGGCACCTGGTTCATTCACAGAGAGCACACAAACAGGTCCCACAGAGCTAAGTACACGTCCCAGATTCAGGAAAGATATAGGAAAGCACTGGTATGGTAATAGATTTGTGAATAGTGGAACAAACTCCGAGTAACAGTTTATAGGCTAAAACGTTGTGTAGTTTTAAAATAGGTTAATAAATACATGAAATGGTTGTGGGTGGGTTGGGGTTGGCCTGACTGGTCTGGTACCGGGTCCATCCTTGAGTGGAGGGGGGACCAGACCCGGTGGTTTTTGGGTAATCCCCGGGGGGGGGGGGCCATTTGGCAAATCCGGGGAGGGTCCCTTGGGCTAATCCGGGGGGAAACATGGGACCTGGCTCCACATGGGTCAGAGGCCTCTTACAGTGTTCCTTCTTTCTTATGTTCTTAAAGGGGTCTCAGACCAAACCTCGGTTGCACCGGCGTTAGCTCATCTCTTCCCGCAGAGCAGGCCAAAGGGGGAGGTCGTACAAAACCAGGCGATAAGAACATGCTTGGGGGCCCCATCTAGACTAACACAGGTCTCAGATTGAGGCCCCGGGTTCCCTTCCTGGCTGATAGAGTAAGATACATAAACGCCTGCAAAGTACCCACGATTCTGCACCGGCAGGCAGGCACCCCACTAAGAGACGGATTTGACACCCATGACACAAGATCCCACACTCTTCACGGACCATCCGGGATCGTTCGTTTTGTTCTGGCGGGAAAATCCCTTGGAAAGAGTTGTGACTCCTGTTGCTTGGGTACCATCCAAAACCCCCTCCCTGGCGCCCAGATCCGCCGATGGGTTTTCATTATGCAAAAATACCCATCTCTAAGCGTCTCTGCAGCAAGGGCACCCTCACAAAATGCTGAGACAAGCATGGCACTGCAAGAGGGAGGGACATGTGCAGTTGTATTTCCCCAGATGGGTTCTGTCGACCCTGACAGGAAAAAGAGCACAGCTGGGCTGTACACAATGTCCACACAAAGCTGGCGACTCCCTGACCACTGCACGAATCCTTCAAGCTGACTGGTGGCGATTCAGCAGGCATGTCACATGCCCTAGGGCATCGACTTCCGACTTCAACATGGGTTTATTCCACCTCTGCAATCAAAGCCTCTCCCATCCCCAACCACAGACAATTTCACTCATCACAATCGATTCTGAGCATAATGACAGCCTTAGAATTCAGGTAACAGATCGACATTGAAATGGATCCCCAGCCATGTTGGCATCCTGGAAAATGGGCGCAAAGATCAGCCAAGGCACAAACAGACTATCCACATGTTGGGATTATGTCCCATCAGCCTACGACAGACAAACTGTGGCTGTCAGAGCCATAAACTATGGGGAGTCTTAGGTGATGGCCCCATCAATGGTACCGAGCAGCGCCCAGGGAGGGGCCCCCCCCATATGATAGAAACTGGTCCAAGCACATGTAACCGCCATCCATCGGCTTCGTTTGGGGTTTTTCCCACAACCAGATGATGTAGACAAAGGCTGGGAGAAAGTGCCAGTACTGACAGCACGTTGTTCCCCGCGGCCCCAACACATACTTCTGGAGTGCGAAGTTACCGAGACCCCTCCCGGACAACTAGGACTGATATCCCTTCCCGAAGAGGGCCCAGAGATGACTGCGGCCACACAAGTGTACCATGGAGTCAACGAACCAACAAGCTGTTACCCGTGATAATGACATATCTTCCTCCTCCGTAGTGTCTACAGTTAGGAGTACATATGGTGTTGTCGCTTATGAGATGCACCAGTTGAACTGACCAGAAGAGTGCTTGAGCAGCATATGTCGCCCTCATTGTAGAAACCTTTCCTTCTCCGGAGCCAGAGACGGTCATTTGCAAGACTGAGACCCGTGCCAGGACTACGATCTTGGCGAACATTATACATACAAACATACAAGTAGTAGGTTGGTAGACAGCAACCACCCAGGGAGGTACTACCGTCCTGTGGTAGTAGGTTGGTAGACAGCAACCACCCAGGGAGGTACTACCGTCCTGTGGGTAGTAGGTTGGTAGACAGCAACCACCCAGGGAGGTACTACCGTCCTGTGGTAGTAGGGTTTTTAGACAGCAACAACCCAGGGAGGTACTACCGTCCTGTGGTAAATAGGGTTGGGAGACAGCAACCACCCAGGGAGGTACTACCGTCCTGTGGTAGTAGGTTGGTAGACAACAACCCCCAGGGAGGTACTACCATCCTGCCAATGAGTTAAAACGAAACTCTGTAATTGTTTTACATGATGGTAGGATTGCTGGTGTCTTTTGTCTGTCTCATAAATATGCAAGATTATAGGTACGTTCCCTTTCACTTCTACTTCACTTAGGTCACACTAAAAAATATATGTACACATTTATTTATACACATCATCTGATTTTCATTGATTTTATCTTAGTTCTTGTTCTAATTACTTTTCCTTTTATATCCATAGGGAAGTGGAATAAGAATCTTTCCTCCATAAGCCATGCGTGTTGTAAAAGTCAACTAAAATGCCGGGAACAATGAGCTAGTACCCTTTTTCCTGTAAAAATTACTAAAAAGAATAAGAAAAAAATTGTCAAAGTAGGAAGTTTGAATGTGTGTGGATGTTGTGCAGATGATAAGAAAAAGATGATTGTGGATGTTAAGAATGAGAAGAATCGATGTCCTGGCTTTAAGTGAAACAAAGCTGAAGGGGGTGGGAGAGTTTCAGTGGAGAGAAATAAATGGGATTAGGGTCGGGGGTTTTCTAATAGAGTTAAGAGCTAAAGAAGGAGTAGCAATAATGTTGAAGGATAAGCTATGGCAGGAAAAGGGGGACTATAAAACGTATTAATTAAAGGGAAATTGTGTGTAGTAAAAATAAGGTTGGGTGTGAGAAGTGGGTTATAGTAAGCATATATGCACCTGGAGAAGAGAGAAGTGTAGAGAAGAGAGTTTTGGGGAAATGTTGAGTAATTGCATGGGGAGCTTTGAACCAAGTGTGAGAGTATTTTGTGGTTGGGCTTTTAATGATAAAGCAGGAAAAAATATTATGGAGGGAGTAGTAGGTAAATCTGGGGTGCCAGGGGTAAATGAAAATGGGGAGCCTTTAATTGAGCTATGTGTAGAAAGAGATTTGGTAATAAGTAATACATATTTTATGAAAAAGGGGAAATAAATAAATATACAAGGTATGATGTAGCACGTAATGAAAGTAGTTAGATTATGTATTGGTGGATAAAAGGTTGATGGATAGGCTCCAGGATGTACGTTTATAGAGCGGCAACTGATATATCGGATCATTATTTAGTTGTAGCTACAGTTAGAGTAAGAGGTAGATGCGATAAGGGGGAAAATGGCAACAACAGCAAGGGGGAGGTGAAAGTGTATAAACAAAGGGGAGGAGGAAGTTGGGGCGAGAAAATAAGCGACTATTGGCAGAAAGGTGGGCTAGTGCAAAGATGAGTAGTGGGGGGGGGGGTTGAAAAGGGTTGGAATAGTTTTAAAAAATGCAGTATTAGAATGTGGGGCAGAAGTTTGTGGTTATAGGAGGGTGGGGGGCGGGAGGAAAGAGGGTGATTGGTGGAATATGAAGTATAGGGTGTGATAAAAGAGAAAAAGTTAGCTTATGAGAGGTATTACAAAGCAGAAGTGTTATAAGAAGAGTAGAGTATACGGAGAGTAAAAGAAAGGTAAAGAGAGTGGTGAGAGAGTGCAAAAGGAGAGCAATGAAAAGGTGGGAGAGGCACTGTCAAGAAATTTTATAAAAATTTAAGAAAAATTTGGAGTGAGTTAAACAAGTTAAGAAAGCCTAGAGAAAAAAATGATTTATCAGTTAAAAACAGAGAAGGGGAGTAGTAGATGGGGAGATGGAGGTTTTGGAAGATGGCGAGAATATTTTGAGGAACTTTTAAATGTCGACGAAGAAAGGGAGGCGGTAATTTCATGCACTGGCCAGGGAGGTATATCATCTTTTAGGAGTGAAGAAAAAACAGGATGTGAGTGTGGGGAGGTGCATGAGGCATTACGAGAATGAAAGGGGTAAAGCAGCGGAACTGACGGGATCATGACAGAAATGTTAAAAGCAGGGGGGGCATAATGTTGGAGTGGTTGTCATTGTTGTTTAATAAATAATGAAAGAGGGAAGGTAACTAGGGATTGGCGGAGAGCGTGTATAGTCCCTTTATATAAAGGGAAGGGGGCCAAAAGAGATTGTAAAAATTATAGAGGAATAAGTTTACTGAGTATACCAGGAAAAGTGTACGGTAAGGTTATTATTGAAAGAAAATTTGAGGTAAGACAGAATGTAGGGTTGCAGAATGAGCAAGGAGGTTTTTGAGTGGGTAGGGGATGTGTAGATCAAGTGTTTACATTGAAGCATAATGTGAACAGTATTTTAGATAAAGGTGGAAGTTTTTATTGCATTTATGTATTTAGAAAAGGCATATGATAGAGTGGATAGGGGAGCAATGTGGCAGATGTTGCAAGTATATGGAATAGGTGGTAAGTTACTAAATGCTGCAAAGAGTATTTATGAGGATAGTGAGGCTCGGGTTAGGGTGTGTAGAAGAGAGGGAGAATACTTCCCGGTAAAAGTAGGTCTTAGACAGGGATGTGTAACGTCACCATGGTTGTTTAATATATTTATAGATGGAGTTGTAAAAGAAGTAAATGCTAGGGTGTTCGGGAGAGGGGTGGGATTAAATTATGGG
Source organism: Cherax quadricarinatus (assembly GCF_026875155.1). Taxonomy (NCBI): domain Eukaryota; kingdom Metazoa; phylum Arthropoda; class Malacostraca; order Decapoda; family Parastacidae; genus Cherax; species Cherax quadricarinatus. The sequence goes on from NC_069457.1 coordinate 15,555,813, forward strand.
GAATCAAATACAAAATGGGAAGTTACAGTTACTTTTTGCTGATGATACTGTGCTAATGGGAGATTCTAAAGAAAAATTGCAAAGGTTAGTGGATGAGTTTGGGAGTGTGTGTATAGGTAGAAAGTTGAAAGTGAACATAGAAAAAGTATGGTGATGAGAGTGTCAAATGATTTAGATAAAGAAAAAATGGATGTCAAATTGGGGAGGAGGAGTATGGAAGAAGTGAATGTTTTCAGATATTTGGGAGTTGACGTGTCAGTGGATGGATTTATGAAGGATGAGGTTAATCACAGAATTGATGAAGGAAAAAAGGTGAGTGGTGCATTGAGGTGTATGTGGAGGCAAAAAATGTTATCTATGGAGGCAAAGAAGGGAATGTATGAAAGCATAGTAGTACCAACAATCTTATATGGGTGTGAAGCTTGAGTTGTAAATGCTGCAGCGAGAAGGCGGTTGGAGACAGTGGAGATGTCCTGTCTAAGGGCAATGTGTTGTGTAAATATTATGCAGAGAATTAGTAGTGTGGAAATTAGGAGAAGGTGTGGAGTTAATAAAAGTATTAGTCAGAGGGCTGAAGAGGGTTTGTTGAGGTGGTTTGGTCATTTAGAGAGAATGGACCAAAGTAGAATGACATGGAGAGCGTACAAATCTGTAGGGGAAGGAAGGCGGGGTAGGGGCCGTCCTCGAAAAGGTTGGAGGGAGGGGGTAAAGGAGGTGTTGTGGGCGAGGGGTTTGGACTTCCAGCAAGCGTGCGTGAGTGTGTTAGATAGGAGTGAATGGAGACAAATGGTATTTGGGACCTGACGATCTGTTGGAGTGTGAGCAGGGTAATATTTAGTTAAGGGAATCAGGGAAACCGGTTATTTTTATATAGTCGGACTTGAGTCCTGGAAATGGGAAGTACAATGCCTGCACTTTAAAGGAGGAGTTTGGGATATTAACAGTTTGGAGGGATATGTTGTGTATCTTTATACGTATATGCTTCTAAACTGTTGTATTCTGAGCACCTCTGCAAAAACAGTGATTATGTGTGAGTGTGGTGAAAGTGTTGAATGATGAAAGTATTTTCTTTTTGGGGATTTTCTTTATCTTTGGGTCACCCTGCCTCGGTGGGAGACGACCGACTTGTTGAAAAAAAAAATACAAGATCTCCCAGATCACCGATAAAGGCATCACCTACAAAGAAAAATTAATTATTCCAGAAATTCACTAATTCCTTATTAACTTTATTAAGACAATACGCAGAAGATTTTAGTGGGTCAGTATGGAAGTAGACTTGGGAAAGTACGTTTTCTTTAACAAAAATTACATAGGAAAAATAAAGAACGAAGATATGTGAAAATCCTACATGAATTTTTGGAATAAAATTAAATAGCAGAAAGAAGAACCCTATGAGAATCTAAAGAGAAAATAATTAAAAATATAAACGATGAAAGCTAAGCACAGCTGGTGAAGTCAAGTTGTATCTGTGATTTATGTACCAGCTGTGAAGCACAGCTGGTGAAGTTGTATCTGTGATTTATGTACCAGCTGTGAAGCACAGCTGGTGAAGTTGTATCTGTGATTTATGTACCAGCTGTGAAGCACAGCTGGTGGAGTTGTATCTGTGATGTACCAGCTGTGAAGCACAGCTGGTGAAGTTGTATCTGTGATTTATGTACCAGCTGTGAAGCACAGCTGGTGAAGTTGTATCTGTGATTTATGTACCAGCTGTGAAGCACAGCTGGTGAAGTTGTATCTGTGATTTATGTACCAGCTGTGAAGCACAGCTGGTGAAGTTGTATCGGTGATTTATGTACCAGCTGTGAAGCACAGCTGGTGAAGTTGTATCTGTGATTTATGTACCAGCTGTGAAGCACAGCTGGTGAAGTCAAGTTGTATCTGTGATTTATGTACCAGCTGTGAAGCACAGCTGGTGAAGTTGTATCTGTGATTTATGTACCAGCTGTGAAGCACAGCTGGTGAAGTTGTATCTGTGATTTATGTACCAGCTGTGAAGCACAGCTGGTGAAGTTGTATCTGTGATTTATGTACCAGCTGTGAAGCACAGCTGGTGAAGTCAAGTTGTATCTGTGATTTATGTACCAGCTGTGAAGCACAGCTGGTGAAGTTGAATCTGTGATTTATGTACCAGCTGTGAAGCACAGCTGGTGAAGTTGTATCTGTGATTTATGTACCAGCTGTGAAGCACAGCTGGTGAAGTTGAATCTGTGATTTATGTACCAGCTGTGAAGCACAGCTGGTGAAGTTGTATCTGTGATTTATGTACCAGCTGTGAAGCACAGCAGGTGAAGTTGTATCTGTGATTTATGTACCAGCTGTGAAGCACAGCTGGTGAAGTTGTATCTGTGATTTATGTACCAGCTGTTTAAAATCATAGGCATTTCACCAATGGCCTTCTCAATCGAGTCTGCAAGTGCTACCACCCCAGCTCCAGAGAGATGTACCCCATCCCTTTCATACATATCATGTTTGCCATAAAAGTTGTTCCAGTTGTCAATGAATGGGATTGCAAGTTCCTTGCAGTATCTGTCTAGTCAGCAATTTACACCAATTGCCCTAGACAACCATTCATTTCCTACTCCCCTTCTAGGCAAGATGCTACATATGATTGGGACCCCTCCCTTAGACTTAATGAAATCTATAGCTGACTTGTACTTATCTAGCAGCTCTTCTCTCCTACCCTTCCCAATATCATTTCCACCAGCACTGAGACAGATAATGGGCTTGTTCCCATTACCTGACATGATATTATCCAGCCTGTTGACAATGTCCCCAAACACCAGCTCCAGGGAAGCACACTCTATCTCTCATCTTCTTATTCCTATTACAAAAAGCACGGTCAATATATCTTACCTCAGAGTCACCAACCACAAGATTGTGCTTGCCTCTGTTAGCAGGGGCAGTAGTACCCTTACCTTCACTGGCCACTGAAGTACATTCATCCTGAAGAACAGAGAAGCGATTTCCTACCTTCAGATCTTCACTCTTAACTTTCCTTACTCTGATGCGCCTCCCATTACTGTGAACCACTCGCCACTTGTAGCAGGTGCTGGGCTGCACCTCACTGCTGGTAGCCGTTGCTACCTCCCCAACTACAGCCTCCTCACAGCGAGAGACAGACTGCACCTCACTGCTAGAAGCCTCATTCCTCACAACTCCAGCCACCTCACACTCTCTCCCAGACCCATTGAGGTGGACCTTCAGCCTCCTAATCTCCTCCTGGAGAAGCAAGACCTCCTCCTTCAACTCTCCAACCTCAATTTTTAAAACACTGCAGAAGCAAGCCATGCTTTGTAACCGTCCACGCTAATCCCCAAAGCAGCTCAGGAAACGTTTCGCCACACAGTTGCTTTATCAGCCCATCAGTCCTCCTGCTTCGCCTCACCTGACTACAGTATATAAGCCACGTCTACGGCCCTATGCTGTACATTCTACAAGATTGATGGACTGAACACATCGACTCCAGGCTGAGGGATTGATTACCTCAAACTACACCTCTCCTTACACCTTTCTTTGTATTGGACTGATGAAGCCACTGTGTGGCGAAACGTTTCTTCAATAAAAATTCCCATATGTTGCATAAGTGTCTCAATCTGCATTTAAATAGAAGAGTTTTGGCTTATAAGACGCAGGGATACCTTACTCAGCTCGCCCAGCGACCAAAATTCATCTGTCTCCAAGGTCGGCTTCTGATGTTTGAGGAAAAGCCGTGATGAACACTAAACACTATCAACAAGCAGCTGTCCTCACCAGAGTACTCGAGTACCGGAAGCAATATAAATGAGAGGGTGAAAATGCAAGGTATGCAATACCTGCAATGTTGGGGATGGTTGGACTACTGATACATAGACTGAACTGTTGGGGGAGAGTTACTTCCTAAGACACTTGCAGATCTCTGATAAGTTCTTCGATGTTTTACGGCTTAAATGAGACAGGGCAAGTACCTATCTCCACTCTCTGGAGAGGCGTAGAATGAGGGGAGATATCATTGAAGTGTATAAGTGGATGACGGGCATAAACAAGGGAGACATTAATAAAGTACTGAGGGTGTCGAACCAGGTAAGAACCAGGAATAATGGATTTAAGTTGGATAAATTTAGATTTAGAAAGGACATAGGTAAGTACTGGTTTTCTAACAGAGTTGTAGATGCATGGAACAGTCTTCCCAGTGGGGTGATAGAGGTTAGGACCTTGGGTAGCTTTAAGAAGAGACTGGACAAATATATGAGTGGGAGGGGCTGGGTTTGATTGGTGTCAAGGGGTACGGGAGTTATTTCTTGAGTAGCTTTAGGTAGATGTCGTTTTGATAAGGACCTGCCTCGTATGGGCCAGTAGGCCTTCTGCAGTGTTGCTACATTCTTATGTTCTTATGTAGTAAACACGTTACCATGATAACTTGAAAGGTCCAGTGGCTAACGCGACGGTCTGGAGTTTTGAGAGACTCTGACCGCGGGTTCTAGCCCCACCCGTGGTATGGTTTGTTTGCAATCGTGTCATTACGATTTCGTGAGTCGAGTTAAGGAAATAGATAAATGTATTACGTTAAAATAAGCAACAGTATTATCATGGAATTGAATACAGAAATAAACAAACCATTCAAGTAGATTTGATAATTTATAGCGATAGGAGAGTCAGGAACAAAAGTGATAGTGCTCATGTTACTCACCAGGCAAGCTCTAGTACTCACCTTATCACCAGTAAAGCTCTACTGTTCACCTTACTCACCAGGCAAGCTCCAGTGCTCACCTTACTCACCAAGCAAGCTCTAGTACTCAATCACTAGGCAAGCTCCAGTTCTCACCTTATTCACCAGGCAAGCTCCAGTACTCACCTTACTCACCAGGAAAGCTCCAGTGCTCACGTTACTCACCAGGCAACCTCCAATACTCACCAGGCAACCTCCAATACTCACTCACCAGGCATGCTCCAGTGCACACCTCACTCACAAGCAAAGCTCCAGCACTCACTTATTCACTAGGCAAGCTTCAGTACTCACCAGGCAAGATCCAGTACTAACTCGCTAGGCAAGTTTCATTACTCACTCACCAGGCAAGATCCAGTACTAACCCACCAGGCAAGCTTCATTACTCACTCACCAGGCAAGCTTCAGTACTCACCAGGCAAGATCCAGTACTAACTCACCAGGCAAGCTTCATTACTCACCAGGCAAGCTTCAGCACTCACCAGGCAAGATCAAGTATTAACCCACCAGGCAAGCTTCATTACTCACTCACCAGGTGTTACAAAAAACGCGATTCTAAAAGCTTAGAGATCTCCAGGTAATACTAGAAAGGACTGCCCTTCTAGCATCCAGCCTGTTACTGGGTTTTCGTAACAAGTAGTCAGTATCCTTGTCCAATTATCCATTAGAATTCAGTATAATTCAACAGTGCTTCAGGATTACAACTGGTAGGCTACTAACTAGAGAAATTAAAAATTTAATAAATTTATTAATCATTAAGTTGTCTAGAGGTATATTATCAAATTAAATTAAATTAAATTAATCACAGTAATCAAAATAATATCACTTCTCTCAAGTACAATATTATTGTGCTGAAAGCACATATCACATTTATAGTTCTTAAGTACCGTCTGGTACATTAACATTTAGTAAGATATTACAAATATGTACAAGTTTGTGTGTATGTGTGTAAGTGCAATTGGTGTCAATTGCTGGCTGGACAAATACTGTAAGGAAAATGCGGTGACATTCATTGACAACTGGGACCTCTTCTATGGCAGAAATGACATGTATGCCAGGGATGGGGTTCACTTATCTAGGTGTGGGGTGGGAGCACTGGCCAACGCAGTGGAGGGAGCTGTTAGGTCTTTAAACTAGGAATAGTTAGTGGTATGGGTTTCTGCGGGAAAACTGTGAAGTCTCAGGGTAGTAATATGAGTACTAGGAGAACTAGTAATAGGCAAAATGAGGTGGATATCGGAAAGCCAGTGGCACTAAATTGACAAGGACAGATAATAGGTTTAGTGGAATAACAGAAAGGAGCAGGAATGATAAAGAGAAAGGAGGGTCCTTAAGTATATATTACACAAATAGTCGCAGTGCTAGGAATAAGATGGACGAGTTGAGGATTAGTTGCTAGTGCAGGTAACATAGATGTATTTTGCCATTACTGAGACGTGGTTTAATTCAAAAGTCGGGACATGCCTGCAGAATGTCACATCAGGGGTTTTAAATTGTTCCCAAATAGATAGAAGTATCGGGAAGGGGGGTGGGGTGGCATTGTATGTCTGAAGTAACACATACAGAGTCTGTTTGGATAGAATTTTCAGAGGGGCATGAAAAATTAACTTTAGGTGTGATATACCGTCCCCCAATTTAGATAGGGACCAGGGAAGACTACTATGGGAGGAAATTGTTAGGGCCACAAGGCACGATAATGTAGTAATTCTAGGAGACTTTAACTTTAGTCATATTGATTGGAATTTCTTGACTGGGAATTTAGAATCATACGACTTCTTAGAAGTAGTTCAGGATTGTTTTTCTGAAGCAGTTTGTGACAGAACCTACAAGGGTAATAACCTGCTTGACTTAGTTCTGGCAAACAATGAATCCCTTGTTAATAATTTAGAAGTTTCAGAAGAACTGGGTGCTAGCGACCACAAATCAATTACATTTAGAATTGAATGGAAGTATGATAGTAGGGATAACTCAGTAACAGTCCCAGATTTTCGCTTAGCAGATTACGATGGGCTTAGAGAACACTTGTCATCTGTTGACTGGGGTAACGAAGAGAGCTATCAATATGACAGTTTTCTGAACACAATACATGCTGCCCCAAAGAACATTTATCCCTTATAAAGAAATTAGATCAAATAGAAATGACCCAAAATGGATGAATAATAGGCTGAAATATCTACTAGGGCATAAGAAAGGAATTTATAGGCGTATCAAAAGAGGCGAGGGTCATCTTATGAATCAGTATATTGACACTAAGAGGGACATTAAAAAGGGGATAAGAAAAGCTAAAAGGGACTATGAAATTAAAGTTGCTAGGGATTCTAAAACTAACCCAAAAAGTTTTTTCCAGGTATATAGAACAAAAGTCAGAGATAAGATAGGTCCCCTTAAAAATAACTATGGGCATCTTACTGACAAAGAGAATGAAATGTGCTCGATTTTAAATAATTATTTTCTCTCGGTTTTTACACAGGAAGACACTAATAATACTCCGGTAATTAATTTTTATAGTGGATCAGAAGAAGATAAATTATGTAACATCACAGTCACTAGTGAAATGGTTGTGAAGCAGATAGACAGACTGAAGCAAAATAAGTCACCGGGTCCTGATGAGGTTTTTTCAAGGGTTCTAAAGGAATGCAAAATGGAAGTCTGTGAACCATTAACTAATATTTTTAATTTATCTCTTCAAACAGGTGCAGTGTCTGATATGTGGAAGATGGCTAATGTAATTCCTATTTTTAAAACAGGGGACAAGTCGTTACCGTCAAATTACCGCCCAATAAGCCTGACCTCAATTGTAGGCAAATTACTAGAGTCAATTATAGCTGAGATTATAAGAAGCCATCTCGATAAGCATAGCTTGATTAATGATACTCAGCATGGATTCACAAGAGGCCGGTCTTGTCTAACTAATTTATTAACTTTCTTCAGTAAAGCTTTTGAGGCTGTTGACCACGATAAAGAATTTGATGTTATTTACTTAGATTTTAGTAAGGCATTTGATAGAGTTCCGCACCAAAGACTGTTGAAGAAAGTAGCAGCTCATGGGATTGGGGGAAGGGTGCTCTCGTGGATCGAATCATGGCTCACAGACAGGAAGCAAAGAGTGTCCATAAATGGGGTTAAATCCGAGTGGGGATCAGTAAACAAGTGGCGTTCCACAGGGATCAGTCTTGGGCCCGTTGTTGTTTATAATATATATCAATGATCTTGATGAAGGAATTACTAGTGATATGAGCAAATTCGCTGATGACACGAAGATAGGTAGGATAATTGATTCAAACGTAGATGTTAGGGAACTTCAGGAGGATTTAGACAAACTCTACTCTTGGTCAGAAAAGTGGCAGATGCAGTTCAATGTAGATAAATGCAAGGTTCTGAAGCTCGGGAGTGTCCATAACCCTAGCACTTATAAGTTAAATAATGTAGAACTTAACCATACAGATTGCGAAAAGGACTTGGGGTTATGGTAAGCAGCAACCTTAAACCAAGACAGCAATGCCTAAGCGTACGTAATAAGGCAAATAGATTACTGGGATTTATATCAAGAAGTGTAAGCAACAGAAGTCCAGAGGTCATACTGCAGCTTTATACATCATTAGTAAGGCCTCACCTAGATTATGCAGCTCAATTCTGGTCTCCATATTACAGAATGGACATAAATTCGTTAGAAAACATTCAGCGTAGGATGACTAAATTAATACATAGCATTAGAAATCTTCCTTATGAAGAAAGATTGAAGACTCTTAAGTTACATTCACTTGTTAGACGAAGAATGAGGGGAGACCTGATCGAAGTGTATAAGTGGAAGATAGGTATTAATAAAGGGGATATTAAAAGGTCTTGAGGATATCTCTCCAAGAGAGAACCCGCAGTAATGGATTTAAATTAGATAAGTTTAGATTTAGAAAGGACATAGGCAAGTATTGGTTTGGAAATAGGGTAGTTGATGAGTGGAACAGTCTACCTAGTTGGGTTATTGAGGCTAGGACTTTGGGTAGTTTCAAATTTAGGTTGGATAAGTACATGAGTGGGAGGGGTTGGATTTGAGTGGGACTTGCACATCAGAGCTTATTTCTTGGGTAGCATTGAAAATTGGGTGGGTCAAATGTTTGTTAGTGGGATGAATTGTAAAGGACCTGCCTAGTATGGGCCAACAGGCCTGCTGCAGTGTTCCTCCTTTCTTATGTTCTTATGTAGTTCGTTATGTCTCAAGACTCGACTAGACTTAAACAAGTGACTGACAGTCCTCAAATAAACTAACTTCTTGACCGACTGGCAACCAGAACAGTCTGCTTGAACAATAAAAAGAATGCTAAGCCCAATAGCAATGTAAGCAACTGCGACACAGAATCAGGAACAAGGAGATGATATAACGACACTAAGTAGGGACCATCAGCAGATCCTCCACAAGTCACAAAACTCCCATACTACTGAATCTAAGTTCAGCATAAGAAAATCCCCGACTTTGATAATACACAGATACCAGTACAAGTTAGGTCAGAAGCTACAGCTCAGGACCTGAGATGTTTCGAGTGTCTATGAGACACACAACCTCAGTACAACGTCGAAAATCACTAAGTCTATACAATGTTCTGTGAACAGAATTCTACAGAACTAACAAGAATAATGAGACAGACAATCTGTCCAACCTCCAAGAGAGTCTAGAGCAGACTGAATACTTCAGGCGAGGTGAGGACACCCCCCCCCTCGATCACGTGATAGCAACGTGGACAACTGCAGTTCAGAAGCCGGCAGTCTAACGAGCTACAAGCGATAATTACAGTAGTTTGACAATCAAGACTTGAACTGAGCACTTAATATGTTACATCCTAACAACATAAGTCAAATAACAATACATTTACGATTTAGCTATTATCGCAAATATAAGCAATATAAAATTATATGAAAAGGTAATAATTATATATATACATAATCATTGTAACCCATTCAGGGGTTGTAACACCAGGCAAGCTTCAGTACTAACCAGGCAAGCTTCAGTACTCACCAGGCAAGATCCAGTACTAACCAGGCAAGCTTCAGTACTCACTCACCAGGCAAGATCCAGTACTAACCCACCAGGCTAGCTTCATTACTCACTCACCAGGCAAGCTTCAGTACTAACCAGGCAAGCTTCAGTACTAACCAGGCAAGCTTCAGTACTCACCAGGCAAGCTTCAGTACTAACCAGGCAAGCTTCAGTACTCACCAGGCAAGCTTCAGTACTAACCAGGCAAGCTTCAGTACTCACCAGGCAAGATCCAGTACTAACCAGGCAAGCTTCAGTACTCACTCACCAGGCAAGATCCAGTACTAACCCACCAGGCAAGATCCAGTACTAACCCACCAGGCTAGCTTCATTACTCACTCACCAGGCAAGCTTCAGTACTCACCAGGCAAGATCCAGTACTAACCCACCAGGCAAGCTTCATTACTCACCAGGCAAGCTTCAGTACTCACCAGGCAAGATCCAGTACTAACTCACCAGGCAAGCTCCAGTACTAACCCACCAGGCAAGCTTCATTACTCACTCAGCAGGCAAGCTTCAGTGCTCACCAGGCAAGATCCAGTACTAACCCACCAGGCAAGCTTCATTACTCACTCACCAGGCAAGCTTCAGTACTCACCAGGCAAGATCCAGTACTAACTCACCAGGCAAGCTCCAGTACTCACTCACCAGGCAAGCTCCAGTACTCACTCACCAGGCAAGGTCCAGTACTCACTCACCAGGCAAGCTCCAGTACTAAGTCACCAGGCAAGCTCCAGTACTCACTCACCAGGAAAGCTCCAGTACTCACTCACCAGGCAAGCTCCAGTACTCACTCACCAGGAAAGCTCCAGTACTAACTCACCAGGCAAGCTCCAGTACTCACTCACCAGGCAAGCTCCAGTACTAACCAGGCAAACCCCAGTACTCAATCACCAGGCAAGCTCCAGTACTCACCAGGAAAGCTCCAGTACTATCTCACTAGGCAAGCTCCAGTACTAACTCACCAGGCAAGCTCCAGTACTAACTCACCAGGCAAGCTCCAGTACTAACTTACCAGGCAAGCTCCAGTACTAACTCACCAGGCAAGCTCCAGTACTAACTCACCAGGCAAGCTCCAGTACTAACTCACCAGGCAAGCTCCAGTACTCACTCACCAGGCAAGCTCCAGTACTCACTCACCAGACAAGCTCCAGTACTAACTCACCAGGCAAGCTCCAGTGCTATCTCACCAGGCAAGCTCCAGTACTAACCAGGCAAGCTCCTGTACTCACTCACCAGGCAAGTTCCAGTACTAACTCACCAGGCAAGCTCCAGTACTCACTCACCAGGCAAGCTCCAGTGCTAACTCACCAGGCAAGCTCCAGTACTAACCAGGCAAGCTCCAGTACTCACTCACCAGGCAAGCTCCAGTGCTAACTCACCAGGCAAGCTCCAGTACTAACCAGGCAAGCTCCAGTACTCACTCACCAGGCAAGCTCCAGTACTAACTCACCAGGCAAGCTCCAGTACTCACTCACCAGACAAGCTCCAGTACTAACCAGGCAAGCTCCAGTACTCACTCACCAGGCAAGCTCCAGTGCTAACTCACCAGGCAAGCTCCAGTACTAATCAGGCAAGCTCCAGTACTCACTCACCAGGCAAGCTCCAGTACTAACTCACCAGGCAAGCTCCAGTACTCACTCACCAGGCAAGCTCCAGTACTAACCAGGCAAGCTCCAGTACTCACTCACCAGGCAAGCTCCAGTATACTAACTCACCAGGCAAGCTCCAGTACTCACTCACCAGACAAGCTCCAGTACTAACCAGGCAAGCTCCAGTACTCACCAGGCAAGCTCCAGTACTCACCAGGCAAGCTCCAGTACTAACTCACCAGGCAAGCTCCAGTGCTAACTCACCAGACAAGCTCCAGTACTAACCAGGCAAGCTCCAGTACTCACCAGGCAAGCTCCAGTACTCTCAAGACAAGTTCCAGTACTCGCCAGGCAAGCTCCAGTAGTCACCTTATTCACTAGGCAAGTTACAAGTGTCCTCACCTGGGTCGTTAGCACCGTTGACACATGACTCTCCACGTCCATCACAGCTGGATGATTTTGGCTGTAAGTTGATGATTTATTTGTTGAATATTTATAACTTATTGATTGAAAACACTAAAGTTTCCCCTGCTGGATGACAGAAGGAAAAGAGGAGACATGGTCATAACATAAAAGATCTTGAAAGGACGTGAAGGATTAGATGGAGAAGATTTCTTGGTACCTGTAACAAGAATAACAAGAAAGAGCCATTGCAAATTGAGGGAAAATTGGAGTGGATAAGATAGAGGAAAGGTTTTTCTTCCTTAATAGATTGGTTGATCAATGGAATGCATTGAAGTGGAATAAGTATGTGAAGTAAACATTGGAACATGACTCAAGAAATCGTAATGACACGATTGCAAACAAACCATACCCCCGGCCGGGATTGAACCCGCGGTCATAGAGTCTCAAAACTCCAGCCCGTCCAGACTCTATGACCGCGGGTTCAATCCCGGCCGGGGGTATGGTTAAACATTGGAAATTTGAAAGAAAATATGTGAACAGAGAACTGAAAACGGAACACTGGGATCATAACTCTGCTCCTGCGCCTGCAAATAGGTAATTACAAATAATTATAAATGGGTAATTGCAAATATGTAATTATAAAAAGGTAATCACAAATATGCAAAGAGGACGAATGAGAGTGCGGAAATTATTGGGGAATAAGTCTGTTGAGTATACCTGGTAAAGTATATGGTAGAGTTATTATTGAAAGAATTAAGAGTAAGGCGGAGAACAGGATAGTAGATGAACAAGGAGGCTTTAGGAAGGTTGGGGGGTGTGTGGACCAGGTGTTTACAGTGAAACATATAAGTGAACAGTATTTAGATAAGGGTAAAGAGATTTTTGTGATATTTATGGATTTGGAAAAGGCGTATGACAGGGTGGATAGGGGGGCAATGTGGCAGATGTTGCAAATGTATGGAATAGGAAGTAGGTTATTGAAAGCAGTGACGAGCTTTTACGAGGATAGTGAGGCTCAAGTTAGAGTATGTAAGAGAGAGGGAGATTATTTCCCAATAAAAGTAGGCCTTAGACAAGGACGTGTGATGTCACCGTGGTTGTTTAATATGTTTATAGATGGGGTTGTAAGAGAAGTGAATGCTAGGATCTTGGAAAGAGGTGTGGAGTTAAAAGATAAAGAATCTAACACAAAGTGGGAGTTGTCATAGTTGCTTTTTGCTGATGACTCTGTGCTTTTGGGAGATTCTGAAGAGAAGTTGGAGAGGTTGGTGGATGATATAGGAAAGAGTAAGATGACGAGGATAACATAAAAATTAGGTAACGAAAGACTGGATATCAGATTGGAGGGAGAGAATATGGAGGATGTGAATGTATTCAGATATTTACGGGTAGACTTGTCAGCAGATGGATCTATGAAGGATGAGGTGAATCACAGAATTGATGAGGGGAAAAGGGTGAGTGGTGCACTTACGAGTCTGTGGAGACAAAGAACTTTGTACATGGAACAAAGAGGGGAATGTATGAGAGTAGTTATACCAACGCTCTTATATGGGTGTGAAGCATGGGTGATGAATGTTGCAGCGAGGAGAAGGCTGGAGGCAGTGGAGATGTCATGTCTGAAGGCAATGTATGGTGTGAATATAATTACCAAAACTATTATGCAGAGCGCTGAGAAGGTGTTATTAAGATGATCTGGGCATGTAGAGAGGATGGAAATATAATGACCTTGAAAGTGTATAAATCTGTAGTGGAGGGAAGGCAGGGTAGGGGTCGGCCTAGGAAAGGTTGGAGAGAGAGGGGGGGTTACAGGAGGTTTTGTGTGCTAGGGGCTTGGACTTCCAGCAAACATGGGTGACAAATGATTTTTAAGACTTGACGTGCTGTTGGAGTGTGAGCAGCGTACAATTTATGAAGGGATTCAGGGAGACCGACAGGCCGGACTTGAGTCCTGGAGATGGGAAGTACAGTGTCTGCACTCTGAAGGAGGGGTGTTAATGTTGCAGTTTAAAAACTGTAGTATAAGCGCGCCTCTGCCAAGACAGTGATGGAGTGAATGATGGTGAATGTTTTTCTTTTTGGGTCGACCCGACCTTGGTGGGAAGCGGCAGATGTGTTAATAAAAGAAATATGTAATTACAAATGGGTAATTACACACACAGCGTGTGTGTAATTACCCATTTGTAATTACCTTACGAATATAATTATGACCAACGACAGTATCTAACGGGTAAATGGTTAGCCAGATCTGAGGATCCTTATAATCCACCATTACCCACCATTACCCACCATCATCCACCATTACCCATCATCATCCACCATTACCCACCATCATCCATCATTACCCACCATCATCCACCATTACCCACCATCATCCACCATTACCCATCATCATCCACCATTACCCACCATTACCCACCATCATCCACCATTACCCATCATCATCCACCATTACCCACCATCATCCACCATTACCCACCATCATCCACCATTACCCACCATCATCCACCATTACCCACCATCACCCACCATTACCCACCATCATCCATCATTACCCACCATCATCCACCATTACCCACCATCATCCACCATTACCCCATCATCCACCATTACCCACCATCATCCACCATTACCCACCATCATCCACCACTACCCACCATCATCCACCATTACCCACCATCATCCACCATTACCCACCATCACCCACCATTACCCACCATCATCCATCATTACCCACCATCACCCACCATTACCCACCATCATCCACCATTACCACCATCATCCACCATTACCCACCATCATCCACCATTACCCACCATCACCCACCATTACCCACCATCATCCACCATTACCACACCATCATCCACCATTACCCACCATCATCCACCATTACCCACCATCATCCACCATTACCCACCATCATCCACCATTACCCACCATCATCCACCATTACCCACCATCATCCACCATTACCCACCCATCACCCATCATTACCCACCATCATCCACCATTACCCACCATCATCCACCATTACCCACCATCACCCACCATTACCCACCATCATCCACCATTACCCACCATCATCCACCATTACCCACCATCATCCACCATTACCCACCATCATCCACCATTACCCACCATCATCCACCATTACCCACCATCATCCACCATTACCCATCATCATCCACCATACCCACCATTACCCACCATCATCCACCATTACCCACCATCATCCACCATTACCCACCATCATCCACCATTACCCACCATCACCCACCATTACCCACCATCATCCACCATTACCCACCATCATCCACCATTACCACCATCATCCACCATTACCCACCATCATCCACCATTACCCACCATCATCCACCATTACCCACCATCATCCACCATTACCCACCATCATCCACCATTACCCATCATTACTCACCTCTGGTTCCCTGAATCACAGGTGACGTAAGCTAAACATTGCTATCCGATTACTACTGTTTTCACATACAAACTTTAAATGGATTTATTTTCTTGTTATATTTTATTGATAGTAATAAGAAAATTAGCCTAGAAATAAAATAAAATCAACAGATATTTGTTAAGACTGAAGGATAATGGAGAGAGATATACACTAGTGTTAAATTATATAAAGCGAGATGTGTATGACGCAGTGTTTCCCTGGAGAGAGTTCCGGGGGTCAACGCCCCCGCGCCCCGGTCTGTGTATATACTGTCTTGGTATATCTACACTTAGAGTTTACTTTAATCACTATTCTAGAGATTAAAGTAATCTTGACTGCTGATGAACAGGTTACATGCAGCCTTAATGACCTGTCTTGCACTCGATAGTTTGTCAACATTATTCACCAATCATCGTACCAGTCAGTAGCTGCCAAGAAGAGTTACACTTGTCGGTGCTGCTACTGACAGTGACCCTCGCACTGCCACAGTGATCCTAACAGTGAAGACT
The DNA here is from genome assembly GCF_026875155.1 of Cherax quadricarinatus. Classification (NCBI taxonomy): domain Eukaryota; kingdom Metazoa; phylum Arthropoda; class Malacostraca; order Decapoda; family Parastacidae; genus Cherax; species Cherax quadricarinatus. The sequence goes on from NC_069457.1 coordinate 15,571,507, forward strand.
CCCTCTTATGTTTAAATGTTCGTGTAGTTTACATACGTCATTGTGTTGGTTTGCGTGTGTAGCCCATACGTCATTGTGTTGGTTTGCGTGTGTAGCCCATACGTCATTGTGTTGGTTTGCGTGTGTAGCCCTTGACAACAACTGTAGTTTGTGTGTGTGGTGAGGAACGCAGAAATATTACCTAGAGCTGGAGCTCGACACAGGTTTCATGAAGTTTCAAGTGTTTCAGACACTCGCACTGACCAGAAAACTAAAAGATGGACTGAAAAATAAATGAATTTATTGGAAGTTAAGTGTTACTTCAGCGAGATCATCGTTACGGTAAGTAGTCACTTTCTCCCTGCCACTTACTTGGGGTTGTATCACCCCTACGGTCCAGCGCTTCCAGATTATAATGATAATGTATGTATCGGTGAGTGTTGGTTTGTTGTTAGTTTCCTTGTTGGTTTGTTGTTAGTTTCCTTGTGTTGGTTTGTTGCTAGTTTCCTTGTTTTGGTTTGTTGTTAGTTTCCTTGTTTTGGTTTGTTGCTAGTTTCCTTGTGTTGGTTTGTTGTTAGTTTCCTTGTTTTGGTTTGTTGCTAGTTTCCTTGTGTTGGTTTGTTTGTTAGTTTCCTTGTTTTTGGTTTGTTGCTAGTTTCCTTGTGTTGGTTTGTTGTTAGTTTCCTTGTGTTGGTTTGTTGTTAGTTTCCTTTGTGTTGGTTTGTTGTTAGTTTCCTTGTTTTGGTTTGTTGTTAGTTTCCTTGTTTTGGTTTGTTGTTAGTTTCCTTGTGTTGGTTTGTTGTTAGTTTCCTTGTGTTGGTTTGTTGTTAGTTTCCTTGTGTTGGTTTGTTGTTAGTTTCCTTGTGTTGGTTTGTTGCTAGTTTCCTTGTGTTTGTTGCTAGTTTCCTTGTGTTTGTTGCTAGTTTCCTTGTGTTTGTTGCTAGTTTCCTTGTGTTTGTTGCTAGTTTCCTTACTTTTTCTTAGATCTCAGAGCTTATCAAAGACAGTGAAATAATATTCGGTTTAGCTGCTGTTTTTTTCTAAATTTTGTAATTTATTTAATATTATGTGGGGTATGTATCTCTCTCTCTATCTTTCTGTTTCTTTCTATCTTTCTTTGTCTCTTATTCTTTCTCTTTTTCTCTGTTTCTTTCTCTTTCTTTTTGTTTCTTTCTCTATTTCTTTCTATTTCTCTCTATTTCTCTTTCTCAGTTTCTTCCTATTTCTTTCTCTTCCTATTTCTTTCTCTTTCTCTATTTTTCTTTACACAGGGTTTTAGCAAGGTTAGGTTTAGAATTCCTAACTTTATTTACAAGATAAGAGCTGTTACCTACATCCTTTTTATTGTTATGAAACATACAAGTAGGGAACAGGATGAAGTTGGAGTCATCTGTGGGCCAACAATTTCATTTGATTACCTGACTTTATTCCTCCGATATTATGCTGTATGAACATGTTCCATACTCGAGTCATCCTGGGAGTAAATGATCTCAGATGAAGTGATGTTCTGGCGAAGGATACAGTCAGGGTTAAGTTGTCATTTACTCAGTTATCGCTGTCGTCTGAGTTTAGCCAAGTGTGGTACTTTGACAGTGTTGGCCTTGTACATAACAGTAAGACCGCGCACATCCCTCCTGTGTAGAAGATTCTGCTGAAATGACAGATCTATACAGGTTGGGTCCAGGCGAGAGATGAGACGTCTTGCTCTGTTCTCTACTCTGTCAAGCAGTCGCAGATGAGATGGGGGGGGGGAGGAGGGCAGGCAATCCAAATAAGTGGGCATATTCAAGGTGTGAGCGTACTTGTGCCTCGTACAGAATCTTGCAGGCTCTACTGTCAAGCAGATGTGACATACGTCGAAGTGCTGTGAGCTTCCTTGCCGCCTTGTTTGCAAGATTTGCATTGTGGTTCTTCATGGTCAGTTTGGAGTCAATTTTCACCTTCTGCGTGTGCATAGAATTCTTGGATGAGATAAAGAAGGTCATTGAAATAGGCATTACATAAAAATGGCCCAAGCACGCTTCCCTGTGGAGCACTTACCCAAGTAGGATGTCTTGGTGTGACTGTCCCATTGAGAACTACTCTTAGAGATCTACCTTGAAGATAATAATTATGAACACAGAGTGTAGAGCCTGCAATTCACAGCTTTTGAAGTTTTGTCAAGAGGCCTTTGTGCCTCTGTTCTGTTCTTTTTTGTGAACAGGGACTACATTTGCCTCTTTCCAGAGAGACCATTTTCACTGTGCTAGGCACTGTTGAAAGATGCGAGTTAGAGGTGCTGCTAGCTGGTTTGCACATCCCTCGAGGGAGGCTCCTTGACGCTGTTGATGGGCCCTTGATCTGGGAATTGGATATGTGCTCCGGTTCCCTTAAATGAGCCTGAAGACCTTCCATCCCCCCCCCACATGCACTGAATAGTCCTATGGGTTTAGCGCTCCCCATGGTTACAATTATAATGGTCTGCACATCTAATGAGCAATCTTGGGCTCAACTTGTCTGGGCCACAGCCTTTTCCTAGTCCAGCGATTTAAGAAGAAAACGCACCTCCTGAATTGTCACCACTGACAACTGACGACACAGTTCTTGCAGCTAGCCAAGGACGGTCCCTTGCTGGATTAGGAACTTACATCTTGTAATAAAGTTGGTAGAATTACCGACAATATGTAAAGTAAGAGGACACAAGTGCAACTAATGTGACATTTATTGTGGCAACGTTTCGCTCTCCAGGAGCTTTATCAAGCCAACGTTTCCTGGAGAGCGAAACGTTGCCACAATAAATGTCACATTAGTTGCACTTGTGTCCTTTAACTTACATCTTGGCAGCAAAGTATTCGGCCAGGAGGTCAGCTTTCCTCTGACTGCTGGCACAGGTGGTCCCATCCTGCCGATTCAGAGATGGAATAAGTACAGGCAGATAACCTTGTCTGTCTTTGACCAGGGACCACCTGGTTTTGGAGCCCACTCTATAGACCTGATGCCAGCTTTCTTTTTGTGTCCACCTCCCATTTAGAGATAGCCCACTTTTGGACTTCACCCATATGCCTACAGGCTTGCCTGTGCAGGTTCCTGTTATAGGTAGTGGAAGGTCTCTCATACCTTCACCAAACCTTGTACTTAGCAGTAACAGCCTCTCTACAACGAAAGACGAACCAAGGCTGATCTGTAGGATTCGTCACATACTGCCCGTGACGGATTTGTCCATGTTATAGATTAAGGATGTGCCCAGTGAAGGCTTTCACTTCGTTGTCAACATCACTTTGGAGAAAAGCATTCGAATCGAGCTCAGAGCAAAGTGCTGGCCAGTGTATTCTCTCCCATAGCCAGGTTGTGCGTGTGGACTCCTCACCTCGGTCTGTTGGGATCTTCACTGTCGTAAAAACAGCCTTGTTTTACCTGGAGAGGGTTTCAGGGGTCAACGCCCCCGCGGCCCGGTCTGAGACCAGGCCTCATGGTGGATCAGGGTCTGATCAACCAGGCTGTAACTGCTTGTGGTCAGACGATCCAATATAGCTGAGAGGTTGATAAGGAGCCAGAGATGTGAGTAGGGAAATCCACAAAGTTTCTCATGGCAAACATTGCAAGATCATCATCAAAGTCCCTCTGTATAAGATGTTAGTTGAGGTCACCAACAATTATATGCTGACATTTTTGTTGGAGCAGAAGGGAGTTCACTCTCTCTCTTTCTCTCTCTCTCTCTCTCTCTCTCTCTCTCTCTCTCTCTCTCTCTCTCTCTCTCTCTCTCTCTCTCTCTCTCTCTCTCTCTCTCTCTCTTTTACACAGGGTTTGACAAAGTTAAGGATCCCTAGTTTATTGACAAGCTATTTACAGGTTAAGGATTCCTAACTTTATTGACAAGCTAAGAGCTGTTACCTACATCAGCTCATTTGAAAGCATTTTTATTGTTATGAGACATACAAGTAGGGAACAGGATGAAGTTGGAGCCATCTGTGGGCCAGCTGTGGGCCAGCTGTGGGCCAGCATTTTTATTTGATCAACTGACTTTATCTCGTTGACATCATTATGCTGTACGAATGTGTTCCATACTCGAGTCATCCTGGGTATGTATGATCTCAGATGAAGTGATGTTCTGGAGAACGGTACAACCAGAGTGAAGTTGCTGCTTTCTGCCCGTCTTGTGGCATAAAAGCTTGTTTCTCTCTCTCTCTCTCATTCTCTCTCTCTCTCTCTCTCTCTCTCTCTCTCTCTCTCTCTCTCTCTCTCTCTCTCATTCTCTCTCTCTCTCTCTCTCTCATTCTCTCATTTCTCTCTCTCATTCTCTCTCTCATTCTCTCTCTCTTCTCTCTCTCATTCTCTCTCTCATTCTCTCTCTCATTCTCTCTCTCTCTCTCCTTTCCTCACTCAAATTTAGGAGTGGCATGTTAGAATATATTAATTCCTCACATATTCTATTAATTATATACGAATCTAACTGACATAACCTTCAACTAATATATTAAAATCGGTACTATTTTTCATGAATCTTGATTCAGTTATATTTCTCTAAACCAGTGATTCTTACCCAGGGGTAAATTTATCCCTTGGGGGTAAAAAAATACGTGGCAAGGGGGTAAATATTTTTGTGGTATTTTTGTGCAAAAATGACAAATTAATTTTTTCTGACTGTTTTTTTTTTGTCCCTTTATGACGGCGATAATTTTTTTGTATGGAAGAGGGAAAATGGAGAAATACATCAAGCTGAGGGAGGTTAATGATGGAGGAAACGTTGAGAATCTAAACCAAGGACTTGTTTGATGCAACTTTTTCGGCAATTTGAAAAACAATTGGGTGGTTAAAATCTCTCGCATAAATAGAGCATTAGACGACTGTCCGGTTCTAATGTTATATGTATGGTAATGTGATATTACTTCAAGACCTTTTCCAGCTTGACAGTAATAAATTTTAATGCATTTCCGGGAAGGTTAGCACCCTGTGGGGTGAGAGTAGGTCTCAATCGTCCCTTAATTTTATACATTGTCGTATTCGAGGAATTCCGGGAAGGTTAGCACCCTGTGGGGTGAGAGTAGGTCTCAATCGTCCCTTAATTTTATACATTGTCGTATTCGAGGAATTCCGGGAAGGTTAGCACCCTGTGGGGTGAGAGTAGGTCTCAGTCGTCCCTTAATTTCTCTGGATCCTTTTCAAGGAGTATAATGTAATATATTGCTAATAGGAAGCCCATTCAGTTACAGCTGCATAAGGTACAAGCACACAAGGTAAGACACATAGGCAACAGTTAGACAACTTTATTCCGAAACGTTTCGCCTACACAGTAGGTTTCTTCAGTCGAATACAGAAAGTAGGCAGGAACAGTAGAGATGTGAAGACGATGTAATCAGTCCATCACCCTTGTAGTCGTAGAATTTGAGGTTGTCAGTCCCTCGGCCCTTCTCCAGGCCGAGGGACTGATAACCTCAAATTCTACGACTACGATGGACTGATTACATCGTCTTCACATCTCTACTGTTCCTGCCTACTTTCTGTATTCGACTGAAGAAACCTACTGTGTAGGCGAAACGTTTCGGAATAAAGTTGTCTAACTGTTGCATATGTGTCTTACCTAACAACCTGTCGGTATTGTATACCATTTTGATGTTCAACAAGCACACAAGTTTAGGTGATTGCAGCTTAGGAGTTGGACTGATACTGATAGTCGGTGCCGTATCAGCAGGGCTGTGGTTCGTTCGTTGCACTACGTGCGGACAGCAGTAGCATCCTTGTTGATCAGGCCCTGATCCACCGGGAGGCCCGGTCGTGGACGGGACCCCGGGGACGTTGATCCCCGAAATACCCTCCAGGTATACTCCAGGCTCCAGGTTACATCTCTAAAGGACTAGGCAGGGGGATCGGTTATGTACTACAACCGAGTCCTAGTGATGGAAAACGCTCAAATGTTCCTAACATTCTCGAAATAACCAAGCGCAGGTCACTACAATTATAACAGCTCATATATGAGTCTCCCAGTGGAACTAAGTTACTTTGACTTAGCAGCACATATGTATATTACCTATGTATGATAATATATGTAACTGTATTTGTGTACCTATACTTGAATAAACTTACTAACCTAGGAATGTCAGGGAGAGAGGCTTGTCACCACGGAGGTCGTAATAATGGAAAACACTCGGAGTTGCCTACCAGGCCCGTGGCCTGGTAGGCAACTCTACCCTTTCGTGAGAAGTCACGAAATTGCTTGAAATTTCCAAATTTTTTCAGTGTGGTACTTCTGCGCGCGCGCGCATACACGCTACACACACACACACACACACAACACACACACACACACACACACACACACACACACACACACACACACACATATATATTAGTTTTTCTTCTCATTTTTAGTAAATGTGTACAGAAGGGGCTACTAGCCCCTTGCTCCCGGCATTTTAGTCGCCTCATACAACACGTATGACTTACGGAGGAAGAATTCCACTTCCCCATGGAGATAAGAGGAAATAAACAAGAACAAGAACTAGAAAGAAAATAGAAAACTCAGAGGGGTGTGTGTATATATATATATATATATTATATATATATATATATATATATATATATATATATATATATATATATATATATATATATATATATATGCTTGTATATGCATGTGTAGTGTGACCTAACTGTAAGTAGAGGTAGAAAGGCTTACCTGAAATCGTGTATGTTTGAGACAAAAAAGACACCAACATTCTATATATAAATATATAATTTATTTATTGGGATATAGAATCTCCAGTATAGGTGTTCTCATGCCTCATTGCTAAGGAATTCATCACCTCAACTTAAACTCACCGCTTTATGTTGTCTGGTGTCATAAGTCGCCTTTATTCAACTGAAGAAGTTTGTTCATCAACTAATCCGAACCATATATAATAAAAACACCGTTTATTTGTTCCAAAGAAGCTTGTTCATCAACTATTCCGAACCATATATAATAAAAACACCGTTTATTTGTTCCCAAGTGAGAAGACGCTTTAAAAATTAAAATTTACTTACAAATCATGAAGCGTTCTGTCCCTCGTTAGCTCATAATAAGTAAAAATACTGCAGGAGGCCAACTGACGTCTCTAGTAGACCATCTCATCAGTTTCCGTTCCATTTTAAACCCAATGAAAAAACTATGCTTATTCAACTTCAAACTGTAGCTAGATAACAGCACACAAATCCGTTGTAAATTAACACTGTCACGTCTACAATAGGAGTAGCAATAGATATTAAAAAGTGAAAAAGGTATTCAGAAAGAGAGACGCCATTTTTGTGTTTCTCTAATAGGAAGCAGCACTATTGTGTGTGTTTATACTGGGAAGTAGACAACATGGCTGCCGTCTGATTGCCGGAAGTAATTCGTTTGTTAGTATTTGAAGCAGGAAACCAAGCTAATATTGTTGTAACGGTTAATTCTAATGTAATAATAATATCTTTATTTACTGCCAGTACATGTACAAGGTGATACAGTACATGTACAAGGTATACAAGTACATGTACAAGGTATACAAGTACATGTACAAGGTATACAAGTACATGTACAAGGTATACAAGTACATGTACAAGGTATACAAGTACATGTACAAGGTATACCAGTACATGTACAAGGTATACCAGTACATGTACAAGGTATACAAGTACATGTACAAGGTATACATCGTACAAGGTATACAAGTACATGTACAAGGTATACCAGTACATGCACAAGGTATACAAGTACATGTAGGTATACAAGTCATGTACATAGGTATACAAGTGCATGTAAAGGTATACAGTACATGTGACAAGGTATTCAAGTACATGTACAAGGTAACAAGTCATGTCACAGGTATACAAGTACATGTACAAGGTATACAAGTGATGTAAGGTATCAAGCATGTCAGTATACAAGTACATGTACAGGATACACCCGTACTGCACAAGTATACAAGTACATGTACCAGGTATACAAGTACATGTACAAGGTATACAAGTACATGTACAAGGTTACAAATACATGTACCAAGGTATACAAGTGCATGTACACAGTATAACAAGTGCATGTACAAGGTATAACAAGTAATGTACAAGGTATACAAGTACAACCAGGTATACAAGTCATGTACAGTACCAAGGCATGTGACCCAAGGCAGTCACAAGACTACAAGGTATGCCACCAGTACACTACAGTACAAGGTTACCCCAAACCAGTCAACTACACAATACATGTACCAAGGTATACTGTGGTGAACATGGTAAACGAAGTAAGAACGTACAATTTCAGCATGTCTGTAAAGGTAATACGACCATGTAAAGGATACAAGTAATGTAAGGTGTTATATGGGATAGGTAACAATGGCTAATTACAGTGCAAATGTATCCACATGGTGAAGCAATGTACAAGGTATTTAAGTGAGCAAGGTACAAGTTAGTATGTACAAGGACATTGTTGTACAAGTATAGAAGGAGTAAAGTATTAAGTGTAAGGTACATGTTATAAAGTAAGGGACAGGTATTATCAGTAATAGTGGGACATGTAGTTAAAGTATGTACAAGGTACTAGTCATGTACAAGGTATACAGTCATGTACAAGGTGTATACAAGTACATGTACAAGGTATACAAGTGCATGTACAAGGTATACAAGTACATGTACAAGGTTACAGGACCATAGCTACATCAGTGACTACTACTATATAGAAAGCCGCTTGTTATGCTGAGCATTTCTCGCAAATTAGGTCAGTTTTGTCCCAGGATGTGACCCACACCAGTCCACTAACACCCAGGATGTGACCCACACCAGTCCACTAACACCCAGGATGTGACCCACACCAGTCCACTAACACCCAGGTACCCATTTTACTGATGAGTGAACATGGACAACCGGTGTAAGGAAACACGTCCAATGTTTCAGCCGTTGTCGGGAATCGAACCCGGATCCAGTGTTAGGAACACAATTGTTGGTGTTTATATCGGGATGTGACGACAATGCTGCTATTTGAGGTTGAAAGTGATTCCACTATGGTGGGAAGCGACGCTATTGTTAGTGTATATAGTGGGAAGCGACGCTATTGTTAGTGTATATAGTGGGAAGCGACGCTATTGTTAGTGTATATAGTGGGAAGCGACGCTATTGTTAGTGTATATAGTGGGAAGCAACGCTATTGTTAGTGTATATAGGGGAAGCGACGCTATGTTAGTGTTTTATAGTGGGAAGCGACGCTATTGTTAGTGTATATAGTGGGAAGCAACGCTATTGTTAGTGTATATAGTGGGAAGTAACGTTCGTATTTATACCGTGAGATGGCGTCAGTGCCGATGTTTACAGTGGGAAGCAACGCTAGTGTTTACAGTGGGAAGCAACGCTAGTGTTTACAGTGGGAAGCAAGCTGTGTTTACATGGGAATGGCCGGCAAACATCTGTGTCTTTATTACGGGAAGCGACGTGACTTCGACGTCGGGAAGTGAACTGTACAGGAAGTCAGTGAACGTGACTTCAGCCCCCTAAAACCCATCACCGCAAAAACCCAGGCTCCTATAACCATCCCGCAACACCCAGGCTCCTATTCCTACACGCAACACCCAGGCTCTCCATATCCTCCCCGCAAACACCACGGACTCCCTTAAATAAACCCTCCGCAACACCCAGGCTCCTATATACCTCCCCGCAACACCAGGCTCCCTATATCCTCCCGCAACACCCAGGCTCCTATATGACCTCCCCGCAAACACCAGGCTCCTATAACCTCCCCGCAACACCCAGGCTCTCTATAACCTCCCCGCAACACCCAGGCTCTCTATAACCTCCCCGCAACACCCAGGCTCTCTATAACCTCCCCGCAACACCCAGGCTCTCTATAACCTCCCGCAACACCCAGGCTCTCTATAACACTCCCCGAACACCAGGTTCTATAACTCCCGCAACACCAGGCTCTCTATAACCTCCGCAACACCCAGGCTCTCTATAACCTCCCGCAACACCCATGGCTCTCTATAACCTCCCGCAACACCATGGTCACTATAACCTGCACGCAACACCAGGCTCTCTCTATACCTCCCCGCAACACCCAGTTCTATATACCTCCGAACACACCAGGCTCCTATATCCTCCCCGCAACACCAGGTCTCTCTAACCTCCCCGCATCACCAGGCCTCCTATTACCTCCCGCAACACCAGGCTCTCTATAACCTCTGACAACACCCAGGCTCTCTATAACCTCCCGCAACACCCGGTCACTATAACTCCGCAACACCCAGGTCCTATAACCTCCGCAACACCCAGGCTCACCTATAACCTCCGCAACACCCAGGCTCCTAAACTACCCGCAACACCCAGCTCATATAACCTCCCCGCAACACCCAGGCTCCCTATAACCTCCCCGCAACACCCAGGCTCCCTATAACCTCCCCGCAACACCCAGGCTCCCTATAACCTCCCCGCAACACCCAGGCTCCTCTATAACCTCCCCGCAACACCCAGGCTCCCTATAACCTCCCCGCAACACCCAGGCTCCCTATAACCTCCCCGAAACACCCAGGTCCTATAACCTCCCCGCAACACCAGGCTCTCTTAACCTCCCGCAACACCAGGCTCTCTATACCTCCGCAACACCAGCTCTCTATAACCTCCCCGCAACACCAGGCTCTCTATAACCTCCCCGAACACCCAGGCTCTCTATAACCTCCCGCAACACCCAGGCTCTCTATAACTCCCGCAACACCAGGCTCTCTATAACCTTCCGCAACACCAGGCTCTCTATAACCTCCGCAACACCCAGGCTCCTAATAACATCCTACCGGACACCCAGGCACCTTATACCTCACCCGCAACACCCAGGCTCCCTATAACCTCCCGCAACACCCAGGCTAATTATAATTTCCCGTTCACCTCAGGCTCCCTATACCTCCCCGCAACACCAGGCTCCCTATAACCTCCCGTTACACCCAGGCCTCCCTATAACCTCCCGCAACACCCAGGCTCCCTATAAACCTCCCGCAACACCCAGGCTACCTATAATTCCCCGCTACACCCAGGCTCCTATCCCCACCATCCACCCGCAACACCCAGGCTCCCTATAACCTCCCCGTACACCCAGGCTCCTATAACCTCCCGCAACACCCAGGCTCCCTATAACCTCCCCGTACACCAGGCTCCCTATAAGCTCCCCGTAACACCAGGTTCCCTATAACCTCCCCGCAACACCCAGGCTCCCTATAACCTCCCCGCAACACCCAGGCTCCCTATAACCTCCCCGCAACACCCAGGCTCCCTATAACCTCCTGCTACACCCAGGTCCTATAACCCCCCGCTACATCCAGGCTCCCATAAACCTCCCAGCTAACACCAGGCTCTCTAATAACTTCCCCAGTCTACACCCAGGCTCCCTATAACCTCCCAGCTAACACCAGGCTCCCATAACCTTCCAGCAACACCGCAGGCTCTCCTATAACCTTCCAGCAACACCAGGCTCCCTATAACCTCCCAGCTACACTCAGGCTCCTCTATAACCTCCCGCACACCCAGGCTCCTATAACCTCCCGCACACCCAGGCTCTCCTATAACCTCCCCGTCAACACCCAGGCTCTTATAACCTCCCAGCACACCAGGCTCCCTATAACCTCCTCGCTACACCAGGCTCTATAACCTCCCAGCTAACACCAGGCTCCCTATACCCCCGCATAGACCCAGGCTCCATATAAACCTCCCAGCTAGACCCAGGCTCCCTATAACCTCCCCAGCAAGCACCAGGCTCCTATAACCTCCCAGCTAGACCCAGGTCCCTATAACATCCCCGTTCACACCCAGGCTCCCTATAACCTCCGGTAACACCTAGGTCCCTATAACCTCCCGTTACACCCAGATTCCCTATAACCTCCCCGTTACACCCCCAGGCTAACTATAACCTCCAAGCTACACCCGGGCTAACTATAAACGTCCCAGCTACACCCGGGCTAACTATAACGTCCCAGCTACACCGGGCTAACTATAACGTCCGAGCTACACCCGGCTAACTATAACGTCCCAGCTACAACCCGGGCTAACTATAACGTCCCAGCTACACCCGGGCTAACTATAACGTCCCAGCTACACCAGGATCTAACTATAACGTCCCAGCTACACCCAGGCTAACTATAACGTCCCAGCTACACCCGGGCTAACTATAACGTCCGAGCTACACCCGGGCTAACTATAACGTCCCAGCTACACCCAGGCTAACTATAACGTCCCAGCTACACCCAGGCTAACTTAAACGTCCCAGCTACACCACGGGCTAACTATACGTCCCACTACACCCGGGCTAACTATAACGTCCCAGCTACACCCGGGCTAACTATAACGTCCCAGCTACACCCGGGCTAACTATAACGTCCAGCTACACCCGGGCTAACTATAACGTCCCAGCTACACCCGGCTAACTATAACGTCCCAGCTACACCCGGCTAACTATAACGTCCCAGCTACACCCGGCTAACTATAACGTCCCAGCTACACCCGGGCTAACTATAACGTCCCAGCTACACCCGGGCTAACTATAACGTCCCAGCTACACCCGGGCTAACTATAACGTCCCAGCTACACCCGGGCTAACTATAACGTCCCAGCTACACCCGGGCTAACTATAACGTCCCAGCTACACCCGGGCTAACTATAAAGTCCAGCTAACCCAGGCAACTATACGTCCAGCTACACCCGGGTCTAACTATACGTCCAGCTACACCCGGGCTCCCTATAACGTCCCAGCTACACCCAGGCTACTATAACGTCCCAGCTACACCTGGCTACTATAACGTCCGCTACACCCGGGCTAACTATAACGTCCCAGCTACACCCGGGCTAACTATAACGTCCCAGCTACACCCGGGCTAACTATAACGTCCCAGCTACACCCGGGCTAACTATAACGTCCCAGCTACACCCGGGCTAACTATAACGTCCCAGCTACACCCGGGCTAACTATAACGTCCCAGCTACACCCGGGCTAACTATAACGTCCAGCTACACCCGGGCTAACTATAAACGTCCCAGCTACACCCGGGCTAACTATAACGTCCCAGCTACACCCGGGCTAACTATAACGTCCCAGCTACACCCGGGCTAACTATAACGTCCCAGCTACACCCGGGCTAACTATAACGTCCCAGCTACACCCGCGCTAACTATAACGTCCCAGCTACACCCGGGCTAACTATAACGTCCCAGCTACACCCAGGCTAACTATAACGTCCCAGCTACACCCGGGCTAACTATAACGTCCCAGCTACACCCAGGCTAACTATAACGTCCCAGCTACACCCGGCTAACTATAACGTCCCAGCTACACCCGGGCTAACTATAACGTCCCAGCTACACCCGGGCTAACTATAAACGTCCCAGCTACACCGGCTAACTATAACGTCCCAGCTACACCCGGCTAACTATAACGTCCCAGCTACACCCGGGCTAACTATAACGTCCCAGCTACACCCGGGCTAACTATAACGTCCCAGCTACACCCGGGCTAACTATAACGTCCCAGCTACACCCGGGCTAACTATAACGTCCCAGCTACACCCGGGCTAACTATAACGTCCCAGCTACACCCGGCTAACTATAACGTCCCAGCTACACCGGCTAACTATAACGTCCCAGCTACACCGCGCTAACTATAACGTCCCAGCTACACCCAGGCTAACTATAGCGTTCCAGCTAACAACCTCTGGCTAACTATCATGTATCGTACCAGCTTACTCCGCGACGTTAACTATTAGGTCCCAGCTACACCGCGGTAACATATAGCGGTTTTCTTTATCAGTGCTCCTTAATTACTTACAAAAAATCGCTGTTTTTTTAGTCATGTTTCGCAGAAGTTAAATAATACAGCTTTGTTCTTTATCCATTGTCTTTCTGCTGATATTTCTACATCCCTCTTTTACTTGCAGAGTTTATAATGACTGGCTGAGGTTGTATCATTTCCCAGTCTGTATTTCTTATGCTTACAACACTTCTCTGTCTTCACCGGTATCACTTCAAGAGCGCTCCTTGTGGGTTGTTTATCAGGGTGAGATAAGATGTAGGCCACTAGTAGAGGTAAGAATGTAGTCGTTGGGAGGTCAGGTCTCTCTCAAATCCAGCCATTCTCACTAGTAGAGGTAAGAATGTAGTCGTTGGGAGGTTTGGTCCCTCTCAAATCCAGCCATTCTCACTAGTAGAGGTAATTGAATTTTAGTCGTTGGGAGTTTGCGTCCGCTCTTAAATCCAGTCATTCTCCATATGTTAGAGGTACTAGATAAGGTGTCGTTGGGGAGGTCAGGTTCTCTCTCAAATCCAGCCATTCTTTCTAGTAGAGTAAGAATGTAGTGTTGGGAGGTCAGTCTCTCGAAATCAGATACCAATTCTCATATGCTTAAGTAAGAATGTATCGTTGGAGTTTGGTCCCTCTCAAAATCCAGCCATTCTCACTAGTAGAGGTAAGAATGTAGTCGTTGGAGGTTTGTGCCTCTCAAATCCAGCCATTCTCAACAAGTAAGAGGTAGAATGTATTCGTTTGGGAGGTAAGGTCTCCCCTCAAATCCGGCCATTTTCACTAGTAGAGGTAAGAATGTAGTCGTTGGGAGGTCAGGTCTCTCTCAAATCCGGCCATTTTCACTAGTAGAGGTAAGAATGTAGTCGTTGGGAGGTCAGGTCCCTCTCAAATCCCGCTATTCTCACTAGTAGAAGTTGTCCATGTTGATTTCAGGTTTGTACCTAGTAGTGGTCTACATCTCGCCTCCTGGCGTTATGTAAGGTTCCATCCTGTCACTTCAACTCCATATTGTTTCAGATTATAGAACAATACTCTTCTCCAGACTAAGGGACTGACCACCTCAAAACTTAAAGGGTGATGGACTGATTACGTCGTCTTCAAGTATCTTCTGCTTCAATTAACTTTCTGTACTCGACTGAAGAAGCCTACTGTGTAGGCGAAACGTTTCGAAATAAAGATACCTAACTGTTGCATATGTGTCTTACCTAACAAACTGATTCTGGTATTCGTGAAGCCTCTCTGTGACTTCGTAATGGCGCCGAGCTAGCTATTCTTAAGACCTCGACTGCTCCACAAAAGTATAAGGTGCTCAATTAGCGTAATAGATCTTACAGGATTTTCAACAGAGTTCAATACTCATTTCATTGTTCATAAATTTGCTCGGGCTCGGGCAAGGTGTACCATCCAACAGGCCAAACGCGACTCCTGGCGAGATTTTCCACTTTCAAAAAGGATACACCTATTTGCTATGTCTGGTCCGCTATACGTTGCATAGCCAAGACACTTGCCAGACATCCCATCTCCTTCACCGTTAACAATACAGTTCTAGACATCCCGGTGGACACAGCCAATACCATCGTCAGAAATTTTGCATTTAATAATGGCTCGGCCAATTACAATCCTACTTTTTTATACCACAGGTTGAGACAGAGCTTGACTGTGACATAGATGATACCATCACCAATATGAACTAAGCCTTGCCGTAAAATCCTGTGAAGATATAAGTCCAGGTCCTGCTGGGGCGACGTATGTGATGCTACAGACTATGCTGTCAGTCTAGTGTGATTAAGTTGCTTATAATGTATTTGGACGTCTGGAACATTTCCAAACTCGAGTCCGTTTGCGTATGTTCCAATGTCTATAAATCCTGAGGAATAACGGATCCTTTCCTTTAGAAACCGCTCTGTTGCTTTGAGTAGCTTCCTGTGCAGAGTCATGGAAAGTATGATCAACAAAAGACTCATTTGAGTCAAGAAACTTGTTAAATGATCGCTAGAGTACTTTCCACTCTTGCAACACAGGATTGCGGCCTTCAGCCGCAGTTATTTTGTTATTGCTACTTTTCTAGATGTTGACAAAACTTTATACATGACGCGGGGACGGGGAATGTTGGCCAAGCTTTAAACTTTTGGTTTGAGAGGTCATTTGCCCAGGTTCATTGAGAATTTCTTTACGGACAGAGCTTTCTCCGTTCTTCTTCGTTCACACAGAATAATTTCGGACAGATATTTCGAACGGGATACCATAGGGCTGTGTGCTCAGCCCATCATTGTTTTCAGTCTTGATCAATGATATTCTGTCTCCAGCTTTCGTCCCCTGAAACCTTAACTACTCACTGTATGTTGATGACTGTGTGGTGTAGCATTCATCCCCCAATGTACAATTTTCGGCTGGATGGGTTCGACTTGCCCTTGACTCTATCCTACGTTGGGCGATGCTGTGGGATTTTAAGTTTTCCGCCGTTAAAAGTGTTGCAGCTGTTTTTACTCACTCTATTGGCCCAGTCAGCATTGTTCTCTCCTGTGGCACTGTGATACTGGTGCAGCCTTCAGCTAGGTTCTTGGGCCTGCATTTTGGCCACAGGTTCGGTTAGAAAAGACACGTTGATACCCTTGTCACAATTTGTGGTCAGCTTTTGATCATCCTACGGTACCTTAGCGGAACATGCCGGGAAGGCGACAGATTGTCTTAATAGTGCATAAGGCCCTGATCAGATCTAACTTAAACAATGGTGGCTCACAGGTTTATGCTCCGGTGAGTGATGCGACCCTGGGGAGGTTGAATGTGCTCCAGAATGCTTGTTTGCATGTCTTGAAGCACTCCACTGCACCCACATTGACAGACTGGAAGTGGAAACAAGTGTGCCTTATCTCCGTCTCCGGTGAAATTGTCTGAGACTCCGCTACGGTGTCATGAATGCCAGGAAGTCTTCCATCACCCTGTCCCTAGCACACTTTGTCAACACCAGCAGTCAGGTTCTAATCTCTCAAGCATCCGGCATCGTCCTGGTGTAAACAGGCTAGTGAAAAAGTAGTATAGAACCTTCGAAGAGACACAAACTCAATATCATCACGTCTTGGCTCCCTTCCAATAAACAATATGCCCTGAAGAAGGTCCACAAGCTCTTCCGCTGGTTAACTCACCTCCATCTGATGGCTCCAAGACGAGTGAATGTATGGGTGCTAGTGTATGGTAGCAAGAATACTCCCTCAGGTTTCGTTTGCCAAACCATGCAACTGACTCTCTGACTGCGGGTTCAAGTCCCGCCCGTGGTATTTTTTTTCTCATGCATCAGACTGTAGTGCCTCCACCACCCCTTGTGCTGAATAACATGCAAGAGTTTAGCCTTTCAATTAAATATTATTTAATATCTTCGCCCCAGACCGAACCATAGATTCTGCAGCTCTTGAAAAATTGTACAAGAATTGTATACAATACCGACGAGATGAAAACTGAGACACATGTGCTGTCATGTAGGGGGGATATTGGTTAGGGGAATATGGGGGTAAGCGGAGGGAGTTAGTAGGCAGGGGACAGGTAGGAGAGATGATTAGCGGAGGTAGGTAGGTAATGTGAGGTCACTGGTGACTACAACTTCACCTCTCATTACTCTACACTCCACACTACTCACCCTCTCACTGCTTTAACTAAACATAATAAAATATAAGAAATAGGAATAGCAAATAACGGGGACAGTGAATATTACTGTTCTACTCAAACACAGTTTATTATTAAGTCCTTGTACAATAATATATTTGGGAACCGGAGTACATCATTGGGGTTAGATAAATGGGGCGGTACACATAAGCATTGAGACAGGGAAATACAATCAACTTGACCAAAATGAATATAACTTACAATATAGTTCAGAGGACAGTTCACTACAGGAACTAAGCCACAGGTCCCAAGACCTACACAACACGAGTACTGCTCCAAGCCAGTACTCTGCCCAATGTCTCCAACAGTCTCTCCTCCCGAAACTCTCCAGCTCAGCTCTGCTCCCAGGCCAGAGCTCTGCCTGAATCTCCTCTGCTCAGGTGTTCCTTGGGCTTATATTGTCCCGAGAGCACCCCCCACAACCACGTGTACGACCTGACGCCTAGGTCTGGCGCCGTCAAGAACAAAAGACCTCAGACGTGGGCGTGGCTGACAGACGTTTGCCAGGGCAAGGTGTGACCATATAATTGGTTAAATTAGGTCTCCCCAGAGACCTCACAAGCCCAGCTGAACTACATCAGAGTGCAACATCTGGGTATCTTTATTGTAGACGTTTCGCCATCCAGTGGCTTTATCAGTACAAATTCTAGGACATAATTTGAAGACAGAACTATTATACAAAAGATGAGGTAATCAGTCCCTCAACCTTGGAGGTGGTGTGTAGAGCACCGTAGTCGTGAAGATTCTGGAGCACAGGCAAGGAGGCTGGTGCTTATATACTAACGTCAGGTAGAGTGGGACGTGTAGCAGACGAGGGCATAGTCACTGGTTGGCGGGATTCCCCAGTAGAAGTAGGTCCTACCCAAAGGGATGGATAAGTTGTAGTTGTAGTAGCACGGCTACAGTGCTCTACACACCAACTCCAAGGCTGAGGGACTGATTACCTTATCTTTTGTATATAGTTCTACTGTCTTTAAATTATGTCCTGGAATTTGTATTGATAATGCCAGTGGATGGCGAAACGTCTACAATAAAGATACCCAGATGTTGCACATGTGTCTTAATTTTAAGTTCTTGAAAAAACAGGGCAGCTTTGTACTTTGTTCTAACTACATGTCTGCTTTGACTGCCATGTTTGTAGATGAATGGTTCAGAGAACCGACATGTTGATAAATTAGACACATGTGCAACTCTTGGGTATCTTTATTGAGGAAACGTTTCGCCACACAGTGGCTTCATCAGTCCATACAAAGGAGAATCTTGAAGAACAGGAGGAGAATGAGGTAATCAGTCCCTCAACCTTGAGTCGATGTGGTCAGTCCATCAATCTTGAATAGAATACGGCATACGTGCGGAGAAGCAGCTTATAAACCGACTGCTGCACCTCTCCTGCCAACGGTTTATAAGCTCCTTCTCAGCACGTATGCCGTATTCTATTCAAGATTGATGGACTGACCACATCGACTCAAGGTTGAGGGACTGATTACCTCATTCTCCTCCTGTTCTTCAAGATTCTCCTTTGTATGGACTGATGAAGCCACTGTGTGGCGAAACGTTTCCTCAATAAAGATACCCAAGAGTTGCACATTGTCTAATTTATTTGACTGCCATACTGGTGAAAATCATCGATTCTCATAAATAACTGGGCAATATCATTAATAAGCTAATTTTTTTGTGTAAAAGCAGATCATGTGATCTGGGCGTCCAGGCACAGTAACATCTGGCAATGAACGTGCTGATATGCTTGCAAAGTCGGTCTCGAAGCTCATGAGTATTTCTTGGGTTCGACGGGAGCCGGGACCACTGTTCTCCTTAGGGAAGAAATCAATCGACCTTACGCGGGAAAAGTCAGCGGACCGACCTGGCTGTGCATAAGTTTAAACCATTCATAGCCGACTGACCTTTCTCCTATCGTCTCAACCACTGTGAGGACGTTGTACTGGCCCGTCGTCCACTCAACTTCATCTACCTCATTCATCTTAAGGCCCACCTCATTTTTTCCCAGTGTTCATGCAGCAGTTTCCTCACCATATCTCACATGCTGTCCTGTACACCCGTCTTCGTCGTCCTCTCCTTCGTTTCTGTACTTATCGATCACAGCTGACTCCGTCCTCCATGACAACTATCTATCTACCACCGCAGCTCCTTCAAATTCAAATTCAAATTCAAATTCAAAGTTTATTCTCTATAAGGATTACAATACTGAGTTTACAGAAATTTGGTTATTGTTTGGTTTACATGTAGTAAAATTGTGATTACAAAGTGTACCACTAGAACGCTTAGCATGGCTAGGAATTTCAGGCAGACTTAGTTTTATTCTTAATTGTAAAATATTACAAATTATGAGGTAAGTTGGTATTATGGCTTAGTGGCTAAATACTAGTTTGTGAGTTTAGCAATGTGAATGCTTTTGTTTTGGCACAGAAACATAGTTTCAGTATTGGAGTATCACAGGATTCATTATTTTAAGACTGAGTTTAAATTATTTCTGTTTATGGTCAAATGAGTGAGTGAGTGTAAGTGTGAACCACCAGGTGGTATTCGTGTAGTTAGTTGACGGGGTGTATCAGGGAGATAAGATGTTTTCTAATGGTAGTTTTGAAGGTGATGAATGTGTCTGCAGTTCTAGAGTTCTCAGGTAGGGTATTCCAGATTTTAGGGCCTTTGACATACATTGAATTTTTGTAAAGGTTAGTCGGACACGGGAATGTCGTGAGATGTTTGTGTCTGGTGTTATCCCTGTGGGTTTCTGTCACACTATCAAGAAAGCCGTTTTAGGTCAAGGTTGATATTAGAGTTTAAGGCCCTGTAGATATAGATTGCCAGTAGTAAGTGTGGATGTACTGAACTGGGAGTAAGTTTAAAATCTATGAAGAGTGGGGGGGGGGTGTTGCCAGGGATGGGATTTAGTGATTATTCTTACTGCACTTTTTGTTGGGTTATTATTGGCTTTAGGTGTGTTGCTGCAGTTGATCCCCAAGCACAAATAGCATAGGTGAGGTATGGATAAATAAGTGAGTGGTATAGTGTGAGAAGGGCATTTTGCGGCACGTAGTATCGTATCTTGGAGAGGATCCCAACCGTTTTGGATACTTTTTTGGCTATATGCTGGATATGGGTGCTGAAATTCAGGTTGTTGTCAAGGTATAAGCCTAGGAATTTTTCCCCATTATTTCTGGTAATTAGAGTGTTGTCAATCTTAATGTTAATTTGTGCATCTCCTGCTCTGCTACCAAACATAATATAGTAGGTTTTGTCAGTGTCACTTCCTCAGATAAATCTGATTAGAGTGATGTGCTGTTCTCGTTTCTGTACATAGTCGTTTATATGTAGACAATATATCTTTGTCCCAATGGAAATAAGTCATTTTGTCTGACTTTTTTGGGGTTATCCCAGGTTCTCTACACATATGCTGCTATGTATGATAATCTATGTGACTGTATTTGTGTATACCTGAATAAACTTACTTAGTCTTATGACTCGTGGTTCCTGCGTACAACGCGCACACGCTGAGAGAAATACACAGCTCCGGGTATATCCGGGTATAGCCCTTGTGGCTTAGCGCTTCTTTTTGATTATAATAATAATCCGGGTATATCCTGTGGGGCTTTTAAAACCAGAACTAATAAGTAAGTTTATTTACGCACAGGTACACAATACGTACAATTATTACACCTGGTAACATGCCAAACTTACCTAGCATGACCCACGAAATCATAATGACACGATTGCAAACAAACCATACCACGGGTGGGGTTTGATCCCGCTGTCAGAGAGTCTCAAAACTCCAGACCGTCGCGTTAGCCACTGGACCAGCTAGCCACAATAAGATTCGTCCAACTAGGTATATTTCTACACCATAGGAAGGTTAGCATAGGCCACCACTGTGACCACAAATGCAAGTTTTTACAGACGAATCTCCAGCTAGCGTGGCCTTGGCGAACTCTAGCTCAAGTCCCCTCACTGCCGTCAACATGACTCACGAAATCATAATGACACGATTGCAAACAAACCATACCACGGGCGGGATTGAACCCGCGGTGTAGAAATATACCTAGTTGGACGAATCTTATTGTGGCTAGCTGGTCCAGTGGCTAACGCGACGGTCTGGAGTTTTGAGACTCTATGACCGCGGGTTCAAACCCCGCCCGTGGTATGGTTTACCTAGCATAACCTAAAAAAAATCAGACTTATTTCCATTGGAGTCCCTTTAATATCTTATTTAACTAACTTTAAGATGCTGTAGAAATCAGTCATGATTATAAACTTAAAAATTTAAATCAGCTAAGTAACTCAACTGTGTGAAAATCACTTACAAACAAAGGAGATACAATAGGAATAAAGCGAAGTTAAAGATGTTTACATAAACATTAAAGAGAGGATAAGTTTACAATATTAGCTGTACAATAATCGCCCCTCAAGGAAGGTTCCTTGATTGTAATAAAGTTGGTAGAATTACCGACAATATGTAAAGTAAAAGGACACAAGTGCAACTAATGTGACATTTATTGTGGCAACGTTTCGCTCTCCAGGAACTTTATCAAGCCATTACAAACAATGATGAAACATTTTAAATGGATAAATACCGAAGATTGTATGGTAAGACACAATATGCAACAGTTAGTATCTTTTTTTCGAATACGTTTCGCCTACCCACAGTAGGCTTCTCAGTCGGTACAGAAAGTGGATAGAAGCAGAAGATACTTGAGACGATGTAATCATTCATCACCCTTAAAGGTTTTGAGGTGGTCAGTCCCTCAGTTGGAGAAGGCATTGTTCCGTTGCCTGAAAACAATATGAAGTTGAAGTACGAACGAACGAACGAAAGTTCAGGTAAGATCCCAAATGGGATGAGCGGGGAAAGACGGGACAGACGAAGAATAGTGTGGAGAGGAGTGTCTTTAGTGTAGAAAATAGAGCCAGGGCTTAACCCAGCAGCAAAGGCGATCGTGGGATATAGTTATGAAAGAGAAATTCGGTTCTTCTGTTGGGATCCGGTGGGTTGAGCTGGGAGTAAGGGATTGCGAAATTTTGAGATAGAGAGGATGTGCGAACTGGTCATGTCTTAACCCAAAAAAGCTAGGGCGAACGTGGGGTCAGAGGAATGGTACCTGTCTTGAAGGTACCTGTCAGCGGATCCAAGGTTATTTGTAAGTGGGTTAGCGAGAGGATCAGAAAGGAGTAGAAAAGGTTGTGTTGGTTTGTGGTGTCTGAGAAAGTCTTCGTCAAGGAGAGAGGTCAGTATTCATGTCGTGTCTCAGTTTGTCTATCGTCTGTCACAGGCACTATTCCAGTACGAGTCAGCGCAGGTGACGTCTAACTGGGCATGGAGAGACTCGCTTGTGGCGAAGTCCTCCATCTGACATCAAGCACCAGCGCAGGCCTTGTTCTGGACACGCTTGCAATGCAGTTATGTAGTTTGCTTTTGCTGCATGAGAGAGGGCTAGAGGAGAGTAAGTTATCGAGGACGTATTAGGATTTGTAGAGGTGTAGTTTTGGTGCGTTGAGAGGCATGTTTCAGCTCTGTAGAGGCCGCATGGGCCTTACTAGCTATTGCATGCCTTGAGTGCATGTGTCCGTGTAAACGAAGAAGTAGGTAGTCAAGATTAAACGCATGGACAGTGACAGATTGTGTGATAGGGAAGTAGTGCGGTGTCAGCTGAGTCTGAGTTCGAACAGGTAATGGAGGATCACGTTTCCTGTAGTTAAAATACGTTTAATGCTGGATTTTGCCAGCATTGGTTTTGATCTCATTTTTGTTCCAGAGCGGCTATACTGTAAAACCTCATTTTGAGTTTTGTGTGTGAGTGTATCATATATTGGCATGAGTGATAAAGTTGTGTAATGTCGTTCTGTCATGATAGTGTGTTTGAGTGTGGTTTTATAGGTGTTGGAATGTCGTAGTGTAATAAAATGTAGGGGTAGGGGAAAGGACAGATCCTGGGGTACTCCAGATTTAGTGTGAAGTAGTCAGAGTAACAGCCTTGGAATTTGACTCATGGTACGGGCCCCCCGTCTAGGAAGTTGCAGAGGAGTTTACGAGTATTGAGAGGCAGGATGAAGTTAGTGCAGAGGTTTGTACTTGAGGCCCCTCGTGCCACACAGTGTCAAAAGCTTTTTCACGTCTTTTGCAAACAGGGCTGTCTGTTTCTTTGTTTTGTGTTTATGTGGATGTAGTTGAGAATGATGTTAATGGCATCTGTGTCGATCTGTGGTGTTCTGAAGCCAAACTGGCCATCTGAAAGTAGGTATTTCTGTTCCAGGTATCTGCTCGAAAAGGCGATATGATTAAATGAGTTTTTCAAGAGTTTTCCTAATGTTTCGTGGATGGTGATAGGGGCGATAGTTTTTCTAGGGTCAGTAGTGATCTTTATTGGGATTAGGAAGGAGGATAGACAGTTAGCAGTTTGAAGAGGGAGGGAAGTATCCAGAGGCATGGAGGCATGAAGGAGGTTTGTGTAGGCAGTATGATAGAGTAGGAAGGAGTTTCAGGTTAATATGGTTAGGCCTGAGAGCACCAGGAGCACTTTGGAGGAAGGTGTTGAGGGAGAGTTTTAATGTCTGTGTGGTGAAAGGAGTGTTTCGTTTCTTGGGAGGAGGTAAGAAGTGTCTTGATGTATGTGGCTGTCTGGTGTTGGTTCTTGTGTGTGTGCAGTGTTTTCCGTGTTCTATGTTCTGTGAATGTGTTGAATAAAGTTAGGGTGAGGTGGGTGAGGTGGAAGATGTTCTCCAGATGTGTTTGAAAGATGTTGGTAGCAGCCTGGGGTCTGAGATGGTGTGTGTGTTGTGGGTGATGTGTTTGATTTGTGGTGGGATAGTGCCTCTGATTTTTTTGTAAGTTCAGAAGGCTTTAGTGTTTTTAACACGCTGCTGTACGCTTGTTTGTATTAGTCGTGACCAGTGATTGTTGTGGGTCGTGGTCTAGGCTGTGTAAAATGTCTGTTTATAAGGTAAGTGAGTGAATCTAATCGGACTGATTAAATCTGTGTGTGTTGTAGAGGAAGCGTTGTGGTAGTGATAATTGGTCTTCTTGTTCTGAGTGTTGACGGTTTTGAAGGGATAACGAATGGTGTGGTTTTCTTTGGTATTGCGATGTTGGCTGCTTGTGTAATGAGTTTGTCCTGGATGAGATCAAGTTGAGTATCGATAGTCGTGATAGGGTTTGTTGCTTGTAGTCATAGGTGAGGTTAATATTGTCTATGTGTTGTTTGTAGCATCCCAGGTCAGCGTTTTGTAGGAGAATGAAGGTGTGGTTGGAATGAGGATTGGGTTGGAGGAGATGTTGTAAGATGACTGGGATGTGGATCAGAGCCTGTAATAGGGCCAGGTGGATGTTAATGTTGAAATAGAGAGCTGGTCGGTTGTCAGAATGATGTCTGGTTTGCCTTGGCCCGTGTGGTTGAAGAAGGTATAAGTCTGGGCCAAGATGAATTAGGTGTTTATGGTTTGTGAAGTTGAGTTAATTGGTGACCAAGTTGGTTGTTACTGGTGTGATGGAAAGGCAGTGTGTTTGGCCATTCATCGTCAGCTAGTGGAGGATAAGTGGTGTGTTGGTGTTGTTGAAGATACGGAGAGGTCGTGTATGTTGAGTGTAGTGTTTGGGCGAGCATAGCAAGGTGGTGAAAAAGATAAGGGACCAGGTTGGGTGTGTATTTGACCGCCCAATGTCTGTGTTGGTGAATAAAAGGGGATTGGAGATATTCCATGTTTTAGGTTGGAATTGACAAGGATGGCAACCCCATGTGGGATCAAGGGGGACTGTAGTTGCAGTATTAACCATAATGGCGGATACATTGAGGGGCTTTGAGGCAGTTAATGTTTAGCAAAAACAATATCTGGCCTCTCTGCATCAAGGAGATCGGCAGTAGGTGTTAATTGTAAAGTAAGAACGTAGTTGAACTGAATCGCTTAAACGTGATTTAATGGTTTCTCTTAGCCAAAGTTAATGTCGGGGGAGGAGTTTGGATTAAAGCACGTGATAGTGGTGCCATCAGTGGATGTGTGTTTGTAAGGTGCTACGGACCCGGTTTCCTGGAGGGGGAGGAGGAGATGGATCTGTTTTTATGTTCTTTGGTCTGTCCGATTAGGAAGTTGGGTAGGTTTAGGTTTGAGTGGATTTTGTCTGGAGGAGGTGGAGTGTTGGACCTGGATGAGGTTTTGGTTGTGGTGAGACTACGTGGGCGAAGGTGGATGCGAGGAAGTGGAATTTTTGGTAAGCTGTGAGGTAGTGGGAAGCTTTGGAAGGGGATGAAAGAGGGTAAGGAAAGTGGGGGGAGGGGGTGTCGTAGCAGTAGCTGTAGGGTGTTGTGGCGAGGTGTAGAAGTAGTGAAAGAAGAGCGAGGTAGTGGAGGAGGAGAGCTGGTGGGAGTAGAAGTGGGGGGGTGGGAGAGAGGAAGGAGGGAGAGGTTGTAGGAGGCTTGAAGAGAAGCTGGACGGAGGGGATAATTAAAGAGGGAAGATTGTTAGCAAGACAAGATGAGGTTAAGGGTCATGTGAGTAGTCTGATGGTAAGCTTGTGAGATTACCATCGCAGAGTGGGCAGCGTGGCAAGTTGACAGTTAGATTTTGTAGTCTAGTGTGGGTTGTAGTAGGAGAAGTGCTTGTAGTCTGTGTGGTGGTGTTTGATGTGTGTAGTGTGAAGAGGTTAGCCAAGTGCGTGGGGAGGCCCAGGCAATTGGGGGTCGGGGAGGGTAGGGTGTGGAAGGGGAGGGAGGGTAAGTAAGGGGATGAGGGAGGAGCAGGAAGGGGTTGGGTAGGGAGGGAGGTTGGTTTGCTCTGATGGAGGGAGAGAATGTGCTTTTAGACGGCAGGAATTTGCAACTTGCTGATGTGAGACCCGCCGCAGAATTAGAACATGGTGACGTGTGCTTACCTAAACATCTACGATTCTGCCTTCTCGAATTACCCCGTGTTGAGTAGTGCTTTGAGTAGTGCTTGCTGGCCCTTCGTCTTCCTCTCACCTTCAGGCTTGGTGCGTCGGTGGTTGCGACCTGATGGGAGGAAGCCTCTTGCTGCCTGAATCTTTTCGCTGTTGATGCACGCATACAGCCAGTCTCGCCACAACTCAGGATTATACAGTGCTCCATAAGCTACAGTAACCTCCTCAGTGTCTGCGCCAGGCAAGTACGTGTCGTCTAACTTACACGTAACTTGCCTATGCTGAGTACTCTCACTTTTTGGCCGATTGTCACCTTCCAATTACTCTTTTCGTAATTTGGACGATGCGTTCGGTTGCCTTCCACCTACCACCCCCCTTCCACTCTCACAACACCCACACCTGCTATGCTTCTCCTTAAATCCAATTCCTTTCTCGCTTAAAACTCAAATTTTCTAATCTGATGCCACTATCTGTCCGGAAAATTTATTATTCAGATCACTGGTGCACCTCAACTTAAAGTCTTCAAAACCAACTAGGCTTCAAACTCCTCTTGAAAACATTCTACGAAGCGTACTCTCAAAGCGATACCAGACAATAACTTCGCAACGCAGGCTTCACCATTATTTTGGACTCCTGGGCACCGTGCAAAAGCACAGTCATTGCTAAAACACGTAGACTACTCTCTCTGGACAGCCTATGAAACAGACAAGAAGATTAATAAAAGTTATCAGTCTAAGATACAGAGTCTCTGATGACGATAGTTACAGGCCAGAAAACTCTTCCATTCTCAAAAATACGCTGTTCTTACTCCTGCTGACGCATCTACACTTTCAGTCCATGGAATCTTTGCCAAGACCTTCCCGCATTCTCCAAACGTCCTTCACTCCGAATTCCACCCCTATCACACAATGTCTTAAATGCTACAAAATTCGGCCACAAAAAAAAACACATGCACATCTACAAACAAGTCTGCTCCAGATGTTCAGCAAACTGGCCACTTCTGGAATACTTGCAAATCCCTTAAATGTTCTAACTAAGTTGAAGTGACAAGAATGGGGTTTATATTGTGCCAGGAGGTGAGACGTAGGTTGCTTTTTTTCTTTTATTCGGGAGGGCAGGTCCCTCTCAAACCAGCCGTTCTCCACTAGTAGAGGTGTCAGAAGTTGATGGGTCTGTACCATGATACCATTGTGTTGCAGTTGTCATGAAAGATTGAACATTAAAATGGTGTAGAAAATACCCGACTGATTGTTAGGTTAAGACACATATGCAACAGTTAGGTATCTTTATTTCGATACGTTTCGCCTACACAGTAGGTTCTTCAGTCGAGTACAGAAAGTTGATAGGAAGCAGAAGATACTTGAAGACGATGTAATAAGTCCATCACCTTAAAGTTTTGTGGTGTCAGTCCTCAGTCTGGAGAAGGGATTGTTCCGTTGTCTGTCAGACACTGCAAACACAAGGGTATTCTTGGTGATTACAGACATCAACTTCGACAACCTCACTAGTGAGAACGGCTGGGTTTGAGGAGGGACTTGCCCTCCCAAAGCAAACCTACGTCTCATCTGGCACTATATAAAGCCCCATTCTGTCAGTTCAACTTCATATTTGTTTCAGACAACGGAACAATGATCTTCTCCAGACTGAGGGACTGACCACTCAAACTTTAAGGGTGATGGACTGAGATTACATAGTCTTCAAGTATCTTCTGCTTCTTATCAACTTTTCTGTACTCGAATGAAGAGCCTACTGTGTAGGCGATACTTTCGAATAAGAGACCTAATGTTGCAGATGTAGTCTTACATTAAAACTATACATTGCAAAAAAAAGCAAAACAAGTTTAGGTAAGATCCCAATGGATGAGCGGGGAAGACGGAAGATGGACTTCGCGAAGATTAACTCTGGAGGAGGAGTGTTCTTAGTAAGAGGAATAGAGCCTGGGCTTAACCAGCAGATAGCGATCGTGGGGCAGGACTTGAGAAACTGGAATTAGCAGGGACTGTTGCATTGAACTTGTTGTAGTTGGAAGTCTGAATCTTGAGTAAAGTTGCGCAGCCTAGGTCAACATCAGAGGGTTAGAAACCATATGGGAGTGATAGGAGTAATGAGGAGGGCAGGTAAGCAATGGGAGCACATTTTCAAACTTTTTGAAGCTGCTTCTAGATAGGTGCGTATAATTTAGCCTTGTTGCTGAAGGTGAATCGTAGAGGCTTGATGAACTCAGAACTTGGGTGGTGTGAAGTGAGGCGGTTGGGTGAGTTTCACATGCATACTTGCTGTTCCAGCCGAGCTTTTCTAGGTTCAGTACAGGTTCATGGTGTCAGTTATTTGAAAGAGAAGTTTAAAAAGGTAATGTTTTCATGAGGGTTTACTGGAGTCGTCGCTATCTCTCCTCTCTGGAGTGGATTCACTGGGAGAATTACAATGTGGTTAGTAGCAGGTGACTAGTTTCGACAGGAGCAGTGTGAGGTGTAATGGGTTGTGTAACAGAGGCTGGGAGAGGTGGGAGGCGGTGGTTGAGGCAACTTGTTCAACGTTGTCGCGGTGGAAGTGGTTATAGAAGTTACAGGAGCAGTTTGCTTGGGCAGGAGACAGGTCTGTAGGTGCAGTAAAGTTCAGGACGTTGGGAAGGATCTTGAGGATGTCTTCTGAAGGTGTGGATTCCGGAAAATTGAAGGCAGGCATGTTGTTCAGACGGAATAGTTCGTTAATAGTGGTGTTGAAAGTGCCGGGGCTTGCTGCGTTTGCAAGGTGTGCATACACCATGCAGTACAGCACCTTGGAAGGAGCACCGTCGGGGAGTGGAGAGAGGAGTTGCTGGGCGATGGTGCCTGTAGATTAGCGTGTAGAGTCTTGATGGCGTCGGTTTGTGGTTTGGTTATTGCAGCATATGTCGGTGAATTGGAGGTTTCTTCAGAACTTTAGTTTTCTTCAATATGATTTCTTTCCTGAGTGGGCACTTAGCTGCAAGGGTATGATGATTACCCTTGCAGTTAAGACATGTGGTGCTTGTAGTAATGGTGCAGGATCTGAAATCGTGTCATCATTCCCACATTTTGAACAAAACTTCTTATTCTTGATGGGGCAGTCCTTGGTGGTGTGATTATAGGAGTAGCAGGTCCATGCAGTGGGAGATGTATGTGAAACGTTCTTGTTCTATATGACTTGGTGAATGTGTAATATGAGATGGCCAGACCGTCAGAGAGAGCTTGGGCAGCCATGGAGATGTCTGAGAATGTAATCTTTAGCATTGATGTGGCGTTGGGGATCTTTGAGATGCTGTCTACCGAGGCCCACGTGTTTTGTTCCTCAATAGATGTCTTCAGGCTTCAGTAGAGAGAGAGGTGACGATTTTGTCAAGTCTTTTTAAAAAGGGACCGAACTTTCGATTTCCCAAAAGGGAGAGGGGGATAGATTTGAATTGTTGTTTTTTGTAGGGTCCGGGATTGAAGAGTCGTCCTTAGTTTTAGTGCTTCCGTGTCATCGTGAAACCCAAAATGAAGGAGGCCTTTCGGGAGAGGGGAAATTGCCGAAATTTTTGACCTCAGGCGGGTTTCCCTAACACGGTAGCAAAAGTAATTTTTCCGAGGAGCCCTTTTATTGCAACCATTCACAGGCTTAAAATTTCCACGATTCGACAGCATTGTAAAAAGGGATATCACGTTTGTAAAAATAAAAATTCAAACCCCCCCCCGACGGGGGCGAAGATGGCTTTTCCCTTTCCTTTTTTCCGTTGCCCTAAAACCCAATATAGAAGAAACAAATGGGGGAAGAAACAATGCAGGGACACACAGGGTATATAAGGCTTAGATGGGGTGAAATAACTAAAACATAAAAAAGGAGGAACACTGAAACCCAGGCCTGTTGGCCCATACTACCCGGGTCCTTTACAAATTCACCCCCACTAACAAACAAATTTTACCAAACCCCAAATTTCAAAGCCACCCCCAAAAAACAACTCCGATTTTCAAGTCCCACTCCCAAAACCAACCCCTTTCCCCCTTTATGTACTTATCCAACCTAAATTTAAACTAAAACCCAAAATCCCACCCCCAAAACCCCCAAATAGGTAAAATGTTCCACTCATCAACTTTCCCAATTTTTCCAAACCAAAATTTCCTATTCCTTTCTAAATTAAACTTATCTAATTTAAATCCATTACTGCGGGTTTTTCTCTTGGGGAGATATCCTAAAAACCCCCCTTTAAAAAAGCCCCTTTTTTAAAAACCCCATCTTCCACTTTTTACAAATTCGATCAGGTCTTTCCCCCCATTCTTCGCAACAAGTGAATGTAACTTAAGAGTCTTTAATCTTTTTTCAAAGGAAGATTTTTAATTTCAAAGTATTAAAAATTTTGTCCCCACGCGAATGTTTTTTTAACGAATTTACGTCCCTTTTTGTTAAAAGGGGGACCAAAAATTGAGCTGCAACAAACTTTTGAGGGCCCTTAAATAATGAGTATAAAGCTGCAAATATGACCTCTGGACCCTTTTGTTTTCTTTTAAAATTCTTGGGTTAAATTTCCCGTAATCTAATTGCCTTATTTCGTAGCTTAGGGATTGCTGTCTTGGTTTAAGGTTTCGGGTTAAACCCAAAACCCCCAAGGGCCCCTTTTGCAAATTTTGAAAGCAAAATTCTATAAATTTTTTAACTTATAAGTGCTAGGGTTTTTTACACTTTCCCCACTTTTAGAAACCTTGCATTTATCTCATTGAACTTGCCTTTTGCCAATTTTCTGACCAAGAGTAGAGGGTTTTTCAAATCCTCCCCGAATTCCCTAACATCTACCCTTTGGGAAACAATTATCCAAACCCATCTTCGTGTCATTTGGGGAATTTGTCATATCACTATAATTTTCCCTTTTCAAAATCATTATATATATTTTAAAACAACAACGGGCCCCCAAAACTGACCCCCGTGGGAAAGCCACCTTTTTGGGTTTAAAAACCCCCTTTTTTGGACACTTTTCCCGCTTCCTGTCTTTAGCCCCTGATTCGGGTCCACGAGAGACCCCTTTCCCCCCAAAGCCATGAGCTGCTACTTTTTTTCAACATCTTTGCTGGGGGAACTCTATCAAATGCCTTAAATAAAATCTAAGTAAATAATTAAACAAATTTTATATTGTGGTCCAAAAAGCCTCAAAAAACTTTTCTGAAAAAAAGTTTTAAAAAATTAGTTAGACAAGGGCCCGGGCCCCTTTTGAAATTTCCCTGCCCGATATCATTAATCAAGCTATGTTACGAGAAAGGCTTCTTATAATCCGCTATAATTTACTCCCAGTAATTTTTCCTAAAAATTTGAGGTCAGGCTTATTGGGCGGTAAGTTGGAAAGGTTCCCCTTGTCCCCGTTTTTTAAAAAAAGGGAAATTTCATTAGACATTTTAACTTTTAACACAAAAACCTGTTTGAAGAGATAAATTTAAATTTTAAAAAAACATATTAGGGACATATTATTAACACATATGCAACTCTGGGTATCTTTTTTTGAGGAAAGTTTCCCCCACACAGTGGTTCATCAGTCCCCTACTAGGGGAAACTTGAAGAACAGGAGGAAATGATTTTTTTATCCCTTTAAACCCTTGGGGTCGATTGTTCAGGGCCCCTCAATCTTGAATAGAATTTCGGGAAAAACACGGAGAAGCAGCTTAAAAAATAAGGGGATGAGATGCAGCAGGGCATAGGGGCGTGTCACATTTTTTTAATTGGAAGTAGGTCGTGCCCAAAAAATTAGGCAAGCGAAGAATTCCTAATTGTTGGGGACGACCTACTTCCACATTTTAAACAAATGTGACACGACCTACGACTGCAAAGCCTTTAAAACCCACTCCGAGAGGCTCTGTGAAGACCTGTTGTGGGGCAAAATAAATAACAAAAAAACAAAAACCGTGACTGGAACGATACACCAAAAAAACCCGCACATAAAAGACAGAAGCTTACGAAGGGCGTTTTCGGTCAGACTTGGGCCATTGGACAAATCACAGTTTTGGGCCCTTTTTCAATGGCCAAGGGCCGGGCCCCAAACGTCGTCGTAAGCTCTGTCTTTAAAGTGCAGGTTTTTTTGTACCGTTTGTGTGCTCTCTGTGAATCTGAACCAGGATGCCCTCTTTGACAGCTTTAAACCCGCACTGAGAGAAAACTCAGAGTTGCTAAAATGGAGATTTTCGGCGATTAACGGGGGAGAACAAAAAGGAAATTTGTAGTAATCCTTTCCCGGTTTTTGAAATCCCCGGGTTTTGAGGGAGCCCTTTGGGCAGTGGTCGGGGAAAAATGGAAAACCCAAAGCGAAGATTAAGAAAACGGTTGGAGAGGCAAAAACACGAAAACCAGAAGAGTCCCGGGTGGAAACTTCCAACTCATTCTGGGTGCTACCTGACGAGATTTTCTACTGGGAAATTTCCCACAACGACACCAAGGAAGCATTGGCAAAGTATGAGACATCCCTAGAAACCCCAAAAGAAGACCATGGGGAAAACGCATGACGAACCCTAAAAGGGGTTAAATGCTCCCTGCGAATTTGAGTCGACACTCGGACATCACTACGGACGACGCCAAGGAAGGTAAAAACTTTGTTTTTTTTGGGGGAATAGTCAGATTAGGTACAGGGAAAAGGGCATTCTTTTTTGAAGGATAGGAGTAGGGGGCAGAGAGTGGTTTTCCTGGGCGGGGAGAAGGATATTGTTACCGCGGATGACATCATGAGGGGTAAGGGGAGAAACCCTTTTATCTTCTCAGTGCTGGAGGCAACGATGTTGGCAGACGAGGAGTGAGGACCTGTTACAGGTATAGGTCGCAATAGAGATAATTAGGAAAAGGGGGGAAAAACCTTCATATGTGGCATTTTCCCAAGGAGGGGATTTGGAAATGAATGGTTGTCCAGAAAAATTGGTGTAAATTTGGGCGACAAATACTGTAAGGAAAATGCGGAACATTCATTGAAACGGGACCTTTTTCAATGGCAGAAATGACATTATCCAGGGAGGGGGTTTTACTTGTCTAGGTGTGGGGTGGGACACGGGCCAACGCAGGGGGGGACTGTTAGGTTTTAAACAGGAATTTATGGCGGGGTTTCTGGGGGAAAAACTGTGAAGCTCAGGGTATTAATAAAGTACTAGGTGAACTAGAATGGGCAAAATGGGGTGGATAGGGAAGCCAGTGCCAAATTGAAAAGGACAGTAATGGGTTAGTGAAATAACAGAAAGGAGCAGGAAAAGATAAAAAAAAGGGGGGTCCTTAAGTATTATTACACAAAAAGTCGCAGTGCAGGAAAAAGATGGACGAGTTAGACTAGTTGCTAGTGCAGGGAACATAGATTATTTGCCATTACTGAGACTGGTTTAAATTTAAAAAGTCGGGGCAGCCTGCAGAATGTCACTTCAGGGTTTCAAATTGTTTCCCAAATAATAGAAGTATCGGGAAGCGGGGGGGGGTGGCATGAGTCCGGATCGCTTAACTGTTTGCAAAAAAAAAAACGGGGATTTAAATCGAAATAACAAACAGAGTCTGTTTGGATAGAATTTTCAGAGGGGCTGAAAAATTAATTTTAGGTGTGATATACCCCCCCCAAATTTAGATAGGGACCCGGGGAAACTACAAGGGGGAAAATGTTTGGGCCACAAGCACGATAATGATAATTCAGGAACTTTTTAAATTTTTGTCATATTTTATTGGAATTTCTTGACTGGGAATTTAGAAACAAAAACGACTTCTTAGAAGTGTTTAGGATTTTTTTTCGAAGCAGTTTGTGCAGAACCTACAAGGGGTAATAACCTGCTTTACTTTTTCTGGCAAAAAATGAATCCCTTTTAATAATTTTTGAATTTCAAAGAACTGGGTGCTAGCGACCACAAACAATTACATTTTGAATTGAATGGGAAATATGATAGAGGGGTTAAATCAGTAACAGTCCCAGATTTTCGCTTTTGCAATTACGATGGGCTTAGAGAACACTTACATTTTGACTGGGGGAAAAGAAGAGAGCTATCAAAATGACAGTTTTCTGAACACAATACATGCGCTCAAAGAACATTTATCCCTTATAAAGAAATTTAAACAAATAAAAACCCAAAATGGATGAATAATAGGTGAAAATCTACTAGGGCTAAGAAAGGTTTTAGGCTTTCAAAAGAGGGGAGGGTCATCTTTTAAACAGAATTTACACTAAGAGGGACATTAAAAAGGGGGTAAGAAAAACTAAAAGGGACTATAAATTAAAGTTCTAGGGGTTCTAAAACAAAACCCAAAAAGTTTTTTTCCAGGGCTATAGAACAAAAGTCAGAGATAAGATAGGTCCCCCTTAAAAAAAACTATGGGCATCTACTGACAAAGAGAAAAAATTGCTCGATTTTAAATAATTTTTTTCTCTCGGTTTTTTTCACAGGAAACACTAGTAGGGTTTTGGAATTAATTTTTTTATGGGGCCCGAAGAAGATAAATAGGGAACATCAAATCAAATAGTGAAATGGGTTTTGAAAGATGACCACAAAAAAAATACCCCCAAGGTTTTTTAAGGTAAAAAACAAATGGAAGTTGAACCAAAAAAATTATTTTAAACTTTCCCCAAAAAGGGGGTGTCTGAATTTGGGGAAATGGCAAGAACCAGTTTAAAAAGGGGGAAAGTTGTAAATTTCCCGCCCCAAACCCCAAAAATTGTAGAAAAAAAAAAGGTTTATCCCCCTTAAAAAGCCCTTCATAAGAACTTATTAAGACCAAGGAAAAGGGGGGAACTAAATTACTTTTTTGAAAAGGGGGGGCGTTTTTTAAAAAAAAAAGTATTATTTTTAGTTTTAGTAAGGCATTTTAAGATTCCCCCAAAACTTTAAGAAAAGCCCCTTGTTAAGGTGTTTTCAGGCCAACAAAGCAAAGTGAAAAGGGGGTTAAAACCGAGTGGGGAAAAAATGGCTTCCCTCATTTGGGGGGTTTTTTAAATATTTTTCAAGAATTTTTAAAAAACTAGAAGGCTTCGCCATCCGGAAAGGAGTTTTTTTCAAACGAAATTTAAAACCTTTAAAAACCACCCAAAAAAATCGTCAATTGATAAATCAACACTCATTCCCTAACCCAGCATTAAAAGTAAAAGGCTTAAACCTCAAAACAAAAAAAACTGGGGGATGGGGGCACAACCTTAAACCGAAGAAAACCAAGTAAATTTTTCCAAAAAAAATTCTTTTAAATCAAATTTAACAACAAATCCAATTATCTGGTTTTTACTATTGAAACCTCATAATTTTATAATTCGGCCCCCTATTCGTGGCATAAATTCTTGAAAAATCCTAATCTAAAAAAATTAATAGCTTAAACTTCCTTTGGGTTGGTTTAATTTTCCTTGTTAGACAAGAAGAGGGGGGAAAATGGAAGGAAAGGGGTAAAGACTGCCTCGTATGGGGCCAGAGACTTCTTCGTTTCCTACATTCTTATGTTCTTAGTTCTTATGTCCTTTCTAAACTAAACTTATCTAAATTTAAACCCATTACTGCGGTTTCCCTCTCTTGGAGAGATATCCTCAAGACCTTGTTAATATCCCCCTTATTAATACCTATCTTCCACTTACACACTTCGATCAGGTCCCCCCTCATTCTCGTCTAACAAGTGAATGTAACTTAAGAGCTTAAAATCTCTTCATAAGGAAGATTTCAATGCTATGTATTAATTTAGTCATCCTACGCTGAATGTTTTCTAATGAATTTATGTCCATTCTGTAATATGGAGACCAGAATTGAGCTGCATAATCTAGGTGAGGCCTTACTAATGATGTATAAAGCTGCAGTATGACATAAGAACAAAAGAACATAAGAATGTAGGAACACTGCAGAAGGCCTACTGGCCCATACGAGGCAGGTCCTTATCAAAACGATCTCTACCTAAAGCCACCCAAGAAATAACTCCCGTACCCAATGACACCAATCAAACCCAGCCCCTCCCACTCATATATTTGTCCAGTCTCTTCTTAAAGCTACACAAGGTCCTAGCCTCTATCACCCCCCTGGGAAGACTGTTCCACGCATCTACAACTCTGTTAGAAAACCAGTACTTACCTATGTTCTTTCTAAATCTAAATTTATCCAACTTAAATCCATTATTCCTGGTTCTTACCTGGTTCGACACCCTCAGTACTTTATTAATGTCTGACCTCTGGACTTCTGTTGCTTACACTTCTTGATATAAATGCCAGTAATCTATTTGCCTTATTACGTACGCTTAGGCATTGCTGTCGTGGTTTAAGGTTGCTGCTTAAGAAGAACATAAGAACATAAGAACGATGGAACACTGCAGAAGGCCTACTGGCCCATGCGAGGCAGGTCCAAGTCTCCTACCGGCTTAAGCCAATGCACCCAACCTAGTCAGGTCAGGTCACATTGACTTAAGGGAGGAACACGGCAACCGACCTGGTAGCACAAGCTATCAATTCTAACTCACACCCACCCACATCTACTCATGTATTTATCCAACCTATTTTTAAAGCTACACAACGTTCTGGCCTCTATAACGGTACTTGGGAGTTTGTTCCACTCATCCACAACTCTATTACCAAACCATACTTCCTATACCCTTTCCCTGAATCGAATTTTCCAATTTAAAAAAACCATTGCTGCGAGTCCTGTCTGGGCTAGATATTTTCAGCACACTATTTACATCCCCTTTATTTATTCCTGTCTTCCATTTATACACCTCAATCATATCCCCCCTAATTCTACGTCTTTCTAGAGAGTGCAGTTTCATGGCCCTTAGTCTATCCTCATAGGGAAGGTTTCTGATACATGGGATCAACTTTGTCATCCTCCTTTGTACATTTTCCAGAGAATTTATATCCATTCTGTAATACGGTGACCAAAACTGTGCAGCATAATCTCTACTGTTCCTGCCTACTTTCTGTATTCGACTGAAGAAGCCCACTGTGCAGGCGAAACGTTTCGGAACAAAGTTGCCCAACTGTTGCCTATGTGTCTTACCTACCAACCATATCTGAGGTACTTGGTTCCTTGGAAGTTTTGTTACATGAGATAGATTTGCTACTATTCAACCAAATGAAAAGTTGGTCTTGTAACTCGTCTCACTGCAGTATATAAGCCACCTCTCTGGCCCTATGCTGCAAAGCTGGGGTGTGGCTCCAATCAACCCTGTAACTGCTGCCTCTGCCCGACTGCGCTTCTCTTTGGGGAAGTCAGCGCAAGATAGAAGAAGACGACATCCTCCAACCGGAGGGCCAAGAAAGAAGATGATTATCGTCACCCCCCACCCGGGGGGCCACTGCCGGGTCACCATCTGGAGAAGACCTGGGCCAGAAGGACCTGCGAATCAACATGAATGAAAATGAACACCAACACACGACACTCCACACAGGAGAGCACAGTGCTAGCACGATCGACACCATGCATTGCCCTTCTAGGGCATGGTTGGTGCCAGAGCCCGAGTTTGTAGCCTCCTCCCATGGGAGACTTAGGTCTCAGACACTCCCTAGACAGGGAGCCAGTGCCGGGCCACCACTTGGAAGGGCCCGGGCCGGGAGAATACCGGCGAATCTTTAACAACAACCTATGCTGCACTTCCTACAAGAGTGATGGACTGAACACATCGATTCCAGGTTGAGGGACTGATTACCTCAAACTTCTACTCTCCTTACCCATTTCTACTTTGTATTGGACTGATAAAGCCACTGTGTGGCGAAACGTTTCTTCAATAAAGATTCCCATGTGTTGCATAAGTGTCTCAATTCTTCAACTTGTCGGTTTTCTAAACCATTCATCACACACACATGGCTGTAGAACGTTATGAAGATTACAGCATATCAAACACGAGTGGTAGAGGAACTGTAGAGTTCTTTTAAATGTGGAGAACCGCACAGATGATGGAGAGTTTCGCTAAAGTTTCATTGATCCTGCTGCCCTCCTTGTCTTGCCTGTATCGGATGATACAATGGTTCACAGTCATTCACGCTGTCTCCAAGTCAACGGTAGAAGCACTGCAGTACAAAGCGATAATGGACAACGTGTTTATTATTTCTTCAATATGGAGGACTCTTCAGACATTCGTCGAGCAAGGTCGGCGCCATTGTCAACAGGAGGAGCGTTCCTTTTATACTCCACACAGCAACTGCCCATCAGTGCCTTACGATCCCCGTGTGGGAGAGGCGTTTTACCTTCATCGTCTGCAGGAACCTCTTACCTCAACCTCCAGTGCAGGAATAGTGCGTCGTTGGCTTCCTACCCAAGGGCAGCAAGCTGACCTCTGCACTCCTGCAGCTACATGATTCACGTACCTCAACCCTAGGAATCATCTGCTGACCTTCCAACTGTAGAATCACAGTCCCTCTGCTTCCAACAAGCACAACCATTGGCATACAGTCATCCTCCAGTGCAGGAATAGTGCGTCGTTGGCTTCCTGCCCAAGGGCAGCACACTGACCTCTGCACTCCTGCAGCTGCACGATTTTCGGCACATCAACCCTGGGTAACAACTGCTAACCTGCCAACAGCAGAATAACAGTCCCTCTGCTCTAGCACAACCTTTGGCAAACAGTCAACCTCAACAGCATGTTCGGTGTGTCACACCTCTGAGAATAACTAGTTAGCATCTCTGATGACCAATAACTTTTTTGTGTGTGACACGGTTTTAGATAACTTTTGCGTCGTAATTTCCCAAGAGGCCAGTCGACCCCACTTCACTGAGGTGGTTAAAGATACCCACACAGTGGATCGGCTAGACTATATCACTTGGGTAACACCAACGCCTTTCTCTCCTCTCTAATCACCTTTCCTTTCTTCTGGACCGGTTTTACCTGCTCCTGCGTCGGTGGGAGTTCTCGTTCAACCGGTGCCTGTGGCTGCATCCAGGTGATTACCGCACAGGACGCCAAATCTTGACAGGGACACACGCCAGAACATACGCTTGACGCCTCACGATCCTTAGCCGAACCATTACGATTGGCTGCCCTGCCCCATGATCAGTTGTCACGATGGAACAACCGCAAGGCTCTCACCCCCCCCCGCCCGACATCCCCCTCCACCTCCCTCCCCCCACCCCCTTCCTCACGTAAGCAACCCACCTTCACTCTCCTTCTGAAGTACTCTAACCCAGACCACCACACTATCTCAGCTAGGGACACTCTCTTCAACATAACTCAAGCATCTCAGACAGGAATATACAAAACAGACACTAGCATCAAATCTATCCGTGATACTCTTACAGCATCTTCACAGCGACTGCAACTCGACAGAAGCTTAGAGATGCTGGTTATTCCATCATCTGGAGCCCAGAACACATCGAACTAAGAACACTATAATTGCAAAACAAGTTGACTCATCCCTCCTTACTACCTATGAGACCAACAAAATGGACCTCATGAATGACATCAGCACTAAGAACAAGATCGCTATAGATGACATATACAGACCTCCTAACTCCAACATTCTTAAAATACGATGCTACACATCTGACGAAGCTTCCAGACTTTTCTGTGAAGGTATCCTGGCTAAAACTATTCGCATACCTCCTGACACTCTTTATTCCATCAACTATCACCAAGTAACTCAATGCTTAAAGTGCTACAAATTTGGACATGAAAAAATCTTCTGCAGTGCCACACAAACCTGCCCCAGGTGTTCAGGCTCAGGCCACTACTGGACAACCTGTAACGCCACTATCAAATGCGTGCTTACCATAACCCCCAAGTCCTTTTCGCAATCTATATGGCTAAGTTCTACATTATTTAACTTATAAGTCGTTACCGTCAAATTACCGCCCAATAAGCCTGACTTCAATTGTAGGCAAATTACTAGAGTCAATTATAGCTCAGATTATAAGAAGCCATCTCGATAAGCATAGCTTGATTAATGATACTCAGCATGGATTCACAAGAGGCCGGTCTTGTCTAACTAATTTATTAACTTTCTTCAGTAAAGCTTTTGAGGCTGTTGACCACGATAAAGAATTTGATATTATTTACTTAGATTTTAGTAAGGCATTTGATAGAGTTCCGCACCAAAGATTGTTGAAGAAAGTAGCAGCTCATGGCATTGGGGGAAGGGTGCTCTCGTGGATCAAATCATGGCTCACAGACAGGAAGCAAAGAGTGTCCATAAACGGAGTTAAATCCGAGTTGGGATCAGTAGCAAGTGGCGTTCCACAGGGATCAGTCTTGGGCCCGTTGTTGTTTATAATATATATCAATGATCTTGATGAAGAAATTACTAGTGATATGAGCAAATTCGCCGATGACACGATGATAGGTAGGATTATTGATTCAAACGTAGATGTTAGGGAACTTCAGGAGGATTTAGACAAACTCTACTCTTGGTCAGAAAAGTGGCAGATGCAATTCAATGTAGATAAATGCAAGGTTCTGAAGCTCGGGAGTGTCCATAACCCTAGCACTTATAAGTTAAATAATGTAGAACTTAGCCATACAGATTGCGAAAAGGACTTGGGGGTTATGGTAAGCAGCAACCTTAAACCAAGACAGCAATGCCTAAGCGTACGTAATAAGGCAAATAGATTACTGGGATTTATATCAAGAAGTGTAAGCAACAGAAGTCCAGAGGTCATACTGCAGCTTTATACATCATTAGTAAGGCCTCACCTAGATTATGCAGCTCAATTCTGGTCTCCATATTACAGAATGGACATAAATTCGTTAGAAAACATTCAGCGTAGGATGACTAAATTAATACATAGCATTAGAAATCTTCCTTATGAAGAACATAAGAACATAAGAACATAAGAATGTAGGAACACTGCAGAAGGCCTACTGGCCTACACGTCAGTGGTGACGTGTACTTAGCACTGTGAAGACCTGTTTGTGTGCTCTCTGTGAATCTGAACCAGGATGCCCTCTCTGGAGCAACTTTACCAGCAGCTGAGAGAAGAGCTCAGAGTTGCTAAGATGGAGATACGGCGATTAACGGAGGAGAACAAGAGGATTCGTAGTAATCCTCCTGTTGTGAGTCCCCAGGTTAAGAGGGGAGCTTGGTCAGTGGCCGGGCAACATGGAACCAAGCTGAAGATCAAGAAAACGGTTGGAGAGGCAGAACAAAA